>JBCNJP010000012.1:20974125-21021895 GCA_039602395.1 Deinandra increscens subsp. villosa | reverse complement strand
CGATATCTGCTCTTGACTTACTTATATAGCTACTATAAGTAGCTAGCAATTGGATTAAAAGAATTATGTTGAACCATAAAAGAATTAAAACAATTCGTTCTGGAATAAAATAAAACGGTTAATTAATTTTATGCCGATCGAAATAAATATATAGGAGTCTCATTCATTCTAGCTAATTGCTTCCAATCACAAAAGCAACAAGATAGTTGAGTTAAAGAATGGAGGGCAGTCAAGTCAAGTCAAGTATGGCATGGTAACCGGCCCTATGAATAATTAAAAATTAACAAGATTGTCCAAGTTGTGGTTAATATATAATCTTGTTGAATGACAAAAAAAACCAACGACTTAGAATATGCATGCATGGGTCAATCAAAGAAAGCGACCCTATCTAGCTTCCTGTAAGCTTCATCCACATGACTAATTGTTTTTCCTTTCTAATACTACACTCGTACTATATATATCCCAATGGTTAATGACCACAATTATCTCTCTCTTTAATTTCCTTAGTTGCTTTCTTTCTTAACAATATATATATATCTGCTAGCTTGTTCCTACATATACACAGTAGGTTGATCTTAACTGCTTCCACATAGAAAGGTGTTATAAGATCATTCCGCGCATGCCGATAACATCAACAATGTCCGATGGGAAAAAAAGTCATTCACCAACGTCATCACATGCCAGGAAATACAAATTGGATTCCTCCTCAGGTGAGTTAATTGATTTCTTAGTTTCACCTTTTACACCTTAATTAATTGAAGTGTATGTGATGATGTTCTGAGGCATTTAAATGTCTTGTTGAATGTTCCCAGGAGTTTTGAAGATATTACTACTCGTCTTGTTCGCGGAGTTTTGTGCATGGGCATATCAAACAACTCTCCCTCCACCTCCCAGGAAGTTGGGACCTCCAGATGGTCTTCCTCTTACCTCCCCAAGGATACAACTACGTGATGGAAGACATTTATCATATAAAGAACATGGTGTTTCAAAAGATGTAGCCAGATCTAAAATAGTATACGTCCACTGCTTCGACTGTAGCAAGTATCAGGATCCTTTTGCGTTTTCAGCCTCACCGGTATGCCTTCTTCGATTCCTAGCTCCATCTAATTCATTTCATGCGCTAGTTGTGTGAGTAACTAAATTAACTAATTGATCCTGCTAATTTCTACAGGACGTTATCGAAGAACTTGGAGTGTACATTGTTGCATTAGATCGGCCTGGCTATGGAGAAAGTGACCCGGACCCCAAGCGAACTGTAAAAAGCTTAGCACTAGATATCGAGGAGCTTGCTGATGAGTTGAATCTGGGAGAAAAATTCTACGTAGTCGGATACTCGATGGGTGGTGAAGTCATATGGTCATGTCTAAAATATATCCCTCACAGGTCCGTTTACACATAAAACCTTGTAGTTAGTCTTATATGTTCTAAAGAATCACTATAATATTTAACCATTTTATATATTTCTGTTGGAATAAAACAGGCTTCAAGGGGCGGTTCTTATTTCTCCTGCTGTCAATTACTGGTGGCGTAACCTACCTTCCAACTTAACAAACGAAGCATATTCTCGGCAGCTTCAACAGGATCAATGGTCTTTGCGAGTAGCTCACTACCTACCATGGCTCACCTATTGGTGGAACACTCAATCATGGTTTCCTGGTTTTTCTGTAATTACACAAAACCCTGCTGTTTTTTCTCCCGCAGACATTGAAGTTGCAGCAAAGCTAAATGCTATGATCACAGATTCAAATCTGGTACATACCATCTCCTTAGCATCTTGGTCTCAAAAATCGCATATAATTAACAACACGTTTTCTTAATTTGTCGGTTATAACATGAAAGTTCGCCAAAATTTATCCAAATAAATTATACATTTATACATATGCTTATCTAGTACTCTTCTTTTGTGTCATGAAGGCAGAGTTGATGAAAACCCAGCCAAGGCTACAAGGAGAATTCGAGTCCATCCATCGTGACATGAATATTGGATGGGGTAAGTGGCAATTTGATCCACTCGATCTTGAAAACCCATTTCAAAAGAGCAATGGATCTGTTCACTTATGGATGGGTGATGATGATAGGATTGTGCCGGTGACACTACAACGTTATATAGCCCAACAACTTGGCTGGATCAAGTATCATGAGGTTGTTGGTGGAGGTCACACGTTTGCGTTTGCGGATGGCGTGGGCAATGATATTCTTAAAGCGCTTCTTAAGGTTAAGGAATAGCTTTAGTATAGACACTTTTTGAAACGTTTGCCTTTGCTGGTTGCTTAATTTACTATTTTTTTGTTTTTGTTCTTGAGGATGTATGAATATTGTATTCGGGTTTATTTTTTATTCTTTTATAATCAAAATGTGTTATATTTGTATACAATTACATTAAAATATAATGTATCATATATAATGAAAGTTATATCACATGATAGCTTTTATCTTTAGTGACGATCAAGTAAACCAATCATAGAAGAGTACTATTATACGGTAAAACATTGTGCTATCGTATTATAAGTATAATGAGATATCAACCGGCGTTGCAGCGGTTTGCGGGTTGTATCAAAGTTAGAGTGGGTGTTACAAATGTAGACGAAACATAGTGTTACAAATCTAGAGGAAACATAGGTAAAGGACAATTACATACATAGGTTTAGATATATACAACATTATTATCAGTGGCGGAACCAGAACATTTTGTTTGGAGGGTCGATAACTTTTTACACTTGTTATATTTTTAACTGGTCGTTAATCGATATATGCGATCTATATCAAAATCAATTACATATTCTACGTTTTTGCACATGAGCTCAAACAAATGTGAAGCATCAGTTTATAAAAATTAAAAATAAACTTCTCTTTGATTATAACTTAAAAACATATAAATTTGATTTAACCAAAATGAGCCAAGCGAGTAAACTCACTAACAAAGTAGTCGATTTCAAAACTCACTCAATAACTGTATTGAGTTTTAACGTTTACTTAAGTATTATACAAAATTTACTCCATAAAATATCTCGACATAACAAAGACATAAAAATTAATTATTTGTAGTTCATAAAGTACAGAAAAATATATATTACGCAAGAGCCCTAAACTAAAAAATAAATTACTAATACATAATAATGTCATGAATAAAAAACTTATGAATAAAATAAGATTAATTTATTATAAAACAAGTAATAAACTACTTAAAATGAAAATTGTCGTAACATGTCATAACTTGAAAGAACAACAAATTAAATAAAAACATTTTTTTAACGGCTAATATAAAAACACTTTAAAAAATAGAAATAATATAAAATAAAACATGTAATTTGAATTGACTCCTCTGACAACTTTATCTTTACCTCACTTATTATATCATTTTATTTTATTATTTCAATTCTTTTTTACCCTTCTTCTCCACCTTGAACACAGGTCGCCGGAGATTCAATCCTCCAGATTTTGAGTTTGCTTCTTCACTTTTCTTTATTTTCTTTCCTTTCTTCACGTTAAAAGCTTTATGTTACACAATTTAGAGGGTCAATTACAGAAAAATATCTCATGAAAACACTGATTAACAGAATAACCAATCTTCGCCGGAGGGTCAACGGACCCTCCGGACCCTCCTGTAGATCCGCCGTTGATTATTATAGTCATTAATTGTAAATTTTTTTGCATGATTTTCAAAAATATTTTAACCTTTATCACATTAGTTTGTATATAACCATTAGCTTGTGAGTCTTCATACCTTAAAATTACATTAGAACGATTCACCACATGTATTTGATTACATTCAAAATTCGCCTGTATGTGATAACGTTTATATTAGACTCATTTAGAAATCTATAACCCTCGAACCAATAAATTACAATAAAATAATTAAATACGATAATGTGCCATTTAAAAAAAAGTGATCGCATTGCTATAACTCAGCGTAAAACGTAAGCAAAAATACAAAAAGACAGTGTAGCTATGGTAAAATCAGAAGCGAAACGGGTATCGAACCTTGGACTTAAAGGTTATGTTAAGCAATCATATCTATCACACAACCAACTTCGGAAATAACCGTGTTTCCTTAGACAAATAATTAGTATTAATAATTAATAATAATAATAATAATAATAATAATAATAATAATAATAATAATAATAATAATAATAATAATAATCACATCAATAATAATAACAATAATAATAATATTATTAATAATAATAATAATAATCACATCAATAATAATAATAATAAATGATAAAGAAGTAATAACAAAACATGGACACATCACACACGTTATATATGGATTTGTATATCCATATCAAACTTATCTTTACTTTTAAAAAATTGCTCTTGGATACAAACGGAAAAAAATTAAAGCTTCCTTGACACATCACACAACCAAAAACCACCACATATCCCAATAGGTTACCATAACTATTCCTTCCATTTAACTTAAATTCCCAAAATATCCATTAGGCTCAATCATTGCCTTAAAAAAGTCCATGGAAAAAGTCTTTGCCCCAATATGTCCATTGCTTTATGGTCGGATCTGAACCACTTTAGGTTCGACCGACCCTATACTCCACCAGCCGGAAGCTAACATGGCACAATAGTCGACCTCGACCATGAACTTTTATGCGCCGACCACACATCTGACATGGATGTCAGGGTCGGATCTGACCCTCTGACAGGCATGTCATGGTCGAAATCAACTGTATAACCTAAACATATATATATTCTTTTATAATATTTATATGTTAGAAGGGTTCCGACACCTAAACATATATATTCTTTTATAATATTTATATGTAAAAAGGGTTCCGACCACAGCCGCCTCCCTTCCTAATTTGTAGTTTACCGACCATGTATTTTAAAATTAATAAAAAAACATTTAATTTCATGTCGAACCTAAGATATGGTCGGTCGAACCTGGTATATAATCGACCGAAGCTGATTTATAGTCGAACGATGCTCTGTGTGTCAGATACATTTAAGGTCGATTCGACCATATTTATAGTCTAACAACTGAACAATTTTTATAAATTAAGAATTTCCGATTTTTTTTATTTATTGGTTGGGAGGAATCAATTATGTTTATTAATTCTATATTTGATCAACTTTTTTACTTTTCAAAGAAAATTACCATTTTTTGTATATTTTGGTGGGGAATTAGAAGATAGAAACGAAATTCCGGAGTATGTACCATTTGATTCTAATCATCCTGCTTTGTGTTTACACTTAAATAAGCATTTTATTGACATAAAAAACTCTATATATTTTCGGTTCGGGGTTAAAAAAATTTACCATTTGTCTTACAAAACGCCAAGTTATAAATATCCGGTTGACATATAGATGATAATGATACCTTGATATTTTTAAAGTTCTTCAACAGCATACTAACGAATCTACATTTTTATATGTTGTTGATAATGTTAGTTCAATCTCTAACAATCAATATCAAATATCTTCACATGCTTCTAATCCCTCAAAAAACAGGTACTCCCTGATTTAAACTTTCCCAGCAGTAGCTTTTTAACTAATGATAGTCAGTTTGGTCTAAATGTGTCACATTTTGAGAACGATGAAAGAGTCTCCAATAGTTTAAAGATAAAGGCAAAAGTATTGTTACCTCATCTACGCCATCTAAAATCCAAAATTTCTTTTATATAATTTTAATATATTATATTGTGTATGATTGCGTTAAGGGTCGAGTATGTGTAGTTAACATAATATCCCGGTCGGATTAGTAATGTAACAAGATTAGTTACTAAATTGTATTAGTGAATAGAAAATTATTGTTTAAGATGGAGGTTAAATGAGCAAATTAAGAAAGTTAAGCAAAAATTGTGAAAGAATCAAAGAGTAGGGGCTGAATATGTAAATTGGGGTTTAAAACAAAAAAAAACTTGGAAGTCTCTCTAAGGATATCCCAGTTGCGAACCAGAGAGAAGGGAAGGAGAAAAGAGGGGTTCTTGGTCAATCTCACCTCAAATCTTAGTGCTCTAGAGAAATTTTTGAAGGGAATGCTGAAATTCAACTTAAAGAGGTGTCTAGAACTCGTTTCAAGCATCAATTCTTCTTTTCTTACACCAAGTAAGTATTCCTCATGCTAGGAGAAAGAATGAACATCATCTAGAGGTGAAATTGTTATGGAAGATCAGTTGTATATATATTTTTATGTTTAGATTAAGCCTAGATTCACCCTCCATGTTAGTGATTTTGTGTGATTCTAGGGGTGATTATATTTAAACATTTCAATTTGATACATACACACACCCATCATGATCGTGGGTCTTCAAACGGCCTAAATGGTTTTTTTTGAACTTTTCTTTTTAACTTCATAAATGTTTTTAATTATTTAAGTTTATAAACACTAAAAAGATTTATTCACCATAGTTGATATTAAAATAAACGAACGTAATAGTGACATAAAATAATAAATTTTGAGATTCAAAGTCGTTGCCGAGATGGTCTCGATGGCTTCTTGACAAGTCTTTGTCGGTGTTGGGTCCTCACGGCCCATAGTTTTTTATTTAGAAAAGTTTTAAAACGATTTTTAAAATCTTTTAAAATGATTTCCTAATTTTTGTTTGAATATCGTTTCAATTTTTTTTAAAATAAAAAACATGGGCCTTTGGGACCCACACAGACAAAGGCTTGTCGAGAAGCCATCGAGACCGTCCCGGTAAAGACTCCGAGTCTCAATAATATTATGTCACTATTAATTTTGAGACTCGAAGTATTTGTCGGGACGGTCTCGATGGTTTCTTGACAAGTCTGTGTTGGGTCCTCACGGCCCATAGTTTTTTATTTAAAAAATTTTAAAATGATTTTCAAAATTTTTTAAAACGATTTCCTAATTTTTGTTTGAATATCGTTTTAATTTGTTTTGAATAAAAAACATGGGCCTTGGGGACCCAACACCGACAAAGACTTGTCGAGAAGCCATCAAGACCGTCCCGGTAAAGACTCCGAGTCTCAATAATTTTATGTCACTATTGTGTTCGTTTAAGTATATTATAATCAGCTATGGTGAATAAATCTTTTTAATGTTTAAAATTAAATAACTAAAAACATTTACAAAATTTAAAAAGAAGTAAAAGAAAAAAGAAACAATTTGGGCCGCTTGGAGGCTAACGATCGTGGTGCATGTGTGTATGTATCAAATTGAATTGTTTAAATATCTAGACCCTTATTTAGAGGTTGTTAAACTCTAGATACAGAAAAAAGCAAACTGTGAGTACGGTCTGAATGATAATTCTACTGGCTCAATGTATTAGCTAATTTGGTATAAAGGCTATTCTTAGTGGTGTGAAGTTTCAAAGCTTAAAAGTGTGTCATGCAAAAAGTGATGTGAAAATGAAAAAGTAATGTAGTGGTTGGTGATATTATGCAGAAATATAATAATTACTTAATTATTAATTATCTATATTTATATATTATTTAGATAATAATTAAAAAAATTTAACAGTTTAATAAAAACATAATTTAAATAATTAAAATAAACAAAAACATTACATTAAATAACTAAAAAAAATATATTTTATTAAAATTAAAAAGAAATAGATTCTATATTAAAAAAAAGTCCTATTTAAAAAAACGGTCCTAAATTACATTCCATATTTTTTCATAACCGCTTCCTTTTTTCCTTCTTAAGATCAGGGTCTCGAGTGGCCATTCTGGACATGTCAAATGTGAGAGGATGCATATCGTTAAATATTTGTTTATCTTTATTTAGTTCGACTTTCTCCGGCGCAAGCTTCGTCCTCTCCTCCCAAATGTTGCTGAACTCATCAAACTTTTGCGAGATGTCGTCGAAATTGTTCTTCCAGCCAACCCTTGCAGATGACGACGCCTCTCCATGTTTTTTTTCTTTGCTTTTAGTTCGACCAAGTGGTCGAACTGGTTCAACGAGGAGACTTTCCTCGTCATCGACATTGAGGCTAACATATTCATTTTTTCCCGATGTTTAGGTGCATTTTGTGGAGGACGAACCCGATTTTTCCATCAAGGGGGGGGGGGGGGACTGGTATGCACTTCACGCAATTCTTCATCACCCTAAAAGCAAAGAGATGACCATAAGTAGAACCACGAGTGTTTCTATACTCGTTCATTCCGTCATTCAAAACTAATGTTTTGCTTTCGCCAATACGATGAGCATTAAGAGGTTTGTCGTAGATGGCACTAATGTAACAGCCCAGGCCCGTCACACCAAGATATTGTCCGCTTTGGCAGCCGGCATGCCCTCAGGCATCCGCCCCTCACGGATTTAAAACGCGTCTTGGTGGGGGAGGTATCCACACCCTTATAAAGGCATGCTTAGTTCCCCTCCCCACCAATGTGGGATGTTACAATCCTCCCCCCTTAGGGGACCAGCGTCCTCGCTGGCACACTGGCCGACGACCGGCTCTGATACCATCTGTAACAGCCCAGGCCCGTCGCACCAAGATATTGTCCGCTTTGGCAGTCGGCATGCCCTCAGGCATCCGCCCCTCACGGATTTAAAACGCGTCTTGGTGGGGGAGGTATCCACACCCTTATAAAGGCATGCTTAGTTCCCCTCCCCACCAATGTGGGATGTTACAACTAAACTTCCCACATTTGAGACGAAGATCCCTCCATTTTAAAGTCAACATGTCGGTGGTGCGTGGGGGGTGGTCTTTAGTAATAGTTGAGTGATAGTGTTCATTCACTTGTCACCAAAAATCACTATATAATTGATGGGTGGCTACATAAAAATAAAAATAAATATAAATATTAATATATTGTATAAAATTAAAAGATAAAAATTTCTAGTTTATAAAGACGACACTTACAAACCATCGCGTCTTTAGAGACAACGATCCAAGCTTGCAGACCGTCTTTTCTTCTTCGGTCCTCCACTTTTGTTTTTGCTTTTTAACCGGTTCGTCGATCTTATGTTTTCTTCTAGCCGGTGGTGCGACTTGCGGCTTGGGGTCGGCTTAAGTCTTGGGGACAAACTCTTTAATGTTTTCTTGGGTTTGGTAGTAGTGGTCGGAGAAGACGACATGCTGTTGGTGGTGGAGTGGTGATGTGGTGACTAGGATGATGATTGGATAAATTTAAAAAAATTAAAAAAAATGCCACGTCACTTGCCATGTCATAAAAAACTAACGCCGTTAGTTTTTTTTAACGGAGGGACCGTTAGAAACAAATACACGACAACCTGGGACTGCCAGATGCCAATATTAAAACATGGATTATTATTTGCTAATAGTAAAAAGATGGATAAGGGTATGTTTGGTTGTGCTTATTTGGGTGCAAAAGCACTTTTGGACAAAATGACTTATTAGGAAAACCAATAAGTCAATAAGTTGTTTCTAAAAAATGTTTGGTTGTGCGGCTTGGGGTCGGCTTAAGTCTTGGGGACAAACTTAACGACATCATGCCCATTGAAACATTCATGAAATGCCCAAACGACCCCCCACCCCCAAAAAAAAGGCCTAGTGTGTGGTGTAGCTGGGGCGTTTTGCCTTGTCACGCCTCCTTCACAACCCATTATGAATGGCCTAATAAACAACTTAATATAAAACAAAAAGAACTTGCATAAAGTCATAAACCAACATTAAGGAAATGGAAAAAGAAAAGTAAATGGGAATGGCAACGGCAACTAGGGTTCCGCCTGATGCGGCACATCGGCGACTATTAACGACGGGCCTTGGCAGATGGTTCGCAATCGAAAATCCAACCCTTCAGTCCAACAGGTACGTCTCAACACTGTACGGAATCGTTTCGCCCCTCGTTTCAACCAAAATCATCGTGATCTTCGAGCAGTTTCAACAACGTTTTATATTTGTAATCTCAATCCCTCTTTCGGATCTTTGGCAAAGATGTGAGAGATGGGGTACAGTTACGGATGTGTACATTGCAAAACACCTCTCGAAGGCTGGGCATCGGTTTGCCTTCGTTAGATTCAAGAATTTGGGTCCCATCGAGATCTTCTAACACACACATAAAAGACTTGAATTGCAGGGACTTACAATTATATTATAAACAAGTGAATTAAAGTTTTACAAAGTTGCAGCCCTATTTATAGTTTCCTAAATGGCAGTTACAAGCCCCTTCGAGAGTAACTGTCAATAACCGCCATTAACTACCAAACTAAAGAAATGACTAAACTGCCCTTGGCTTGCAGCCGGGCCTAATACTAACCAAACTGACCCGTTAACTAATAATACTAATATTATACTAAATATATTGATCTTACTTCCAACAATCACCCCCCTAAGATCAAAATATTTAGGTCTTCACTTGTTCCTGCTTCTTGATCCTTTAGTCTTGTCCTCTGCAGTCTTCTCTTCTCCTGTTGCATTCTTTATATCAGCAGCCTTGCCTTCAATCTGCTTCCATTGTTGTTGTTGCTTCTTTAGTCTTGTTTCTTCCAAGTATGATCATAATAATCTCCAAGTAACTTCTGTAAGTGATTCTAAGTTCTTCTGAGAAGTAGGTTGGATAACCTAGCTTGCTTGCAATAGAATCCCATCTTTTCTTCCTTGTTACTTCAGCATGTCCTCCTTTCTTTCTAACAACCGTATGCAATTCCAACAGCTCTATATCGTAACCCATGATTATCGGTGGCATCTTCTTCTCAAGCTTGTAGTGTACATTAAAATACCAATCTATCATCTTCATAAATGCAACTTTTGCTTCCTTCTTGTGTGTAATCCTAACTTTATCATCAAGTAAATCTAAAAATTCAATCATTGCTTCAATTGAATCTATCTCTTGGAACACTTCAACTTCTTTTTGGCCAAACACTTCATCTTCATCCTCAATTTCGTCTTGGCTATCTTCCTTATAATCTTCAACCTGGTTTCCTTCAATACAACTTTCTGCATCTGAGATGTACACCCTTATGGATTCTTCTTCGTCTTGACTTTCATCTCTGGAACTTGTGTCAGCAGTGCCATTTTCATCTGATGGCTCATCCTGCCCCTGGACACTAACAACCTTCTCATTCTTCTTTATTTGTTCTTTCTGGTTCCTTTCATACTCCGAGTCAAGTATCTCTAAGTATTTCCCATAAATACTTCTAAAGTTTTCTGCATCATTCTTTTCGAATCCAAAACTGAGGGCTACATAATCCCAACTGTGCATCTTCTCTACTATATCATATCCACCCATTCCTTGTATATATTTGTAAAGGTCAAATAAATTTATCTCCAAACTGTTGACCCGTGGTGGTATAGATATATCATCATTATCCAATATATCTTTGTGAAACCAGTTTATCAGATCCTTTAATTTTCTTGTAATTAATAAGGTCTTTATACTTGTATGTCGTTGAGTCATCCTTAATTATGCCCATGAATACAAAGTAATCATCAATTGACCCTATCCTTAATTCATTTTATGTTCCATTCCACATAATCCAATCATCCTTTCCCTTGATTACACAACTTCCTTCTTTAACAAAAACTTCATAACCTTGTGTTATAAGTTTGTTCAAACTTAATACATTCATATTAACCGATATGGAATGTATTACTGAAGGAATTATCAAAACTCCATTGTGTGTGTTCATCTTTATGTTACCATACCCTATTCCCTCGTATTCATCATCCCCTTCCAAATTCTTGTAAAGAACATAATTTAAAAACATACCCTTTGTGTGGCAATAGTGATCGTCAAGTTCTTTACTAACGTACCATGTTGAATTCCAATAAGTAATTCCGGTTCCTTCAACCGTGTAGTCTGCAACTCTTTCAAAAACTTTCTGTTTTTCATAATCTGTTATCTCTGTATGCAACACACTTCTAATCTTTCTTCCTTCTCTTTGAATCTGCAATACTCTGTTGGATTGCTTCTGGATTCTCCTCTTCGGACACAACAGTTTTTTCTTCATCAGGGAAACTGCCCAGCGACAGTTTTTTATTTTAGAATCTGGGTATGGCAGGAGCCTTGGGCTCTGATACCATGTTGGGTCCCATCGGGATCTTCTAACACACACATAAAAGACTTGAATTGCAGGGACTTACAATTATATTAAAAACAAGTGAATTAAAGTTTTACAAAGTTGCAGCCCTATTTATAGTTTCCTAAATGGCAGTTACAAGCCCCTTCGAGAGTAACTATCAATAACCGCCATTAACTACCAAACTACAGAAATGACTAAACTGCCCTTGGCTTGCAGCCGGGCCTAATACTAACCAAACTGACCCGTTAACTAATAATACTAATATTATACTAAATATATTGATCTTACTTCCAACATGTGAACGATACTGATGCGATGTTAGTGAAACGACGTTCAATGTAGTTCGGAACTTACCATGCTTTTGCCGATGTGGCTAGAAGTTCCTTTACTCCTCTTAATGTCCCTCCAAAAGTTCCGCTGAAAGAGTTACAATCTAGGGGAATGCAAAATAATGATTCTCGTGTGGAGAAGACAATTACAAAACAACAATCAGGGGTAATGCAAAATAATGATTCTCATGTTCAGAAGGAGTTTGCATCTTTGAAAGCAAATACGAAACAGGAGCCATTTTTTATTACCAAGGTTGCAATTCCTAAGAATTTACTAAACCCTTTCAGTAACATGGAACAGACTGTATTAGCTAAGCTTCATGATGTTACTTCTTTAGTCCGGCTTTATTCGATTTGTAACGTCGAGGGATTTGTTGGTATGAATATTAGGTATGTGGGGGGTCGATGGTTGGCTATCGATTTCGCTTCGAAGGATCAGTGTAAAAAGTTTCAAGAAAATGAATGCATGAAGCGTGCGTTTACGAGGTTTCTTCCGCTTTTTACTAATTTTATCCCGGATGAGCGTATGATTTGGTTAGAGTTTTTGGGTCTTCCAATGTCGGTTTGGAACAAGGATGCGTTGGCCATGATCTGTAATCAATGGGGTAAGATGATATTTGTGGATGAGGATAAAGATGAACCGATGGGCATTAAAAAGCTATGTGTACTCACGAATCGTAAGAACTTCATTCAAGAAACTTTTTTATTGGAGATTGAAGATAATAAATTTGAGGTGTGGGTTAAGGAGTTTGGCAATTGGAGTCCGTCACTAGGAAAGGAATTGGATAATAGTTCACTGGGGGAAGTGTCAGGTGATGATTAGTCGTCAAACGAAGAAGGGGATGGGAATTTTGCTAGGGATGAGACTGAGAGGCTAGGCGATAATTATCACACTGATTCTGTGTAACTCGATGAAGACAAATCGCCTAAGGATATGGGGGAGCAGGCTTCGGTTTCGGAGCATCCATTCTCGGTTTACCGAATCATTGACGGTTTGGAGAAGACGGAGAAATAAGGCTGCTCAAAAAACATTTCTACGGATGATCAACTTCAAATTAACCCTTCGGTGTCATCCAAGAGGGTTAATAGTAACCGGGATATGTCTACTACTTCGGGTCTGTCAAAACCACCGGGTTTTATGGGAATGAAATTTCAGACCGAGGATGACATAGCGGTTCTAGAGAATTCAAAGTCCGAATTCTTTGCTAAAGAAACAATTCATAAAGGTGGCTCTATCATAAGTGACATGAACCGGGTTATTGAGATAGGTAGTGTCATGGGTTTAACTATGAAGGGCACGACAAATGACCTCCAAAAGATTGTGAACAAGATGAGTGTGAACATGGTTGATCAATGAATATATTATCTTTGAATATCTGTGGTGTCGGGAACGGGATGAAGAGGAGGAAATTGGCTTCTCTTGCGAATTCACATGCCATTAGCTTTATAGGGATTCAAGAGACTTTCATGGTTGGTGGATGACGAGTTCAATCGGTTTGTTAGTGAATCTTGGGGTGTTGGGGATTATGGTGCTTCAAAATGCAAGATGTTTTTTGATCTTTTCCACTTGTAAATTCTTATAAATATTAATATATGGCACTGTTTTCTTTTTAATCTATTATATGCTTTTGAATTATATTGTTTGTGTTTTTTTATTTGAACATCATGCGTTATTTTATTAAGTGTGAAATCAGGTGTTTTTTTGTGAGTTCTGGAGTGTTGGCGTGATTTTTAGAACAACTTGTGTGATTTTTAAATATAATGCGTGAATTTTTAAGTATCTTAGGCTATTAATTTGTGATTTTTTAACATGTGCGATTATGTTCTGTGTGTTTGCGTTATTTTTAATATCAACATGCGGTTTTTTAAGTGTAAGACATGTACGTTTGTGTTTTTGTGAGTTTTTAGAGTGTATGCGTTATTTGTCATATCAAATATGTGTTATTTTTATCTATAAAACGTAAGTGTGCGTTATTTATTGGAATACATGCGTTTTTTATTAAGTGTAAGACATGTTTTGTTAGGTTTGTGTTTTTGTGAGTTTTTAAAAGTGTATGCGTGAATTTTATTTCAAGTATACGTTATTTGTTTAAAGGTCAAAGGTTTGCGTTTTGTGTTTGATGCGTATATATTTTTGTGTATGCCTGTCTCATCTAAAGTTGAAAAGACTTTAATACCCATATTAATGATTCCGCGTCCTTTTTTTAAATTAATTAAGCGTGTTTCATTTTTAGCGCCGTCAGATAAAAAAAAGCCCGCATATGAGCGTCCGAGATGCCTTCGCACACTTCACACGGAAATTGTGCTTTGTACAATACCTTATGTGTGCCTCCCTCATTGCTATTTTCCTTGCGTGCCCCACAAGCTCCATCCATGTCAGCAAAAATCCATTCTAGATCAAGGCGCCCATATGTGTTCCAATGTGGATGGTCTTAGCTAGTCCTTATGTTGACACCGCATATAAACTGCTCAAACACATTAAATTAAATCAAAATATAATATAATACATAAACCATCTTCAATACTTGTTATTTTATTATAAAGAATGTTTGAAGTAAAAGTCTACTATATATATAAACTTCTATATAAGTAGACTTGTGTATCGGTCGCAAGTGTTCAGTTAATAAGTGATGTGTTAAGAACACCACCCCGTGATGAGGAGTAGAAACGCACACAGGTGGAAACAGACACACGAGTTGGTAACTCCCTAGATGCGAACACACGGACACACATGGGGTGCGCCAACATGCATCTTCCTTGCTTTAGATAGTTTTAATTTTCCTGTATTCATATGATCTGGTAATCTGATCCTGTTGGCCGGTGGTTCACGTTATCCGTGCGTTCAAATAATTTCCTCTGCGCATAACGGATTTTTAATATGTTCAATCCGTTATAGATAAACTAGCTAACTTTGAAAAACAGGTAACCTGTCGGTCTACGTCCAGGATTAGTTCATACCTTTATTATTGGTCGTTGTGTGGTGACATAGCCCCCTCCATGGAGTGGCAGTGGATTAGTATGGATCCCTCCCGTCCCTAGCTAGTAGCTTCAGTTTGAGAAGATTTTCATCTAGCTGCTAGATGACATAGCTAAGAGTATGGCACTCTTTGGATCACGGGCCAGCCTGCTCGCTCGTTTATATGAATAGTTTTGAAAGAATTAAACATGATACTTGGAATCAAGACTAAATAGTTTGGATTAGAAGAACGCACGTTGTTTGAAATTGTAGGAATCCGTTCAATACGTACACTTTATATGAATGCGATTAATTAAAACATAGAAAAGAATTAGCAGCTAGAACGTACGGGTAAATTACACAATGGGATACAATTAATTGAACTAATTAAACAAGAATAAAAGAAGAATTCGATGATCAAGTGGCTGGCTAATTAGGATATATTCTGTTCAACAATATAATATGGTTTCTTAAAACAAACAAACAAGATTCTAGTCTCCTAATTAAGACATGCAGCTCGTTAGTTTCCAAGATCAGTATAGCAACGAGAGGAGTATGGAGTGCATGATCAGATCGAGGACCTAGCTGCCGGTCGAAAGATTTCCTTGTCAGGCAAGAATCTTACCTATATATTAAACAAAGCTTTTAAGTGTCCAGTTGGCACCCATTTAGTGTGCCTTCATGTAAATTTGCTTATGTGTCACTCTACAACTAATAAGTAATATGATGTGTCATTTCCAAGGAATTTTTATTCAAAAAATCGGATTAAAATGATATAACGTTCGCGGATCTTTGAATCCGTTTTGGTATCCGTTTGTTTTAAACCCGGATAGATAAATACTCCAGGTAAAGGAAAAAACCCTTCATTTGATTACGGACGATTAGGGTTTCATATTTTCCTCTCTTTCGGCGCCGCTATAACTTTAATTTATGTTCGATAGAATCTTCAAAACCGTAAGTATATACCTCTGTTGAATCAATCAGAGTTTCAATTTCATTCTTTGTTCTTGCTCTCCGATTGTGAGTCTCTAATTGATCTTCGTTTGTTCCTTATTTGATGTTTGGTGTTTAATTGATGTGATCATGGTTCTTATCTGTTTGATGTTTGTGTTTAATTGATGGAATAGAAATGCTTTTGCCGTTATACCTATTTTAATTTCAATCGGTTTTTGAACTCTACCTCGGTGTTTGCTTGATTGCCGCATTTTAGTGTTTTTCTTATTTGAGGTTCCTTTTGAAGTGTGGTATGCGTTCATTTGTTTGTGCACCTGCATTATTCCTTTTGTTTGCCTGCATGCTGCCTGTTCATGCCCACCAGGTGTTTGTTATAATGCTTAAGTGTGGTATGCGTTCTTTACTGTTGCTGATTATCTTTTTCTTGCAGCCAAGTAGCAATTTAGCCCCATATCGGTTCTTCTTTGTTTTGATGTTGTAAGTAATGTATTTTAAAACCTATTCTCCTCTCAAATTGTTATAACTAAATGATAGTTTAGGTATAGTAGAAGGTTGAACCTATAAACTAATTGATTTTGCAATAACTGTTATGAATTTAAACTATAGGGCTTCTGATTGGTGATCTTGGGAAAGGCATATGAAGTGTCTCCATTAAGGTATGTTTTAAACCGTGCATCTCAAGATGAGTGGGTGTTTTGATATTCTTTTTATACGTGTGTGTTTTTCTACTCACTATCAATGAGCGGGTGTTTTGATATTCATTTGACAACTATAGATTCATTCTTGCTTTGGTGTGTGTAATGAAATGTGAATTTTAGACTAATGAATCGATACATGACGATGCAATCCATGTAGTAGCATTACCTAAGCCATTGTGATATTTGTACCACAACAACTTACAAGAAAATTAAGATTTTGAGAAAGCTAAAATCATCTGAAGCTGAGAAAACTCTTTAATTACTACATTAAACATACATAGGTTTGGGATTAAGTGAGTGTAATGAATTATAGTACAAACAAACATAGGATACCAACCTGTTATGTATGTTAGGTACGTTCCTCACATTGGGAGGAAGTTGAAGTGTGACTATTATTTCTACATTTTCTCTTATTCTTTTGTTACTTGAAACTTTGTTTCTCCATTGCTACTTGAGTAAATAAAAATGATTTAAAGTATAAATGAATTCTCCATTTTAGTGATGCATGCCTTCATATTTGTTAACAGATGCAACCCTTTAAAGATGTCATGTTTATATCTTATACAGGTAAGGTAGTTAGTTAACTTTAGATTGTTGTATAAAAAGGATATAACATTGCAAATCTTGAACATTAATACGGTTTATACAGCTTCTTATGAATCATAGCTATTCATTTTCTTAATTTTCTGCAATTTTCTTTGATGTCAGGTTCTTATCCAGTTGTCTTTCCTGTTCGGCAGTATCGTCTTTTTAAGGTATCTGTTTCTCTTTGTTTTTGGAACTTAATATAAAAACTACAAAACAATTATGTGTCGCTTTGAAAAAAAGTATCAAAGAGGCATGCAATTAAAATTAAAACAAAGGAATATGCATAAATTCTCACTCACTTTTCTCACAATAATTTCACAATTATTACGTATCAAATTTATAAAGCGAAGGCCGATTTCATATCTAATATCCTTTTGTAAAGATAAGGTTTCAATTTCTTAATAGTTAAATTTTTTATAGTATATAGGTGATCGTTAATTTGTTAAGCTTTATTGTGTTAATTGTGAAGCTTTATTGTTTTTATATTTTGGTGTTTTTGATATCATTTTCGGTGGTGAAGGTTAATCTAAACTTCCACTTAAGATTAAGATGTAGGGGTTTAAATTTGTTTTAGTTTCTTGATTTATGTGTATGTACAACTTCTCATATATGTAAGACTATGATATGCAGATTTTTTCATTGTAATTTCATTAAATTGTTTCTTTTGTAGGTCTTGTGATTACGTTGTGCTACTACATTGGTTTCAAATTCATCGTTTTTTCTCCGGTTAGATTTATGTAGGTCAGTTATTTCATTGTTGTTAGTAGTTCCATAATTTTTTTTGTAAATGGAACGGCTGAATGTGTTAAAAGTCTCATTTTGAGGATGCATTATGTTTTTATGTAAATGTTGCTTATATATTTAAAGTATCATCTATGTCATTGTGTTTTATTACAGGCGATGACTGATGTGTTTGAAAATGCAACTTATTTGTTATATCATGGTTTAATTATGATGCAATTGTGACCCTACTTTAATCTTTGTTCTCAGTTCTCTTTGGAGCGAGTTTGGTTTGATCTCTTCTTGCACAACAATTTGTGGGTTTTTTTTTGTACTCTTTCTTTTCCAATTAAATATATTTATTTAAAGATTATACTATGGTTTCTTAAAACAAACAAACAAGATTCTAGTCTCCTAATTAAGACATGCAGCTCGTTAGTTTCCAAGATCAGTATAGCAACGAGAGGAGTATGGAGTGCATGATCAGATCGAGGACCTAGCTGCCGGTCGAAAGATTTCCTTGTTAGGCAAGAATCTTACCTATATATTAAACAAAGCTTTTAAGTGTCCAGTTGGCACCCATTTAGTGTGCCTTCATGTAAATTTGCTTATGTGTCACTCTATAACTAATAAGTAATATGATGTGTCATTTCCAAGGAATTTTTATTCAAAAAATCGGATTAAAATGATATAACGTTCGCGGATCTTTGAATCCGTTTTGGTATCTGTTTGTTTTAAACCCGGATAGATAAATACTCCAGGTAAAGGAAAAAACCCTTCATTTGATTACGGACGATTAGGGTTTCATATTTTCCTCTCTTTCGGCGCCGCTATAACTTCAATTTCTGTTCGATAGAATCTTCAAAACTGTAAGTATATACCTCTGTTGAATCAATCAGAGTTTCAATTTCATTCTTTGTTCTTGCTCTCCGATTGTGAGTCTCTAATTGATCTTCGTTTGTTCCTTATTTAATGTTTGGTGTTTAATTGATGTGATCATGGTTCTTATCTGTTTGATGTTTGTGTTTAATTGATGGAATAGAAATGCTTTTGCCGTTATACCTATTTTAATTTCAATCGGTTTTTGAACTCTACCTCGGTGTTTGCTTGATTGCCGCATTTTAGTGTTTTTCTTATTTGAGGTTCCTTTTGAAGTGTGGTATGCGTTCATTTGTTTGTGCACCTGCATTATTCCTTTTGTTTGCCTACATGCTGTCTGTTCATGCCCACCAGGTGTTTGTTTCAATGCTTAAGTCTTAGAATTGTTTTGTGAACGTAGGCTTTTAGGCCTTTTAGTTGAGCAAGCTGATTTGTGTACCATTGCCCCTCAATATATGTTCTTATTACGTGTTTTGAGCTGCTTTTTTCATAAACATGTTCTATATTAAGTTTATGTACCGAAATTTTCTTAAAAAGGCAAAAAACAATTATATTCATATTTCTATTAAGATGTTCATGGGCATATGTTCATGTAGACAACAATGCAACAGTTTGTGTGTTATCTTAGAGTTAAATTTTTATGTGTTGTGATTGATGTTGTTATCTTTACTGTTGCTGATTATCTTTTTCTTGCAGCCAAGTAGCAATTTAGCCCCATATCGGTTCTTCTTTGTGTTGATGTTGTAAGTAATGTATTTTAAAACCTATTCTCCTCTCAAATTGTTATAACTAAATGATAGTTTAGGTATAGTAGAAGGTTGAACCTATAAACTAATTGATTTTGCAATAACTGTTATGAATTTAAACTATAGGGCTTCTGATTGGTGATATTGGGAAAGGCATATGAAGTGTCTCCATTAAGGTATGTTTTAAACCGTGCATCTCAAGATGAGTGGGTGTTTTGATATTCTTTTTATACGTGTGTGTTTTTCTACTCACTATCAATGAGCGGGTGTTTTGATATTCGTTTGACAACTATAGATTCATTCTTGCTTTGGTGTGTGTAATGAAATGTGAATTTTAGACTAATGAATCGATACATGACGATGCAATCCATGTAGTAGCATTACCTAAGCCATTGTGATATTTGTACCACAACAACTTACAAGAAAATTAAGATTTTGAGAAAGCTAAAATCATCTGAAGCTGAGAAAACTCTTTAATTACTACATTAAACATACATAGGTTTGGGATTAAGTGAGTGTAATGAATTATAGTACAAACAAACATAGGATACCAACCTGTTATGTATGTTGGGTACGTTTATCACATTGGGAGGAAGTTGAAGTGTGACTATTACTTCTACATTTTCTCTTATTCTTTTGTTACTTGAAACTTTGTTTCTCCATTGCTACTTGAGTAAATAAAAATGATTTAAAGTATAAATGAATTCTCCATTTTAGTGATGCATGCCTTCATATTTGTTAACAGATGCAACCCTTTAAAGATGTCATGTTTATATCTTATACAGGTAAGGTAGTTAGTTAACTTTAGATTGTTGTATAAAAAGGATATAACATTGCAAATCTTGAACATTAATACGGTTTATACAGCTTCTTATGAATCATAGCTATTCATTTTCTTAATTTTCTGCAATTTTCTTTGATATCAGGTTCTTATCCAGTTGTCCTTCCTGTTCGGCAGTATCGTCTTTTTAAGGTATCTGTTTCTCTTTGTTTTTGGAACTTAATATAAAAACTACAAAACAGTTATGTGTCGCTTTGAAAAAAAAGTATCAAAGAGGCATGCAATTAAAATTAAAACAAAGGAATATGCATAAATTCTCACTCACTTTTCTCACAATAATTTCACAATTATTACGTATCAAATTTATAAAGCGAAGGCCGATTTCATATCTAATATCCTTTTGTAAAGATAAGGTTTCAATTTCTTAATAGTTAAATTTTTTATAGTATATAGGTGATCGTTAATTTGTTAAGCTTTATTGTGTTAATTGTGAAGCTTTATTGTTTTTATATTTTGGTGTTTTTGATATCATTTTCGGTGGTGAAGGTTAATCTAAACTTCCACTTAAGATTAAGATGTAGGGGTTTAAATTTGTTTTAGTTTCTTGATTTATGTGTATGTACAACTTCTCATATATGTAAGACTATGATATGCAGATTTTTTCATTGTAATTTCATTAAATTGTTTCTTTTGTAGGTCTTGTGATTACGTTGTGCTACTACATTGGTTTCAAATTCATCGTTTTTTCTCCGGTTAGATTTATGTAGGTCAGTTATTTCATTGTTGTTAGTAGTTCCATAATTTTTTTTGTAAATGGAACGGCTGAATGTGTTAAAAGTCTCATTTTGAGGATGCATTATGTTTTTATGTAAATGTTGCTTATATATTTAAAGTATCATCTATGTCATTGTGTTTTATTACAGGCGATGACTGATGTGTTTGAAAATGCAACTTATTTGTTATATCATGGTTTAATTATGATGTAATTGTGACCCTACTTTAATCTTTGTTCTCAGTTCTCTTTGGAGCGAGTTTGGTTTGATCTCTTCTTGCACAACAATTTGTGGGTTTTTTTTTTGTACTCTTTCTTTTCCAATTAAATATATTTATTTAAAGATTATACTATGGTTTCTTAAAACAAACAAACAAGATTCTAGTCTCCTAATTAAGACATGCAGCTCGTTAGTTTCCAAGATCAGTATAGCAACGAGAGGAGTATGGAGTGCATGATCAGATCGAGGATGTGACATCCGAGAATTTCAAGGTTTACTTCCGTTAGACAATTCATCCGTTAGTTACGTTATAAGTATTAACTTAGTAACTAATGCTCAACTAGGCCGAATACGTCCACGTCCTTTGGTTGATCACCGAACCCGTCCATATGTGTTATATGTTTAACTATTTATTGTCACTATGTGCAATGTGATTTAAATACATGATTTAGTATTGTGAATAGCATGACAATTTATGAATCGTGATTATCTTGCTTAGAATGTGAAATTGACCACTTTTGGGTAACCAGCGAAACTACCGGGCGAAACTATAATGTCGCCCGGCAGTCTGTTTGCTCACTCGTGATCAGAGCCAGTTTCGCCAGGCCAGCGAAACTGCCAGCGAAACTAGCCTTTGATATAAATAATCTTAATAAACCCTAGCTCTCCTATTTGCCTCATTTCACACAAAAACACACACACTCTCCTGAAACTTCTGGACCAGCTGATTCCAACCAAGAACCATCAAGAATCAGCCATCACCCCGAGTTGTGAAGATCATCCATCGATCCTAGAATCAACCGTGAGTCCCAAAACTATATTTCTTGCTTTTCTATGTGTTTTCTTCTTAAAGCATGACCAAACCTTCATAGAATCACTTGATCTTCTGATATGTTGTTTAGGGATGCTAGAACTACCATAAAGTTGATAACTTTATGTGTGAAACTGATCCATGATAAAGATTTATGCAATTTAGGTCATTTTAGGGTTTTAAATGTATTTTGGTGATTTGATGATGAAAATGCATGTTTAAGGTGTTAAAGCTTACTGATTTGTGTTGGTAAATGGTTATGTATGCTAGATAATGAATTACATGTAATATGGAAGCTGTTAGATTGATTTTTAGGCTGATTTATGTGTTTTTCGCGACTAGCGAAACTGTCATGTTCTCTGGGCGAAACTGTCCAGCGAAATTATGCATATCTTCAACCAGCGACACTATGGAGCGAAACTGTAGTGTCGCCGGGTAAACCAACCAGACCTGTTCGGACGAAATTACCGAGCGAAATTCCCTGAACGAAAGTTCAAACCAGTTTCGGGCGAAACTAGGCTAGCGAAACTGTGCCAACAGTTTCGAGCGAAACTAGCCTAGCGAAACTGTGTCATCGGGTATTGCCTAGCGAAAGTGCTGCCCGTGCACACAGCGAAACTGCCTAGCGAAACTGCTAGCGAAACTGAGACCAGAATCCAAACTTGTGCAATTTGCTTGAATGTTATGCCATGACTTACATGATTATGCTATGATGATACATGCTTTGATTTCTGATGTATATGGACCCTTGTTTATGATCAACCATCGGTGTCGTGTGTCGTTATGTCGAGTCATAGTTTCAACGTGCTATGTTATGGGCCATAGTGACGTTAAGTAAAGATTAGACACCAAACTAATACTTAAGACCTAAACGTGTTCATAGGTCTTCGTTAAGCAAAACTTGGATTATATAACAAGTGTAGCAGTGCAACAAAAGGTGAGTGTCACTAACCCGTTTACTGTGAGCCCGTTTGGGACACACGGAATAACTTAATGGAAAACAATGCTGACAACTTTACGAGTGCTATGCACTACTTGATGAAACTGAAAACTTAGAATGCTATGCATCTACTTGATGAACTTGAAGTGTTTTATGGGAAACACTTGTGAAACTTAACAAACTATTTCTGAAATGAAAACCGTTTTAATATGGCTAGTGTAGGTTAAAGTCTAAACCACATGATATCACATGATTTCTAAGGATTGCCTTTTTAACTGAAAAAGTCCTCAACTTAATTGTGCCATTAATTGTAAAGCGAGGGGATGTTGGGTAGATCTACTGGAGTTTGACAAACTCCGCCTCGTGACACTGGAGGTGCACGGAGGTACAATATCAGCCTATCTGACCGTGATCCCGAGAGGACACGGGGGAGGCAAAGCCGCGATGACGAATGTCCGCAAAACAAAATGGCTGAAGGCTCTGCCTCTACTATAATTAATCGTCAGCTTTGGTACGAACTTCCTTAGTGCATGGAAACAACGGATTAGCTACCCGCGATATCGGTTGAGCACTTTAATTATACAAGACTAGTACATACCTGATAACTTTGTTACGGACAATAACTTTACTAAATAACAAATGTTTATGAATTGACATATATAACTGAGCATTGCTTTTCACAAACAAATATTACGTATGTATATGTTGACACGATTACGATTATGAGACCGGGCCAATGCATGACATGCCCACTGTGAACTCACCAACCGTTAGGTTGACACTTGTGTGGTTTTCACTTTTGCAGATCGTTGAAGAGTATCCACTGGAGGTTGGCATGGCACAAGAAGATATTTACTTTTATTAAACTAAATTTGAGAATTTGAATTTGAAACAAAGATTTGTAAAGCACGTGGTTAGTGCTAAGATACTTATACCTTTATTCCGCTACGTAACCTTTGAAACTGTTTTGAAATGAATGTTTGGACTTTACTCTGATTCGTTTAGTATATGTAACTAATGGTTGTGGTCCTGGTTTGCTCGCACCCCTTAACGGTATAAACTCCGTTAGTGGTTATTTGGGGGTGTGACAGATTGGTATCAGAGCCATAAGTTGCAGAGAACTGGAATCATTTTTGAAAAACGATTTGGAAACTGCAATTTGAAACCTTAGTTACAAACGAACAAACAAATTCCCAAAACAAAAATTTTTACGTGCCAACCTGGGATACTCGCTCTGCTGTGTAAGTAAATACTCCATATGTAGATATATATATATGTAGATATATATAGAGACCGTGTCTAAGTAGTCTAACGGAAAAGCCTTAGGAAGATTTCACACACAAATACGAAATGCGAACGATAATACACGCACTACTCTGGGGAAAGCGACAACGAAACGATGCTACACGCTACGTCCTGATTTCTGCTACGATGACTACGCCGACGGTGACTTTTATGGGGAAGCCGACTTTCGACGATAGTACTCACGACTTACGACGTTCTCCGACGACGCCTCGATTGTGCACAAAATTTTTCTGGACTAATAGAGGGATAACGGGAAATTGCTAATATACATATTATGGGATATGTATAGAATATAATTGTTACTGAACACTGTCTACTTTCACAATCCAGAAAATGTCTGGAAGAGCGGGAAGGAATAACATCAACCTGACGCCTGCACAACTGCAAGCAATGATCAACGAGCATGTGCAAGCCGCCGTGGCCGTCGTGCAAGCTACAATTGCCGCGCATGGTAATTGTTATACCGATTAAGGCACAAGGCGATATATATATTTTGACCTGTTTAAATTTGAAACCCGAACTATTAATTGCATCAGGAAACGTTCATCACTGCACATTTAAGACTTTCATGGACTGCAAGCCGATGGCGTTTTCCGGCGAGGAAGGAGCGGTAGGACTCCTCAGGTGGATCGAGAAGTCTGAGAAGGTCTTCTCCATGTGTAACTGCCCGGCTGAGAACAAGGTGAAATTTGCGACTGGTACATTCGAAGGAGCTGCTCTCTCCTGGTGGAACGCTGAAATTCAAATGGTCGGGGTAAATGCCGCTAACAACATGGAATGGGAAGCATTTAAGGAACTGATCATGGAGGAGTATTGCCCTCGGGACCAAGTCAAGAAGCTAGAAGGAGAATTTCTGAACTCTAAGATGTCTGGGTCTGAAGTCGAAGAGTACACCGCGCGTTACCACGAGTACGCGGTACTGTGTCCGTCCATGGTTGATGCTGAATTCAAGCGCATTGAGCGTTATCTGGAGGGTCTCGTACCCCAAATCAAGAGTTTGGTGACTGCCAGCAACCCAATCACTGTGCAACAAGCCATCCGTCTGGCTCACAAGTTAACTGATCAGGAAGTTGAGAGGGGTACACTTCCTGCAAGAGTTTCTGAGAAGACTGCCTTGAGTGGCAAAAGAAAAGCTGATGGAGAAGCTCCTGAAAATTCAATGAACAACCAGAGTGTTGGAAACAACACGGGGAGATCCTTTAACTCCCAGGGTCAGAGCAAGAGATCTGGAAACAACAGTGTTAACAATCACCAGGGCGGGAATGGTCAAGGTAACTACAAGGGTAACCTGCCCAGGTGCAACAAGTGTGGGAAGCATCACACCGGTACCTGCAGAAAAAGTTTGAACTGCGAAAGATGTGGCAAGAGGAGCCATGAAGCAAAAGACTGTTGGGCAATTCTTCCTGAGCAACAGAACCGCCAAAGGCACAACAACAACTATGGAAACAACCGGGGCAATGGAAACAACAATGGTCAGAACCGTAACAACAATGAAGCTCCCAGAGGAAATGGTAATGGGAACTGCTATGAATGTGGTGCTCAAGGCCACATAAAGAGGGACTGCCCGCAGTTGAGAAGACAGGGGAATGGTAATCAGGGAAACAATGGTGGAAATGGTAATGGCGGAGGTAATGCCAACGGGAATGGAAATGGCAGGGGAAGAGCTTTCGTTATGGGTCAAGGTGAAGCTCGCAACGATGCCAACGTGATTAACGGTAAATTCATATTGAATGGTTTCTTTGCTACTGTATTGTTTGATTCTGGTGCTGAGAAAAGTTTTATTTCCACTAAATTTGCTAAGTTGATTAATGCTAAACCGGTTGCCTTAGACACTAAATATGTGGTAGAACTAGCAAATGGTAAACTCCATGATACAACTCAGATAGTTAAGGACTGTAAGTTAGAACTAGCTGGCCATACATTAGGAATCGACCTTATGCCTTTTCCGATTGGTAGTTTTGACGTTATAGTAGGAATGGATTGGTTATCTGAGAATCGAGCTGAAATCTTATGTAAAGAAAAAGTGGTTCGTATCCCACTCGAAGGAGGTAAAGTGTTAACGGTCCAAGGTGAAAAAGGTGGAACAATAACTGGTATTATTTCGTTTCTCAAAGCTCAAAAGTGCCTTCGCAAAGGTCACTTCGCGATTCTTGCAAACGTCACCGATTCGACACTTCCCGAGCGCAGAATCGACGACTACCCGATAGTCCGCGACTTCCACGATGTATTTCCTGAAGATCTGCCTGGCTTGCCTCCATTTCGACAAGTTGAGTTTGGAATCGACTTAACTCCTGGAGCCGCTCCGATTGCACGCGCACCTTACCGTTTGGCGGTAAGTGAACTCAACGAACTCTCCTCACAACTTCAAGAGCTACTTGACAAAGGATTTATCCGTCCCAGTTCGTCTCCGTGGGGAGCTCCGGTATTGTTTGTTAAGAAGAAGGATGGAACGTTCCGAATGTGTATTGACTACCGAGAGCTTAACAAAGTTACGATCAAGAATCGGTTTCCACTTCCTCGAATCGACGATCTCTTCGATCAGCTACAAGGTTCAAGTTACTTCTCAAAGATCGATCTACGGTCTGGATATCACCAGCTTCGCGTTCGAGATGAGGATGTCCCCAAGACTGCTTTCAGAACTCGGTACGGTCACTACGAATTCCTGGTTATGCCGTTTGGGCTAACCAATGCACCGGCCGTATTTATGGATCTGATGAATCGAGTGTGCAAGCCGTACTTCGATAAGTTTGTGATAGTTTTCATTGATGATATTTTGATCTACTCCAAGTCAAAGGAGGAACACGAGGAGCACCTGCGACTTATCTTGGAATTGCTCCGCAAGGAACAGCTTTACGCCAAGTTTTCGAAATGCGATTTTTGGATTCGCGAAGTCCAGTTTGTTGATCAGAATGAAATTCATGTCGACCCAGCTAAAGTGGAAGCTATCAAGAATTGGCCTACCCCAAGAGCGCCGACCGAAATCCGACAATTTTTGGGACTTGCCGGATACTATCAAAGATTCATCAAGGGTTTCTCGCAGTTGGCTCAACCCTTAACGGCTTTAACGCACAAAGGAGTACAATACAGATGGGGTGAAAAAGAAGAACGTGCGTTTCAAACTCTTAAAGATATGTTATGTTCAGCTCCAATTCTCGCGTTACCCGATGGGATAGACGACTTTGTGGTTTACTGTGATGCATCAATCCAAGGACTCGGTTGTGTGTTGATGCAACGGGACAAAGTGATTGCCTATGGGTCCAGGCAACTGAAGGACACTGAGAAGAATTATACAACGCATGATTTGGAAATGGGAGCCGTTGTTCATGCACTCAAGATTTGGAGACATTACCTCTACGGAACAAAGTGCACAATATTTACCGACCACAAAAGCTTACAGCACATCTTTGATCAGAAGGACCTCAACATGCGACAACGACGATGGGTCGAGCTACTGAATGATTATGACTTAGCAATCAAATATCACCCGGGAAAAGCCAATGTTGTGGCTGATGCCTTAAGTCGGAAAGAATACGAAAAGCCTCGACGGGTACGAGCGCTGCAACTTACCATTCACACGGGATTGCCGGATCGGATCCGCGATGCCCAACAAGAAGCTCTAAAGGAAGAAAACTTCGCAGCTGAAGCACTGCGTGGTATAGACGGTAACTCTGAAGTTAGGACCGACGGACTCAGGTATTATAATGACAGAATTTGGATTCCTTTACTTGGAAATCTCCGAGAGCTCGTGATGGACGAGGCTCACAAATCAAGGTATTCGGTGCACCCTGGATCGGATAAAATGTACCAAGATTTGAAGAACTTGTATTGGTGGCCGAATATGAAAGCCGACATCGCGCGATATGTGGCTAAGTGTTTAACATGCTCAAGAGTGAAGATTGAATACCAAAAGCCTTCTGGGCTATTACAGCAACCAAAGATCCCAGAATGGAAATGGGAGGATATCTCAATGGATTTTGTAACAGGATTACCTCATCGATCGAATCGACCGGATGCAATTTGGGTTATCATTGATCGACTAACCAAATCTGCACATTTCATTCCAATGAGGGAAAGTGACAATACGGATAAGTTGACAAAACTATATATCGACCGAATTGTGGCACGTCATGGGGTGCCAAAGACTATTATCTCTGACAGAGATCCCCGATTCACTTCCCGATTATGGCAATCTATGCAAGAAGCACTAAGAACCAGACTGGATATGAGCACAGCCTATCACCCGCAGACCGATGGTCAGACGGAAAGAACTATTCAGATTTTAGAAGACATGCTCCGAGCTTGCGTTCTCGACTTCGGTAAAGACTGGGAAGCTCATCTTCCGTTGGTGGAGTTCTCCTACAACAACAGTTATCATTCAAGTATCGGTGCAGCACCTTTTGAAGCTCTTTATGGCAGAAAGTGTAGATCGCCCGTGTGTTGGGCTGAAACGGGTGAGAAAGGACTCACCGGACCGGAACTCATTCATGATACAACTGAACGGATTATTCAAATCAGAAAATGGATAGCCGCAGCACGTGACAGACAAAAGAGCTATGCCGACAAACGTCGTAAACCTTTGAAGTTCGAAGTAGGCGACAAGGTACTATTGAAGGTATCTCCCTGGAAAGGTGTGATACGCTTCGGAAAGCGTGGAAAGCTAAATCCTCGCTATATCGGTCCGTTTGAAATCATTGGGGAAGTAGGCCCGGTGGCCTACCGTTTACAACTCCCTGCTGAACTCGATGGAGTTCACAACGTGTTTCACGTCTCCAACCTAAAGAAATGTCTGGCAGAAGACACTGAAATAATTCCTTTGGAGGAATTGGAAATTGACGAACATCTGAGATTTATCGAGCAACCGGTAGAAATCATGGGACGCGAGGAGAAAACCCTCAAACGTAGCAAGATTCCGATCGTCAAGGTTCGATGGAACTCAAAGCGTGGACCTGAATATACTTGGGAACGAGAGGATCAAATGAAGAAAAAGTATCCTCACTTGTTCAAGCAAACGTCCGCGGAAACTCAAGGTATGATTTAATTTTGGGGACCAAAATTCCTTTAACAGGAGGAGGATGTGGCGACCCTAAAACTTTTGCTTTCCTTCCCCAGCAAATACAGCAACGACGACAGCCGAGGCTGCAAACGCTACGACGCAAAAATAATTTTCGGGACGAAAATTCCAATTACAAGGGGATGATGTGACATCCGAGAATTTCAAGGTTTACTTCCGTTAGACAATTCCGTTAGTTACGTTATAAGTATTAATTTAGTAACTAATGCTCAACTAGGCCGAATACGTCCACGTCCTTTGGTTGATCACCGAACCCGTCCATATGTGTTATATGTTTAACTATTTATTGTCACTATGTGCAATGTGATTTAAATACATGATTTAGTATTGTGAATAGCATGAAAATTTATGAATCGTGATTATCTTGCTTAGAATGTGAAATTGACCACTTTTGGGTAACCAGCGAAACTACCGGGCGAAACTATAATGTCGCCCGGCAGTCTGTTTGCTCACTCGTGATCAGAGCCAGTTTCGCCAGGCCAGCGAAACTCCCAGCGAAACTAGCCTCTGATATAAATAATCTTAATAAACCCTAGCTCTCCTATTTGCCTCATTTCACACAAAAACACACACACTCTCCTGAAACTTCTGGACCAACTGATTCCAACCAAGAACCATCAAGAATCAGCCATCACCCCGAGTTGTGAAGATCATCCATCGATCCTAGAATCAACCGTGAGTCCCAAAACTATGTTTCTTGCTTTTCTATGTGTTTTCTTCTTAAAGCATGACCAAACCTTCATAGAATCACTTGATCTTCTGATATGTTGTTTAGGGATGCTAGAACTACCATAAAGTTGATAACTTTACGTGTGAAAATGATCCATGATAAAGATTTATGCAATTTAGGTCATTTTAGGGTTTTAAATGTATTTTGGTGATTTGATGATGAAAATGCATGTTTAAGGTGTTAAAGCTTACTGATTTGTGTTGGTAAATGGTTATGTATGCTAGATAATGAATTACATGTAATATGGAAGCTGTTAGATTGATTTTTAGGCTGATTTATGTGTTTTTCGCGACTAGCGAAACTGTCATGTTCTCTGGGCGAAACTGTCCAGCGAAATTATGCATATCTTCAACCAGCGACACTATGGAGCGAAACTGTAGTGTCGCCGGGTAAACCAACCAGACCTGTTCGGACGAAATTACCGAGCGAAATTCCCTGAACGAAAGTTCAAACCAGTTTCGGGCGAAACTAGGCTAGCGAAACTGTGCCAACAGTTTCGAGCGAAACTAGCCTAGCGAAACTGTGTCATCGGGTATTGCCTAGCGAAAGTGCTGCACGTGCACACAGCGAAACTGCCTAGCAAAACTGCTTGCGAAACTGAGACCAGAATCCAAACTTGTGCAATTTGCTTGAATGTTATGCCATGACTTACATGATTATGCTATGATGATACATGCTTTGATTTCTGATGTATATGGACCCTTGTTTATGATCAACCATCGGTGTCATGTGTCGTTATGTCGAGTCATAGTTTCAACGTGCTATGTTATGGGCCATAGTGACGTTAAGTAAAGATTAGACACCAAACTAATACTTAAGACCTAAACGTGTTCATAGGTCTTCGTTAAGCAAAACTTGGATTATATAACAAGTGTAGCAGTGCAACCAAAGGTGAGTGTCACTAACCCGTTTACTGTGAGCCCGTTTGGGACACACGGAATAACTTAATGGAAAACAATGCTGACAACTTTACGAGTGCTATGCACTACTTGATGAAACTGAAAACTTAGAATGCTATGCATCTACTTGATGAACTTGAAGTGTTTTATGGGAAACACTTGTGAAACTTAACAAACTATTTCTGAAACGAAAACCGTTTTAATATGGCTAGTGTAGGTTAAAGTCTAAACCACATGATATCACATGATTTCTAAGGATTGCCTTTTTAACTGAAAAAGTCCTCAACTTAATTGTGCCATTAATTGTAAAGCGAGGGGATGTTGGGTAGATCTACTGGAGTTTGACAAACTCCGCCTCGTGACACTGGAGGTGCACGGAGGTACAATATCAGCCTATCTGACCGTGATCCCGAGAGGACACGGGGGAGGCAAAGCCGCGATGACGAATGTCCGCAAAACAAAATGGCTGAAGGCTCTGCCTCTACTATACTTAATCGTCAGCTTTGGTACGAACTTCCTTAGTGCATGGAAACAACGGATTAGCTACCCGCGATATCGGTTGAGCACTTTAATTATACAAGACTAGTACATACCTGATAACTTTGTTACGGACAATAACTTTACTAAATAACAAATGTTTATGAATTGACATATATAACTGAATATTGCTTTTCACAAACAAATATTACGTATGTATATGTTGACACGATTACGATTATGAGACCGGGCCAATGCATGACATGCCCACTGTGAACTCACCAACCGTTAGGTTGACACTTGTGTGGTTTTCACTTTTGCAGATCGTTGAAGAGTATCCACTGGAGATTGGCATGGCACAAGAAGATATTTACTTTTATTAAACTAAATTTGAGAATTTGAATTTGAAACAAAGATTTGTAAAGCACGTGGTTAGTGCTAAGATACTTATACCTTTATTCCGCTGCGTAACCTTTGAAACTGTTTTGAAATGAATGTTTGGACTTTACTCTGATTCGTTTAGTATTTGTAACTAATGGTTGTGGTCCTGGTTTGCTCGCACCCCTTAACGGTATAAACTCCGTTAGTGGTTATTTGGGGGTGTGACAGAGGACCTAGCTGCCGGTCGAAAGATTTCCTTGTTAGGCAAGAATCTTACCTATATATTAAACAAAGCTTTTAAGTGTCCAGTTGGCACCCATTTAGTGTGCCTTCATGTAAATTTGCTTATGTGTCACTCTACAACTAATAAGTAATATGATGTGTCATTTCCAAGGAATTTTTATTCAAAAAATCGGATTAAAATGATATAACGTTCGCGGATCTTTGAATCCGTTTTGGTATCCGTTTGTTTTAAACCCGGATAGATAAATACTCCAGGTAAAGGAAAAAACCCTTCATTTGATTACGGACGATTAGGGTTTCATATTTTCCTCTCTTTCGGTGCCGCTATAACTTCAATTTCTGTTCGATAGAATCTTCAAAACTGTAAGTATATACCTCTGTTGAATCAATCAGAGTTTCAATTTCATTCTTTGTTCTTGCTCTCCGATTGTGAGTCTCTAATTGATCTTCGTTTGTTCCTTATTTGATGTTTGGTGTTTAATTGATGTGATCATGGTTCTTATCTGTTTGATGTTTGTGTTTAATTGATGGAATAGAAATGCTTTTACCGTTATACCTATTTTAATTTCAATCGGTTTTTGAACTCTACCTCGGTGTTTGCTTGATTGCCGCATTTTAGTGTTTTTCTTATTTGAGGTTCCTTTTGAAGTGTGGTATGCGTTCATTTGTTTGTGCACCTGCATTATTCCTTTTGTTTGCCTGCATGCTGTCTGTTCATGCCCACCAGGTGTTTGTTTCAATGCTTAAGTCTTAGAATTGTTTTGTGAACGTAGGCTTTTAGGCCTTTTAGTTGAGCAAGCTGATTTGTGTACCATTGCCCCTCAATATATGTTCTTATTACGTGTTTTGAGCTGCTTTTTTCATAAACATGTTCTATATTAAGTTTATGTACCGAAATTTTCTTAAAAAGGCAAAAAACAATTATATTCATATTTCTATTAAGATGTTCATGGTGTAAGTCCCAAAACGATCCTTACGCGATATCTAGTCCAATCAAGACCGTGCGGAATCCGGTTTGATTGGTGATTCAAGATTAATTGAAAATAAGATGAATAAGCAATTAAGAACGAGAATAAAACACAAACCACAAGAAGTAGAACACTTGAATAACCTCCTTTGATTGCAATACACAATCGAAATTCTCTTTAGAGAATTTCGTAAAACACCAATTGAGATCAACACCAAAAACAGCAACCCTAAACCCCTAGATTAGCTATCCTTATATAGGGGAAGATTAGCTTGGGAAACAAGCTAATCTATCTTTGGTAACCCTAATTACCCACTAATTCCCGTTTTTGACCATATAGGCCCACTAAACTCCATCTAAACATTGTTTAATTGAGTCCAACCACATCTAAATTGGCCCAATGACCCAATATACCCATAACCCAGCTTATTTTCACCTAATCTAACACATAGGCCTTCAGAATACTCCGCCAAGTGATGATTTAATACACAAGCCACAAATCTTGGTCCTTACAATCTTCCCCTTGGCTTGTGCTATTAAATATCTTCTACTTTCAATCTTCAGACTTCAGTCTTCTCCTTGGCTTGAACATGGGTTGGTGAAGATTCTTTTCTTGAACGATCTTCATTGGGCAGCAACGGTCGAGTTCTGGGAGTTTTCTCTCAATCAGCATCAGCTTGGACTTCAAATGACAAACAAGTAATGAGAGGAGGATTCTTAAATACTTGCTCTTTCTTGAGAACTGTTAAGTCCTTGCTGAATCATCAGTAATTGTCTTGACTTGCCATTAACTTGCTTTATCTTGGCATTCTTGAACTTCTTGTTGTGACTGCTCTGCATCTTTTGTTCATTCAGCTTCCCCTAAACTTGCGAATGGTATCTTTTGAGTCTTTGGAAGCTTTACTTGAACAACCAACAAACTTCCCCTGAGCATAGGGTAAGTCCTTTTCCGGCTGGTTCTTCAACACGAACAGTAACAACACTCATTGACTTTTCTTTTCCATGACATTTCATTTAACCTGTCATGCACAACATGGGACAAACACAAACACTAACCAACATATGATGACTGGTTATCGGGTTAGAATTATTTTACCAAAAACTTCCCCTGAACCTGAGGACTCTTCACATTATCTCCCCCTGAGATTCTGGAGGGGTGATACCTTCTTGCACAAAACCCATAAAAACTTATTAAAACCTTTAAATTAACCTGGCCATGGTTGAAACATAAACAATAAAACAAACTTAAGATGACACAAAAGAAAAATAACAAAAACAAACATACCAAATTACTAAATGAGAAGGTTTTATTTTGGGATCAAACCGTCTTTGTCTGAACTGAGGAACCCTTTTCAGCATCTGTTACTCGAACACGTCCAGGCGATTGCCAGTATATTGGTCCTTCTTAAACCCATGTTCCTCATTTTCCCGGCTGTTTGTCACTTATTTATCTTTTAGGTGCATTAATTATGAACATCCGACAGTCACACACAAATCCTAGGTAATTAATATGTGCAGTCTATCAAGCTTGATCATTCCCTACCACATATTTTCACATTCCCATATCCAGAGTTTTGAATCTTTTCTCGAGACTTGGTTGAGAAGAGAAAGAACAGATCATAAAAGAGATAGGGATAATATACAAAGACTTGTATGATTTCAACTCAGAGGCGTTTATCAGTCAGGTGGTAACCTTTCATCAAACACATAAGCCTAGTCACAAAGTCAGGGCTAAAGGGTTTTGGACGCTAGAGGGTCTCTTTTGTTGTGCACATTGGCATCTTTTGGGGTGTAAATTATATACAGTGATCTGCAAGCACGTTAATCCAGACTAACCAGGTCTTTGCTCACGCAAAACAAAGGAAAGTCTGATTAACACATCAACCATTCTACACCAGGTCATTGCTCACGCAAAGCAGAGGCAAGACTTGACTGACGGCTTTGACATCCCCAGATCTTTGCTCACACAAAACAGAGGGGACGCCGACTTTTTGAGATTTTTGATTCAACACTTTGGAGTCCGGCGTGTGTATCGGGAACAATTTCGCAGTCAAATAGAACAAGCACTTAACCTAAGTGTGTGTTTCCCGTCAAATGACATACTTTATCTTTAAGTGTTGTGACCCATACCTTTGTTTTTGGAACTGAGCCTACCGAGCACATCACCTTGGATCATGTCTTTCACTTTTGCCTTACGCGTGTCAGTCATTCTGAGAACGGAAATATTTCACTTCCCACCTTCTAAAGGAAACAAAAGATTAAAAATTAAAAAGCACAATTTAATTTTGAGGGGTCAACAATTTCATCGTTTCTATTCTTCCCCTTGCTTTTTGATTTTTAATAACAACACACATTTTTTTTGATTTTTTTTTTAACACTCACTGACACAATACTAAATATGTACTAAAAACTGGCCAAGCTAACCTTCAAAGTTTATCTTTTGAAACTTTTCAGAAATGGGTTTTGTTTCATGCACAACCATACTTCACATCAAATCAGCCAAGAAACAAACAATTCAGACAGTGTTACCTTTACTGCTGATTTTCTCAGATTTACCTCTCACAAGGAAACATACCCTCCATTGAAATCTTCATGTCATGTGGTAGAGAGATGCCTCCTATCCTGTGCCTGGAACAATCACTATCACAAACAAACAAGGTTAATGAAAGTCCTCCTTGACTGTTCCTGCACAAGGTGAGAGATCAGTTAGCCATAAGTACCCAGGCCATTGTGGTTCTGGGTATACCTGAAGAGTCAGTGAAAGAAATTTCTTTTAAAAACATTCCCTTGGTAACATCAGGGATTGGGGGTGTGGCTGCCTTGGTTGGACTGAGAATGTCCTTTTTGTTGACATCTCTGGGTTTGTGATTTTCTTTCCCAAAAACCTGTGGTTTTCTCGGTGGATTCTTATTAGAATTTTGAACTCTTACTTCTTGAAATTGTTTGGAGTGTTTCTTGTACACTCCAGTAGGCTTGAAAGACAAGTTCACAACTTTTGAAACATTCCACCTGTCATCCTTCCTCCAACCATTTGATTTAGCTGAACCAACTGGATTTGGATGGATGGGTAATTTTGAAACAGTTTTGAAAACAGATTTTAAAACTGTTTTTGGGGATTCAGCAGATTTTGGTCTCCAAGCTGTTTTCACAATTGATGGTTCATGTTTAGGTGACTTGGGCTTTGGGCTCCATTTGGGGACATTTGGCTGTGGTTTGCCCTGCTGCACCTTTTGGTTTGAAGGTACAGTCTTTGCTGCTGCTCTAGCATGTATCTTTGCCTGTGAGGGTGGTGATGTGGACTTTTGCACCTTGGAATTTGAAGGGCCAAACTTGGGTTTTGGGCCAACATGTGTTTGGCCCAATGGGACAGTCTTTTGTTGGACCTTCTTTGGATAGTAAGGCTCATACGGGCGGTGCAGGCAGTTTCTTGCCATGTGTCCTGGTTGACCACACACATGGCAGGACTGTTTCTTTGGATACACGGGAGCCTGTTGTTGGTTCCGCCCAGTGGATATCCAAGTTGGCTTTGAAGCGTTTTTATGGATCCAAAGGGCTTTACCATGGGGCTTTGTGGTCAGAATATACTCCCGTTGTATCGGTTGGAATTGGTCATATGCAGAATTAACTTCTGGGTACGGGACAAATTCTCGAGGTTTTGTGTCCCGTACTTTCTGCACATTTGGAGTGGGACAGTTCACACTCCCCTCAGATTTTTTCACATCACCTGTGGGTTTGGAAACATCATTCTGTGGTCCCTTACCCCTTCTTAAAATTCTAACAGTTCTTAGGGGTTTCACAGGTTTTAAATCACATTTACCAACGTTAAAAACACCACAATCAGAAAGTTTAGCACAGACATTAGACTCAGAAGACTCAGAAGACTCAGAAGTTTTTGACTCAGACATGACACAAGTTTCAGGTTTCTCAAAATCAGAATTTTTAACAGAAAAATCAACTTCGGACTTCAAGGGACTTTTAGTGGACTCCTTGCAATTTACTACCCCTGCTTCATGTTTACCTTTATCTGCACAAGAAGTAAACGGGTTAGTCTGGTTGGAAACAGGAGCAGAAATTTTAATGGGACAAGCTGCCAATTTCTTTTCAATCTCAGCTTTAGCATCCAAGTTGGTCTTAGAGCACTCATAATCTGAGATCATTTCATGCATCAGGGGCATCGGTACTGTATGAGTGGACTTTTCATCTTTTATTTCAGTACCGAGACCCAAACCAGAGTTGGCTTTTAGATGACGCATACGAGCGTCTGTGTTGTAGAAAAGTGAGCTAGCCTTCATCATTTCTGACACAATCTTACCGTTTCGCTCAACTTTGGTTTGCGATGTTTCTAATTGCCCTTTAAGTTGTTCAAGTTCAGTTTTCAATGTGGCAATTTCTTCATTAGCAACTCTCAGATATGTGTTTTTGTTACTCAAGTCCCTTTGAAGATTTTTTATGTCAATTTTAGCAGCTTCGAGTTTCTCACTTAAGTTTTTACTTCTACCTTTGTATTCCCTCAATTCTTTATCAATAAATTCACGATTTAATGTTTCATTGAAAAACTTAGTTTGCCATTCTTTAGATTCGTTGAAAATAGATTGACATTTAGGATTAAGACATACCTCAGAGCTGCTGGCAGATACAGAATTACCTGGAAGAAAGGATGCCATGAATGTCTTTGATTGAACTTCTGGATTATTGAAAAGTGGGTTTTTGATCGGAAAGTGGGTTTTCGGTTGAAAGTGGCTTGATCGAAAAGTAGGTCGAAAAGGGTTTGCGGTCGGACAATGGGTTTTCGATCAAAGAGAGGATGGGTCGAAAAGGGGTTTTCGGTTGGAAGAATCTAGTCAAAAAGTACTTTTCGATCGGACAGGTTCTTGGTCGAAAAGTACACTTCTCGATCGAAAAGTAGGCAGTGGATCGAAAAGTCTCAGAGGGGACTTTCCGATCGAATCGAGAAGCTGATCGAAAAGTCACAGGGGGACTTTCCGATCGAAATGCTCTGATCGAAAAGTCACAGGGGGACTTTTCGATCGAAATGGGCTGATCGAAAAGTCACAAGGGGACTTTCCGATCGAAATGGGCTGATCGAAAAGTCACAAGGGGACTTTCCGATCGAAATGGGCTGATCGAAAAGTCTCAAAGGGACTTTTCGATTGAATAAACTGATCGAGAAGTCTCAGAGGGACTTCTCGATTGAGAGTTTCTGGTCGAAAAGTCACAGAAGGGGACTTTTCGACTGGTAGAGCCTGATCGAAAAGCCACAAAAGGGGGCTTTCTCGATCGAATGGAGCGACTGAACAGGATTTTTTCGACCAGAAATCTGATCGAAAAGTGTAGGCAGGGTCGAAAAGCTCCTCAAACACGCAGAGAACACCACGAAACTTCTGACTTGTCTTGTAACCTGCAGAAAAACACCTCCGAATGTGCTAACAACTGAAAATCACCAGAAAACTCAAACTGTTAGTTCTTAAAAAACTTGAATCCGATATCGCGAGAGCCTCGAAACTTGCGTTTCTTGGCTCTGATACCAATTGTAAGTCCCAAAACGATCCTTACGCGATATCTAGTCCAATCAAGACCGTGCGGAATCCGGTTTGATTGGTGATTCAAGATTAATTGAAAATAAGATGAATAAGCAATTAAGAACGAGAATAAAACACAAACCACAAGAAGTAGAACACTTGAATAACCTCCTTTGATTGCAATACACAATCGAAATTCTCTTTAGAGAATTTCGTAAAACACCAATTGAGATCAACACCAAAAACAGCAACCCTAAACCCCTAGATTAGCTATCCTTATATAGGGGAAGATTAGCTTGGGAAACAAGCTAATCTATCTTTGGTAACCCTAATTACCCACTAATTCCCGTTTTTGACCATATAGGCCCACTAAACTCCATCTAAACATTGTTTAATTGAGTCCAACCACATCTAAATTGGCCCAATGACCCAATATACCCATAACCCAGCTTATTTTCACCTAATCTAACACATAGGCCTTCAGAATACTCCGCCAAGTGATGATTTAATACACAAGCCACAAATCTTGGTCCTTACACATGGGCATATGCTCATGTAGACAACAATGCAACAGTCTGTGTGTTATCTTAGAGTTAAATTTTAATGTGTTGTGATTGATGTTGTTATCTTTACTGTTGCTGATTATCTTTTTCTTGCAGCCAAGTAGCAATTTAGCCCCATATCGGTTCTTCTTTGTTTTGATGTTGTAAGTAATGTATTTTAAAACCTATTCTCCTCTCAAATTTGTAATAACTAAATGATAGTTTAGGTATAGTAGAAGGTTGAACCTATAAACTAATTGATTTTGCAATAACTATTATGAATTTAAACTATAGGGCTTCTGATTGGTGATCTTGGGAAAGGCATATGAAGTGTCTCCATTATGGTATGTTTTAAACCGTGCATCTCAAGATGAGTGGGTGTTTTGATATTCTTTTTATACGTGTGTGTTTTTCTACTCACTATCAATGAGCGGGTGTTTTGATATTCGTTTGACAACTATAGATTCATTCTTGCTTTGGTGTGTGTAATGAAATGTGAATTTTAGACTAATGAATCGATACATGACGATGCAATCCATGTAGTAGCATTACCTAAGCCATTGTGATATTTGTACCACAACAACTTACAAGAAAATTAAGATTTTGAGAAAGCTAAAATCATCTGAAGCTGAGAAAACTCTTTAATTACTACATTAAACATACATAGGTTTGGGATTAAGTGAGTGTAATGAATTATAGTACAAACAAACATAGGATACCAACCTGTTATGTATGTTGGGTACGTTTATCACATTGGGAGGAAGTTGAAGTGTGACTATTACTTCTACATTTTCTCTTATTCTTTTGTTACTTGAAACTTTGTTTCTCCATTGCTACTTGAGTAAATAAAAATGATTTAAAGTATAAATGAATTCTCCATTTTAGTGATGCATGCCTTCATATTTGTTAACAGATGCAACCCTTTAAAGATGTCATGTTTATATCTTATACAGGTAAGGTAGTTAGTTAACTTTAGATTGTTGTATAAAAAGGATATAACATTGCAAATCTTGAACATTAATACGGTTTATACAGCTTCTTATGAATCATAGCTATTCATTTTCTTAATTTTCTGCAATTTTCTTTGATGTCAGGTTCTTATCCAGTTGTCCTTCCTGTTCGGCAGTATCGTCTTTTTAAGGTATCTGTTTCTCTTTGTTTTTGGAACTTAATATAAAAACTACAAAACAGTTATGTGTCGCTTTGAAAAAAAAGTATCAAAGAGGCATGCAATTAAAATTAAAACAAAGGAATATGCATAAATTCTCACTCACTTTTCTCACAATAATTTCACAATTATTACGTATCAAATTTATAAAGCGAAGGCCAATTTCATATCTAATATCCTTTTGTAAAGATAAGGTTTCAATTTCTTAATAGTTAAATTTTTTATAGTATATAGGTGATCGTTAATTTGTTAAGCTTTATTGTGTTAATTGTGAAGCTTTATTGTTTTTATATTTTGGTGTTTTTGATATCATTTTCGGTGGTGAAGGTTAATCTAAACTTCCACTTAAGATTAAGATGTAGGGGTTTAAATTTGTTTTAGTTTCTTGATTTATGTGTATGTACAACTTCTCATATATGTAAGACTATGATATGCAGATTTTTTCATTGTAATTTCATTAAATTGTTTCTTTTGTAGGTCTTGTGATTACGTTGTGCTACTACATTGGTTTCAAATTCATCGTTTTTTCTCCGGTTAGATTTATGTAGGTCAGTTATTTCATTGTTGTTAGTAGTTCCATAATTTTTTTTTGTAAATGGAACGGCTGAATGTGTTAAAAGTCTCATTTTGAGGATGCATTATGTTTTTATGTAAATGTTGCTTATATATTTAAAGTATCATCTATGTCATTGTGTTTTATTACAGGCGATGACTGATGTGTTTGAAAATGCAACTTATTTGTTATATCATGGTTTAATTATGATGCAATTGTGACCCTACTTTAATCTTTGTTCACAGTTCTCTTTGGAGCGAGTTTGGTTTGATCTCTTCTTGCACAACAATTTGTGGGTTTTTTTTTTGTACTCTTTCTTTTCCAATTAAATATGTTTATTTAAAGATTATACTATAATAATTTACTAGGTTAGTAACCCGTGTATTACACGGGTTGAGTTCATAATATTTGATACATATAAAAAGATGTTAAAATAATCAAATTTATTATGTATGACAAATTAAATTGTTGATTAGTTTTCTTGAAATAGTCAAATTATTGAGTAAATTTATCAAATTCAGATTAAGTTTTTCAATTCTTTAAAATGGAAATTTAGTTTTGACAAAATTGGTAATTATACTTAATTGATAATCTAATAAATTTATACTTGAGTGTGATTTTCACATGTGGCAATGCTGATGTGGACCTCCTAAAAATAAGACATGTGACACCCATTTTAGTGCTTTATTAGGATTAATAAAGAAAAGATTATGAACTCTACGATTTTGATCTTTGAACTTGGAATTGTTAAATCATGTTAGAATTGGTTGTGTAGATATTTTTGGCTATGATTGATGTTCGTCTTGGTGTGGAGATGATTAAATTTGGCCGGTAAGTTTTTTTGTAAAGAGCATTTATATTTGTATAGTCACCAAGACAATTTGTATAAAAACATGAATTGGTCGTTGCAAAACTACTTTTAAGTTAATTATGCTTTTAATTGTAATTGTTAAAAATTTCAAACATATGTTATGAAATTTCATTGAAAATATTTGTAACTGACCAACTATTAGGTGGTCAAGTTGTGGCATGTTATTTTTTCGTGCGATGTCTAAGATGTTCGTTACCTCGGCAAATTTAGAATTCAAAGATCCATGGGATGCAAAACAGATATTTCATATTAGTTATTATAATGGACAAAACCAAGGATATTATAAAGTTATTTAAGAAATGTACATTAAGAAGGTCTAATCATCAAGATTGTAATATAGTTATTTTCTTTTTATTTTATCTATTATTCATTTTATAGTTTTTATTTCGAATTTAGTATCATGTTATATTTTGTTTTATTTTATTATATGACAGGCTCGGTAAGCTGTATTTTTTACAAATTCTTCTAAACAAAGTGAAAGGTCCAAAGTTGTTTGAAGATATTGGCACCGTTAATGGATTCGTACATCTTACATTTAAGGATGCCTGTTACGCCAGGGGACTTTTAGACGACAACAGAGAATATACCGAAGCTATTCAGGAAGCAAGCTTCTATGGTACTGGTTATTATTTGAGGAAATTTTTTGTGACCACGTTGTTGTCCAATAGTCTTTCAAGACCCGAGTTTGTTTGGCAAAATTATTGGAGTCATCTATCTGATGGAACCTTTAAAAAACAAAGACTCCTCTTAAAGTCTCCAGGTTAGATATTTCTACTATTTCGTTCAATATTTTTATTTGCGTCTAACTCATTATTTTTTTCATTAATTATTTTGTCTATTTTTCATTTCTTACACATCTTGGTGTTTAATAAATTATTTTCAGGTTTATAATATAATGATGATCAAATGATGAATCTTACATTGGGTGAAATTGAGCAAGTCTTACACCGTCACAACTCAAGCCTAACCAATTTTCCAACTATGTCGATCCCTAATGACTTTGTCATAAATTCTTGCATTAACTTCTTGATCAATGAGCAGCTTGACTATGACATAGTAGATCATGAAAGTGAATATGAGTGTCTGTTTGATTCTTTAACCGATGAGCAAAGATCAATCTTTCAGGAGCTAATGGATGCAGTTAATAAAGACGGTGGTGTCCTTTTTGTTATGGTGGAACGAGAAAGACTTTTTTTTTTTTTGTGGAATACACTGTCCACTGCAATGAGATCAAAAGGTGAGATTGTCTTAACTGTTGCCTCAAACGGTATTGCTTCACTTTTGTTATGTGGAGGTAGAACAACCCATTCTAGGTTTCATATACCAACCAATGTCACAGAAGATTCAATTTGTTCAATGTCACGTCATAGTGACATTTCAAACTTATTGGACCAAACAAAGTTGATTATCTGGGATGAGGCTTATATGATACATAAGCATGCCTTTGAGGCTCTCGATAAAAGTTTGAGGGATGTTTATGTACCAGTTATTATCTCTGGAAGCAATATTGACTTCAGAACTTTTATTCATAGACTGTCATTGATTCCAACAGATAAAAGAATTGCTTTTCGGTTCCAGAGAAGGCAGTTTCCGATCTCTGTTTGTTTTGCAATGACGATAAACAAAAGTTAAGGTCAATCTCTTTCAAGAGTTAGATTGTATATGAAAGATCCAGTCTTCTCTCATGGTCAATTATATGTTGTTTTATCAAGGGTGAAGATCAAGGTTTAAAGATCTTGATTTTGGATGAAGACGGTCGTCCAACCTATGTAACAAAAAATATAATGTTTATATCTCTCTTCTCAAATTTGTAATTGTTATTGAACATTTTTTTATTATTATTGAATTATGTTGTTACTAATTATTTATTCCATAATATGTTTAATTATTTAAATTTATGTTACAGCCCCGGGTATTTACCCGGGTCACTGGCTAGTATATGAAGATATAAAGATTAAAGACTTGCTGGAAGATATATAATACATTAATCCGGCCTGTTTAATTCTTCTTATAATTTTATAGTGCATGTGTTTCAACTTCTGTATAAGTACGCACGTAGATCGAATGGTGTATCAGTAACTTTTTCGCGCGTTCCACCCATCACTTCGTGATGAGGGGTTGAAACGCGCAACCGAATGCATGACGACTCAGACACACGACTACACCAGTCGGCAGCTCACCAGGCACGGGCCTCTGCTACCCACCACACAAGTATCATGTTCGGACCTCGAACACCAATTCAAAAACATAAAGACGGCTTTCAAGAGGATGCGAGCAAGCATCGAGCAAATTAAGAGCGCCTTCAAAGCACGCGCCACAACCAACTTGGAGTGTCGTTATCTAATTCATCTTTAATTGCTAGGCAAACCCATATATCAAGTGGAAATCAAATAACAGGAGGCCGCTGGTAGATATTATGTGGAACAAAAATGCAATATATATTAATTACGACTATATATAGCTACTATAAGTAGCTAGCAATTGGATTAAAAGAATTATGTTGAACCATAAAAGAATTAAAACAATTCGTTCTGGAATAAAATAAAACGGTTAATTAATTTTATGCCGATCGAAATAAATATATAGGAGTCTCATTCATTCTAGCTAATTGCTTCCAATCACAAAAGCAACAAGATAGTTGAGTTAAAGAATGGAGGGCAGTCAAGTCAAGTCAAGTATGGCATGGTAACCGGCCCTATGAATAATTAAAAATTAACAAGATTGTCCAAGTTGTGGTTAATATATAATCTTGTTGAATGACAAAAAAAACCAACGACTTAGAATATGCATGCATGGGTCAATCAAAGAAAGCGACCCTATCTAGCTTCCTGTAAGCTTCATCCACATGACTAATTGTTTTTCCTTTCTAATACTACACTCGTACTATATATATCCCAATGGTTAATGACCACAATTATCTCTCTCTTTAATTTCCTTAGTTGCTTTCTTTCTTAACAATATATATATACTGCTAGCTTGTTCCTACATATACACAGTAGGTTGATCTTAACTGCTTCCACATAGAAAGGTGTTATAAGATCATTCCGCGCATGCCGATAACATCAACAATGTCCGATGGGAAAAAAAGTCATTCACCAACGTCATCACATGCCAGGAAATACAAATTGGATTCCTCCTCAGGTGAGTTAATTGATTTCTTAGTTTCACCTTTTACACCTTAATTAATTGAAGTGTATGTGATGATGTTCTGAGGCATTTAAATGTCTTGTTGAATGTTCCCAGGAGTTTTGAAGATATTACTACTCGTCTTGTTCGCGGAGTTTTGTGCATGGGCATATCAAACAACTCTCCCTCCACCTCCCAGGAAGTTGGGACCTCCAGATGGTCTTCCTCTTACCTCCCCAAGGATACAACTACGTGATGGAAGACATTTATCATATAAAGAACATGGTGTTTCAAAAGATGTAGCCAGATCTAAAATAGTATACGTCCACTGCTTCGACTGTAGCAAGTATCAGGATCCTTTTGCGTTTTCAGCCTCACCGGTATGCCTTCTTCGATTCCTAGCTCCATCTAATTCATTTCATGCGCTAGTTGTGTGAGTAACTAAATTAACTAATTGATCCTGCTAATTTCTACAGGACGTTATCGAAGAACTTGGAGTGTACATTGTTGCATTAGATCGGCCTGGCTATGGAGAAAGTGACCCGGACCCCAAGCGAACTGTAAAAAGCTTAGCACTAGATATCGAGGAGCTTGCTGATGAGTTGAATCTGGGAGAAAAATTCTACGTAGTCGGATACTCGATGGGTGGTGAAGTCATATGGTCATGTCTAAAATATATCCCTCACAGGTCCGTTTACACATAAAACCTTGTAGTTAGTCTTATATGTTCTAAAGAATCACTATAATATTTAACCATTTTATATATTTCTGTTGGAATAAAACAGGCTTCAAGGGGCGGTTCTTATTTCTCCTGCTGTCAATTACTGGTGGCGTAACCTACCTTCCAACTTAACAAACGAAGCATATTCTCGGCAGCTTCAACAGGATCAATGGTCTTTGCGAGTAGCTCACTACCTACCATGGCTCACCTATTGGTGGAACACTCAATCATGGTTTCCTGGTTTTTCTGTAATTACACAAAACCCTGCTGTTTTTTCTCCCGCAGACATTGAAGTTGCAGCAAAGCTAAATGCTATGATCACAGATTCAAATCTGGTACATACCATCTCCTTAGCATCTTGGTCTCAAAAATCGCATATAATTAACAACACGTTTTCTTAATTTGTCGGTTATAACATGAAAGTTCGCCAAAATTTATCCAAATAAATTATACATTTATACATATGCTTATCTAGTACTCTTCTTTTGTGTCATGAAGGCAGAGTTGATGAAAACCCAGCCAAGGCTACAAGGAGAATTCGAGTCCATCCATCGTGACATGAATATTGGATGGGGTAAGTGGCAATTTGATCCACTCGATCTTGAAAACCCATTTCAAAAGAGCAATGGATCTGTTCACTTATGGATGGGTGATGATGATAGGATTGTGCCGGTGACACTACAACGTTATATAGCCCAACAACTTGGCTGGATCAAGTATCATGAGGTTGTTGGTGGAGGTCACACGTTTGCGTTTGCGGATGGCGTGGGCAATGATATTCTTAAAGCGCTTCTTAAGGTTAAGGAATAGCTTTAGTATAGACACTTTTTGAAACGTTTGCCTTTGCTGGTTGCTTAATTTACTATTTTTTTGTTTTTGTTCTTGAGGATGTATGAATATTGTATTCGGGTTTATTTTTTATTCTTTTATAATCAAAATGTGTTATATTTGTATACAATTACATTAAAATATAATGTATCATATATAATGAAAGTTATATCACATGATAGCTTTTATCTTTAGTGACGATCAAGTAAACCAATCATAGAAGAGTACTATTATACGGTAAAACATTGTGCTATCGTATTATAAGTATAATGAGATATCAACCGGCGTTGCAGCGGTTTGCGGGTTGTATCAAAGTTAGAGTGGGTGTTACAAATGTAGACGAAACATAGTGTTACAAATCTAGAGGAAACATAGGTAAAGGACAATTACATACATAGGTTTAGATATATACAACATTATTATAGTCATTAATTGTAAATTTTTTTGCATGATTTTCAAAAATATTTTAACCTTTATCACATTAGTTTGTATATAACCATTAGCTTGTCAGTCTTCATACCTTAAAATTACATTAGAACGATTCACCACATGTATTTGATTACATTCAAAATTCGCCTGTATGTGATAACGTTTATATTAGACTCATTTAGAAATCTATAACCCTCGAACCAATAAATTACAATAAAATAATTAAATACGATAATGTGCCATTTAAAAAAAAGTGATCGCATTGCTATAACTCAGCGTAAAACGTAAGCAAAAATACAAAAAGACAGTGTAGCTATGGTAAAATCAGAAGCGAAACGGGTATCGAACCTTGGACTTAAAGGTTATGTTAAGCAATCATATCTATCACACAACCAACTTCGGAAATAACCGTGTTTCCTTAGACAAATAATTAGTATTACTAATTAATAATAATAATAATAATAATAATAATAATAATAATAATAATAATAATAATAATAATAATCAATAATAATAATAATAATATATAATAATAATAATAATAATCACATCAATAATAATAATAATAATAAATGATAAAGAAGTAATAACAAAACATGGACACATCACACACGTTATATATGGATTTGTATATCCAT
>JBCNJP010000012.1:20846751-20973625 GCA_039602395.1 Deinandra increscens subsp. villosa | reverse complement strand
AAAATATAACATGATACTAAATTCGAAATAAAAACTATAAAATGAATAATAGATAAAATAAAAAGAAAATAACTATATTACAATCTTGATGATTAGACCTTCTTAATGTACATTTCTTAAATAACTTTATAATATCCTTGGTTTTGTCCATTATAATAACTAATATGAAATATCTGTTTTGCATCCCATGGATCTTTGAATTCTAAATTTGCCGAGGTAACGAACATCTTAGACATCGCACGAAAAAATAACATGCCACAACTTGACCACCTAATAGTTGGTCGGTTACAAATATTTTCAATGAAATTTCATAACATATGTTTGAAATTTTTAACAATTACAATTAAAAGCATAATTAACTTAAAAGTAGTTTTGCAACGACCAATTCATGTTTTTATACAAATTGTCTTGGTGACTATACAAATATAAATGCTCTTTACAAAAAAACTTACCGGCCAAATTTAATCATCTCCACACCAAGACGAACATCAATCATAGCCAAAAATATCTACACAACCAATTCTAACATGATTTAACAATTCCAAGTTCAAAGATCAAAATCATAGAGTTCATAATCTTTTCTTTATTAATCCTAATAAAGCACTAAAATGGGTGCCACATGTCTTATTTCTAGGAGGTCCACATCAGCATTGCCACATGTCAAAACCACACTCAAGTATAAATTTATTAGATTATCAATTAAGTATAATTACCAATTTTGTCAAAACTAAATTTCCATTTTAAAGAATTGAAAAACTTAATGTGAATTTGATAAATTTACTCAATAATTTGACTATTTCAAGAAAACTAATCAACAATTTAATTTGTCATACATAATAAATTTGATTATTTTAACATCTTTTTATATGTATCAAATATTATGAACTCAACCCGTGTAATACACGGGTTACTAACCTAGTAAATTATTATAGTATAATCTTTAAATAAACATATTTAATTGGAAAAGAAAGAGTACAAAAAAAAAAACCCACAAATTGTTGTGCAAGAAGAGATCAAACCAAACTCGCTCCAAAGAGAACTGTGAACAAAGATTAAAGTAGGGTCACAATTGCATCATAATTAAACCATGATATAACAAATAAGTTGCATTTTCAAACACATCAGATGATACTTTAAATATATAAGCAACATTTACATAAAAACATAATGCATCCTCAAAATGAGACTTTTAACACATTCAGCCGTTCCATTTACAAAAAAAAATATGGAACTACTAACAACAATGAAATAACTGACCTACATAAATCTAACCGGAGAAAAAACGATGAATTTGAAACCAATGTAGTAGCACAACGTAATCACAAGACCTACAAAAGAAACAATTTAATGAAATTACAATGAAAAAATCTGCATATCATAGTCTTACATATATGAGAAGTTGTACATACACATAAATCAAGAAACTAAAACAAATTTAAACCCCTACATCTTAATCTTAAGTGGAAGTTTTGATTAACCTTCACCACCGAAAATGATATCAAAAACACCAAAATATAAAAACAATAAAGCTTCACATTTAACACAATAAAGCTTAACAAATTAACAATCACCTATATACTATAAAAAATTTAACTATTAAGAAATTGAAACCTTATCTTTACAAAAGGATATTAGATATGAAATTGGCCTTCGCTTTATAAATTTGATACGTAATAATTGTGAAATTATTGTGAGAAAAGTGAGTGAGAATTTATGCATATTCCTTTGTTTTAATTTTAATTGCATGCCTCTTTGATACTTTTTTTTCAAAGCGACACATAACTGTTTTGTAGTTTTTATATTAAGTTCCAAAAACAAAGAGAAACAGATACCTTAAAAAGACGATACTGCCGAACAGGAAGGACAACTGGATAAGAACCTGACATCAAAGAAAATTGCAGAAAATTAAGAAAATGAATAGCTATGATTCATAAGAAGCTGTATAAACCGTATTAATGTTCAAGATTTGCAATGTTATATCCTTTTTATACAACAATCTAAAGTTAACTAACTACCTTACCTGTATAAGATATAAACATGACATCTTTAAAGGGTTGCATCTGTTAACAAATATGAAGGCATGCATCACTAAAATGGAGAATTCATTTATACTTTAAATCATTTTTATTTACTCAAGTAGCAATGGAGAAACAAAGTTTCAAGTAACAAAAGAATAAGAGAAAATGTAGAAGTAATAGTCACACTTCAACTTCCTCCCAATGTGATAAACGTACCCAACATACATAACAGGTTGGTATCCTATGTTTGTTTGTACTATAATTCATTACACTCACTTAATCCCAAACCTATGTATGTTTAATGTAGTAATTAAAGAGTTTTCTCAGCTTCAGATGATTTTAGCTTTCTCAAAATCTTAATTTTCTTGTAAGTTGTTGTGGTACAAATATCACAATGGCTTAGGTAATGCTACTACATGGATTGCATCGTCATGTATCGATTCATTAGTCTAAAATTCACATTTCATTACACACACCAAAGCAAGAATGAATCTATAGTTGTCAAACGAATATCAAAACACCCGCTCATTGATAGTGAGTAGAAAAACACACACGTATAAAAAGAATATCAAAACACCCACTCATCTTGAGATGCACGGTTTAAAACATACCTTAATGGAGACACTTCATATGCCTTTCCCAAGATCACCAATCAGAAGCCCTATAGTTTAAATTCATAACAGTTATTGCAAAATCAATTAGTTTATAGGTTCAACCTTCTACTATACCTAAACTATCATTTAGTTATAACAATTTGAGAGGAGAATAGGTTTTAAAATACATTACTTACAACATCAAAACAAAGAAGAACCGATATGGGGCTAAATTGCTACTTGGCTGCAAGAAAAAGATAATCAGCAACAGTAAAGATAACAACATCAATCACAACACATTAAAATTTAACTCTAAGATAACACACAGACTGTTGCATTGTTGTCTACATGAGCATATGCCCATGAACATCTTAATAGAAATATGAATATAATTGTTTTTTGCCTTTTTAAGAAAATTTCGGTACATAAACTTAATATAGAACATGTTTATGAAAAAAGCAGCTCAAAACACGTAATAAGAACATATATTGAGGGGCAATGGTACACAAATCAGCTTGCTCAACTAAAAGGCCTAAAAGCCTACGTTCACAAAACAATTCTAAGACTTAAGCATTGAAACAAACACCTGGTGGGCATGAACAGACAGCATGCAGGCAAACAAAAGGAATAATGCAGGTGCACAAACAAATGAACGCATACCACACTTCAAAAGGAACCTCAAATAAGAAAAACACTAAAATGCGGCAATCAAGCAAACACCGAGGTAGAGTTCAAAAACCGATTGAAATTAAAATAGGTATAACGGCAAAAGCATTTCTATTCCATCAATTAAACACAAACATCAAACAGATAAGAACCATGATCACATCAATTAAACACCAAACATCAAATAAGGAACAAACGAAGATCAATTAGAGACTCACAATCGGAGAGCAAGAACAAAGAATGAAATTGAAACTCTGATTGATTCAACAGAGGTATATACTTACGGTTTTGAAGATTCTATCGAACATAAATTGAAGTTATAGCGGCGCCGAAAGAGAGGAAAATATGAAACCCTAATCGTCCGTAATCAAATGAAGGGTTTTTTCCTTTACCTGGAGTATTTATCTATCCGGGTTTAAAACAAACGGATACCAAAACGGATTCAAAGATCCGCGAACGTTATATCATTTTAATCCGATTTTTTGAATAAAAATTCCTTGGAAATGACACATCATATTACTTATTAGTTGTAGAGTGACACATAAGCAAATTTACATGAAGGCACACTAAATGGGTGCCAACTGGACACTTAAAAGCTTTGTTTAATATATAGGTAAGATTCTTGCCTGACAAGGAAATCTTTCGACCGGCAGCTAGGTCCTCGATCTGATCATGCACTCCATACTCCTCTCGTTGCTATACTGATCTTGGAAACTAACGAGCTGCATGTCTTAATTAGGAGACTAGAATCTTGTTTGTTTGTTTTAAGAAACCATATTATATTGTTGAACAGAATATATCCTAATTAGCCAGCCACTTGATCATCGAATTCTTCTTTTATTCTTGTTTAATTAGTTCAATTAATTGTATCCCATTGTGTAATTTACCCGTACGTTCTAGCTGCTAATTCTTTTCTATGTTTTAATTAATCGCATTCATATAAAGTGTACGTATTGAACGGATTCCTACAATTTCAAACAACGTGCGTTCTTCTAATCCAAACTATTTAGTCTTGATTCCAAGTATCATGTTTAATTCTTTCAAAACTATTCATATAAACGAGCGAGCAGGCTGGCCCGTGATCCAAAGAGTGCCATACTCTTAGCTATGTCATCTAGCAGCTAGATGAAAATCTTCTCAAACTGAAGCTACTAGCTAGGGACGGGAGGGATCCATACTAATCCACTGCCACTCCATGGAGGGGGCTATGTCACCACACAACGACCAATAATAAAGGTATGAACTAATCCTGGACGTAGACCGACAGGTTACCTGTTTTTCAAAGTTAGCTAGTTTATCTATAACAGATTGAACATATTAAAAATCCGTTATGCGCAGAGGAAATTATTTGAACGCACGGATAACGTGAACCACCGGCCAACAGGATCAGATTACCAGATCATATGAATACAGGAAAATTAAAACTATCTAAAGCAAGGAAGATGCATGTTGGCGCACCCCATGTGTGTCCGTGTGTTCGCATCTAGGGAGTTACCGACTCGTGTGTCCGTTTCCACCTGTGTGCGTTTCTACTCCTCATCACGGGGTGGTGTTCTTAACACATCACTTATTAACTGAACACTTGCGACCGATACACAAGTCTACTTATATAGAAGTTTATATATATAGTAGACTTTTACTTCAAACATTCTTTATAATAAAATAACAAGTATTGAAGATGGTTTATGTATTATATTATATTTTGATTTAATTTAATGTGTTTGAGCAGTTTATATGCGGTGTCAACATAAGGACTAGCTAAGGCCATCCACATTGGAACACATATGGGCGCCTTGATCTGGAATGGATTTTTGCTGACATGGATGGAGCTTGTGGGGCACGCAAGGAAAATAGCAATGAGGGAGGCACACGTAAGGTATAGAATCCGTCCCAACGTGCGTTATTTTTTTTTATCTCTCCTCTCTCTCTCTCTCTCTCTCTCTCTCTCTCACACACACACACACACACATACATATATATAGGGGAAAGTTATTGTACAAAGCACAATTTCCGTGCGAAGTGTGCGAAGGCATCTCGGCCGCTCATATGCGGGCTTTTTTTTATCTGACGGCGCTAAAAATGAAACACGCTTAATTAATTTAAAAAAAGGACGCGGAATCATTAATATGGGTATTAAAGTCTTTTCAACTTTAGATGAGACAGGCATACACAAAAATATTTACGCATCAAACACAAAACGCAAACCTTTGACCTTTAAACAAATAACGTATACTTGAAATAAAATTCACGCATACACTTTTAAAAACTCACAAAAACACAAACCTAACAAAAAATGTCTTACACTTAATAAAAAACGCATGTATTCCAATAAATAACGCACACTTACGTTTTATAGATAAAAATAACACATATTTGATATGAAAATAACGCATACACTCTAAAAACTCACAAAAACACAAACCTACATGTCTTACACTTAAAAAAACGCATGTTGATATTAAAAATAACGCAAACACACAGAACATAATCGCACATGTTAAAAAATCACAAATTAATAGCCTAAGATACTTAAAAATTCACGCATTATATTTAAAAATCACACAAGTTGTTCTAAAAATCACGCCAACACTCCAGAACTCACAAAAAACACCTGATTTCACACTTAATAAAATAACGCATGATGTTCAAATAAAAAAACACAAACAATATAATTCAAAAGCATATAATAGATTAAAAAGAAAACAGTGCCATATATTAATATTTATAAGAATTTACAAGTGGAAAAGATCAAAAAACATCTTGCATTTTGAAGCACCATAATCCCCAACACCCCAAGATTCACTAACAAACCGATTGAACTCGTCATCCACCAACCATGAAAGTCTCTTGAATCCCTATAAAGCTAATGGCATGTGAATTCGCAAGAGAAGCCAATTTCCTCCTCTTCATCCCGTTCCCGACACCACAGATATTCAAAGATAATATATTCATTGATCAACCATGTTCACACTCATCTTGTTCACAATCTTTTGGAGGTCATTTGTCGTGCCCTTCATAGTTAAACCCATGACACTACCTATCTCAATAACCCGGTTCATGTCACTTATGATAGAGCCACCTTTATGAATTGTTTCTTTAGCAAAGAATTCGGACTTTGAATTCTCTAGAACCGCTATGTCATCCTCGGTCTGAAATTTCATTCCCATAAAACCCGGTGGTTTTGACAGACCCGAAGTAGTAGACATATCCCGGTTACTATTAACCCTCTTGGATGACACCGAAGGGTTAATTTGAAGTTGATCATCCGTAGAAATGTTTTTTGAGCAGCCTTATTTCTCCGTCTTCTCCAAACCGTCAATGATTCGGTAAACCGAGAATGGATGCTCCGAAACCGAAGCCTGCTCCCCCATATCCTTAGGCGATTTGTCTTCATCGAGTTACACAGAATCAGTGTGATAATTATCGCCTAGCCTCTCAGTCTCATCCCTAGCAAAATTCCCATCCCCTTCTTCGTTTGACGACTAATCATCACCTGACACTTCCCCCAGTGAACTATTATCCAATTCCTTTCCTAGTGACGGACTCCAATTGCCAAACTCCTTAACCCACACCTCAAATTTATTATCTTCAATCTCCAATAAAAAAGTTTCTTGAATGAAGTTCTTACGATTCGTGAGTACACATAGCTTTTTAATGCCCATCGGTTCATCTTTATCCTCATCCACAAATATCATCTTACCCCATTGATTACAGATCATGGCCAACGCATCCTTGTTCCAAACCGACATTGGAAGACCCAAAAACTCTAACCAAATCATACGCTCATCCGGGATAAAATTAGTAAAAAGCGGAAGAAACCTCGTAAACGCACGCTTCATGCATTCATTTTCTTGAAACTTTTTACACTGATCCTTCGAAGCGAAATCGATAGCCACCCATCGACCCCCCACATACCTAATATTCATACCAACAAATCCCTCGACGTTACAAATCGAATAAAGCCGGACTAAAGAAGTAACATCATGAAGCTTAGCTAATACAGTCTGTTCCATGTTACTGAATGGGTTTAGTAAATTCTTAGGAATTGCAACCTTGGTAATAAAAAATGGCTCCTGTTTCGTATTTGCTTTCAAAGATGCAAACTCCTTCTGAACATGAGAATCATTATTTTGCATTACCCCTGATTGTTGTTTTGTAATTGTCTTCTCCACACGAGAATCATTATTTTGCATTCCCCTAGATTGTAACTCTTTCAGCGGAACTTTTGGAGGGACATTAAGAGGAGTAAAGGAACTTCTAGCCACATCGGCAAAAGCATGGTAAGTTCCGAACTACATTGAACGTCGTTTCACTAACATCGCATCAGTATCGTTCACATGTTGGAAGTAAGATCAATATATTTAGTATAATATTAGTATTATTAGTTAACGGGTCAGTTTGGTTAGTATTAGGCCCGGCTGCAAGCCAAGGGCAGTTTAGTCATTTCTGTAGTTTGGTAGTTAATGGCGGTTATTGATAGTTACTCTCGAAGGGGCTTGTAACTGCCATTTAGGAAACTATAAATAGGGCTGCAACTTTGTAAAACTTTATTTCACTTGTTTTTAATATAATTGTAAGTCCCTGCAATTCAAGTCTTTTATGTGTGTGTTAGAAGATCCCGATGGGACCCAACATGGTATCAGAGCCCAAGGCTCCTGCCATACCCAGATTCTAAAATAAAAAACTACCGCTGGGCAGTTTCCCTGATGAAGAAAAAACTGTTGTCGCCAGAAACTGCCACATCCCTACCTTTGTTCGAAGATTACTGGAGAAAGAAGAATACCCAGGCTACTGTTCGAACAATTGCAGACAACAGAAAGAGAGTACCAGCGAGTATACAACTTGTTGATATTCAGTCACTGAAGACAGACCGCAACAACAGAAAGATGAAAGCAAACTGTTATATATGCAAAGGAAGGCACACCCGTTTGTTGTGTCCGAAGAGGAGAATCCAGAAGCAATCCAACAGAGTATTGCAGATTCAAAGAGAAGGAAGAAAGATTAGAAGTGTGTTGCATACAGAGATAACAGATTATGAAAAACAGAAAGTTTTTGAAAGAGTTGCAGACTACACGGTTGAAGGAACCGGAATTACTTATTGGAATTCAACATGGTACGTTAGTAAAGAACTTGACGATCACTATTGCCACACAAAGGGTATGTTTTTAAATTATGTTCTTTACAAGAATTTGGAAGGGGATGATGAATACGAGGGAATAGGGTATGGTAACATAAAGATGAACACACACAATGGAGTTTTGATAATTCCTTCAGTAATACATTCCATATCGGTTAATATGAATGTATTAAGTTTGAACAAACTTATAACACAAGGTTATGAAGTTTTTGTTAAAGAAGGAAGTTGTGTAATCAAGGGAAAGGATGATTGGATTATGTGGAATGGAACATAAAATGAATTAAGGATAGGGTCAATTGATGATTACTTTGTATTCATGGGCATAATTAAGGATGACTCAACGACATACAAGTATAAAGACCTTATTACAAGAAAATTAAAGGATCTGATAAACTGGTTTCACAAAGATATATTGGATAATGATGATATATCTATACCACCACGGGTCAACAGTTTGGAGATAAATTTATTTGACCTTTACAAATATATACAAGGAATGGGTGGATATGATATAGTAGAGAAGATGCACAGTTGGGATTATGTAGCCCTCAGTTTTGGATTCGAAAAGAATGATGCAGAAAACTTTAGAAGTATTTATGGGAAATACTTAGAGATACTTGACTCGGAGTATGAAAGGAACCAGAAAGAACAAATAAAGAAGAATGAGAAGGTTGTTAGTGTCCAGGGGCAGGATGAGCCATCAGATGAAAATGGCACTGCTGACACAAGTTCCAGAGATGAAAGTCAAGACGAAGAAGAATCCATAAGGGTGTACATCTCAGATGCAGAAAGTTGTATTGAAGGAAACCAGGTTGAAGATTATAAGGAAGATAGCCAAGACGAAATTGAGGATGAAGATGAAGTGTTTGGCCAAAAAGAAGTTGAAGTGTTCCAAGAGATAGATTCAATTGAAGCAATGATTGAATTTTTAGATTTACTTGATGATAAAGTTAGGATTACACACAAGAAGGAAGCAAAAGTTGCATTTATGAAGATGATAGATTGGTATTTTAATGTACACTACAAGCTTGAGAAGAAGATGCCACCGATAATCATGGGTTACGATATAGAGCTGTTGGAATTGCATACGGTTGTTAGAAAGAAAGGAGGACATGCTGAAGTAACAAGGAAGAAAAGATGGGATTCTATTGCAAGCAAGCTAGGTTATCCAACCTACTTCTCAGAAGAACTTAGAATCACTTACAGAAGTTACTTGGAGATTATTATGATCATACTTGGAAGAAACAAGACTAAAGAATCAACAACAACAATGGAAGCAGAAGACCAGATTGAAGGCAAGGCTGCTGATATAAAGAATGCAACAGGAGAAGAGAAGACTGCAGAGGACAAGACTAAAGGATCAAGAAGCAGGAACAAGTGAAGACCTAAATATTTTGATCTTAGGGGGGTGATTGTTGGAAGTAAGATCAATATATTTAGTATAATATTAGTATTATTAGTTAACGGGTCAGTTTGGTTAGTATTAGGCCCGGCTGCAAGCCAAGGGCAGTTTAGTCATTTCTTTAGTTTGGTAGTTAATGGCGGTTATTGACAGTTACTCTCGAAGGGGCTTGTAACTGCCATTTAGGAAACTATAAATAGGGCTGCAACTTTGTAAAACTTTAATTCACTTGTTTATAATATAATTGTAAGTCCCTGCAATTCAAGTCTTTTATGTGTGTGTTAGAAGATCTCGATGGGACCCAAATTCTTGAATCTAACGAAGGCAAACCGATGCCCAGCCTTCGAGAGGTGTTTTGCAATGTACACATCCGTAACTGTACCCCATCTCTCACATCTTTGCCAAAGATCCGAAAGAGGGATTGAGATTACAAATATAAAACGATGTTGAAACTGCTCGAAGATCACGATGATTTTGGTTGAAACGAGGGGCGAAACGATTCCGTACAGTGTTGAGACGTACCTGTTGGACTGAAGGGTTGGATTTTCGATTGCGAACCATCTGCCAAGGCCCGTCGTTAATAGTCGCCGATGTGCCGCATCAGGCGGAACCCTAGTTGCCGTTGCCATTCCCATTTACTTTTCTTTTTCCATTTCCTTAATGTTGGTTTATGACTTTATGCAAGTTCTTTTTGTTTTATATTAAGTTGTTTATTAGGCCATTCATAATGGGTTGTGAAGGAGGCGTGACAAGGCAAAACGCCCCAGCTACACCACACACTAGGCCTTTTTTTTGGGGGTGGGGGGTCGTTTGGGCATTTCATGAATGTTTCAATGGGCATGATGTCGTTAAGTTTGTCCCCAAGACTTAAGCCGACCCCAAGCCGCACAACCAAACATTTTTTAGAAACAACTTATTGACTTATTGGTTTTCCTAATAAGTCATTTTGTCCAAAAGTGCTTTTGCACCCAAATAAGCACAACCAAACATACCCTTATCCATCTTTTTACTATTAGCAAATAATAATCCATGTTTTAATATTGGCATCTGGCAGTCCCAGGTTGTCGTGTATTTGTTTCTAACGGTCCCTCCGTTAAAAAAAACTAACGGCGTTAGTTTTTTATGACATGGCAAGTGACGTGGCATTTTTTTTAATTTTTTTAAATTTATCCAATCATCATCCTAGTCACCACATCACCACTCCACCACCAACAGCATGTCGTCTTCTCCGACCACTACTACCAAACCCAAGAAAACATTAAAGAGTTTGTCCCCAAGACTTAAGCCGACCCCAAGCCGCAAGTCGCACCACCGGCTAGAAGAAAACATAAGATCGACGAACCGGTTAAAAAGCAAAAACAAAAGTGGAGGACCGAAGAAGAAAAGACGGTCTGCAAGCTTGGATCGTTGTCTCTAAAGACGCGATGGTTTGTAAGTGTCGTCTTTATAAACTAGAAATTTTTATCTTTTAATTTTATACAATATATTAATATTTATATTTATTTTTATTTTTATGTAGCCACCCATCAATTATATAGTGATTTTTGGTGACAAGTGAATGAACACTATCACTCAACTATTACTAAAGACCACCCCCCACGCACCACCGACATGTTGACTTTAAAATGGAGGGATCTTCGTCTCAAATGTGGGAAGTTTAGTGCCATCTACGACAAACCTCTTAATGCTCATCGTATTGGCGAAAGCAAAACATTAGTTTTGAATGACGGAATGAACGAGTATAGAAACACTCGTGGTTCTACTTATGGTCATCTCTTTGCTTTTAGGGTGATGAAGAATTGCGTGAAGTGCATACCAGTCCCCCCCCCCCCCCCTTGATGGAAAAATCGGGTTCGTCCTCCACAAAATGCACCTAAACATCGGGAAAAAATGAATATGTTAGCCTCAATGTCGATGACGAGGAAAGTCTCCTCGTTGAACCAGTTCGACCACTTGGTCGAACTAAAAGCAAAGAAAAAAAACATGGAGAGGCGTCGTCATCTGCAAGGGTTGGCTGGAAGAACAATTTCGACGACATCTCGCAAAAGTTTGATGAGTTCAGCAACATTTGGGAGGAGAGGACGAAGCTTGCGCCGGAGAAAGTCGAACTAAATAAAGATAAACAAATATTTAACGATATGCATCCTCTCACATTTGACATGTCCAGAATGGCCACTCGAGACCCTGATCTTAAGAAGGAAAAAAGGAAGCGGTTATGAAAAAATATGGAATGTAATTTAGGACCGTTTTTTTTAAATAGGACTTTTTTTAATAAAGAATCTATTTCTTTTTAATTTTAATAAAATGATTTTTTTTAGTTATTTAATGTAATGTTTTTGTTTATTTTAATTATTTAAATTATGTTTTTATTAAACTGTTAAATTTTTTTAGTTATTATCTAAATAATATATAAATATAGATAATTAATAATTAAGTAATTATTATATTTCTGCATAATATCACCAACCACTACATTACTTTTTCATTTTCACATCACTTTTTGCATGACACACTTTTAAGCTTTGAAACTTCACACCACTAAGAATAGCCTTTATACCAAATTAGCTAATACATTGAGCCAGTAGAATTATCATTCAGACCGTACTCAGTTTGCTTTTTTCTGTATCTAGAGTTTAACAACCTCTAAATAAGGGTCTAGATATTTAAACAATTCAATTTGATACATACACACATACACCACGATCGTTAGCCTCCAAGCGGCCCAAATTGTTTTTTTTTTCTTTTACTTCTTTTTAAATTTTGTAAATGTTTTTAGTTATTTAATTTTGGAAAATTGGATTTTAATAATACAAGTTTTACCTAGTTGGCGGATAATAATACGAGTTTTAAAATTTCCTCACAATAATACCAATTTTATAGGTATTGGATTGTAATGATACACCGTTAGTTTTTTACTAACGGAGTTAGTTTTTGCTGACTAGACTGGTGATGTGGATCTTATGTGGCTTTTTGAAATTAAGTTCTTAAAAAAGAGGGACTATAGCTGTATTTTTCTAAAGATGAGGGACTATAATCATTTAAATGAAAACCTTTACACACCAAAAACCCTAATCATCTTCTTCTTAAAACACCGGCCGTCAACCTCCTTCACCTGCCGCCAACCACCACCACCACCATCCATCTACCGCCTCACCCCCCCCCCCCAACAACATCCACCTGATGCTTCAACCCCACCACCATCTTCGGCAGCCGTCACACCCCTCCCATAACCTCGCAACCCCTCTCCTTCCCCGACCTTCGAACACAACCGGCGACCATCTCTCCTCTGTTCAAACTGGACCAGCGGCGGCGTCCCGCAACCATGGTTTCTGGGGTGCTCGTCCCTGACCCGGTAAACCTCCTCCCTCGATTCTGGTTGCGACCATATACCCGTAAACTCTCGTTTATCACTGGTCTCCATTTCTCCCTCCTCCTCCGATCAAAATATGAGCAGCGGCGTCGCCTATGCGGCGGAACCCTAGCTCACTAGTGGCGCAATCGGAGCACACAGAGGTTGAAGGTTTGCCGTCGGATGGTCGCCGGAAAAACGGGGTCGCTGGAGGTTGCCTGATGTTGTTGCCGGTGAAGGGAGGGAGAGGTCGCCGGAACCCTAGGTTCCTCTTTTCATTCTTTTTTCTTTTTTTATCTTTGTATAGAAATTTTAAAAATAAAGTTATAGATATTACAAAATCAGTCCCTCTATTATAATAATTGTCAAAAAGAACACATTGAATGCCATCTCAACAAACCACTAACACCGTTAGTAAAAAACTAACGGTGTATCATTAAAATCCAATACTTATATAATTGGTATTATTGTGAGGAAATTTTGAAACTCATATTATTATCCGCCAATTAGGTAAAACTTGTATTATTAAAATCCAATTTTCCTTTAATTTTAAACATTAAAAAGATTTATTCACCATAGCTGATTATAATATACTTAAACGAACACAATAGTGACATAAAATTATTGAGACTCGGAGTCTTTACCGGGACGGTCTTGATGGCTTCTCGACAAGTCTTTGTCGGTGTTGGGTCCCCAAGGCCCATGTTTTTTATTCAAAACAAATTAAAACGATATTCAAACAAAAATTAGGAAATCGTTTTAAAAAATTTTGAAAATCATTTTAAAATTTTTTAAATAAAAAACTATGGGCCGTGAGGACCCAACACAGACTTGTCAAGAAACCATCGAGACCGTCCCGACAAATACTTCGAGTCTCAAAATTAATAGTGACATAATATTATTGAGACTCGGAGTCTTTACCGGGACGGTCTCGATGGCTTCTCGACAAGCCTTTGTCTGTGTGGGTCCCAAAGGCCCATGTTTTTTATTTTAAAAAAAATTGAAACGATATTCAAACAAAAATTAGGAAATCATTTTAAAAGATTTTAAAAATCGTTTTAAAACTTTTCTAAATAAAAAACTATGGGCCGTGAGGACCCAACACCGACAAAGACTTGTCAAGAAGCCATCGAGACCATCTCGGCAACGACTTTGAATCTCAAAATTTATTATTTTATGTCACTATTACGTTCGTTTATTTTAATATCAACTATGGTGAATAAATCTTTTTAGTGTTTATAAACTTAAATAATTAAAAACATTTATGAAGTTAAAAAGAAAAGTTCAAAAAAAACCATTTAGGCCGTTTGAAGACCCACGATCATGATGGGTGTGTGTATGTATCAAATTGAAATGTTTAAATATAATCACCCCTAGAATCACACAAAATCACTAACATGGAGGGTGAATCTAGGCTTAATCTAAACATAAAAATATATATACAACTGATCTTCCATAACAATTTCACCTCTAGATGATGTTCATTCTTTCTCCTAGCATGAGGAATACTTACTTGGTGTAAGAAAAGAAGAATTGATGCTTGAAACGAGTTCTAGACACCTCTTTAAGTTGAATTTCAGCATTCCCTTCAAAAATTTCTCTAGAGCACTAAGATTTGAGGTGAGATTGACCAAGAACCCCTCTTTTCTCCTTCCCTTCTCTCTGGTTCGCAACTGGGATATCCTTAGAGAGACTTCCAAGTTTTTTTTTGTTTTAAACCCCAATTTACATATTCAGCCCCTACTCTTTGATTCTTTCACAATTTTTGCTTAACTTTCTTAATTTGCTCATTTAACCTCCATCTTAAACAATAATTTTCTATTCACTAATACAATTTAGTAACTAATCTTGTTACATTACTAATCCGACCGGGATATTATGTTAACTACACATACTCGACCCTTAACGCAATCATACACAATATAATATATTAAAATTATATAAAAGAAATTTTGGATTTTAGATGGCGTAGATGAGGTAACAATACTTTTGCCTTTATCTTTAAACTATTGGAGACTCTTTCATCGTTCTCAAAATGTGACACATTTAGACCAAACTGACTATCATTAGTTAAAAAGCTACTGCTGGGAAAGTTTAAATCAGGGAGTACCTTTTTTTTGAGGGATTAGAAGCATGTGAAGATATTTGATATTGATTGTTAGAGATTGAACTAACATTATCAACAACATATAAAAATGTAGATTCGTTAGTATGCTGTTGAAGAACTTTAATAATATCAAGGTATCATTATCATCTATATGTCAACCGGATATTTATAACTTGGCGTTTTGTAAGACAAATGGTAAATTTTTTTAACCCCGAACCGAAAATATATAGAGTTTTTTATGTCAATAAAATGCTTATTTAAGTGTAAACACAAAGCAGGATGATTAGAATCAAATGGTACATACTCCGGAATTTCGTTTCTATCTTCTAATTCCCCACCAAAATATACAAAAAATGGTAATTTTCTTTGAAAAGTAAAAAAGTTGATCAAATATAGAATTAATAAACATAATTGATTCCTCCCAACCAATAAATAAAAAAAAATCGGAAATTCTTAATTTATAAAAATTGTTCAGTTGTTAGACTATAAATATGGTCGAATCGACCTTAAATGTATCTGACACACAGAGCATCGTTCGACTATAAATCAGCTTCGGTCGATTATATACCAGGTTCGACCGACCATATCTTAGGTTCGACATGAAATTAAATGTTTTTTTATTAATTTTAAAATACATGGTCGGTAAACTACAAATTAGGAAGGGAGGCGGCTGTGGTCGGAACCCTTTTTACATATAAATATTATAAAAGAATATATATGTTTAGGTGTCGGAACCCTTCTAACATATAAATATTATAAAAGAATATATATGTTTAGGTTATACAGTTGATTTCGACCATGACATGCCTGTCAGAGGGTCAGATCCGACCCTGACATCCATGTCAGATGTGTGGTCGGCGCATAAAAGTTCATGGTCGAGGTCGACTATTGTGCCATGTTAGCTTCCGGCTGGTGGAGTATAGGGTCGGTCGAACCTAAAGTGGTTCAGATCCGACCATAAAGCAATGGACATATTGGGGCAAAGACTTTTTCCATGGACTTTTTTAAGGCAATGATTGAGCCTAATGGATATTTTGGGAATTTAAGTTAAATGGAAGGAATAGTTATGGTAACCTATTGGGATATGTGGTGGTTTTTGGTTGTGTGATGTGTCAAGGAAGCTTTAATTTTTTTCCGTTTGTATCCAAGAGCAATTTTTTAAAAGTAAAGATAAGTTTGATATGGATATACAAATCCATATATAACGTGTGTGATGTGTCCATGTTTTGTTATTACTTCTTTATCATTTATTATTATTATTATTATTGATGTGATTATTATTATTATTATTATATATTATTATTATTATTATTATTATTATTATTATTATTATTATTATTATTATTATTATTATTATTATTATTATTATTATTAATTAGTAATACTAATTATTTGTCTAAGGAAACACGGTTATTTCCGAAGTTGGTTGTGTGATAGATATGATTGCTTAACATAACCTTTAAGTCCAAGGTTCGATACCCGTTTCGCTTCTGATTTTACCATAGCTACACTGTCTTTTTGTATTTTTGCTTACGTTTTACGCTGAGTTATAGCAATGCGATCACTTTTTTTTAAATGGCACATTATCGTATTTAATTATTTTATTGTAATTTATTGGTTCGAGGGTTATAGATTTCTAAATGAGTCTAATATAAACGTTATCACATACAGGCGAATTTTGAATGTAATCAAATACATGTGGTGAATCGTTCTAATGTAATTTTAAGGTATGAAGACTGACAAGCTAATGGTTATATACAAACTAATGTGATAAAGGTTAAAATATTTTTGAAAATCATGCAAAAAAATTTACAATTAATGACTATAATAATGTTGTATATATCTAAACCTATGTATGTAATTGTCCTTTACCTATGTTTCCTCTAGATTTGTAACACTATGTTTCGTCTACATTTGTAACACCCACTCTAACTTTGATACAACCCGCAAACCGCTGCAACGCCGGTTGATATCTCATTATACTTATAATACGATAGCACAATGTTTTACCGTATAATAGTACTCTTCTATGATTGGTTTACTTGATCGTCACTAAAGATAAAAGCTATCATGTGATATAACTTTCATTATATATGATACATTATATTTTAATGTAATTGTATACAAATATAACACATTTTGATTATAAAAGAATAAAAAATAAACCCGAATACAATATTCATACATCCTCAAGAACAAAAACAAAAAAATAGTAAATTAAGCAACCAGCAAAGGCAAACGTTTCAAAAAGTGTCTATACTAAAGCTATTCCTTAACCTTAAGAAGCGCTTTAAGAATATCATTGCCCACGCCATCCGCAAACGCAAACGTGTGACCTCCACCAACAACCTCATGATACTTGATCCAGCCAAGTTGTTGGGCTATATAACGTTGTAGTGTCACCGGCACAATCCTATCATCATCACCCATCCATAAGTGAACAGATCCATTGCTCTTTTGAAATGGGTTTTCAAGATCGAGTGGATCAAATTGCCACTTACCCCATCCAATATTCATGTCACGATGGATGGACTCGAATTCTCCTTGTAGCCTTGGCTGGGTTTTCATCAACTCTGCCTTCATGACACAAAAGAAGAGTACTAGATAAGCATATGTATAAATGTATAATTTATTTGGATAAATTTTGGCGAACTTTCATGTTATAACCGACAAATTAAGAAAACGTGTTGTTAATTATATGCGATTTTTGAGACCAAGATGCTAAGGAGATGGTATGTACCAGATTTGAATCTGTGATCATAGCATTTAGCTTTGCTGCAACTTCAATGTCTGCGGGAGAAAAAACAGCAGGGTTTTGTGTAATTACAGAAAAACCAGGAAACCATGATTGAGTGTTCCACCAATAGGTGAGCCATGGTAGGTAGTGAGCTACTCGCAAAGACCATTGATCCTGTTGAAGCTGCCGAGAATATGCTTCGTTTGTTAAGTTGGAAGGTAGGTTACGCCACCAGTAATTGACAGCAGGAGAAATAAGAACCGCCCCTTGAAGCCTGTTTTATTCCAACAGAAATATATAAAATGGTTAAATATTATAGTGATTCTTTAGAACATATAAGACTAACTACAAGGTTTTATGTGTAAACGGACCTGTGAGGGATATATTTTAGACATGACCATATGACTTCACCACCCATCGAGTATCCGACTACGTAGAATTTTTCTCCCAGATTCAACTCATCAGCAAGCTCCTCGATATCTAGTGCTAAGCTTTTTACAGTTCGCTTGGGGTCCGGGTCACTTTCTCCATAGCCAGGCCGATCTAATGCAACAATGTACACTCCAAGTTCTTCGATAACGTCCTGTAGAAATTAGCAGGATCAATTAGTTAATTTAGTTACTCACACAACTAGCGCATGAAATGAATTAGATGGAGCTAGGAATCGAAGAAGGCATACCGGTGAGGCTGAAAACGCAAAAGGATCCTGATACTTGCTACAGTCGAAGCAGTGGACGTATACTATTTTAGATCTGGCTACATCTTTTGAAACACCATGTTCTTTATATGATAAATGTCTTCCATCACGTAGTTGTATCCTTGGGGAGGTAAGAGGAAGACCATCTGGAGGTCCCAACTTCCTGGGAGGTGGAGGGAGAGTTGTTTGATATGCCCATGCACAAAACTCCGCGAACAAGACGAGTAGTAATATCTTCAAAACTCCTGGGAACATTCAACAAGACATTTAAATGCCTCAGAACATCATCACATACACTTCAATTAATTAAGGTGTAAAAGGTGAAACTAAGAAATCAATTAACTCACCTGAGGAGGAATCCAATTTGTATTTCCTGGCATGTGATGACGTTGGTGAATGACTTTTTTTCCCATCGGACATTGTTGATGTTATCGGCATGCGCGGAATGATCTTATAACACCTTTCTATGTGGAAGCAGTTAAGATCAACCTACTGTGTATATGTAGGAACAAGCTAGCAGTATATATATATATTGTTAAGAAAGAAAGCAACTAAGGAAATTAAAGAGAGAGATAATTGTGGTCATTAACCATTGGGATATATATAGTACGAGTGTAGTATTAGAAAGGAAAAACAATTAGTCATGTGGATGAAGCTTACAGGAAGCTAGATAGGGTCGCTTTCTTTGATTGACCCATGCATGCATATTCTAAGTCGTTGGTTTTTTTTTGTCATTCAACAAGATTATATATTAACCACAACTTGGACAATCTTGTTAATTTTTAATTATTCATAGGGCCGGTTACCATGCCATACTTGACTTGACTTGACTGCCCTCCATTCTTTAACTCAACTATCTTGTTGCTTTTGTGATTGGAAGCAATTAGCTAGAATGAATGAGACTCCTATATATTTATTTCGATCGGCATAAAATTAATTAACCGTTTTATTTTATTCCAGAACGAATTGTTTTAATTCTTTTATGGTTCAACATAATTCTTTTAATCCAATTGAAAGCTACTTATAGCTATAGTCGTAATTCTAAGACTTAAGCATTGAAACAAACACCTGGTGGGCATGAACAGACAGCATGCAGGCAAACAAAAGGAATAATGCAGGTGCACAAACAAATGAACGCATACCACACTTCAAAAGGAACCTCAAATAAGAAAAACACTAAAATGCGGCAATCAAGCAAACACCGAGGTAGAGTTCAAAAACCGATTGAAATTAAAATAGGTATAACGGCAAAAGCATTTCTATTCCATTAATTAAACACAAACATCAAACAGATAAGAACCATGATCACATCAATTAAACACCAAACATCAAATAAGGAACAAACGAAGATCAATTAGAGACTCACAATCGGAGAGCAAGAACAAAGAATGAAATTGAAACTCTGATTGATTCAACAGAGGTATATACTTACGGTTTTGAAGATTCTATCGAACAGAAATTGAAAGTTATAGCGGCGCCGAAAGAGAGGAAAATATGAAACCCTAATCGTCCGTAATCAAATGAAGGGTTTTTTTCCTTTACCTGGAGTATTTATCTATCCGGGTTTAAAACAAACGGATACCAAAACGGATTCAAAGATCCGCGAACGTTATATCATTTTAATCCGATTTTTTGAATAAAAATTCCTTGGAAATGACACATCATATTACTTATTAGTTGTAGAGTGACACATAAGCAAATTTACATGAAGGCACACTAAATGGGTGCCAACTGGACACTTAAAAGCTTTGTTTAATATATAGGTAAGATTCTTGCCTGACAAGGAAATCTTTCGACCGGCAGCTAGGTCCTCGATCTGATCATGCACTCCATACTCCTCTCGTTGCTATACTGATCTTGGAAACTAACGAGCTGCATGTCTTAATTAGGAGACTAGAATCTTGTTTGTTTGTTTTAAGAAACCATATTATATTGTTGAACAGTATATATCCTAATTAGCCAGCCACTTGATCATCGAATTCTTCTTTTATTCTTGTTTAATTAGTTCAATTAATTGTATCCCATTGTGTAATTTACCCGTACGTTCTAGCTGCTAATTCCTTTCTATGTTTTAATTAATCGCATTCATATAAAGTGTACGTATAGAACGGATTTGAAAACACCAAAATGACCATTGTTGACTTTGAAAATTGAGTTTTAATCCGTTGAATTTATTTGTACCAAAATGACCTTTTCAACTCCGAGCCTAACTCCTAACCAATTTATTTGCACCAAAATGACCTTGACACATCATCATCTTCTTCAACTTTACTCTGCATTTTTTCACTCTCTCTCTTTCTCTTCACCTAAACCCAAACCCAACAAAGAAATCAGGCGACCATTTAACTCAACATTCCGGCCACTATACTCAACGATAAATCACGCGCGACCCGTCTACGAACTCCTCTCGATCATACGAACACAATGGGACTAGCCTTAACCACCGATGTGCACTGCCCCGAAAACCCAATAATAATAGTGATATACACGTCAGTTCATCGGAATTTTGCCTAAAAAAGTACACACATTAATTTTAAAGATAAGGATATACACCTCTAATCCTGGCTATTAATTTTAAAGATAAGGTTAACGTTGATGATGAAAGTTTAGACTGTTGATCGGAGATTCAGGTGTCTACCAAGTTGAAGATGGATCCGGCTCAACTCATCTTCAACCGTAAGTAGCTAGTTCAACCGGAACTACGAAGAACAACCGGAAAACTCAACTCTGAATGGATATATCGACTTCAACCGGAAGCTTGAACTTCAACCGGAAATTATGGAGTTCAACCGGAAAAACGACTTGAGCCGGAAGTTCCAACTTCAAGCGGAATTTTGGTCTCAACCAGAGAACATGGTTTCACTTCATCGTTCAACCGGAACTACGAAGATCAACCGGAAAACTCAACTCTGAATGGAAATATCGACTTCAACCGGAAGCTTGAACTTCAACTGGAAATTATGGAGTTCAACCGAAAAAACGACTTGAGCCGGAAGTTCCAACTTCAAGAGGAATTTTGGTCTTCAACCAGAGAACACAGTTTCACTTCATCGTTCAACCGGAACTGTGATAGTTTAACCGGGATTCCGTCATCAAGCTAAAAATAGTTAGGTCCATGTGTGTTTTATTAAGAGGCCCCTGAAAATGGATTATCAATGACTTAAATAGCTTAAAATCCGACTGAACAAGCTTGAGTTCCTATTGTTCAAAAATGGCGGAAGGAGAATCGTTCGGAAGAGAGAAGAAGAAAGAGAATATGAAGATGAAACATTGGGTGTTGGGAAATGAAGTCCTTTTCTATATTAAAAACAAAAGAGAGGTTGATTGGCTTCTATAATTTATTGTCGACATATGCATTTAATTCTATTTTTATAACTCATTATTATCCATCAAAAAAATTATTAATACACTTGGCTATTTAATTATATTTCGTTCAAAAAAAACATGGATATTTAATTACAGATGAACGTAAATGAAGCCTAAATTCTCTTTCTTGTTAAAAAAAATTTAATTTTATTGTGTTTTCATTATTACTATGTTTTAATAATAAACTACATACACATAATTTTTAAATTTTACTCCTAAAATGTAGCTAATTTTTTAAGGGCCAACGAAATAATAATAAAGTTTAAATTCTTCGAGACAGTGCACATCGGTGGTTAAGGCTAGTCCCATTGTGTTCATATGATCGAGAGGAGTTCGTAGACGGGTCGCACGTGATTTATCGTTAAGTATAGTGGCCGGAATGTTGAGTTAAATGGTCGCCGGATTTCTTTGTTGGTTTTGAGTTTAGGTGAAGAGAGAGACAGAGAGTGAAAAAATGCAGAGTAAAGTTGAAGAAGATGATGATGTGTCAAGGTCATTTTGGTGCAAATAAGTTGGTTAGGAGTTAGGCTCGGAGTTGAAAAGGTCATTTTGGTGCAAATAAATTCAACGGATCAAAACTCAATTTTCAAAGTCAACAATGGTCATTTTGGTGTTTTTCCCTTCTTCTAATCCAAACTATTTAGTCTTGATTCGAACCATGTTTAATTCTTTCAAAACTATTTTAGGTTTTCATAATATTTTTACCAATTTGGAACATATATGATATATACAATGACCAAAAGCTAGAAATAAGATACTTAGGATTTGAGTAGTGATTGGTCGACTTCTTTATACGTACAACTAGAAAAAACAACTAGTTGTGTTTTCTAGCTATTGGATGAGAGGGGTAATCACATGGAGCTTAAATTAGTTCTAGTCTTTATACATTCATGACACCGTGTATATATTGCAAAAACATAAATTTGCTACATGTCATGCCAAGTGGATTAGAAAATTCATATATGAGTATTCATACAAGGTAACGAGCGAGCAGGCTGGCCCGTGATCCAAAGAGTGCCATACTCTTAGCTATGTCATCTAGCTAGATGAAAATCTTCTCAAACTGAAGCTACTAGCTACGTACGGGAGGGATCCATACTAATCCACTGCCACTCCATGGAGGGGGCTATGTCACCACACACGGACCAATAATAAAGGTATGAACTAATCCTAGACTTTCTACATCGGTACGTAGACAGACAGGTTACCTGTTTTTCAAAGTCTGGTTTATCTAAAACGGATTGAACATATTAAAAATCCGCTATACGTAGAGGAAATTATTTGAACGCACGGATAACGTGAACCACCAGCTGTAGGATCATGGTTAGAATCAGCTAACCAAACAAGTTACTTAAAGGTATCAAACAAGAAAGGCGGAATCAAACTTGTTTGTGTTTATGTTGAAATGCCTTTGATCGATAACAATAACAAATAAACAAGAAGTAAAGTAGATGAACACAAGATATCAATTCCAATCACTACAATATTATTACTTCTCAATGTTTACAAAGTGTTACAGCTGATGAACAAGAGAAAGTTGATCGACAATAAACAAGAGAAATACAAGTAATATATATAGTGCAAGGAGGAAATAAAAGATAATCTTTTATTTCCATTTAGCTACTAGGCTAAATAAACAAATAATATCTACTCCAAAAGCTTATGTACTATCACGCATGGGCACTGTGAACAGTTGAGCTACTCTATCGGTGAACAGTGTAAAGCATGGCCGAAAGTAAACTGCTCTCTGACAGCTTTACCGCCTTGAAACTTAAACCGAATAGATAAGTCAAACTTCCGGAGTAACAAGGGAGAAGTTCCGGAGGAACTACTTAGTGTAGAGGAAGTTCCGGAGTAACTTCCTTCGGAACTCTAACTTAGAGAATTTCAGCCAAGCTGAACATTCCCAACAGTCTCCCCCTAAGATGTTGCTACCAAAAACTGTTCTTGTTGCTGAATCTTCTTGATGCCTTTACTTGAGCTCTACCACAACCTTAAGGCATGCAGATATAGTTGGGAGTTCCCATTATGGTCATGATATCCATCTGATGCAACTTATCCCAATCATCCATTCTCAAATTCTATTTCTTCGTTACTTCACCATTGCTCATGAAAAAGTAGTGCATGTCTTCACTCTTGTGTAATTCAATCCTTAGAATACAAGGATGAGTGACATCGACATGTGGGTTCGGAGGATCTGAAGGCTCAGATCTTCTTCTGATTCACTCACTACTATCTTCTTCCTTATAGCTACAGAGCTCTTTCTGGCAGCCATGGATTTCTTTCTTCCAGAAAAGGTGAGCGGGATGGGTGGTATGGTTGAAGGTTGCTGGGATGAGGATTCAGTTTCAGGTTGTGTAGGCTTTGGAATTTTAGGAGGTGGTGAAGATTGTGGAGATGAAATTGGCTGATTTGGAGTTTGAAATGTGGGAGTAGTGGGTTGTGATGTTGTGGTGAAAGGTTGAGATGATGAGAGATGAGGATCAGAGACAGTGTCAAACATTTGCTTGACAATGTTGATCCTTGGTTTCTTCTGTTGAGCAGTTGAGAGAGTAGCTTTTCTCTTCTTCTGTTTGAGATAGCTGAGACCTTCAGGATGTAAAGAGTCAAAAAGAGCATACATACCTGGTGGCTTCTTCTCACCGAAAACTTTTTCTTTTTCTATTTGGCTCTTCCTAATAGCATCATAATCTTGTCTCAGCCTAGGCAATTTGCAATAGTTGATTCTTTTGGGGTTCTTCAACATAATTTCTTTGAAGTACCATTTATGAATCAGCAAGTCATCTTCCTCAGATAGAGGTTGATATCTGGTACCTTGTTTCTCTTATGCCTTCTCCTGCTCAAATGTGTAATCAACAAATCTCCTAATATTTGTCTCCTTGGCTTGATCAGCTCGGATAGCTAAGATCATATACATCCAGTTTACCAAGTCATCACCCTTCATTTCATCAACCCATGCATCAGTGAAACACTACTTGCTTCTGAGCATCACACTGAACTGAGCAAGGAAAACCCTGTTATCTTCATTCTTCTTCATCTGAATTCTCCTATTCTCATTTCCCAAGACCCTTCTGTACTTATCAACTTTGTCTGAAAGACCTTGCTCTTCAGCTTTGGCAATTCTCTCTTCTATGTACAGATCGAATCTTCTCCTAGCTCCATTGATGAAGAACATCAGGTCTGCATTGCTAATGACATACTCATAAATACCTCCTTCTATGAGCAGTCGTTTCTGTTCTTCAAACACAGCAGCCTCCTTCTGTTCTTGGAACTTCTTTTGTATCTCAGCATTCTCCTTTTCCAATTGATCAATCAGAGCCTTTGTGACAGGATCCATATCTTCATTTTGACCTCCTGTGCTCTGATCATCATTCTCCAAGTCAGTGAAACCAGATATGGTTATCTCATCAAGAGAATCACCATCGGCAAGCTTTGGAGATTCATGAAGTGAAGTTGCAGCATTGGGACTGGCTTCCGAGGTAACTTGCTCAGGAATAGTCTTAGTGCCAATTTCCTAAGTAACTGTCTTGGGACTATCTTCCGGGACAACTTGTTCCGGAATAGTCTTAGGCAATTGCTCAGGAGCAACTTCCGAAGTAACTTCCTTCGGAACATCCTCAGTTGTGAGGAGTTCTTCCGGAGTAACTTCCTTCGGAATTTCCTCAGCAGTGATTGGCTCCTCCGGAGTAACATCCTTCGGAGTTTCTTCAGTAGAGATCAATTCCTCCGAAATCACTTCCTTTGGAATTTCTTCAGTTGTAGCCTTTGCCGATGAAGATGTGGGATTGTTCAAGTTGAGAAGTGCTTCAGTGACTTCAATGTCAAAAAGATCCACATCTTTTCCTGGTTCACTCTCAGGTTCATCAACCCGTTCTTCACTTATTTCTTCTCCTTCAGCCTCAAACTGATCTTGACCTGTTTGAAGATACTCTTTCTCTCTTTCCATGTAAACATCAGACAAAAAGCTCCTGACATCTACAATATTTTGAGGGTGAGCACCTGAAGCAGCCATAACAAATCTTATGAACTCCATGTGATTGACCTTGCATTCTTCAGGTGCTACCTGCATCAGCTGATCCATGTGAACATTAAGCAAACCTTCTATTGGGTTGAAGGTATTACCGGAATCATCAACGACCTCCGAACTTATGCTCCAGCTGAAGAAGATCGTGGACCAGTGAATGGAAGGCCTTAACGGTCGAGTTGTTGACGATAGCATCTCGGAATCCCGGTAACCTCTCATTTGGATCAAAGTCGATTTCGCTTGAGCTAGCAGAGTCTTCAGTAGGCTTGGTTTCAGCAGAAATTTTCTGATAAGGTGTTGAAGAGCTGGTTTCTCTACCCTCATTATTGGTAGCAACAGCTTCACCAGTCTGGGTTTGATGCACTAGCCTTCTCCTCGCTGTAAGCAAATCGTTTGATCAATGATATCACTGACTGTTGAACTGTTTGAAGCAAGGACTGCATTTGTGTTTGCAGTTCAGGTTTGTCTAGCCGTCAATTCAACTGCCCTCAACTGATTTCCTCAGCTAAAATCCTTGTGGCAACAGCAAGAGCTCGATCAAGCCTACGCATTGATCAAGCTCAGCACCTCATGGTTTATCTTGGCGCCTGGGATTCCCTGCAGGCACAGTTGTTGACCAAATCAGGTTCCATTTCTGGTTCCTTTGGTTCAAACTGGCTGCTGGTTGCCATAAGATTTCTTGAAAACCCATGTGTATCTTGAAAAATCATCAGTGATAACAAAACAGTAAGATTTCTTTCCCAAACTCATTTTTAGGTGATGTGTGTAAGAGGAGAGAGAAACTAGGGTGGTTGACTAAAGGTGACAAAAGAGTTGTTACTTTACAAAAGTCAGTAAAGTGGGTGTGGGCTACAACTCTTTCACTATTCACCTTTATGGGTTTTTGTATTGTTTTCCAATTTATTTAATCCACCAAAAATCAAATTAACAATCTTCAAACGTGAAGATCTGGAAAACATGAAGTTTGGGGTGAGTTTGAAGAAAACTTAAGAACTCATATTATTTTGTGTGACTATTTCTAACACAAAAACCCAAACTTCAAAAATAAGACATATCTATTTGTTACAGAGACAAGCAAACTAACACAAAGTTGAAGAAACCAACCGATTTGTTGTGTTTTCTTCGACCATGGCTCTGATGCCAATTGTTGAAACCGGGGTCGGTGAGCCAAGCCAAACCCCGATGGCACAACGGAAGCGGATCAGAGACTTTGTGAGCTTCGTCTTTGTAGAACAAATAAAAACACCAAGAAGAACATAATGGACAGGATCTTCAACAATGGTGTTGTGAGATGTGATGATGATGATGAGAATAAATATAGAAGATGTAGTGAGCAAGATAATGTAGAGATAATCATAGATGAAGTTGAATGATTACAAGTTTACCTACACCACTCATGCTAGGTTCATGAACAAGTGTTCATGAACCCTCACAACTTCAAAGATACATGACTAAGCTCTCTCAAACATACACTCATCAAGTCTTTCACATGAGAAAGACTTACTATATATACTAACCAACTAAGACTAAGGGCAAACTAGTAAATAACACAACTAGACTAGTGACATAAATAATATAACAATAAATAATGAAGTCACTAATGCCAAGTATTCGGTTAGTGAGAGTCTTCGAGTCATAAACTTCACCGTGTTGTGCAAACGGTCAAACGGTAAGTGGTACATTTAGTTTCATCTAACCAAATCTCGAACTCGTCGAACTAGGAAATTCCCAACACCAACCAACAGGATCATATTACCAGATCATATCAATACAGGAAAATTAAAACTATGTAAAGCAAGGAAAATGCATGTTGGCGCTCCCCATGTTTGTCCGTGTGTTCGCATCTAGGGAGTTACCGACTCGTGTGTCCGTTTCCACCTGTGTGTGTTTCTAGTCCTCATCACGAGGTGGTGTCCTTAACACATCACTTACTAACAGAACACTTGCGACTGATACACAAGTCTACTTATATAGAAGTTGATATACTAGACTTTTACTTCAAACATTCTTTATAATAAAATAACAAGTATTGAAGATGGTTTATGTATTATATTATATTTTGATTTAATTTAATGTGTTTGAGCAGTTTATATGCGGTGTCAACATAAGGACTAGCTAAGACCATCCTTGCAACACATATGGGCACCTTGATCTGGAATGGATTTTTGCTGATATGGATGGAGCTTGTGGGGTATGCAAGGAAAATAACATTGGGTGAGGCACACGTAAGTATAGAATCCGTCCCAACATGCGTTATTTTTTCTCTCTCCTTTCTCTCTCTCTCTCTCTCTCTCTCTCTCTCACACACACACACACACACACACACATATATATATATATATATATATATATATATATATATAAAAGGGAAAGATCTACAGAATACCAACAATTATCTAAAAAACCCAAAAACCAACCTTTTTTTCTCTATAACTTCTTCATATATTAATAATTTTTAAAAAGAATTTCACCAAAAAGTCTATAATTTTATTAGCTTTATTTATGGGAAAAAAATTTAAAAATAAAAAGTTTAGTGATTTTTTATTAGTGCATCATGCAATAGTACTAATAGTGTTGCATAATGCATTATAATTAAAACTACTTAAAAAGAAGAAACTTAACTTAACTATGGACGTGGTTTATGCGAATAATGTAAAAAAACAAAGAATTGGCATTCATAAACCAATTTATCATATTGTTGCATAGTGGATTATTAATTTCAAGCTAAAATCTGAATTTTATTTTATTTAAAAAAAAACTCGAAAATGTTTTTAAAGTTTTTTCGTTTCCAGTATTCTTAAAATCATGAAAGAAACATATAAAAAAAGTTTAAAAAAATATTTTTTTTCTTGGTTTCTTGGTTTTTTGGTTTTTTACAATATATTAGTTTTCTGTAGAACCCAACCCTATATATATACATATATATATATTGTATTTTATTTAATATGGGTTCAAATATTTTATATACGATATATATATATATATACAGATATATATATATATATACAGATATATATATATATATATTGTATTTAATTTAATATGGTTTCAAATAATTTCCTCTGCATATAACGGATTTTTAATAGAATAAATTACAGATGTTGTCCTTTATGTTTGTTATAAATTACGAATCATACCCTTTAACTAACGAAATTACATTCACCATCCTTTTTTTCAAAACTTGTTGGCAATCCTCGTCCTTTAGCCTCACTCCGTTAATTTCTTCCGTTAGACCAAGGGCGAAATTGTCTTTTTCTACTCCAAAAGGTTAGGAAAACCCTTTATCGTCCCGTATGATGACCCTTACACGACGATAGTAGCCCTAGAATCCCTAAAAGACGATAGACAGAGATGGATCGAGATTACATCTTTAGAGAGTACATGACGCAAGATGAAGTTAACAAAATCTATTGTAAGTTTCAGTCTTGATCATCACTGTTCGATTGTTTCTTGATCATCAATGCTCATTTTTTCTTGATCAACACTGTTCGTTTGTTTCTTGATCATCAATTTCGTTTTTTTCTTGATCATCACTATTCGATTGTTTCTTGATCATCAATGTTCGTTTTTTTCTTGATCTTAATTTTTCGATTGTTTTTTTTTTCATTTCAGTGGGTTCTCCTCACATGTTTACACTGAAGTTACATCATGGTGGTAGATTTATTGGGTTACCAGGTCGTTCTATGTTGGAGGTAAAACAGATTTCGTTGATTTAGTTGATATAGACAAATTTTCATTCCATGAGTTAGATAGCATTGTGAAAATCTTAGATTATGATGAAGAAGTTATCAGATATTCTCACTACCTAATACCAGAGTCTGATTTAGATGTTTGACTTAGACCATTACAGTTTGATCAAGACATTCTGGATTTAGGTAAATTTGTGAAGAAGCATAAGGTGATAAATTTATATTTATATATAGAGTATGAGTTTACAAATGTTTCAACTTATGTTTATCCATCATCACATAAGCAATGTGAAGAGGTTAGAACAGAAGAATTAAGTGATTTGGAGATTGTTACTATTGATAAGAATAGGCAAATTTTGAGTCTTAATCAGAATGATAATGAAGCTGATGATAAAATTAATCATGTGACTGAGAATGTTATAAGTGAGGCTGAGGTTGAGGATGATGATAATGAGACTGATGTTGAGGATGATGAGAATGAGCCTGATGAAGCTGACTTCATAACAAATCATGAGGATGTGATTAATTCTAGCAATGTTAGCAAAGATGAAGGACCACTTGTGAAAAATGTTGGTGGTAGGGGCAAAAAAAGACAAATCCAGAAGAATATAAATGTCCTTGGGCGGTGCTAATTTCTAGAAAAGAAGACACTGAGACTTGGGTGCTTAAAACCTTGGTAGATGAGCATACATGTCACCCAACCAGAAAAGTTAAAGGTTGCACAACCACTTTTCTATCAACACAAATTATGGAGTAAATAAGAGACAATCCTACTATCCCAGTGAAAGCAGTTCAAGAACATTTACAGAGGATGTTTGAAGTTGAGGTTTCCCATATGAACGCTTTCAGGGATCAAGACCATAGCTTTGGAAAAGATCAATGGGGATTACAACTTACAGTATGGCATGCTTAGGGATTATGTGGAAGAGTTGGTGAAATAAAACCGAGGTACAACAGTTATAATAGAGGTTGAACCATCCACTGATCCGACATCAAATACTAGAAAGTTTAAAAGGATTTATGTATGTTTGGGTTCATTAAAAAGGGATTTAAAGCCATTGGTAGGGATCTGTTAGGACTTGATGGTGCCTTCTTGAAAGGTCCCTACCCAGGATAAGTTCTTACTGCAGTAGGCATGGACCCAAATAATATCATTTACCCTCTTTCTTATGCCATAGTTGAAGCAGAGACTTTAAATTCTTGGTCCTGGTTTTTAAAATGCCTTGGTGAAGATCTGGGCTTGGAAACTAATTCTAACTTTACATTTATAAGTGATAGACAAAAGGATATCTCCATGGATTTCGTAACAGGATTACCTCATCGATCGAATCGACCGGATGCGATTTGGGTTATCATTGATCGATTAACCAAATCTGCCCACTTTATCCCAATGAGAGAAAGTGACAACATGGATAAGCTAACAAAGCTGTACATTGACCGAGTTGTGGCACGTCATGGAGTGCCTAAGACTATTATCTCCGACAGAGATCCTCGATTTACTTCCCGATTATGGCAATCTATGCAAGAAGCACTGGGAACCAGACTGGATATGAGTACAGCCTATCACCCGCAGACCGATGGTCAGACGGAAAGAACTATTCAGACTTTAGAAGACATGCTCCGAGCTTGCGTCCTCGACTTCGGTAAAGACTGGGAAGCTCACCTTCCGTTGGTGGAGTTCTCCTACAACAACAGTTATCATTCGAGCATTGGTGCAGCGCCTTTTGAAGCTCTTTATGGCAGAAAATGTAGATCGCCCGTGTGTTGGGCCGAAACAGGTGAGAAAGGACTCACTGGACCAGAAATCATTCATGATACAACTGAACGGATCATTCAAATCAGAAAGCGGATAGCCGCAGCACGTGACAGACAAAAGAGCTATGCCGACAAACGCCGTAAACCTTTGAAGTTCGAAGTAGGCGACAAGGTACTATTGAAGGTATCTCCCTGGAAAGGTGTGATACGCTTCGGAAAGCGTGGAAAGTTGAATCCTCGCTATATCGGTCCATTTGAAATCATTGGGGAGGTAGGCCCGGTGGCCTACCGTCTACGACTCCCTGCCGAACTCGATGGAGTTCACAACGTGTTTCACGTCTCGAACCTAAAGAAATGTCTGGCTGAAGACATCGAAATAATTCCTTTGGAGGAATTGGAAATTGATGAACATCTGAGATTTGTTGAGCAACCAGTAGAAATCATGGGACGCGAGGAGAAAGCCCTCAAACGTAGCAAGATTCCGATCGTCAAGGTTCGATGGAACTCAAAGCGTGGACCTGAATATACTTGGGAACGAGAGGATCAGATGAAGAAAAAGTATCCCCACTTGTTCGAGCAAACGTCCACAGATACTCAAGGTATGATTTAATTTTGGGGACCAAAATTCCTTTAACAGGAGGAGGATGTGGCGACCCTAAAACTTTTGCTTTCTTTCCCCAGCAATGACGACAGCTGAAGCTACGAACGCTACTACGCAAGAATAATTTTCGGGACGAAAATTCCATTTACAAGGGGATGATGTGACATCCGAGAATTTCAAGGTTAACTTCCGTTAGACAATCTCCGTTAGTTACGTTATAAGTGTTAACTTAGTAACTAATGCTTAACTAGGCCGAATACGTCCACGACCTTTGGTTGATCACCGAACCCGCCCATATGTGTTTATTTATTTATAGTTATTATGTGCAATGTGATTTAAATACATGATTTAGCATTGTGAATAGCGTGACAATCCATGAACTGTACTTATCTTGCTTAAAATGTAAACTGGTCACTTTTGGGTTTCCAGCGAAACTACCGGGCGAAACTATAGTGTCGCCCGGTTAGCCAACCCTCTGACTAACAGAGCCAGTTTCGCTTGGCCAGCGAAACTGACCAGCGAAACTAGCTCCTGTTATATATTAACATAAAACCCTAGAGATCTCATTTTTGCCTCATTTCATACAAAACACACACACACTCTCCTGGAACCTCTGGTCAGCCAAGAATCACCACAAGCCGACGTGATCCCAGCCTCGAGACAACACCCATTCGGATCCTAGATCGAATCGTGAGTCTCCCAAAACCATTTTTATGTGTTCTTTATGTGTTTTCTTAAAAAGCATGCTTAAACCTCCATGGAATCACTTGATCTTCTGATATGTTGCTTAGGAATGCTAGATCTATCATAAAGTCTGTAACTTTACGTTTGAAATCAAACCATAATGAAGATTTATGCTATTTAGGTCATTTTAGGTTTAAAATGTGTTTTTGGTGATTTGATGATGAAAACCCATGTTTAAGGTGTTAAAGCTTACTGATTTATGTTGGTAAATGATTATGCATGCTAGATATTGAATTACATGAAATATGGAAGCTGTTAGATTGATTTTTAGGCTGATTTGTGAGTTTTTCGCGACCAGCGACACTGCGTGTTCTCTGGGCGAAATTATGTAGCGAAATTATGTATATCTTCATCCAGCGACACTATGTAGCGAAACTGTAGTGTCGCCGGGTAAACCAACCAGACCTGTCCGAACGAAACTACCGAGCGAAATTCCCTGAACGAAAGTTCAAACCAGTTTCGGGCGAAACTAGGCTAGCGAAACTGTGCCAACAGTTTCGAGCGAAACTAGCCTAGCGAAACTGTGTCATCGGGTATTGCCTAGCGAAAGTGCTGCCCGTGCACACAGCGAAACTGCCTAGCGAAACTACTAGCGAAACTGTGACCAGAATCCAAACTTGTGCAATTTACTTAAATGTTATACCATGACTTACATGATTATGCTATGACGATACATGCTTTGATTTCTGATGTATATGAACCCTTGTTTATGATCAACCATCGGTGTCGTGTGTCGGTATGTCGAGTCGTAGTTCCAACGTGCTATGTTATGGGCCATAGTGACGTTAAGTTAAAGATTAGACACAAAACTAATACTTAAGACCTAAACGTGTTCATAGGTTTTCGATAAGCAAACAATACTTGGATTATTTAGCAAGTGTAGCAGTGCAACCAAAGGTGAGTGTCACTAACCCATTTACCGTGAACCCGTTTGGGTCACGCTGAATAACTTAATGAAAAACAATGCTGACAACCTTATGAGAGCTATGCACCTCTCTGATGAACTTGAACTCGGGAGTGCTTGGCACCCACTTGATGAACTTGAACTCGGGAGTGCTTGGCACCCACTTGATGAACTTGAAGTGTTTTATGGGAAGCACTTGTGAAATACTAAAACAACTATTTCTAAAACAAAACTGAAAATATTTTCGGAATTCATGAGAACCCAAAGGAAAACCGTTTTAATATGACTAGTGTAGGTTAAAGTCTAAACCAAATGATATCACATGATTTCTAAGGATGCCTTAAAAACTTAAAAGTCCTCAACTAAATTGTACCATTAATTGTAAAGCGAGGGGATGTTGGGTAGATCTACTGGAGTTTGACAAACTCCGCCCCGTGGCACGGGGAGTGCACGGAGGTACAATATCAGCCTATCTGACCGTGATCCCGAGAGGACACGGGGGAGGCAAAACCGCGATGACATAGGTCCGCAAAACAGAATGGCACGGCCACTACAATATTGGTTAGCTTTGGTACAAACTTCCTTAGTGCATGGAAACCGGATTAGCTACCCGCGATATCGGTTGACCGCTTTAACTTTTACTTAACTAGTGCATATTCGGTAATTCAATACTTGGCAAATGTTTTTGCAAATCTATTACTCAATTACATGTTGATGAATACGATTATGAGACCGGGCCAATGCATGTCATGCCCACCGTGAACTCACCAACCGTTAGGTTGACACTTGCGTGGTTTAAACTTTTGCAGATCGCTAAGGAGTATCCGGATCGGGTTGGCATGGCACACGAAGACATTTTATTTTTAGTTAAACTTAATTGAGAATTTAAAACACTGATTTTGTAAGGCACGTGGTTAGTGCTAAAGACAATGTTTTCCGCTGCGTACTGTTAACCTGTTTTTATTATTAATGTTTGGACTTTACTCTGATTCGTTTAGTATTTGTAACTAATGGTTGTGGTCCTGGTTTGCTCGCACCCCTCAACGGTATAAACTCCGTTAGTGGTTGATTTGGGGGTGTGACAGATTGGTATCAGAGCCATAAGTTGCAGAGAACTGGAATCACTTTTGAAAAACGATTTGGAAACTGCAACTTGAAAACCTTAGTTACAAACGAACAAACAAATTCCCAAAACCAAAATAATTACGTGCCAACCTGGGATACTCGCTCTGCTGTGTAAGTAAAAGCTTAGTACGTATGTATATATATATATATAAATATATATATAGACCGTGTCTAGGTAGTCTAACGGAAAACCTTAGGAAAATTTTCACACACGAATACGAAACGCGAACGCGAATGCGCACACTATTCCGGGGAAGCGACAACGAAACGATGCTACACGCTACGTCCTGATTTCTACTACGATGACTACGCCGATGGTGACTGTTATGGGGAGAGCCGACTTTCGACGATAGCTACTTACGACTTACGACGTTCCTCGACGACGCCTCCATTTTGCACGAAAATTTTTCTGGACTAATAGTGGGATAACGGGAAATTGTTGATATACATATTATGGGATATGTATAAAGTATAACTGTGACTGAACACTGGCTACTTTAACTGTCCAGCAAGATGTCTGGAAGAGGACACGGAAGGAGCAACATTAACATGACGCCTGCACAACTACAAGCTATGATTAACGAGCACGTGCAAGCCGCTGTGGCAGCCGTCCAAGCTGCGTACGCCGCTCAGGGTAATTATTATGCCGGTTAAGGCACAAAGTAATTGTATTTTGACCTGTTTAAACTGAAAACCCGAACTATTATTGCATCAGGAAACCACCATCACTGCACGTTTAAGTCCTTCATGGATTGTAAGCCAATGACATTTTCCGGCGAGGAAGGAGCGGTGGGACTCCTCAGGTGGATCGAGAAGTCTGAGAAGGTCTTCTCTATGTGTAACTGCCCTGCTGAGAGCAAAGTGAAGTATGCTACTGGTACTTTCGAGGGAGCTGCTCTCTCCTGGTGGAACGCTGAAATTCAGATGATTGGGGTAAACGCGGCTAACAACATGGATTGGGAAGCATTCAAGGAACTGATCATGGAGGAGTACTGTCCCCGTGACCAAGTGAAGAAGTTAGAGGGCGAATTCTTGAATCTGAAAATGATTGGGTCTGAAGTTGAGCAATATACTGCGCGTTACCACGAGTACGCGGTCTTGTGCCCCACAATGGTGGATGCTGAGTTCAAACGCATTGAGCGTTATCTGGAAGGCCTCGCGCCTCAAATCAAAGGGCTGGTGACCGCCAGCAACCCCGCAACCGTGCAACAAGCCATCCGCTTGGCTCACAAGCTTACTGATCAGGAAGTTGAAAAGGGTACACTACCTGCAAAAGCCACAGAGAAGACTGCCTTAAGTGGCAAGAGAAAAGCTGATGATGAAGCTCCTGAAAACTCCATGAACAATCAGAGTGTGGGAAACAGCACTGGGAGGTCCTATAACTCCCAAGGTCAAAGCAAAAGGTCTGGGAACAACAGTGGTAACAACCGCCAGGGCGGTAATGGGCAAAGCAACTACAAGGGTAACCTGCCCATGTGTAACAAATGTGGGAAGCATCACACTGGTATTTGTAGAAAGAATTTGAACTGTGAAAGGTGTGGCAAGAAAAGCCATGAGGCGAAGGATTGTTGGACAATTCTTCCCGAGCAACAAAACCGCCTAAGGCAAAATAACAACAATCATGGCAACAACAACTATGGGAACAACCGCAACGGGCAAGGAAACAATCAGAACAACAACAATGGTGGAGCCCGTGGCTGTTTTGAATGTGGTGCTCAAGGCCACATGAAAAGGGACTGCCCGCAGTTGAGAAGACAGGGAAATGGTAATCAAGGAAACAATGGTGGGAATGGTAATGGTGGAGGTAATGGCAACGGGAATGGTAACAACGGGAATGGTGGAAATGGCAGAGGAAGAGCTTTTGTCATGGGTCAAGGTGAAGCTCGCAACGATGCCAACGTGATTAACGGTAAATTCATCCTTAATGGTTTCTTTGCTACTGTATTGTTTGATTCTGGTGCTGAAAGAAGTTTTATTTCCACTAAGTTTGCTAAGCTAATTAATGCTAAACCGATTGCCCTAGACGCTAAGTATGTGGTAGAACTAGCGAATGGTAAACTTCACGATACAACTCAGATAGTTAAGGACTGTAAGTTAGAACTAGCTGGCCATACATTAGGGATCGATCTCATGCCTTTCCCGATTGGTAGTTTTGATGTTATAGTAGGAATGGATTGGTTATCTGAAAACCGAGCTGAAATTTTATGTCAAGAAAAAGTGGTTCGTATTCCACTCGAAGGAGGCGAAGTGTTAACAGTTCAAGGCGAGAAAGGCGGAACAGTCACCGGTATTATCTCGTTTCTCAAAGCTCAAAAGTGCCTTCGTAAAGGTCACTTCGCGATCCTTGCAAACGTCACCGACACGACACTTCCCGAGCGTAGAATCGACGACTACCCGATAGTCCGCGACTTCCAAGATGTATTTCCTGAAGATCTACCTGGTTTACCTCCATTTCGACAAGTCGAGTTCGGAATCGATTTAGCTCCTGGAGCCGCTCCGATTGCACGCGCACCTTATCGTTTGGCAGTAAGCGAACTCAACGAACTCTCCGCACAACTTCAAGAGTTACTCAACAAAGGATTTATCCGTCCAAGTTCGTCTCCATGGGGAGCACCAGTATTATTTGTTAAGAAGAAGGATGGAACGTTCCGAATGTGTATTGACTACCGAGAGCTTAACAAGGTTACGATCAAGAATCGGTATCCACTTCCTCGAATCGACGATCTCTTCGATCAGCTACAAGGTTCAAGCTACTTTTCAAAGATTGATCTACGGTCTGGATATCACCAACTTCGTGTTCGAGATGAGGATGTCCCCAAGACTGCTTTCAGAACTCGCTATGGTCATTACGAGTTTTTGGTTATGCCGTTTGGGCTAACTAATGCACCTGCCGTATTTATGGATCTGATGAATCGAGTGTGCAAGCCGTACCTCGATAAGTTTGTGATAGTTTTCATTGATGATATTTTGATCTACTCCAAGACAAAGGAAGAACACGAGGAGCACCTACGACTTATCTTGGAATTACTCCGCAAGGAACAGCTTTATGCTAAGTTTTCGAAGTGCGATTTTTGGATTCGCGAAGTCCAGTTTCTTGGACACATTGTTAATCAGGAAGGAATTCACGTCGACCCAGCTAAAGTGGAAGCTATCAAGAATTGGTCTACCCCTAGAGCGCCAACCGAAATTCGACAATTTTTGGGACTAGCTGGATATTACCGAAGATTCATCAAGGGTTTCTCGCAGTTGGCTCAACCCTTAACAGCTTTAACGCACAAAGGAGTGCAATATAGATGGGGTGAAAAAGAAGAACGCGCGTTTCAAACTCTTAAGGACATGTTATGTTCAGCTCCGATTCTTGCGTTACCCGAAGGGGTTGACGACTTCGTGGTCTATTGTGATGCATCCATTCAAGGACTCGGTTGTGTGTTGATGCAACGAGACAAAGTGATTGCCTACGGGTCCAGGCAACTGAAGGATACTGAGAAGAATTATACAACACATGACCTGGAAATGGGAGCCGTTGTATTTGCACTCAAGATATGGAGACATTACCTCTACGGAACAAAGTGCACGATATTTACCGACCACAAAAGCCTACAGCACATCTTTGAACAAAAGGACCTCAACATGCGACAACGAAGGTGGGTCGAGCTACTAAATGATTATGACCTAGCAATTAAGTATCATCCAGGAAAAGCCAATGTTGTGGCAGATGCATTAAGTCGAAAAGAGTACGAAAAGCCTCGACGAGTACGAGCGCTGCAACTTACCATTCACACGGGATTGCCGGATCGGATCCGCGATGCCCAACAAGAAGCTTTAAAAGAAGAAAACTTCGCAGCTGAAGCACTGCGAGGGGTAGATGGTAACTCTGAAATTAAGACCGACGGACTCAGATACTACAATGACAGAATTTGGGTTCCTTTACTGGGAAATCTCCGGGAGCTCGTGATGGATGAAGCTCACAAGTCAAGGTATTCGGTGCACCCTGGATCGGATAAAATGTACCAAGATTTGAAGAACTTGTATTGGTGGCCGAATATGAAAGCCGACATTGCGCGATATGTGGCTAAGTGTTTAACGTGCTCAAGAGTTAAAATTGAGTACCAAAAGCCTTCTGGATTGTTGCAACAACCAAAGATCCCAGAATGGAAATGGGAGGATATCTCCATGGATTTCGTAACAGGATTACCTCATCGATCGAATCGACCGGATGCGATTTGGGTTATCATTGATCGATTAACCAAATCTGCCCACTTTATCCCAATGAGAGAAAGTGACAACATGGATAAGCTAACAAAGCTGTACATTGACCGAATTGTGGCACGTCATGGAGTGCCTAAGACTATTATCTCCGACAGAGATCCTCGATTTACTTCCCGATTATGGCAATCTATGCAAGAAGCACTGGGAACCAGACTGGATATGAGTACAGCCTATCACCCGCAGACCGATGGTCAGACGGAAAGAACTATTCAGACTTTAGAAGACATGCTCCGAGCTTGCGTTCTCGACTTCGGTAAAGACTGGGAAGCTCACCTTCCGTTGGTGGAGTTCTCCTACAACAACAGTTATCATTCGAGCATTGGTGCAGCGCCTTTTGAAGCTCTTTATGGCAGAAAATGTAGATCGCCCGTGTGTTGGGCCGAAACAGGTGAGAAAGGACTCACTGGACCAGAAATCATTCATGATACAACTGAACGGATCATTCAAATCAGAAAGCGGATAGCCGCAGCACGTGACAGACAAAAGAGCTATGCCGACAAACGCCGTAAACCTTTGAAGTTCGAAGTAGGCGACAAGGTACTATTGAAGGTATCTCCCTGGAAAGGTGTGATACGCTTCGGAAAGCGTGGAAAGTTGAATCCTCGCTATATCGGTCCATTTGAAATCATTGGGGAGGTAGGCCCGGTGGCCTACCGTCTACGACTCCCTGCCGAACTCGATGGAGTTCACAACGTGTTTCACGTCTCGAACCTAAAGAAATGTCTGGCTGAAGACATCGAAATAATTCCTTTGGAGGAATTGGAAATTGATGAACATCTGAGATTTGTTGAGCAACCAGTAGAAATCATGGGACGCGAGGAGAAAGCCCTCAAACGTAGCAAGATTCCGATCGTCAAGGTTCGATGGAACTCAAAGCGTGGACCTGAATATACTTGGGAACGAGAGGATCAGATGAAGAAAAAGTATCCCCACTTGTTCGAGCAAACGTCCACAGATACTCAAGGTATGATTTAATTTTGGGGACCAAAATTCCTTTAACAGGAGGAGGATGTGGCGACCCTAAAACTTTTGCTTTCTTTCCCCAGCAATGACGACAGCTGAAGCTACGAACGCTACTACGCAAGAATAATTTTCGGGACGAAAATTCCATTTACAAGGGGATGATGTGACATCCGAGAATTTCAAGGTTAACTTCCGTTAGACAATCTCCGTTAGTTACGTTATAAGTGTTAACTTAGTAACTAATGCTTAACTAGGCCGAATACGTCCACGACCTTTGGTTGATCACCGAACCCGCCCATATGTGTTTATTTATTTATAGTTATTATGTGCAATGTGATTTAAATACATGATTTAGCATTGTGAATAGCGTGACAATCCATGAACTGTACTTATCTTGCTTAAAATGTAAACTGGTCACTTTTGGGTTTCCAGCGAAACTACCGGGCGAAACTATAGTGTCGCCCGGTTAGCCAACCCTCTGACTAACAGAGCCAGTTTCGCTTGGCCAGCGAAACTGACCAGCGAAACTAGCTCCTGTTATATATTAACATAAAACCCTAGAGATCTCATTTTTGCCTCATTTCATACAAAACACACACACACTCTCCTGGAACCTCTGGTCAGCCAAGAATCACCACAAGCCGACGTGATCCCAGCCTCGAGACAACACCCATTCGGATCCTAGATCGAATCGTGAGTCTCCCAAAACCATTTTTATGTGTTCTTTATGTGTTTTCTTAAAAAGCATGCTTAAACCTCCATGGAATCACTTGATCTTCTGATATGTTGCTTAGGAATGCTAGATCTATCATAAAGTCTGTAACTTTACGTTTGAAATCAAACCATAATGAAGATTTATGCTATTTAGGTCATTTTAGGTTTAAAATGTGTTTTTGGTGATTTGATGATGAAAACCCATGTTTAAGGTGTTAAAGCTTACTGATTTATGTTGGTAAATGATTATGCATGCTAGATATTGAATTACATGAAATATGGAAGCTGTTAGATTGATTTTTAGGCTGATTTGTGAGTTTTTCGCGACCAGCGACACTGCGTGTTCTCTGGGCGAAATTATGTAGCGAAATTATGTATATCTTCATCCAGCGACACTATGTAGCGAAACTGTAGTGTCGCCGGGTAAACCAACCAGACCTGTCCGAACGAAACTACCGAGCGAAATTCCCTGAACGAAAGTTCAAACCAGTTTCGGGCGAAACTAGGCTAGCGAAACTGTGCCAACAGTTTCGAGCGAAACTAGCCTAGCGAAACTGTGTCATCGGGTATTGCCTAGCGAAAGTGCTGCCCGTGCACACAGCGAAACTGCCTAGCGAAACTACTAGCGAAACTGTGACCAGAATCCAAACTTGTGCAATTTACTTAAATGTTATACCATGACTTACATGATTATGCTATGACGATACATGCTTTGATTTCTGATGTATATGAACCCTTGTTTATGATCAACCATCGGTGTCGTGTGTCGGTATGTCGAGTCGTAGTTCCAACGTGCTATGTTATGGGCCATAGTGACGTTAAGTTAAAGATTAGACACAAAACTAATACTTAAGACCTAAACGTGTTCATAGGTTTTCGATAAGCAAACAATACTTGGATTATTTAGCAAGTGTAGCAGTGCAACCAAAGGTGAGTGTCACTAACCCATTTACCGTGAACCCGTTTGGGTCACGCTGAATAACTTAATGAAAAACAATGCTGACAACCTTATGAGAGCTATGCACCTCTCTGATGAACTTGAACTCGGGAGTGCTTGGCACCCACTTGATGAACTTGAACTCGGGAGTGCTTGGCACCCACTTGATGAACTTGAAGTGTTTTATGGGAAGCACTTGTGAAATACTAAAACAACTATTTCTAAAACAAAACTGAAAATATTTTCGGAATTCATGAGAACCCAAAGGAAAACCGTTTTAATATGACTAGTGTAGGTTAAAGTCTAAACCAAATGATATCACATGATTTCTAAGGATGCCTTAAAAACTTAAAAGTCCTCAACTAAATTGTACCATTAATTGTAAAGCGAGGGGATGTTGGGTAGATCTACTGGAGTTTGACAAACTCCGCCCCGTGGCACGGGGAGTGCACGGAGGTACAATATCAGCCTATCTGACCGTGATCCCGAGAGGACACGGGGGAGGCAAAACCGCGATGACATAGGTCCGCAAAACAGAATGGCACGACCACTACAATATTGGTTAGCTTTGGTACAAACTTCCTTAGTGCATGGAAACCGGATTAGCTACCCGCGATATCGGTTGACCGCTTTAACTTTTACTTAACTAGTGCATATTCGGTAATTCAATACTTGGCAAATGTTTTTGCAAATCTATTACTCAATTACATGTTGATGAATACGATTATGAGACCGGGCCAATGCATGTCATGCCCACCGTGAACTCACCAACCGTTAGGTTGACACTTGCGTGGTTTAAACTTTTGCAGATCGCTAAGGAGTATCCGGATCGGGTTGGCATGGCACACGAAGACATTTTATTTTTAGTTAAACTTAATTGAGAATTTAAAACACTGATTTTGTAAGGCACGTGGTTAGTGCTAAAGACAATGTTTTCCGCTGCGTACTGTTAACCTGTTTTTATTATTAATGTTTGGACTTTACTCTGATTCGTTTAGTATTTGTAACTAATGGTTGTGGTCCTGGTTTGCTCGCACCCCTCAACGGTATAAACTCCGTTAGTGGTTGATTTGGGGGTGTGACATTTATTCCTTTATTAATTTGTGTATTCTAACAATATGTTTTATATAAGGGTTTTATTCCTACATTGGAAAAGGTCTTTCCGTGTGCTGAGCACAGATTCTGTCTAAGGCATATTAATGAGAACATGAAACAAAAATTTAGAGGAAAAGCTTACAAGGATGCATTGTGGAAACTTGCCACAGTCACAACTACAATTCAATTTGAAAAGGCAATGGATGAACTTAAAGCTTTAAACAAAGATGCACAAGAATGGTTGTCTAAAATCCCCCCAAAACAGTGGTCAAGATCACACTTTTCAGGTAACTGGTAGTTTTATGGCATCATGGTATTTGGTCAAGATCATAGTTTATAGCATCATAATTTTGCTTTTATCACAGGTAGGGCAGTCTCTGATATTCTATTGAATAATATGTATGAAGTGATGAATGCCAAGATGCTAGGTGCTAGAGATAAGCCAATTATTACTGCGTTGGAATACATCAGGGACTATTGTATGAAGAGAATAGTTACCATCCTAAATGTGATTGATAAAAGTCAAGGATTGTTAACACCGTATGCTACAAAACTGATTGAGAAAAATAAGAAGGATGCAAACAGGTGTGTTTTAATTTTTAATAAATGTTTTGTGTTCCATAAAACACTTATTTATGTTACTACTGTTTCTGTAGGTACCGAGTATCCTGGAATGGGGAAGACCACTATTAGTGGAACAATAGATAATCAGTATGTGGTGAATATGGATGAGAGAACATGTGCATGCTGGGAATGGGTACTAACTGGTATACCCTGCAGACATGCAGTGGCTGCAATCTGGAACAGGGCTGTTTTTAAAAATGAAGGGGGAATGGTAGATAGCTATGTCAATCCCATATACATAATGGATAGATGAAATGAGGTTTACAGCTATAAAGTATACCCAATCAATGGTAGTTCATTGTGGCCAAAGTCCCAAGTGCCAATAATCATCATACCACCAACTCATCATAAAGCAGTGGGACGGCCAAGAAAGGCAAGAAAGAGATCAGCTATAGAGATGGAAGAAGTCACAAGAACTGGAAAATTATCAAAGAAAGGATCAGGAGGGACTTGTAGCAAATGCAAGAAAAAAGGCCACAACAGCAGGACTTGTAAGGGGCAGGAGCAAGCTGGTTGAAGGCAGGATCAGGAGCAACATGGATGGTTAATTTAATCTTTGTTTAAACTTTAATCCCTTTTGGTTTATAAGCTATGAATTAATGTATTTTGGTAAATAGTTATCTCCATGATTGATCAGACCTTAATCCTTTTGGTTTATGGACTATGTATATTGCCTTCATCTATGGATTAATGTATTTTTGGCAAAACTATTGACTTTGACTGCTGTTTTTTTTGTGTGTGTGTGTTTTAACTATTTTCAAAATCTGCACCTGTTTGGTCAAGATCAGATGATGATGATTATTTTTTTAATCCCTTTTTGGTGTTGAGCAGATGTGCTTATAACCATTATCAAAATCTGCACCTTTTGGTTTATTACCTTTGGCTATTGTTTTTTTCAATCTGTTTTTTGCTGCTGTTTGGAGCAGTCTTGTGCTTCATATTGTGTAATTGCTTGAGTTTTGGCATGTGATTCTGCTGCATATATAGCTAAGGTTGCCTTGATTTTTTTCTAAAAGAGTTTTGGCTAATAAATGCTTGGGATATACATGCCGTTATTTTTATTAACATATTTATTCTCCTTGTCTTAACCATATGGACAAAGTGGAGCAGCCTTGTGTTTCCTTTCCTTTGACATTAAATTGAAGAATTCTAAATTGAAATAAAACCAGAAGCATTGAAGTCAAAACCAGTTACTCATAGCAATGCCATTCTTGATATTAAAGTGATACAAAATACAATTGCTCCCTTAAAAGATGCAATGCTAATACAAGTTACCATTGTCATACTTGACATTACATACCAATCTCTAAGACCAGTAACTCAAAACATCTACATTACATGCTTATTTCAATGTCATAGCAACTAGACTTAAAAAAAAACAAATCCATGTGATTTTCAATAGCTTCCTCATTCGAATTCTGTCAGCTTCTAGGACTTTAATTTTTTCTTCAAGTTCATTTCTTGCCCTCAACAAACCAGGAATAATTTCAGTTGACCTTTGACACATTTGGGGATCATACCACCCAATAAAACGACATGTCGAGGCCTGATATCATGAAATAAATAGCTTATAAAACATCAAATATAAAGAAGAAGAGATTTCAAAGAAGAATTTGATAATGGATGGAATTTTCTGTTCTTGGGCACCCATAAAACCTTCAACCGGGATTTCTTGTTGTCCATGAGGTTCTTACAACCGCTTCGTTAGATCGAAGGTTGAAGGTGCCGATGAGATGAAGAGATAAAAGAAAGGGAGATGTTGAAGACGATCTGTGATAAATAGGAGGGAGAGAAGGGTTTTGCTATAGGCAATAGAGAAAAAGACAATTTCACCCTTGGTCTAATGGAAGAAATTAACGGAGTGAGGCTAAAGGATGAGGATTGCAAACAAGTTTTGAAAAAAAAGGACAGTGAATGTAATTTAGTTAGTTAAAGGGCACGATCCGTAATTTATAACAAACATAAAGGACAATATCTGTAATTTATTCTATTAAAAATCCGTTATATGCAAAGGAAAATATTTGAACGCACGGATAATGTGAACCACCGGCCAACAGGATCAGATTACCAGATCATATGAATACAGGACAATTAAAACTATCTAAAGCAAGGAAGATGCATGTTGGCGCACCCCATGTGTGTCCGTGTGTTCGCATCTAGGGAGTTACTGACTCGTGTGTCCGTTTCCACCTGTGTGTGTTTCTACTCCTGATCACGGGGTGGTAGGTGGACAAAAATGTTGGCGCAACCCATGTGTTCATGGTCCTTAACACATCACTTATTAACAGAACACTTGCGACTGATACACAGGTCTACTTATATAGAAGTTGATATAGTAGACTTTTACATCAAACATTCTTTATAATAAAATAACAAGTATTGAAGAAGGTTTATGTATTATACAAGTATATGTACCCGGCGCGTTGCTGCCGAAACACAGATAGACTAAAAAAAGTTACCCTTTAAAATATTTCAATATGGCAACAGTAAAAAATGTAAATAGAAAACAATAACATTCGCAGGTTGCATATTCAACCTGACAGCTTGTTTTACATTTTTGGAAACCTTTAAAAACTTGAATCCTCTGTTTGTTGCTTCCTTAGAAAGTACCTTATACTATTAGCCGAAACTCGAAATATAACCGTAGAAAGTTTAATACTACAAAAATTTCATAGACAGTTCATTGTATATAAATCTAGAGTTTAATGCTTGTCCACCCGTCGAAGTGGCGCCATAAGTGACCTACCTTTGTAATTAACATGAAACTTGGCCTTAGCTAACAATCCCTACATCACATAAACCGTAGTTAATAAATTAATCTGTGTTCAAGATTCTAGCTTTACGCAAAGGGAGGTATAATAATACCTAACATGTATATCATTGCCTCATTAAAGAAAATAACATAAAGGTTTGATGTTGTTGAAACCGGGGTCGGTGACCCAAGCCAAACCCCGATGGCACGGCGGAAGCAGATCGGAGACTTTGTGAGCTTCGTCTTTGTAGAACAAATATAAACACTCTTGAAGAACATAAGGACCGGTTCTTCTACTTGGGTGTTTGAGATGTGATGATGATCAAGAGAACAAATATAAAAGATGTAGTGAGCAAGATAATGTAGAGATAATCATAGATGAGGTTGAATGATTACATGTTTACTTACACCACTCATGCTAGGTTCATGAACAAGTGTTCATGAACCCTCACAACTTCAAAGATACATGACTAAGCTCTCTCAAACATACACTCATCAAGTCTTTCACATGAGAAATACTTACTATATATACTAACCAACTAAGACTAAGGACAATCTAGTAAATAACACAACTAGTCTAGTGACATAAATAATACAACAATAAATAATAAAGTCACTAATGCCAAGTCTTCGGTTAATAAGAGTCTCAAGTCATAAACTTCACCGTGTTGTGCGAACGGTTAAACGGTAAGTGGTACGTTGAGTTTCATCACACCAAATCTCGAACTCATCGACCTCGGAAATTCCTAACAATCTCCCCCTATTTGGTTGATGAACAAACGGATCAATAACTCAACTCTTGTGACAATCGGTTCCCTCGTATTCTTGCAACTTGACTTCAAGAAAATCTTCATACAGATTCAAATCTTTCATTTAACCATTCTCCTTTGTGAAGCTCCCCCTATGAAGAAGAGTTGTTCTTCTTCTAGCCTTTTCCGCAAAGCCCATAGGGTGTTTACCAAAATTAACAAGCACACTACTCCAAGGATGTCACCATCATCCTAAGACTTTTCTAGGTTTTTGTGTATAGCGTTTTAGGTATTTTATTTTGAGTGTAGAATTTAGGTTTTATTTTTCTCAAGTATTTTTATTTTCTTTTGTTTATTTTTCTTAATTATTTTTATTTTGTTTTTGCCACTTACCCACTCATAATATCCATCTGAATTGTCTGTCACTATGAAACTTCTAGAGACTTTTAAATCTTATATGGATCTGATAGTGCTTGGCAATAGGCTGGAAGATGAAGATTTATTTGAGGATGAGTGTGGGGTTGATCCGGGGGGTTTGGATAACTTGTTAAATAAGATTGAGCTAGGTAACCCGTTAGGAGAACCCGTTGAGGTGGCTAGTGAAACTGAGGTTGTTGTAGAGCCCAAGTGTGGGGAAGATTCCGGGGGGTCTGAGGATTTATTAGAGAAAGTTGATGATTTTGACCCGTTAGTAGAAGCCGGGGGTGACTTAGTGTGTGATGATGATGTGGTAGTTAAGACTGAGAGTAGGAAGGCCACACTTGGTGATCTAGGTGAGTTTGAGTTGGGAATAGTGCATAGACCAAGTGTGGGGAGCTTAGTGGTAGTTGCTTGTGAGAACGACCCTGATTTGAGTTACATAGGTAGAATTAGGTTTTTACCAGGTCGTTACAAACATTGGAAAGTTAAAGAGTTGTTGGAACTAGGAGATCCTACCGGTCATTATAGTTTGTTGGTTAGGAAGTTGGTAAGATTTTGTGATGGTCGAAACTGGGTGCGCACCGGTAAATTAGTGCTGAAGGATATGAAAGCGAAGCCTCCTGATTGTGGTTTAGGAGGTTATGTTTGATGTAGGAGCTGAAAGGATTAGTGCATGGGCTGTAAAGTTTGTATATGTGGTTTGATTTTGCATTTTCGTGTTTTTGTGTTTTTCGGTTCTCGGTTTGTGCTTTTCGTATTTGTAGGAAACCAAGGAGTTTGGAAAGTGAATTTATGCGCCAAACGCATTCCAGGTATGTAACTGGTAAATTGGTAAGGCTGGAACAAAAATTGGTGAGGGTGGAGGTTGGTCTAAATAGATAAAAAAAAATAAAAAAAATAAAAAAAATTCTGAGTGTTAAATTATGGGTTTAATCCCTGGAATTTTCGTTCCAAGCGTATCGCTTGGGTTGAGGCTTTCTCCAGGCGATACGCTTGGTGGTGAGGATAGCCGGTTTTTGGAGGATCTACGCTTATCGCCTGGATTGACTGATCCAGCAGGCGATACACCTAGAGGAAAGGTTCAGAAAAAGTCTTATTTTTAAATATTTAGTTCAGAGCACCAATTTTGTTCCGAGCCTTTTGCATTTCATATTTCTAATCTCAGAGGTTCCACGTAATCACGTTTCAGCTTATTTTTGTTTTATTTTTATTCTTATTTATTTTTCTTTTTCGTGATTAATATTTGTTTTCCGTCGAGTCGGTTGTGTTTTGTTTTGTGTCTTGCAGGTTCGATGATATTCACACTTGGATGCTTATGGAATTCAATGGAGGACCTAGGATCAAGCTCTCCTTTCATTCATCAAAATTAAAATCAGGGGAGTTTGTTCTGGTTTTATTTTCAATTTTTCTTTTTCTTTTGCACTTCTATTTTTTTATTTTTAGTGTGTTTTATTTTTATTTTTATTCTGCTTTATTTTATTTCCATTCCACATTGAGGGCAATGTGTGGTTCAAGTGTGGGGATGGGAAGACTTGCGTCTTGAGTCTGTTTGTTTTAATGTTAGTGTGCTTTAATTTGAAAAAAAAAATTTGAAAAATTGTTCAAAAATGTCCAAGATTCTGGCTGCAAGCACATGGGAAATGATAGTACAATCAGGATTTGGTTCTCTAATTGTGTGCTTAATTGTTAAATAATAATTAAAAGTTGAAAGCATTACCGGTTAGTGATGTATTGGTAGGCCCTGCTGACTTAGTAAAGATTAAATAGCCCATTGTGTTTATATGTGTATAAATATGTAACAATCAGTCTGTTAGTGGGTTCCCATTTTAGGAGTGATAGGAATACTGAAACTGAGGATTAGGGGGAAAGAGACCCTTTAGGCTAGATACTTCTATGTCCTTAGAATACCTGGCACGTTATGATCTTTTTGCGAAAGCAAATCCGAGAAATAACGGCGCCCCATTTTTCCATCATGAGCGTATTAGGTAATAATTTGGTTAATGCATTTAGAGTGAATGGACAAAATACTCATGTACGAACTAAGGATAGTATCCCGTGGTAAGTACCTCAGATGATGTTCCGGATCTCGCGGGCAAAATACTCACGTATGATTTTGGGGATAACATCTCGAAAAGAATGCCACTGATGATGTCCGTTGGTAAGTTTAGTTAAAATTAACCAACTATATATATATATAAAAACAAGGAAAAAAATGATTGAAATGAAAAAAAAATGAAAAAAATAGCTCAAATAAAAAAAAAACTCATCCATTCATCCATGCAAATCCACTATTAAAAAGATATACGTGTATATAAATATTAAGATGCCAAAAAAATAAAATAAAGATGGGATTAGGATGAATTGAAAGACTTAAGTGTGGGATCGATTAGGTTGAATGATAAAATAAATAAATGATAATATTTGATGCATTTGGGGCTAAACGGTCGGTGGTTAGGTTTAATCGGATCGAAATACCGATAATCGAACTAGGCTATAAGTAAATTGAAATGTGAAATTAAATTTGATAAATTGTAAGAGTTAGAAGTTGAGTCCCTGGTTATGGTTCCATTTGCAGTATTTTTGAGGACGAAAAAAGAGTCAGTGTGGGGATGTTTGATGTGTTGCAAACACATCTGATTTTCCGGGTCTTTTATATAGTCATTTGAGTCAAATTGGGTCGGTTTTGCTTAGTTTTAGATACTTTTAGTTTAATTTGGTCTTTGAGTCTTTTATTTATGTTTTTACAAGTTATTGCAGGAGTATGATGAATTCCCGAGGCCACGAGAGAAGCGAAGAAGATTTAACAAGAAAAGGGAAAAGAGGAGTTGAACATGCAGTCCCAGGCGTATCGCCTGGGACATCACAACATGAGGCGATACGCGTGGAATTAGGTGGTCAACAGAAGTCAAAGTCGGCTAACCCGACTAATTTGTCGCCTAGTAGTTTGTAGGCGTATCGCCTACAAGTGATAGACCTCCAAGCGATACGCTTGGAGGGTGTTTTTCTGGAAACTCAGCAAGATCGATATAAATTCGATGTTTAGGGTTCTATTCGCGATCTCACAACTTCCAGACGACAGAGGGGCGATCTTAGACGATTTTCAGAGCCAAGGAAGGTTACGGTTCGAGGGGAAAGGCTGAAGACCAAGCATTCGACTTCGGTTACGTGTCGGGTTTTTCGTCTGAACCTTTGTCTTGTGATTAATTGCTACGTCTAGTCATGATTTCTGTTAAAGATTCAGTTGTTATCTGTGTTCTTGACTGGATTATGTTTCTAGGCTAAACTTTTAGAGCCGCCTAGACTCATTATGATGATTTTGATCTATTGATGGTTTTATTCGGTTATGACTTATTGATTGATGTTAATGATCTTTTCCATTCCATTAATTTTCTGTGGTGATGCATATGTGTACTTGATTTAGTTTCCTAGTTGTGAATTAATCATTGCTTTGCTTGCGGATGTCTTCCGGTTTGGGTAAAGTAGTTATATTGTAGGTTATGCTTGCAAGTTAATGTGATTGCTTCATTGTGGTCATAGGGTTAGTTGATAATTGGTTAGTTGAATCTTGTGTGCTGCTAGCTAAATAAACTTAAAAGGGTGATAGCTATTGGGTAGTCGGGTTGGATAATTGTCTAGGATTGGATTGTCCCAAAAGGAAATTCCCTAGGTTAGTTTTCTAGCTTGTTATTCCAAATCATTATAGTTAGTTATTGGTGGCTCCTGCTAGCTTAAGGTACCCGAGATTAGGTTCGGAGGTGGTTAGGTTTAGTTGAAGTAGGAAGTACCCATAAGGTGAACTCTTGTCCAAGCGTAGGATCATCTGCTAGGAAGGACTTAAAAGGTGAACTAGCCACCATCAGATTTGTCATAACCGATGGAAGTTGTTAGTAGTGATTAGGATTCTGAGTCTAGGTGGTATCTTTCTCTGCTTTTGAAGGTTGTCTTTAGGTTTCCTGCTTCCGTTTGTTGGTTGAGTTAGTTAGTTGATTTAATCCTTAAAATCCAAAACCCAAATCAATTTCTCATTAATTTCCAATTCTTAGTTCCTAGGTTATTTTGTCTATAGAGTGTCTCTAGGGTTCGATATCCGGTCTTGCCTTAGCTTAGCTACAATCCGACAGGTACACTTGCCTTAGGGTTCGGTCTAGTTTAGGTACTTTCGGTAAAATTTAGGTGTGTCTAGGTCTAGGATAAATTAGGTATTTTTAGTGCACTTCCGAACACATCAAATAGCAAACAAATTCTTCAATGTAGAAAAAAAACTCCCAAACTTGCACATTCTTCAATTTTCAACCGAATTCTAAACACGTCTGCTTATAACGAAGCAAGTATCAAAAAGAAAAATTAGTTTGATTTCTACAAGTGTACCTTGGTTGTACTCCAATTTGTTGCGACGGAATTAACGGTTTACACTCCGTTGACTTGTAGTAATTTCACCAATAAAACAGCAGCTCACTGTTAATTTTTTCAGCCCAATTCTGTCTTCATTTCAGGTCTGACCCAAAACAGATTTAAATGAATCAGCAGGCCCAAATTGGTACAAGATTTAACACCCCATGAAATAAAAACAGCAGGTCCAACAGATTCCATTGTGTAATAAAGTAGCAGCCCAGCAGAAAAGATAACCAGGCCCAATTCGTAATATAAAGTTGAACCAGCATCTCCTTTACTTCCTTTAAACATAAAAAAACCCTAAAGATAAAGGAAACGAGGGCTGTACGTACATACCAAGGAAGCGCCTCTCTTTTCATTTCTCTTATCCAGCCGACCTAGAATCAACGAGTAGAGGTTCAGAACCCTTTTCCGGCGAACTGAAGATGAGCAGAACCAAGTGCCGGCGACCTATGAAGTTCCTCTCGGAGGATTTTCAAGTTCCCTCGGAACTTTCGCGTTCCTCCGGAACAATTTAGTCTTGAAAATCAAGTTACTCCGGAACTTTTTGTGTACACACGGAAGTTCCCTCGGAAGTAGATGTCTCGGAGCAGGGTTAACACGTTACCTCGGAACAAGAGGAATACTCCGGAACAAGACAGTTGGGTCGGAGTGAGTTCTCTCGGAGAAAACGAGTTACTCCGGAACTATTTCCTACACAGAAAAGTTACTTCGGAACATTTCTAGTTCCTCCGGAAGTATTTCGGTTACTCCGGAACTTATGTTGTCTCGAAAAAGTTGATTCTCACGGAACTGTTGCAGGTTATCTCGGAACTTTTTGAGTTCCTCCGAAACAATTCGGGTTACTCCGGAACTTCAGTTTTCTCGGAACGGAAATTATCTCCGAAGGCTGGACTTCTTCCGGAACTGGGTTACTTCAACCGGAACATAGGAGTTCTCACGGAACTCGGTCTTCTCTCGGAAGTGATGTTCTCGGTTGAGAAATTGTCTCGGAAACGGATCAATATTCATGGGATGCTTTCAGTTGAAATCCTTTGAGAAAGAAAAAAAAATTTCACCCAGAAAACTGTTGTTGATGGAGACTACATGTTGCAAATTATAGACATAAAATAAAAACAAATTAGGTTTGACCTTTTTCCTTTGTTTTACCTCTTCATGTCACGGCAAACTTGATACACATGGATCACTTGAATTTCTTTAACCCATAATATTTATTTTGATGGATTGGAGAAAACCCAGATTCAAGTGTCTTCGTCAACATCTTCAAACCGAAACCATAAGCCTGTCTCGAACCAACGACCAACTAATCACCGTAACCTTCGTCATATATCGTGACGGAAACCCGTATCTCAAACTCTCTAATAAAAACCCGGATGTCAATACATCGATCACCTTTTCTCTTAAAAAAAGTAACCCGTAAAAACCGATGTAACGAGCTGCAGTCACGTAGCTTTTAATCCTTCATCACTTGTTAAGAAATCTTAACAAAAACACTAATAATCAATCAAATATAATCTGCTACATGTTGAATTGATTAAAGGAGTTTAGTGTTTAGGTGATGTGTGTAAGAGGAGAGAGAAAAATATTAGGGTGGTTGACAAAAAGGTGAAGTAGAGTGGTTACTTTACAAAAGTCAGTATAGTAAGTGAGGCCACAACTCTTTCACTATTCACCTTTATGGGTTTTTATTTTGTTTTCCAATTAATATAATCAAACAAATGACTAAATAACTATCTTCAAGCATGAAGATCTCTGGAAAACATGAAGTTTGGGATGAGTTTGAAGAAAACTCAAGAACTCATATTATTTGTGTGACTATTTCTAACACAAAAACCCAAAGTTCAAAAACATAAACATCTATATTTGTTAGAACGACAAGCAAACTAACACAAAGTTGAAAAAACCAACCGTTCGGTTGCGTTTTCTCGACCATGGCTCTGATGCCAATTGTTGAAACCGAGGTCGGTGAGCCAAGCCAAACCCCGATGGCACAGCAGAAGCGGATCGGAGACTTTGTGAGCTTCGTCTTTGTAGAACAAATATAAACACTCATGAAGAACATAAGGACCGGTTCTTCTACTTGGGTGTTTGAGATGTGATGATGATGAAGAGAACAAATATAGAAGATGTAGTGAGCAAGATAATGTAGAGATAATCATAGATGAGGTTGAATGATTACATGTTTACCTACACCACTCATGCTATTGGTTCATGAACCCCCACAACTTCAAAGATACATGACTAAGCTCTCTCAAACATATACTCATCAAGTCTTTCACATGAGAAAGACTTACTATATATACTAACCAACTAAGACTAAGGGCAATCTAGTAAATAACACAACTAGTCTAGTGACATAAATAATACAACAATAAATAATAAAGTCACTAATGCCAAGTCTTCGGTTAATAAGAGTCTTAAGTCATAAACTTCACCGTGTTGTGCGAACGGTTAAACGGTAAGTGGTACGTTGAGTTTCATCACACCAAATCTCGAACTCGTCGACCTCGGAAATTCCCAACAGATGTTCCGCCAGTTATCGTAGCATGTACACAGTACCTGCATGTATACTTATTATTTTAAATAAGAAATAAGAGTTTGTTAAAACTGAAAGGTAAAAAACAGATTCTAACAAAAACTTGGTGTGCTATTTTCATTATTTTCTAATGTGATAAACACAAATGCAGGTTTGATAAATAGATTAAACGAAGGTTTTAAAATACTTATTTTATGAAATCACTTCCTATGAAATATGTACTTGGAAGAATTTGACTGTTACGTATATTTTGGGTTATTGATTACGCCGTCAACTACGCATGTTAGCCCCTCTGTTTGTGGATATAGTTTGTTTTGGCATTCAGAACAAAGGGCATAATACCATTTCATATATGTGGAAATCGCATTAGTGAGTAAATATTCAAGTGTTAGTAGACATAGACATAGTATATAAGGAAGTAAAATAAACTTTAAGAGACAATAATAAGGCACAAATATTGTAAATAAGCTTGACTTCAATTAAACATACATGTACATCTTCACATCAGTAATGAAGCTTCATAAACAAAATTCAAAGATGAATTGTTAGCGAACTGGCAAGGAAATCCGAAGAATAGTCATATACATGTAATCTTTTGTAGAAAGATAAAGAAAAAGTGTTCAAATTGCCTTACATGTGATTTAAATCAAATAGTTTGTTTATCCCATTTCGTTCTAGTAGAAAGGATATACTAAAGTACAAAAAGTTGAAAGAAATTTAGAATGTAAACTTATTTAATAAGGAAATAAGCTGCTATGCTTATGAATAGAACAGTCCACTATTTTGAGAAATTTGAAGCAGTACCTGAAGTTTATACAATCTGAACAGGTTCATATGTATCATTGAATTAGTGAACCGAATTACAAATAATGTTTTTAACAATATATTCTTACTTCAACGTTATGGTAAACAAAGTAACGATCTACTAATTGCTAGAATTACTTCAATAGGATTTGTTACTTCATTGCATATTATTCACCTTATAAATGGTAAACAAAGAAATATGTCTAAGGAAAACAAAAGCAACAATACATTCTAAGAATATTTCTTAAATATTGAATATAAGCAAAAGCACATATAATATCAAGAATTACCAATCATGGCATCATGATCTTAACCAAAAATTTTCTACAAAGTATATGGTTGTGATGGCATCATGCTAGTCCTATACTTCAGTTAGCCAACAAAAGATATTTAGCTATTATTAAAAGGATAATTACCTTATTTCCCCCTTTAAAACCTACCATATCCCAGTGCTAACAGAGGTTTTAAATGAAGACATGAAACATTTGTGTGTTGTTGAATAAATAATGATTAACCTTTTCCACATAGTTTAGTCTTTTAAACATTTTCAAATAGAAACATGTCGCACCTACATTTTATAAAGGCTGCAAATTTACGTTAAATATGTATAATAACAGTTACAAAGATCATGCATTTTATAATCAACATATGTTTTCACGCCAACACATCGAAAATCTCTCATGTTGACTTAATTAGGGATTAAGTGTTTGTTACATAGTTTTGGTCTTAGTTTTCAAATGGAAAGTGTAGTATCCATGATTTATAAAGGCTGAAAATGTTTGTTACCGAGTATAACAGAGATCAACTTACAATTAGCATGCATTTTATAGAAATTTAGTCATTCAATTAATTTTGTATATAATATAAATGTAGCGCACATCATATACAGTTAGAATAACAGACATCTATTAATCAGGTATCTAATTTATAAACTGTAGTCATTTATCCAATAGCTATAAAAACCTTTTGTTGGAAAAATGTGTGTGAATGAGATGTCAATCTCAAATGGGTTTGGCTATCCCACATTGGTGTGGGAACAAGGGTTGAGTTGGTTTATAAGGACCATATTTCCAAACTTTGTCAAATCTTTGGATGTGTTTTACTCTAGCTCCTACACGCGTGCAGGGGGGGTGCAGAAAGTGGTTCGATGGGTCAAAAAAGTACAAGGCGTGCCCGCACGACCTGCGGACACGAATGCAGCTCCGTAAACCCGGGTCCGAGAGAATTAGTTTTTTACTCATTTTTTATCATGGTCTAGAAAATTCTAGATCAGCCTTTTGGTGTGACTTAGACTCTTCGCATCCTAAACCGACTAATTATGACCGTTAATTAACGACAAATTATGAGACCATAATGAAGGACCTTTAAGACAATAATAATTGCAACCTTTGGTGTGTAGAGCTCTTCATGTATATATACATGAAGAGATTTTCGTGAATGTTTTGAACATAATATGCTCCATACACACATCATTCTCTGCTGCATTTTTGCTGATCTCAGTTGCTGCTGCAGCATTCTGTTCTCGTTTCAGGCAAGAATCATAGTCCGGCAGTACACGCTGCTTTGAACCGGTGTACCCTGGGAACAGACGGTGAATCTGTTTAAGGGAATTGTGTCAAACACAAGCCCGGTTCCTTCGTTTTTCTTGTCTTCTACTTTCAGGGATCGTTCCTGCCATCAGTTTGTCATCTAGTTCACTGCATCTTCGATTCGGTTAGATCGTAAATTTATTTTGTATTCTTTTATTATGCTTCCGTTTGTGTAACGATTGTCATAATCGTTTTACGCATAAATTCCAACAAACTTAAACAGATTCTTAGATTGTGAAACAATCTCTGATATCTTGATATATACTTAATTTTTGGTATGCACTCGTTGTTGGTTCTCTAAATTGGAGAATGTTTTTATATTCACATATTGTGGTGATACAATATAATTGGAGTAAAACGGTTTTAATCTCCGTGTGTTGTATCCAGTTGTTGGTTCTAACATGCGTGTTACAACTGGATGCTTTATACAAATGTATAATGATTTATAATGTTATTGTCCAAAATAGGTGCTAAAAATGATGAAGTTTTAAAAACCGAACATTATGTAAAATTGTAATTAAACCGTGTCTTGATGATATAATTAAGAACGTGTCTTGATGATGTAATTAAGAACGTGTCTTGATGTGATGATGATGATGACCATTGATAATTTCAATTTGTTATTATTATTTATAATAAAAGGGTTTTGGTCTATTATGTTTACAACCCTTGTAACGGGTCATCACAAGAATTTAACAAGGTGTTAAAATTCGTTGAATCTCATTGCTAATCTTGTGAGAAATAGCAATTGAGAAAAAACAACTTGGTATTGTTTTCAAATTTATTTAGTTAAAGTATATCTATATAAAATATAGATGTATAATGACTTTGTGTTGTTGCTTTGAGCAGATTTGTTCAAAATGAAACGAGGACATGAAGAGATAAGTACGTGGAGTTCCACTGAGGGAGTACCTCAAGATAGGACTCACGGAAATATCTTAGGATTCACTCCTTCAGTGTCAGGAATGACTCGAGTGATTTCCTGCCGAGGGTGGTTCATAATGTCTGGAGCAACAATTCATGCATGCTCTAATCGTTATTCCTTTAAGGAATATCGTGCTGTCAAAAATCGCATAATGATGCTAGATGGCACTAAACACAAGGCGATTGGGATCGGGACTGTAGAATTAAAAGTGTCTACAGGATGTACCCTTACCTTGGAAGATGTTTTCCTTGTGCCTAGTATCAAGAAGAATGTTATCTCTGTGAGCAAGTTGAATATCGATGGTTACTCGATATTATTTGCATCAACGAATTCGTAGAGAATGTTTCGTCATCAGAATTCGGCTATGTTCCATGTGGTAGGAACTGTTGTAGGAGGACTACATCGCTCAACTCTTTGGAGTGATGTTAAAGAGGTCATCGAGATATCAGATGACGAGAGTGTTGGGGATAGCAACACTATATGATTTTATGTTTTAATTAAATAAGACTTTATTTCGTTATGAAATAATTAGTTTAAATAAGACTTTATTTCGTTATGGCAATGGCAATAGCAATGGCAATGGCAATAGCAATGGCAATGGCAATGGCAATGGCAATGGCAATAGCAATAGCAATGGCAATAGCAATAGCAATGGCAATAGCAATAGCAATAGCAATGGCAATGGCAATGGCAATGGCAATGGCAATGGCAATGGCAATGGCAATGGCAATGGCAATGGCGGTAGCAGTAGCGGTAGCGGTAGCGGTAGCGGTAGCGGTAGCGGTAGCGGTAGCGGTAGCGGTAGGTAGCGGTAGCGGTAGCGGTAGCGGTAGCGGTAGCGGTAGCGGTAGCGGTAGCGGTAGCGGTAGCGGTAGCGGTAGCGGTAGCGGTAGCGGTAGCGGTAGCGGTAGCGGTAGCGGTAGCGGTAGCGGTAGTGATAGGGATAGGGATAGGGATAGGGATAGGGATAGGGATAGGGATAGTGATAGTGATAAAAAAAAATTGTGTAAATTGGTAACTGGTAAACGCAAACACCTCCATATAATGTTTGTGTACTTTATATGGAGGTGTTTGTGTACTTTAATGTGTAAACGCATATGAATGTTCCATATAAAAAAAAATTAAAGTACACAAACACCTCCAATTTACCAGTTACATATGAATGTTCCCTAACCAATATGAATGTTCCAGCCTTACCAATTAAAGTACATGTAGAGGCTAGATTATGAGGCTTGTAATATTAAATAAGTTGGGCTGGGCTTAGAGGGTTTCATTAGATTAGTAGGCTAGTTTTATTATGTTTAGGCTAGTTTACTATTAGATTGGTCATGGGCTTGGGTTTATGATTGGGCTTATTGGGTTTATGATTAGCCCATTAGGTTGTAAGAGGTGGTATAAATACCACCTCATGTTCACGATTAAGGTAAGCTTTTCCATCAATCAAAAGGCAGTTTACGATTTCTTGTGTATTGCTAGTTTACGATCAGCTTCAATAGTAGAGATTTATCATTCAAGACTTCATCTTTATCATAGATCTAGTCTATTCTTCTACTATTTCTCTTGAATCGAGCTTGTACGAGGTTTCCGCACTCGTATTTTGACTAATATATCGTGTAGGTGGTTTGATCTCAGGACCTACAATTGGTATCAGAGCCAAGAATCATCGATTCGAGGCTCACACGATATAGATTCAAGAAGGTTTCTGTGTTTCTGGGTTGTTTTTGAAGATTTGAGAGTGTTTTGGAGGTTTACGATCATCGCAGCTGCTGTGTTCATCAAGATTTGGGGTTTACGATCACCTTACGAGTGTTCCAGTTGAAGATCTTCATCATTTAGGAGGTTTACGACTTTAAGATCAGTTCTTTTGGTGATTACGAGTCGTACAATTGGTGTTTGCGACATTTCCTTGTCGTAATTGGCGTTTACGATTGTCGTAATCGGAATCGCGTGATCGGAATCATCGTTTTCGATCAAAACTGATCGTAATTGGAGTTTACGACTGCTGCTTATCGAAATCAGGGTTTACGACATTCGGAGTCGTAATCTCTTATCGTAATCAGAGTTTACGAGTCATTCAATCGGATTCGGTGTTCTCGATTTCATCGGATCGTAAACTGGGGTATCCGATCGTAACCGGGACTGTTTTATCGTAATCAAGACTTTGTGAACTTTTGGACTTTAGATTTAGGTTCCCTAAGCTTTCGTAATGGATTCGGTTGAAGAAAAGAATATATTGGAGGACGATTATGCTGAGATATGCCCCAATCCTACTTGTGCTCGATTAATTCCTGAACTTAGGGAAATCTGTAAAAATTTTCAGTCAGAATTGTTTGAGACAAAGTGCGAGAAGAGTTCATTTAAGGGTAGATGGCAAAAGAACGAAGAGAAGGTTAAAGCTCAGAAATTAGATATAGCAAAATATAGGAACCTTGCAACTGAGAACGCATATCTGTATGACAACGCTAAGTTAGAAATAGCTGAGCTAAGTAAGCAGATAGATGATCTGAAGCATAAGAACAATGAGATGCAGGTTAAGCTTGATATGAATCAAATGAGGAGCAAAAGAATGCTTGATGCTGGAAAGGAATTGTCACATGCTGTTGTGACTGGTCAAGTTGGGAAACACACACCTGGATTTGGATCAGAAAAAACTGATAAGGCCTTGGCTGCAAACAACATTATTCCTCAACCAGTTCCCAGAGACATTATAGGAATACTTCTTAGTGAGGATCAAGTTGAACGAACCAAGTCAGATTATAAAGAAGCTGCTCCTCCTATTGACAGTGCCTTGGTTGGAACTACACCATTGACTCAAGAGGAAATAGACAACGAGGCAAACATGACATATGGTGAAGGGAGAATAGAGGATGTATCAAGAGATGATGCTGAGTGCCAGGAGTATAACAGATGTCATAGCTCCAAGTCTGATGAAGCTGGGGTGGAGTTGAAACCATACCCTAAAATTGAAACCCCATGCTTGAAAGTAATTGACAAAGTTCAAAGGGAAAAGGTGATCTTGACAACACGGCCTGAGGGGAAGATCTTTATGAAATCTGGATCTATGTTTGACCAAGAACCAGATGTTGGGTATGACTTACCATCCTTCTACTCCAAGTTCAAGGGACTAACTGATGGAGTGATCAGTGAAGCCAAAGTTGAGAAGCCAAAGATCACCATTAAGCATCCAAGTGTGAAGTTAACAACTGTGGTGAAGAATGAAAAACTCAAGGGAGTAGCTGTGTCTCCTATCTCTTCAGTTGGATCATGCAGTTGCTGTTGTAATTGCAAGAATGGTGCTTCAACATCAAAGAATCAAGGAAGCACAAAGACAGAAAAGACAGGTTCAACACAGGCATCAAGGAACCAGCCAAGAGTCAATCTTGGATCAGCAAATGGACCAAAGAAGCAGACACAGAGCAAACCAGCTCCATATCAGCCACCAAAGTCAAATGGGTACACGTCTGACTTCTATCTAAAGAAGCAGACTTGCTTTAATTGTGGCATTGCTGGTCATATTGCTAGAAACTGCCTTTATCGCCCCTATGAACCCTATTTTCCGAAAAGTCAAAGGGTTTCATCTCAGGAGTCTGTGAAGTCTAAGCCAATGATGGTGCAAACACCTAAGGCAAGGAAGACTGTTGCTCCTAAGGTTAAACCCTCTGATCAACATTGGGGCGTTGCCAAAGCTGAAAGAAAATCTTCAAATCAAATCAACAGCTTTCCAAGTTACCAAAACTTTCAGAAAAAGGTGATGAAACCATTTTCAAAACAACCAAGGTCTGAAAAACCCAAAGTTACCCCTCCCAAGGTAACTAAAACTGTTTTAAAAAATGAAACTAAAATGAAGAAGGTTGAAATACCTAAAGTCACAGCTCCAAAGGTGGCTAAAACAAAAACTGTTTTGAAAAATGAAACTAAAACGAAGAAGGTTGAAATACCTAAAGTCACTACTCCGAAAGTGATTAAAACAAATGTTAAATCACCTGGAACTTGGAAGCCTAAAATCAAAGCAGCTCCATCCCAACTTCCTGATTTCTCAAAGGGGATGTTTTTACAAGAAGTATCCTTTATTGATTCCTCAGGTGTACCCAGAAAAACAATGGCCTGGGTACCACTGGCTAACTAATCTCTCACTCTGTGCAGGAACGATCATGGAGGATTATCACTAACGTTTTTCTTACTAATTTGTTTGTTGATAAGTGATTGTTCCAGGCACAGTTTAGGAGACGTATCTTCATGTCATGTCAAGTAATCTATACAATGGAAGGTATGTCTCTTTGAGAGGTAAAATGTCAAAATCAGCATGAAAGGTACTGTTCTTAACTTGGTTGTGTGAATGAAGCGGCAAAGGGTGTTTTGAGTCAAACCAAATTTCCTAAATATTTCAATTGATTGATTAAGTGTTTGATTTCAAATGCAATGAAGTGTGCATGTCACGAAACCCTATTTTCTAAAAATTTTCAAATCAATTCTTTGAAAGTTAGCTTGGCCAGATGTGTGTAAAGTCATTTAATTTTGTGTTTTTCTTTTAAGTGTGTTTGTGTGTTTTGTTTATTTGTTTAAAAAAAAAAATAAAAAAAAAAATAAAAAAAATCAAAAAATAAAAAAATTAAAATTATGTTCACAAAATTGTGACATTAAAAATCAAAAAGCAAGGGGAAGAAATGTAAAGATGAAGAAAATGTTGACCCCTCAAAAATAGTGTGCTTTTCAATTTTTAATTGTTTCTTGTTTTTGAGAAGTTTACGGGAAGTAAAATGAATGACCGGGTTGGAGATGGCTGACACGCGTAAGGCGGAAGTGAAAGGCAAGCTCCACGGTGATATGCTCGGTAGGCTCGACCTAAACTTATGACCTCCAATGAAAGTGCAGTGATCTTAAAAGATATATATGTTTAGTTTCCCATCCCAGGTTGCATGGTTTAAAAGACTGAGTCCCAGCAAAAACGGGTTGAGAGTGGTAATTATACCTAGTATTCACTCTCTCACACGCCATGCTTATACTGTATAAGACAACACCGCAAGAAAAAGAAAAAAGAAAAAGAAAAAGAAAAAGAATAAAAAAAAATGAACTTTCTGAAAAAGAAAAAGAAAAGAAAATAAATTTATTCAGTTGGTCTTCTCTGCGTGCTTATGCGGCCGACCTGATCATCAACTGATAATGTATGAAAAAAAGAAATAAGTGGTAGTCAAAACAGTATTGCATGGTTCCTCAAGTTGGGGGTTTGTGAATCCTCAATAAACTCTGAGGTTGGGTAGGTTTTGCTGTGTACGCTTGGGTGTGGGGACAATTAAAACATGACGGTAATATTGTACTATATTAAGCATTATGCATTCGGTTGGGATTAAACGGGTTTGAGTTTAAAGCGGACAAACATACCGGCAATCACCTGGACTAGTCGAGTAACTGAAGCTGAAAAGGGTTCCTCAGTCAGATTCATACGGTTTGATCCCTTGTAAACTTTCTCATGTTTGGTTTTTGTAAGTATTGATAATGAGTTGTTTATCTTTCGTGTGTGAGTCGTTAAGTTCTTTTTGGTGTGTTTTCGTCTTGGCCAGGTTGATTTGAGAAGTCAAATGTGTTTTTCATGGGTTTTAATGCATGACTATATGCCCCCGACAGATCTTGCCAAATTTTTAGGGGAAGGAGTATGGGATAATAAGTATTATCCGAAGGGAACTCGAGGATGATACTTATTATCTAAAGGAAAAGACTTCCTCCGACAGATCTTGCCAAATTTTTAGGGGAAGGAGTATGGGATAATAAGTATTATCCGAAGGGAACTCGAGGATGATACTTATTATCTAAAGGAAAAGACTTCCTCCGACAGATCTTGCCAAATTTTTAGGGGAAGGAGAGGGGATAATAAGTATTATCCGAAGGGAACTCGAGGATGATACTTATTATCTAATGAAAAGACTTCCATAATACATAGTATCTGAAGGGAACTCGAAGATAATATGTATTATCTCAGGGGAAGTCCTTAGCTGAGGGGAAGTAATCAGCTAAGGGGAACTCGAAGATAATATGTATTATCTCAGGGGAAGTCCTTAGCTGAGGGGAAGTAATCAGCTAAGGGGAAGTCTTTAGAGGTCTTTGGGTTCAGGGGAAGTTTTATAGAAAACCCGTAATCTATATTAGGGTTTTTGGTTAAAATTATGTTAATTTGAATCAACTGAACTGATGATAATTATCTCTAACCCAAAGACCAGTCATCAAATGTCTGGTGGAATATATTTTTTCAAATGTGTGTCAGACAGGTTGATGATAGAAAGTTGCTGCTGCTGATGCTGCTGCTGCTCAAAGTTAAAGAGCCAGCCGGACAAGACTTCCATCTGAATAAGCAACAGTTCAGGGGAAGTTGTTGGTTTCTTTACACGCTTCTAAAAGATTTTCAAAGAAGATGCTCACAAGCTTAGGGGAAGCAGAAGACTTCAAGTCTCGTTGAAGAAAGTGATGCAGAGAGCAGTCAGAGATCATGAAGATCCAAGTTCAACAATCAAATTCTTCAAAGTTAGGGGTTTTCAAAATTTCAACCCTCTAATTTATGAAGATTCAAGACAGTTACCGAAGATTCAGCTAGAACCAGTTCTTTCAAAAGAAGCAAGTCATTGAGAATCCTCCATCTCATTAACTTGTTCATTTCAAGAAGTTCGAGCTGTTGCTGATCAAGAGAAAGTCCCAAGTGCCCGTCAAGAAACCCATTGAAGATTTCTGCGGAAAGAATCTTCATCAGCATCTGTGCCAGCCAGTCAAGAAGAAGTTTTTCAAAGATCGAAGACATTTAATATCTCAAGCCTAGGGGAAGATTGTAGAGGCCAGATTATGAGGCTTGTAATATTAAATAAGTTGGGCTGGGCTTAGAGGGTTTCATTAGATTAGTAGGCTAGTTTTATTATGTTTAGGCTAGTTTACTATTAGATTGGGCATGGGCTTGGGTTTATGATTGGGCTTATTGGGTTTATGATTAGCCCATTAGGTTATAAGAGGTGGTATAAATACCACCTCATGTTCACGATTAAGGTAAGCTTTTCCATCAATCAAAAGGCAGTTTACGATTTCTTGTGTATTGCTAGTTTACGATCAGCTTCAATAGTAGAGATTTATCATTCAAGACTTCATCTTTATCATAGATCTAGTCTATTCTTCTACTATTTCTCCTGAATCGAGCTTGTACGAGGTTTCCGCACTCGTATTTTGCTAAATATCGTGTAGGTGGTTTGATCTAGGACCTACAGTACACAAACACCTTCATATAATGTTAGATGATAAAGTGTATTAAAGTACACAAACTTTGTACATCTAGTAGTGTTCCACATAATAGGAATGCACAAATATGAATGGTGACAAACATATGCTTGATATGTCACTATAGACTACAATGTATGGTATTGTAGATTATAAATCTTTATAGATTTATGAGGGTCAAGTAGATGCACCTACCACATCTATGCTGTTGAACTATTTGAGGACGTGATGTTCATTTTGGGAGAGTATCCCAAAACGTATAGTTTTAGAAAACAAGGGATGATACATCGCTTGTGTAATGGATTGTTGAGTGTCAATTTGGTTGACTACATCTCAAAACAATATTGATTGTATTCTGGATTCATTCATATTGGTTATGAATGCACTCACCAAATTTAATCGAATTAAGGCTCATGATGAGGCATTCGAGTATCATTGGTGTTTTTGGATTCTAAGGCAAATGGGTTATGATCCTAAAACCGAATAATAGGTTATGTATGGTTATGTAACATACATATGAGACGTACACAATGTTATTGGTCTAGTCTCACGAATTTGTCTAAATGAACGTGTGAATGTGGGAAACGCATATTGTGATATCCATTGAGGCTCTGATGAATCAGAATGAAGCATCTTCTGTTCACATGCTAACGTATTGCAGTCTAAAGCATGCTAGACTAGCACTTGGTTGATTGTGATGCTCTGTTGAGATTAATCAACTATAACATTCAAGATACACATGAACACAAGACTGAATTTGTGTATAGACAAAGTTCAAAGAAAGTCTACATTCGGTGTAAGGAACATGATATAAACTATGGAAAACTTGAATGACTAGATCATTAAAGTTGATATTACCTAGTTTTTTATGTCTATAGCAATTTTGATTTCTTCCGGACCACTGGTTCTTTCGAACAGGTTGTTCCGGACTTGTGTGGTTCTTCCGGAAAGGTGGTTCCGGACTCATGCGGGTCTTCCATAATTTCTAGAATTATGCTAGAGATTAACTTAGAACTAGTCGAAGTATGAGATGCATGTGTGAGCATACTTATGGGAAAAGCATGTGTTGCTTACATCAACTCTAAAGCACTCGTGAGCTAATATATATAATGAGTTGAACTTATGGACCGTAATGATACATTTATTGTTCAAAGTGTGATCATAAGTGATGTCACATAAAGCTTATCAAAGTGCAGGCAATGTGGGGGGGGGGGGGGGGAGAGACCATTTGAGAAACAACCAGTGTGATGGTTGAGATGGCATAACCATAGAGAAAGGGAGAACCTTTCATCACCCTATTTGGATGTCGTCCAATGACAATTAAATGTGGGGGTGGCTTGCATTTGGTATATATGTTTGCTAATAAGGATTGAAATCATATGACTAAGTGGAGTACACAATAGTCATAAGGATGTGTTCATATTGGAAAGACTATAATGTGGTCACGAAGGGTACTTATTGCAAGTTAATATTATAAATCTTGGCTGCAAATTATCTTGGTTGGTTTGATGAATTGTGGGAACCATCTAGTTTATGATAACTGAGTGATTGGCATCCTGGGGAAAGATCCACTAGCTCCCATTCAAGTGATATGCTCATTGATGTAAGTAATGTAAATACGTCTTGGATGCAAGATTTGACATGAAAGACATGGGAATGGAAAATGTGGTTTTGGAAATTCAAAAACACATGAACTGAAAGTGGACTTGTTTAAAGTCAAACCCACTTCATGGACTAAAATTCTTAAGAAGTTATGGGAATGGCAACTAGCTTTTGCAAATGGCTTTTGAAAATGACTCTAATGTGGCTAGAACTACAAACTGACACATGTTAGTATCTAGCTAGGAACAGAGGAGAGCTTGTTTAGAGTACTCAAGAATTATTGGCAGTCTGATGTATCTGATGAGTTGTACTAGACCAGACTTAGTATACGCTGTAAGCAAGCTAAGTAGATACATGAGTAATCCAAGTTCAACTCATTGGAGTTGTGTGATTAGGTTACTTAGGTACCTAAGGTACACAAAGGAATACGGGTTGCACTATAACAGATATCCAGTAGTGATTTAAGGACATTGTGATCCAAGTTGGATATCTAATACGATATTTGATACGAATGATTCCAGAGCAACGGGTGAATATGTATTCACACTTGGAAGTGCAACCATATCGTGGAAATCTTCAAAAACAAATGGTTATTGCTAGATCCACGATGGAAGCAGAATTCATCGCTTTAGATAAAGCTGGTGAAGAGGCAGAATGGCTACGTTTATTGAGGATATACCAAGATGGCCTAAGCCGGCAACGGCCATATGTATACAATGTGATAGCTAATCGGCAATTGGCAGAGCTCATAGCACAATGTATAATGGTAAGAATAGACATATAATTAAGACGTATACATAATACGGTACGACAACTAATCTCTACTGGAATTATCATTGTTGACTATGTGAAGTCAAATGATAATATTGCGGATCCGCTAACAAAAGGCCTAAGTAGAGAGTTAGTTTGGAGGTCGTCTATGGGAATGTGACTAAAGCCCTTGAAAGATTAAGTTCATATGAAGGAAAACCTAACTCAGTTGACTGGAGATCCCAAGATCTGAGTTCAATAGGACAACCTAATTGTATGAACTAATGAGGTCACTGTGGGGGAAGATTGATAAACCCACGCACTTTAAGAAGGGTATGTATAATTGGAATCGGTACATCTCCTAGTCCATTCCTAAAAGTGACAAGTACGAGGTTAAGCCTATGGCTTTTAATGATTCAGCTGAGGCAGCCACACGTGGTGAATCACCTATGTGAGAGAGAAGTGGGGGTCGCTTCGAATGGTATTGAGAGAGGGCACAATACCTAAGAGCTCTCGCAGAACCAGGCTAATGTTCATGACCATAACGGACATAACTATGAGGACTTGATATTGTCAAGGAGAGTCTTGTGTGAAGCACATTGTCGCCTACACAAACGGCAGACGAGTTCAAAGGCATCACCGCCTACTCAGAGCTAGTAGACTAAGTGTGTTTCATGAGCGAAGGTTCAAAGGGTAACACCTACCTATCGTATGCAAGATTCAATTGTTGAAATTCGATCGGGATTAAGTTGCTTTGAGATCAACCTCCATTCATGTGGGGGATTGTTGGAAAAATGTGTGTGAATGAGATGTCAATCTCAAATGAGTTTGGCTATCCCACATTGGTGTGGGAACAAAGGTTGAGTTGGTTTATAAGGACCATATTTCCAAGCTTTGTCAAATCTTTGGATGTGTTTTACTCTGGCTCCTACACACGTGCAGGGGGGGTGCAGAAAGTGGTTCGATGGGTCAAAAGTACAAGGCGTGCCCGCACGACCTGCGGACACGAATGCAGCTCCGGAAACCCGGGTCCGAGAGAAGCAGTTTTTTACTCATTTTTTATCATGGTCTAGAAAATTCTAGATCAGCCTTTTGGTGTGACTTAGAATCTTCGCATCCTAAACCGACTAATTATGATCGTTAATTTACGACTAATTATGAGACCATAATGAAGGACCTTTAAGACAATAATAATTGCAACCTTTGGTGTGTAGAGCTCTTCATGTATATATACATGAAGAGATTTTCGTGAATGTTTTGAACATAATATGCTCCATACACACATCATTCTCTGCTGCATTTTTACTGATCTCAGTTGCTGCTGCAACATTCCGTTCTCGTTTCAGGAAAGGATCATAGTCCGGCAGTACACGCTGCTTTGAACCGGTGTACCCTGGGAACAGACGGTGAATCGGTTTAAGAGAATTGTGTCAAACACAAGCCCGGTTCCTTCGTTTTTCTTGTCTTCTACTTTCAGGGATCGTTCCTGCCATCAGTTCGTCATCCGGTTCACTGCATCTTCGATTCGGTTAGATCGTAAATTTATTTTGTATTTTTTTATTATGCTTCTGTTTGTGTAACGATTGTCAGAATCGTTTTACGCATAAATTCCAACACCTTTAACTCTAGATATGGGTCACAATTATCTTTATGTCCATAATTAGTTCATGTACAACATTAACAATGAAATTACGTTATGATGAAATATTACAAACTGACTCATCAATTATGAGAAAACTATTCCTGAGTCTCTATTCCATCAGCAAACGGGAAAACAGGTTTGTGTCATCATTGAAGGAAAATGTCATGATATGGAAATGAAGGATTACTAAAAAAATTGGTTGAAATTACACTAAGATGAAAATATAAAAAAGTTACTCATAAATTTAGGGGAAAAAATATCTCGCAGACTCTAATCCGTGAGCAAATAGGAAAATTTGTTTTGGATTTACATCGAATAAATATTTAAAATTTCACAGTTTACCACCAAAACTAAGTGTTAAAGGAATAGGTGAGAAATTTACCGTAGAAGAATGAGGACAGGGACGCGGACTGATTATCCTTTGCGAATGTGAATTTTCTCCGACCGACTGAGAGGAATAAAGGAGATGAGAAATACAAAATGTTGTTGTGGCACCCCTATTCTACGTTCTTCCAACCTCTTTCTTCATATCATGCGACTTCTCCAACCTACTTCTATCCCATTCCTGTTACCATTGAATAAATCCAATTCAGTAGGGATTAGAGGTGTCCGATTGGAATATCATGACGGTAATTGGTGGCGAAACGTGTTTAATAATAATTACAGTCGTGAAAATGTGTTCCGTCCGTAAAACAGAGATAAATGGAATTCACATTGGATACGCGCTTTATACCCCCGTTGACCGAATATTTATCAGATTATATAATAACTGAAGATTTAAGCATTCCGAGGTCATTTACAAGGCTCTTATAATACCTTAGACATGACGGGAATTATCATGAACTATTTACCTAACAATCAATATTTAACGAGTTCGGAGATCACGGTATAATACCTGTATATTACTGGTTTAATTAGATTGTACTACACTTGACTATTTGACTAAAGTACTTAATTAAAGTACTAATTGTTGGATCATGGTTAGTACCAACTAACCTATCAAGTTACTTGAAGGTATCAAACAAGAAAGGCGGAATCAGACTTGTTTGTGTTTCAGTAAAGATGCTTTTTGATCGGTAAATGTAACTAATAAACAAGAAGTAAAGTAGTTGAACACAAAAAATAAATTCCAAGCACTACAATATTATTACTTCTCTAATGTTTACAAAGAGTTATAGCTGATGAACATGAAAGAACCGATCAACAATAAACAAGAGAAATACAAGTAATATATATAGTGCAAGGAGGAAATAAAAGATATTCTTTTATTTCCATTTAGCTACTAGGCTAAATAAAGTAATCATATCTACTCCAAAAGTTGTAGTACTAACACGCATGGGTGCTGTGAACAGTTGAGCAACCAATAACGGTGAACAGTGTAAATCATGGGGAAAGTGAACTGCTCTCTGTCAGCTTTCTGCATTGTAACTTGAACCGAGAGAGAAGTCAAACTTCCGGAGTAACACAGGAAGAGTTCTTGAGGAACTACTTAGTGAACCAAAAGTTCCAGAGGAACTTCCTTCGGAATTCTGACTTAGAGAATTACAGCCAAGCTGAACATTCCCAACAGTCTCCCCCTAAGATGTTGCTACCAAAAACTGTTCTTGTCTCTGAGTCTTCTTTATGCTTTAGACATGAGCTCTACCACAACCCTTACAGCTTGTAGACAAAGCTACGACTGGTAGTTATGTTCATGATATCTTTCTGATATAAGCTATCTCATTCACTCAACCTCAAGTTCTGTTTCTTGATCACTTCCCCATTGCTCAAGAAGTAGTAGTACAGATCTTCCTTTTTGTGTACCTCAATCCTTATGATGTTAGGATGAGGATTGACATCTGGGTTATGGGACTCAGAGGATTCAGACTCTTCCTCTGTTTCACTAGCTACTATCTTCTTCCTTTTTGCAACCGACTTCTTTCTTGCAGCCATTGACTTCTTTCTTCCTGAAAATGTGAGCTTGATGGGTGGAATAGTTGATGGTTGCTGGGATGAGAATTCTGTCTCAGGTTGTGTAGGCTTTGGATTTTTAGGAGGTGGTGATGATTGTGGAGATGGAATTGGCTGGTTAGGAGTTTTGAATGTGGAAGCTGTGGGTTGTGAAGCAGTGGTGAAGGGTTGAGATGATGAGAGATGAGGATCAGGGACAGTGTCAAACATTTCTTTGACAACGTTGATCCTAGGCTTCTTTTGTTGACCAGTTGAGACAAGAGCTTTTATCTTCTTCTGTTTTAGGTAAGTGAGACCTTCAGGATGCAAAGAGTCAAAAAGAGCATACATACCTGGTGGCTTCTTCTCACCAGAAACTCCTTCCTTTTCAATTTGACTCTTCCTGATGACATCATAGTCCTGTCTCAGTCTAAGCAATTTGCAAGAGTTGATTCTTTTGGGGTTCTCCATCACAATTTCCTTGAAGTACCACCTGTGAATCAGCAGGTCAGGTCATCCTCCTCAAATAATGTTTGATATCTGGTGCCCTGCTTCTCTTGTGCCTTCTCTTGCTCAAAAGCATAGTCAACAAATCTCTTTACATTCATCTCTTTACATTCATCTCCTCCCCACTTCTATCCCATTCCTGTTACCATTGAATAAATCCAATTCAGTAGGGATTAGAGGCGTCTGATTGGAATGTCATGACGGTAATTGGTGGCGAAACGTGTTTAATAATAATTACAGTCGTGAAAATGTGTTCGTTCCGTAAAACATAGATAGATGGAATTCGCATTGGATACACGCTTTATACCGCCTGTTGACCGAATATTTATCAGATTATATAATAACTGAAGATTTAAGCATTCCGAGGTCATTTACAAGGCTCTTATAATACCTTAGACATGACGGGAATTATCATGAATTATTTACCTAACAATCAGTATTTAACGAGTTCGGCGATCACAGTATAATACCTGTATATTACTGGTTTAATTAGATTGTACTACACTTGACTATTTGACTAAAGTACTCAACTAAAGTACTAATCTTTATTACTAGCATACATACACACACTTTTGTGTGTAAAAGAAATCAAGAAACAGAGAGCCGAAGCTCTCTCCGCCCTCCGTTTCCACGGCCAAATTCCGGCGACACCCAGCGACGAACGACCGGTCTCCGACCATGGTCGGAAGAGACGATCTCCAACCCTCTCATTGCTCTTTCTCTCTCCCTGCCCGAATCTCTCTCTTGTTTGTACCCAAATTGACGCAACAACAGAAGTGGCGGAAGCCGTGGTCCCCGCGACAGAGACCACTGTCGACGACAGCGGTAGTGATGTGGTCTGTTCCGACGAACAACAGCCGCGACGATGTTGTTGTTGCTTCTCTCTCGACAGCGGCGGTTAGGGTGTAGCCCTAGCGAGCGGCGGCAACGGTTTTGCGCGTACTCAACGGCGAAGGGGGCGCTGTTCTCGGTTTCCTTCCCTCGACGGCGGCTAGGGCTTAGCCTAGCGGTGACGGTGCCGTGTTCTGCAGTTCCGGCGACCTCCCTAGGTCGCGATCCCGGCGAGACTAAACCCGATTCTGTGGGTTTTTGGGTAAGTTCTCAAGAATCCTTTTCCCTTCCAGCTTGTTTCTCTTTCTAATACTTGCGATTCATACATGCATGTTCCAGATTTATGATCTTATTTCAATCTTGATGAAGATTAAAACCATGGTAATGTTGGATGGTGTCTATGGACCAAGATGATGTTTTTGCGATGGTTTCACGGTGGCAGAGAGGCTCCGGTGGCGGCCATGGCCTCCGGCCACCAGTCAGTAGCTTTTAGGTGGTGGTGGTTGACTGATTTTAGTATAAAAATATTATAGGAGTTGTAGTTGTACAGATGCGAGTAGTTAATGACTATTTGATGTTATTACGACATTATACTTGAGTTAGGTGATGTTAGATAATGTATATGGATGGATTGTGAACCGTAATGGAGGCTGTGGCGGTATAGAACCGTCGGATAGCTATGTTTAGTGGCGATGGTTTCTCACGGGATGGATTAGAGAAGCTAGAAAACTAATTTGGACCATTTTGTGGTTGATTTTGACTCGGGATAACTAAAGTCAACAAAAGTCAAACCTGTCAAGGCTGGTTAACATTTATCTCAGGTCAAACGAAGTCAAATCTGAAATCTAATGTCGTATTCTTGCTCATGGCGAAATTCTACGTGGAATGGACTACTCGCTCGTCAAATTCGGATATGTTTTGCATTTTCGCTTAGCCAGTTTCGAGTCTGCGTACCGACCGAAGGTATTCCATGTTCTTTGTATTATATCATTAATTGATATAGTGTAATCGTTTTGCGAGGAACGGTTATTGTAAAACCAAAGTGTTATTGTGTTATAATTGTAAACAAACATATATTTATATTTATGTATCTAGGTATTTATGTAATTATGTATTATAATTTTATGTAACATTTTAGGGAATCATTAAACAATAACCGTTCGAGACTCGAGACTTATATTATATTCGTTTATCTGTTAAAACAGGCCATACGGTTGTATTAAAGATAAGTAGGCCTACCACCGTATCGTGCACAATCTGTTTTTATAGATAATTATAAGATAAATACGATTGTATCCGGTTGTAGACCATACGATTGTATTGGGACATCCAACCGTATCGGGACCTCAATCTACGAACGTATTGTATTATTTAAGGCTTGAGGCACAACTAAGCCTAACCAGTATTATTACTGTGTTAAATAAATTGAACCTATAATTGTTTAGGTCATCAGATTCTTCGAGCTTGTGAAATTTTGGCGACGAGGTGCCTCTTCGTACATCCGTCATAAGATAATCATATTTGCACTGTGAGTCTGTTGACCTTGCCTTGTTATATTAAAATTTTGGGCCACTATGAACTAGTGTTGCTACAGTTGATTGCTTACTGGCTACATATTGGAAAAATTAGCATGGAATGTGAAAAATTACTACGTGACTAGTATGTTAGAATCATTTGGTGCATGTGTTGTACCTCGTGACATATATATAATTTAATGTTTGTATTCTTGTCATTCCATATATTGCTACAAAGTTTTGCACGAACAGTTGCAATGTTACAATAATGTGTAGTTCCAATAGCTTTAAAAGTTGAATAATAGGTACGGTGCAGCTCACCAACAACATTATTGTTGTTGACAAAGTTGATTTAACCATTTTGCAGGTAGACCATTTAATTACCAAGAATAGGTGAACATAATTTGGAAGCCATTGATCATAAGCACTAAGCTAGTCTCCATCAAACAGAGTAGCAGTATGGGTTAAGCTTTCGGACACTCGGGCCCTAAGTGATAATGTTGTAATAGTTAATAGTGTGTAACTCTTTTCAAGTGAAATTAAGCTTATTATAAATAAAGTATATTCATTTTGTTGCTTGCGCGTGTATAATATCGACAGCCTATTTTCCCCAACACCTCCCCCGCACCTGACAGGTGGTGGTGCGGGCATGGTGTGACAGGTTGGTATCAGAGCCAAAGGTTTCAGCAGATTAAGAAGTCAGGTAGATCACCTAAGCTCGAACCTATAACGGCTCTGGGATTAGTACGTAGGCAATTTTGAGACTTAGGTAGATAACTGTTGATAGTCTGTAAAGTTTTTTGTGTGTGCTTGATTAGTATAAGATACATAGGCACATGTGTGAGTTGGACTGTGTAATGGTGGTTTAGTTCCCTCAATAATGCTTTAGGCATTTTTAGGTCATGTAGGAAGCTACCACGGATTCGCACAAGGTCGGCAAGGGTTAGACTTGACCAACCTAACAATTGAGCCCAAAGGTGTGCGAATACGCTGGTGAACCCTACTAAATCGATTAATGTTAAGAGTATTGTTATCTAGGCTAATGTTCCCCTAAGATTTAAGGTTCTTTTGGGTGTGTACTGAATGATTTAGTTACATGGAACGGTTGTGTAGTTATGGGATGCATAACCAGTTTCAGAAACTACGGCCAGGGTTCGGAGAACACCTGTATAGTTAATAGTTAAAACCAAATTGAGAAAATATTTGGGCTTATGTTTTGAAAATTTGATTATTTTATGCTAATGATATTTGTCTTATGTGCGTTTACGTGTTATAAATTGTATTATATGATTGCTTCCATATTGTTGTTTACATTTACAATTAGTACTAGAGTTGGTACTTAGAATGGCCTTATGTGATTACTTGTGCACTGTAGTATGGTTCAATAGGAATTAATTTGTTATAAATTTATGTTATGCCTCGTGGTGACATAAATCACCTCTAGAGGTATCTTTGTTTGTTATTAGCTGAGTCGAACGTCTGAAGGACGACCGCAAATGAAAATGGATGCTTGACCTGATTGAAATGGAACTGGCAGTGCAAATGGAGAGGTAATATTTTAAGAGACATGGTTATTTATGAAATAGAATTGTGCACTCACGCGAACTCAAAGACCTATGATACTATCAGATAAGGACTAGTATTGTCAGATGGATAAACGGAGATGGTCAAATAAGCAAAAGAGTTGTGCTGTCAGTTTCGACACGCAAACGGTGGGTCATAAGGATGTGCAGTGATTGGGTTATATTGATGCTATTTTTCAAATTAATGTGTTTAAATACGTCCTTGCACATTCCAAGTCCAAGAAAGGCTAAACAGATCCCTCCCAGATAAATGTACCACAGTAAGCGATGTGATCTAATAAGAGACTTTTAGCAAAATTGCTATGAGTAGATAAATGAAATGGATTGCAAATGGAAATCAAGACAAGAAAGATGGATATAATGAAGACTTTTGAAGACATAACAGAGCTCAACGCAGGACATCTACAACAACGACGATACTCAATCTAGTCAACACGACGGAGCAAAGGAATCAACGAATCATCCCAACGACAGCAAGATGTGGAGCAGCATCGGACGATGACAACGGATTTTCCTTCTCACTCTTATTCTTCTTCTCTTAGACTCGATAAATCTTATGTAATAATGATCAGTTTGAAATCTCTATTGTGTAAAGTTGTTACTTTCAGGTCCTATCCAACTCGTGATCTGATCACGTTGTGCTATCAGCTTTGTCTAGCTGATGATAAATTCCAGTTAGTTGCATAACCATTCATGGTTGGTTTTGCTAATTTGTCTCAACAGAGGTGGCACCATTGGTGAGAATTCTCTGTTTCAATCATAATGTACGATATTTTTATTCGTACCGTCTCCTTACTTGTGTGAGTAACGTTTAAAAATGCAAAGGCCTGGAAGCTGAGACAAGTAAGTGTCTTGATTAACATGGAGAATCTTCACACAAGTGATAGTCTCGTGATCTCAGGCGTTGAGATGTGGCGTTAACTTCGTGCGTTTTATGAAATTGTGCTCGTATTCTAAATCTGAATGATTTTCCTCGAACTAAGTGGTTAGCAAGAACCATAAAATTAATCTTCACAACAGACACATTGATTGTCATGATAGACTTAGTTTTCATGAGACCTCTTGAGGTCTAGTTGGTCAATGATTCAGAGGATGAATAGTGGTACAGAATAGCTAGGTCCAGTAGTAAAGTTTCTACAGAGCATGACTTAAGGATGGAAAATGTTTTGGAACATTACTATGAATGGCGAGGAACTGTTTATGATACAACCTTAAGTTGGATACTGGAAATGCTAAAAGTTATGCAACGCCAGATAAGGAGGTAGACGTACTAGAATATTCAGGTGTAAACATGTATTTGAAGCATGTGTGTTATTTATACACTTCCAAAGGGCAGTGACCCAAAGATTAAGAATACATGTATAAGAACGTACACGAAACGGGTAATGGTGCATTTATCAATGTGTCCGAGGTGTGGTGGGATAGTTGCGATAAGCCTTATATATAAACACCTTTGGCATAATGGTTTACGGCTCCAGAATCAAGTAAGTATGGAAGATAGGCATGGAGACCACACAGTTATAATAATTAACGTGCTCTCATTTATGCCAAGTTTGAGATATGATAAAGGGATTAAACTGCTAAGTAAAGGCGAAAGAGTTTCCTCTAGAATGGCAAGGATACATCATCAAAATCAATGTCATTAGATATAACGGTGATGGTTATAAATACGATCTAAAGGTAAATCGATGGATTTGTTTAATGAGAGAATTTGATTGAATTTAGTTATGACAAAGTGGTCATCTGTGTAAGTGTGTGATTGAATACGTGAAAGGTTTGAATATCCTAGAATGGATTAAACTTTGCAACAAAGTGAAGACTCGCTGACTTAGGATTCTAAATATATGGAATATCGAAACTCCTAGTGATTATAAATTCCACTATGAAAATGTGTGAGCTAATGATGTCGGCTAAGACATAAGTCTGTTAAAGGAAATGGTTTGGTTATAAGCTATGGAACTTAAAAGAGTAATATGATACTTTATTGGGATGATCACCCATAACTTTTGACGTATGATGAAAGAATATTAGAGACGACACTCTAAGAGTATAGAGTAAAGGTTTATCGGTCCGGGTTGATCAGAGTAATCTTATGAGTTCGTAAGATTAATAGACTTGTCACGTACCACGGATGTATATTTTGACCCCTTGCAGAACGCAAAGGAGGGCAGAAACATAAACATTTCTTCGGGTTTATGCATTCATATACTGCCTAATCAATCAAACCAAGATCTGTGATAATTCGTGAGTAAGGGATGTTTGTCATATGGTGACGTTGTGATCCACCAATTACCCTGATAATTTATTCTGATTTGATCATGTGGTTGTGATCGGGTATTTTGAGCAAGGCATATTGTCTTTATGAACCAAACCTTGTACACGTTTGTACATGTGTATCACTCATGAGAACAGAGATATTGTGTTTCCAGAAAGAGGCACTCAGAGGTATCTATGAGTAGCTTTGAAGGATATGAAATTGGCAAGTTAGTTGATACATTTAGGACCAACTATGAGGCCTCTATGTTTAACGTTGTGTTATATATTCGTAATGCACGACTCGTTGTGATTGAACCCTTCAAACTGGGGATGACTAATCGTTCATAACGATCCAGTCTAACAAAGTGTATAAAGCTTTTGGCTAGTGTAGCCGGCAATGTTTTAAAAACCGGTTTTTTAGTTGAACCGGAAAACTTTCCGGGGCCGGTTCGACCGGTCGGACCGGTTAAACCGGCCGGTTGAACCGGTTAGAGGATTTATATATATATTTTTATAAAAATGTTAATAAATTTGTACACCACAACGAAAATAGTTAAAATACAATGATAATCCACTAAAAAATAATACCAAATAGGTATTTCATAAGAAAATATAAGTTTTAAACTTTAAAAAATAATAAAAAAATAACAATAAATTTAAAAAAAAAAATCTTAAATGTCAGAAAACCGGTTGAACCGGAAAAAACCGGAAAACCGCCCGGTTCAAAACGGTCCGGTTATGTCCAAAAAACCGGGGATTAAAAAACCGGTATGATGACCGGTTGACGGTTGAACCGGTTGAACCGGACCGGTTGAACCGGTTTTTAAAACATTGGTAGCCGGTTAACTTGAATAAAGAAAGATTGAAATTATAGAAGGCATCTTGGGTCTCCATTAATGGTGAAGGCATATTACATACTTCACTTACATTTGAATATCTTGATAACCTAGCAAACAGATTCCATGATGGGACATAAGTAAGGGCATATTAATTACAAATAATGATATATATAGATATATATCACTTGGTGAAGCCCGATAATCTCACATGGTTATGAAAATGATACAATTGGTTATCTTTGAATATTGTTATTATCATCATGGTGAGGACCATTGCCAAGCACTTTCAATATCCTTGGGAAATAATGACCTTGACAGAACATATTGAATTTGGTGAGTCCATGTGATTGACTTATGGTCAAGAGGACTCTTGTGTGTTTCCATTAATGGAACTAAAAATAGCTATGAATAGCTTGGTGTGACCAGGATACTTTGAAGTTGGCATGTCGGTTCTTACAGTATGGACCCAAGTGTAATGCCTTGGTGAGTTAAAAATTCTACGTGCTTTGTTGTGCAATTGTGCTGCACAACTTATGTGTTAGACCTAAGTTAGGTTCCCTTAATTATATAGAATTGACCTTTGCGTTAGGACACATATAGGTTGATGTGACAGGACCGATGGCTAATTATTGGATGTGTTCCAATGGGGCCACAACATTCCCTGTGATAGCGCATATGTTTTGAGTCGGTTCCTTAACATGAAATCCTGCAAATTTCCTTCGGAGAATCTGATAATGAGAATGAATCATCCGATTAGTGACTTGTCACAACTATACGAATCAGTTACTCGATCAGATTATCAGTAAACCTACGGAGGTGAGGCTGCTTAATTCCGCATGTTTCACCAAGTAGGAGTGATGGGAACAGAATGCTGATCGGGGAGTAACAGATAATTCCTATGGTTTGATGTCAGAGAAATTCCTTTAGGTAACACTACAGAGTGGTGATTAAGTCTGCATGATAGTGAAATCACTTACAAGTATATAGGACGTACGTGGTAGCGGAGCTGGTAGGAAGAAGACATACGATATTTATACTATGTGGTGGCATCATCACTAGAATGGTAATCGTATTGCCTTATTGCAATTATAATACAATATATGAGACGTTGTATCAGGACCGAGTGATAATAGCCAATACCACATGGTGAAATATTAAGACGAATTGTCAAGTATGAAAGAATAGTAAGTCCACGCTAACGGCATGTAAGTCCACTAGGTAGTAACATCACATGAAGACATCATGGGCCACGTGGTGGCACTAATAAGATAGATGTCCCTTGGAGAACATCTTGCATGATGTGATCCACAAGCATTAGGTTACTCCCCGTCCTGGTAGGTAGGGCGAATTTCGGGACAAAATTCATTTAAGGAGGGGAGAGTTGTAACACCTTGTCAATTACAGTAAAATGAGGGAGAAATTTTTCCGTTGACAAACTAGACTTGGAAAGCCCAGTTGGGCCCAATAGGCCCATAAAGAGAATTAAGGCCCATTAAAGGCCCAGTACATATACCTGATATCCGGATGGGTTGTTAAAAGTATTCTAATCATTTATTACATAATCCAAGGTGTTACAGATCAATAAAAACTGAGTTCGAATGAATCTGAGAAATTACGTTGTTTAATTGATTAACGTATCGGATAACCGAACATTATCATGAATATATTGATTCGATGAGTTATGACGACAGATATATTAACAAGGATGTTAATATTTGTTAGAAAGTCTGTTTAGACGGTTACAAGTGAAGTGAACGTATAGAAACGCTAAATGACACTTAACGTGCATATGTCATCGGCAGTGACAAAGAGGTCACTGAGACGAGATTAGGGTATCTGGAGATGTCAAATACTTGATCATCGATGATTTGACTGTTAGAAATAAAAATTGTGAGGTTCAGTACGAGAAACGTTGGAATCGGCAAACCATTCGGTTACCTAATAATAACTGAAATCAATCGTTTAATCATTTGAGATGGTTATAATGACTCTGGGAGGTTTTAAACACTTTCCTGAGTGTTTAATAATAATTAGGGTCGTGAAAATGTGTTCGGTCCGTAAAATAGAGATAAATGGAATTCGCATCGGATACGCGCTTTATACCGCCCGTTGACCGAATATTAATCAGATTATATAGTATCTGAAGATTTAAGCATTCCGAGGTCATTTACAAGGATCTTATAATACCTTAGACATGACGGGAATTATCATGAATTATTTACCTAACAACCAGTATTTAAGGAGTCCGGAGATCACGGTATAATACCTGTATATTACTGGTTTAATTAGATTGTACTACACTTGACTATTTGACTAAAATACTCAATTGATGTACTGATCTTTATTACTAGCATACATATACACACGTTTGTGTGTAAAAGAAATCAAGAAAGAGAGAGCCGAAGCTCTCTCCGCCCTCCGTTTCCCCGGCCGAATTCTGGCGACACCCAGCGACGACCGGCTGGTATCCGACCATGGCCGGCAGCGGCGATCTCCAACCCTCTCATTGCTCTTTCTCTCTCCCTGCCTGAATCTCTCTCTCTTGTTTGTACCCAAATCGGCGCAACAACAGAAGTGGCGGAAGCCGCGGTCCCGGCGACAGAGACCACTGTCGACGATAGTGGTGGTGATGTGCGTCTGTTCCGATGAACAGCCCTAGCGACGCGGCGACGGTTCCTCGCTCTCGACGGCGGCGGTTGGGTCTTTCCCTAGCGAGTCGCGGCGGCGGTTTTAGCGTACCCGACGGCGGCGGGGCGTTGTTCTCGGTTTCTTTCCCTCGATGGCGGCTAGGGCTCAGCCTAGCGGTGAAGGTTCCGTGTTCTGCAGTTCCGGCGACCTCCCTAGGTCGCGATTCCGGCGAGACTAAACCCGATTCTGTGGGTTTTTAGGTAAGTTCTCAAGAATCCTTTTCCCTTTCAGCTTGTTTCTCTTTCTAATACTTGCGATTCATACATGCATGTTCCAGATTTATGATTTTATTGCAATGTTGATGAAGATTAAAGACCATGGTAATGTTGGATGGTGTCTATGGACCAAGAAGATGTTTTTGCGGTGGTTTCTTGGTGGCAAAGAGGCTGCCGACTGCGGCCATGGCCTCCGGTCAGTAGCTTTTAGGTGGTGGTGGTTGACTGATTTCAGTCTAAAAATATTATAGGAGTTGTAGTTGTACATATGTGATTAGTTAATGACTATTTGATGTTATTACGACATTATACTTGAGTTAGGTGATGTTAGATAATGTATATGGATGGATTGTGAACCGTGATGGAGGCTGTGGCGGTATAGAACCGCCAGACAGCTATGTTTAGTGGCGATGGTTTTTGACGGGATGGATTAGAGAAGCTAGAAAACTAATTTGGACCATTTTTTGGTTGATTTTGACTCGGGACAACTAAAGTCAACAAAAGTCAAACCTGTCAAGGCTGGTCAACATTTATCTCAGGTCAAACGAAGTCAAATCTGAAATCTAATGTCGTATTCTTGCTCGTGGCGAAATTCTACATGGAATGGACTACTCGCTCGTCAAATTCGGATATGTTTTGCATTTTCGGTTAGCCGAGTTCGAGTCTGCGTACCGGCCGGAGGTATACCGTGTTCTTTGTATTATATCATTATATTGATATAGTGTAATCGTTATGCGAGGAACGGTTATTGTAAAACAAAGTATTATTGTTTTATAATTGTAAACAAACATTTAGATTTATGTATTTAGGTATTTTTGTAATTATGTATTTAGGTATTTTTGTAATTATGTATTATAATATTATGTAACATTTTAGGGATTCATTAAACAATAACCGTTCGAGACTCGAGAGTTATATTATATTCATTTATCTGTTAAAACAGGTCATACGGTTGTATAAAAGATAGGTAGGCATACCACCGTATCGGGCACAATTTTTTTTATAGATAATTATAAGATAAATACGATTGTATCCGGTTGTAGACCATACGATTGTATTGGGACATCCAACCGTATCGGGACCTCAATCTACGAATGTATTGTATTATTTAAGGCTCGGGGCACAACTAAGCCTAACCAGTATTATTACTGTGTTAAATAAATTGAACCTATACTTGTTTAGGTCATCAGATTCTTCGAGCTTGTGACATTTTGGTGACGAGGTGCCTCTTCGTGCATCCGTCATAAGATTATCATATTTGCACTATGAGTCTGTTTTCCTTGCCTTGTTATATTAAAAGTGTGGGCCACTATGAACTAGTGCTGCTACAGTTGATTGCTTACTCGCTACATATTGGAAAAATTAGCATGTAATGTGAAAAATTACTACGTGACTAGTATGTTAGAATCATTTGGTGCATGTGTTGTACCCCGTGACATATATATATTTTACTGGTTGTATTCTAGTCATTCCATTGCCACAAAGTTTTGCACGAACGGTTGCAATGTTACAATAACGTGTAGTTCCAGTAGCTTTAAAAGTTGAATAACAGTTACGGTGCAGCTCACCAACAACATTATTGTTTTTGACAAAGTTGATTTAACCATTTTTGTAGGTAGACCATTTAATTACCAAGAATAGGTGAACATAATTTGGAAGCCATTGATCATAAGCACTAAGCTAGTCTCCATCAAACGGAGTAGCAGTATTGGTTAAGCTTTCGGACACTCGGGCCCTAAGTGATAATGCTGTAATAGTTAACACTGTGTAACTCTTGTCAAGTGAAATTAAGCTTCCTAGGCTGTCTGTACATTGTGTAATAAATAAAATATGTTCATTCTGTTGCTTTCGCGTGTCTGATATCGACAGCTTGTTTTCCCCAACACATCCTCCGCACCTGATAGGTGGTGGTGCGGGTGGGGTGTGACACAATGCCACTTACCTTTTGCTTATACCTAGTTGTAGTTTCATAACCACGATTTGCAAGGAAAAAAAAAAGAAATCATGAGCGGCATGGAGTTGCAAAATATATTCACAATCAATTTACATATGCATAGTACAATAGTCCAAAACAAATTCATGTGGATTATATACTTTGTTACTAAAAATTGTAGGCCACAAATAAATATATAATCACGGTTTGTTTTAAATTTAGTTTACTGTTTAAGGATAAATTATGGATAAAAAAGAAATTGTTGATGGCTAAATATAAAATACAAGAATGGGTAAATATGAATTTTTTTTTTAAGTTTAAAGGAAATAAGCTAAAATAGCCATTTCTTAAATTATTTTAATAAAAACAAGTAAATACGATATTTTCGCCGTTCAAAAGAAAATGATATTTTGATAGTTTTTAAATGTATATATGACATTTAATAAGTTTATAAGGGTATATATGTAATTCTCTCTTAAAAGAGAAAGAAACTTGGTTTCTGGTGTGGTTTGCTTAAGAAGTGGATTTATTATATAAAAATATTTTATGGTTTGAAGTTATTTCTCTCGGTGTATTAGTGTATTATTACCATACAGTGTGTAGTTATTTCAAACTGAAATCATAGCCTATATACATATTGATTGAGTGGTTATTTATGGATTATAATATTTTTTCAACTTTGAATATTTTTTCACTCAGATTGTAATTATCTATCTATATCTATATATATATAATAAACACCAGTTTTTACCGTCCAGGTGGCACATTTTAAGGTGTGCCACCTAGGATTACTAATCTTTTAAAATTGAGCGACATAAGCTTATGCTTATGTGTCAAATTGTTAGAGTTTTGAATTAAAAAAATCACCTAATTTAAGTAAAAGAGACGCGGATCTTTTAGTCCGAAGTGGGGATCCGTATTTTTTTTCATCCCGAGGTATTTAAAGTGATCCTTATACACTTTCCTCATTCTAAGGCCTCTCCCAATTGTGACCAAGTCACCACCTTTTCACCACTGCCACGTCATCGTTTCCTCATTTGATTTTCCTATGACATTCTACTACCAATAACACCTCTTCACCACCTCTTCACCACTTCTTCTCCACTCCTTCCTCATAAATAAAAGATGCATTTTATTTATTAAATGAATTATTTATGAATGTGGGCCACCTTTGGGTAAGTCACAAGTATGTCATAGGGGTGACATTTGTGGAGATACCTAATGGGTGACACCATGGTGCCAATGGTGTCACCCTATGACATAGTGGTGAAGAAGGTGGTGACTTAACCATTGGGAGAGGCCTAAACCCTAGCAGCTCTCCTTCATCGCCACTACAGTCAGGAAACCCACTCCGCCACTGAAGCCTATTTAATTTGGTGCTCCACCGCTGCACTCCGCTGAAGCCGGTGTTTGTTGTACTGTTGAAATTCCGCCCACTTCGTTTGTGTCCTTATCAATTCCGTCACACACCACAAGTTTGCAGGTTTGTGCATTTCATGTCATGATAACGTTCTTATGTCTCAATTTTTCTAGGGCTTTAGCGATTTGGGGGTCTATATAAAGGTTTATCTGTTTTCTAATTTCGTCTGTACTGTGCTTCCTTGATTCAGTGGCGTCGAGGTTCATGGTGTTCATCTTTCTCTTGGTCAATTCTAAAACAGAGTATCATGGTAAAATTAAGTTTTATGTTTAGGAAATTGATGTGTTTTGTGTTTTAGATTTTAAGCACACATTTTCCCTATTTTAATTTCATTGGCTATTCAACATCCAAGATTTAGTATACTTCAATCTCTATTTAGATAAATCATTGATTGACTAAGAATAAGTGTTTGATAATTTGTTGAATTTGCCAGAAAGAACAAAAGGATTTCCAAGGGAAAGAAGGGTGGAAAGAAGAAAGCGTTAGTACATTTTTATTATTTTTTATATGTTTTATTATATCTTCAGAAATGATTCACATTCACAGTAATCAACAAAAATGAAACTCATTCATTATTTTCTTATTCGTATGTGTTGTTTTGGGTGTCATTTGGATCAAATAGTGTTGGTTATTGACATGCCTCTTTCCTTTGTAGGGGTAAAGTGGGAGTGGTTCGATTCGTTGCGTAAATAGAAAATACCTTATGATGACAGAATGTGTTGACAAGAGGCGGTAGAGTGATAGTTTTCAGAGACAATATTGTAAGTTCTTTATATCTCATTTGAAGTTGTTAATTGTGGCTTTCGAGCATAAGCCAAATGTAACAGATCATATATCCATTTTGAACATATATAAGTTGGTCTTTTTGTAGATTATAGGTTGGATTTTGTTCAAACTATTGTTATTATTGGGTTTATAGAATGCGATTGTCATTTTGTTGGTTGCTACAAAAACTTTTTTTTTTGAACGGCGGTTTAAATTAAAGCTAGCAAGAAGCTAGAAAGGATTACAAAGAGAAATTGAAATTACACCAATTTGACCAATCGAGAGATCTAAAGTTAACTGGTTGATTATTTGAAGACCATGTTTTACTATAAGATCATTTAACATACTATGTTAATATGATTGAAGTTCTTGGCATGTTGTTCAACCAGAATCTGTCACAAATACGGCTGTGTTTGTTTGATGGGGGACATTGTGGTTGTGGAGTGTGAGTGGCGGTGAGGGTTAGGGACAATGAAAATAACGAAGAACTCAAATACTATCACTATGAAATTCTTCTCAAAGGTATCATCAAGAGCTTAATCCATGAATATTGCTATTGTAAAATTTAGCAAAAGAATGGTTGTGCCTCCTGCCGTACGTGTAAAGCGTGAATCCCTTGAAAGCCTTCACATTCTTTTTTCAAACTTGTAAATTTAATATTATTGAATATTTATCGGCTCTTTAGCTTTGTGTATTATTCACTTTTGATTCATATTTTTTATTCATACAGTTTTTTTTATAGCACAGCCTCGAGTATATACCCGGGTCACTGACTAGTATATATATATATATATATATATATATATATATATATATTGTTATACAAATATTTATAAATATATATGTTAGAGCATAACCTGAGTGTCTCGTGTGATGTATCTAGTTAGAATGAGTAATTTAATAGAGTTAGTGAGGTGTGATATGACTACCAACGAACTGACCAGCGAAAAAATAACCACTCAATCCTATGTATATAGGTTGTGATTTCAGTTTGAAATAAGTACTCATTATAGATAATAATAACTATTACAGGAAGACCAATAATTTCAAACCATAAAATCTTTCTATATGATAAATCCACTTCTTAAGCAAACCACACCAAAAAACAAGTTTCTATCTCTTTTTAGAGAGAATTACATATATAAGTATATAACCTCATAAACTTACGAAAATTTTAAAAACTATTAAAATATTATATTTACCCATTTTCATTAAAATAATTTAAGAAATAACTATTTTAGCCTTATTTCTTTTAAACTTAAAATTTCATATTTACCCATTCTTACTTTTTATATTTAGCCAACAACAATTTCTTTTGTATGCATAACAAATCGTGATTATAGTATTTATTTGTGACCTAAAATTTTCGGTAACAATTTATGTAACCCACATGAATTAAGTTTGGAATATTGTACTATGCATATGTAAATAGATTGTGAATTAATTTTGTAACTCCATGCCTCACACTATTTCTATTTTTTTCCTTGTAAAATCATGGTTATGAAACTACGACTAGGTATAAGCAAAAGGTAACTGGTATTGCTTGCAAAAGGTAGCAAGTATAAATACACATACTCAGATGGCTCTCAAAACACACAGTCTAACATACAGTTGGTCTCTCCCAGATCTCGAGGTTTTACAAACGACAACAAACCAACATTATATACTACCCACTGACCCAATAGACGATCATTCGCTCCACGCTCTTACAATATATACTCAGTATAGAAAATTTTCAAAAAATAAATATATTTAATATACAAAATACATTAAATATATTTAAAATATATATATGTTATACAAAATATCAAGGAGTTCATTGTCGAAGGACAACGATTCAACTTGTCACATGTGAAATGTCATCATTTTACTCAAATTCAGTCACAACTTTTGTGGGGTCTAGTCATTTTCCAAAAATAGACTTTTTTTCACTTTTGGTGTGTAGAGCCAACGGAATTTACAAAAATGGTGTAGAAAAATGTCATTTTCAGTTTTGGTGAAAATGTGGTTTGTAATCACATTTTGCAGGTTTGGATAGGCTCGGCATTTTCCGAAGCTGGTGAATAAACCAAATAGTGATCTCCAATCACTTTTTGCATAGAACCACTTGCTTTCTCTTCAATACCACTTACCTTTTGCAAGCAATGCCACTTACCTTTTGCTTATACCTAGTCGTGGTTCATAACCACGATTTGCAAGGATAAAAACAAGACATCATATGAGGCATTTAGGTGCAAATTAATTCACAATCAATTTACATATGCAGAGCATAATAGTCCATAACTAATTCACGTGGATTACATACTTTGTTAATGAAAATTATCATTCTTTTATATATTGAAGGTTCAAATTACAATAAAGTGGTAAGTAAACGGGCAAAAAGCTGCGCCGTAATCCCCCTTTTAGATAGCAAAACCAATCCTACTAAAAAAACCCACCGTCTCGAGGGCAGGGAACCAAATTTATCGAACATAAATGGGATAAACATATGTTGAATCTCCGAACAAGCTTTCTCGTGTTTAGCAATATTGCCTGCTTCCGCCTTCAATACAGCTTGGCCAACAACGAACCAGTTATCCCTAAGGGCAACAAGAGGGGACACTCCTGTAAGGTCCACACACGCATGCCCCCCCCCCCCCCCCGCTCATCCGAACACAAGGACATCAACTGGGTGCAGAGTAGACCTTCCTTCAAGCGGATCCATCAGAAAGTTAACAGGAGCTTCCTTTTTAGCTGAGTTCCCTGACCGTTTGACCATATCACAGAGAACATCTCTGACCAAATCATGCATATTTTTAAACCCAGGTAACTCTTTACAATGCACCGCATTCTTACCAAATTTATCCAAACAAAACTTGCAGCAAACCGGGCATGGCTCATGAATCAGAAACAAATGGATCATTAGCCGATACCTAATGATAGCCCGATACTCCCTTACAGACATGTGGTGACCCAATCTTTCAATAGGAATGACTGTTAGAAAATCTGAAGCATGAGGGGCTCGAAGACATTCTAACACGGCTTTTTGCCTAGAAGATAAGTCAAACATCTTTCCTAAACTCTGGATGGGTTTACTGAAAATGGCATTGGCCAAAGCATCCTGGGCTTTATCGGGGGCGGTGTCCTTATTAGCGAACCCGCTAAGATCAAAATCTGGAAAAGAGCTGCGCTAGAAATCCAACGCACATCCATAACCAGAATATAACCCAACAATACAACAAGCCCAAAGAATGTGATCCTGTAAACTTCAAGATTGTGCCCTCAAGGCCACAAAGGCGTATGTAGAAACATCTCCAGCCAAATCAAGCCTAAACCGCCAAAACGAGTAGGGAGGGATGCCAACCTCCATTGAATATCCCCGAAAAATCGGCCCCCCACAAACCACAATATCCTTGATCGCTTCCCGGAGGCCCTTGTCAAACAGCTTCCTCAACAAACATAGGTTGGCACGTTTAGAGGCTGAACAACAACTTAGCAACCCCCGTACATGAGGGAAGCCAGAGGAGCTCGCATCAAGGACCCCATAAATGAGGAAGATATCTCATTAATTCCACTGCACTGGTTGCTCTTTTCACGGCAAAGCTACTAATGGAACCTACATCCCAGCTAACAGCACCCCCGAGTAGTTTCACACCCAACTCCGGCCTCCCAATCCCGCTAGGAAACACAACCTATTTCACCTTTATTCCGTTGCATGACGACCAAAAAACTTCATTTTTTTGGAGTTAAGTTCAAGACACCTAATGATATCCAAAGCTTTAGCCACTTCATAAGCGTCTCTAATAATTGTACCATCATCCAGGTACCACGTATGGAAATGTGACTCGCAAGTATCGCATTAGTAGGTGAATAAGTGGGTGTAAAATTAAGGAATAAAGGAGAGGCCCCAAGGGGTCCTCCTGCTGAACCCCTGTGGTAGACCAAATACAGTTATCTCCAACATATAACCTAGCCGGTAGCGCATATAAAAAATTCACCCACAAGTAGATGGATGAACACCGGGTGTGAACTCTGTGAAGAAGAGCAGTCCTATCCAATAGGTTGAAAGCATTAGAGAAATAAATCGTAAGCATAGCCAACAACCCATTCAAGTGAAATTCATTTAAAAACTTGTTCACGCTATGCAGCACAGCCTCATCCCCTCCCCCCCCCCCCCCTCGACGAGGAATTCCCACCCCAAATTGAAAATCCCCGATATATTTAACCATCTCCTTCCCGAGACCCATCACGGCCACCTTAGACAGAAGCCTCCTCCAAATTTCTCCTACTTCAATGGGCCTAATCCCATTGTCTGGTTCAAGAAGGGGAGTTAAAGGGGCAGATACCATAAACTCTGCCAAGACCATGGTACATCTCCCACTCAACCACAAATTGACCACATCAGAGATAGCCCTAAGCAATCCGACGGCTAACGTTGACCACTCCCTACAGAGATCGTCTAAAATGTGTTTGGCCCTCAACCCATCTCTCCCACAATAATTTCCTTCAGGAAAAGATTTAATGCATCGAAGCACGCTATCAAACGTACATAACCAATGGGGGCTCTGATAGTAATGACTAAAGCAAAACTGGTGGGGCAGTGTGGGATGTTTAGCCACTAACGCTTTCATAGTATCATCACCAAATGGTGCAACTCCCAAAGAGCATAAAACATTAATCGCGGTAGTAAAATGGCCATCTGTAACTTTCTGTAAACATTGTTTAAAATTGTTGCTCTCCTCAGAATTATCATGCCCATGGTACCCCCCTTACGGTGCGAGCTCACCTTAGAGGGTTGTTAAAAAAGCGATAGGATGACTTCAGTGGAACCACTCCATCTTCTCAAGCAGCCAACGCCCGCTGAATACTAAGGCATTGGAGGGATTTTCTTTTTCCGAACCTACACTCTTGTCAGTTAGAAGGCCTGAAAACCCGCAACGTGCATCGTGGTAATAACAAAAGTCTTACCCATGCCTCCACAGACTCCGACCTAGCCACAACTTTGCACAAGGAAGTAGTTAAGGCCTATGCAAAAGCCATGCGACAACTATGAGTAATAGACTTAACTGTTTTGATAGGAAGGGAATAGACACGGTCAAAGAGGACCTCATCCACAACCCCCCCCCCCCCTTAAGGAAGCATACTTTACCACCACTTGCGGTTTAGGGATGCTCACAATGAATCCTCAAACTCCTCTGCGACCCACTTGAATTTGACCATCCCGTCCACATGGTGGCATGCACGAGTGAGAGCGTGTAAGCACATACACTCGCCACACAACCATTGGTTAGCGACCTTAAGAGCATTACCAACCGCATCAAATAAATCCAAATCAATGGAAACCGTATCATGTAAAGCCCACTTCCGCTTATCCGAAGACAAATGGAGTTGCTTGATATGCGTCATGAACCTCGGAAAACCTTTGGACCCAACTATACCATCCGGGCAGTAATGAAACCCATTGAATGGGCATGGCCAAACACCTGTCGAGGAGCTGACACCAACCTCCCCAGAAGGAACCCCACAGACAAACTGAGCCCTAGGCAAAAAGGAAAATGCCTTCTAAAGCCAATCTCGAGCTGAGTTTGAAAGCCCAAAACATGAACAAAGAGGTAAACGAGAGCAATAATAGGTTTCCCACCCCCTGCAACCATAATATGTCCCTCACAGCATGTGAAAGATTATGATGAAAACCCCCGTTGAAAACTCAGATGGAGGAAGATGAAAATAGTTGAATATGGTTTACGGTAAATATTCGAAATGGGTGGTTTATTGCAAAGAAAAGTAAGGGAAAATAGTTTTACGACAGAGAGAAAAATAGATGAAAAAAGTTTACCGAAAAATTCAAAAAACCAAATGGTATGCTAAATAGAGGGTCTATGGTTGGAAAAAAGGGTTTACGGTTGGGAAATGGGTTTACGGTGAAAAAGTTATTTCAACGGATAAATATTTAAAAAAAGGTGACGTAAGAGAGAGATAACCAATCTCTCAAATACACTTTAACCATAAGACCTCTTTTGATTTGATTTGATTGGAACCAATCAAAGCACCCTCAAATTGTAGGTCACAAATGAAAAATATAACTAGGATTTGCTTTAAATTTAGTGTAGTTTTTATGGATAAAATAGTATTTTTTAAATTATTTTAACAAAAATGGGTATATATGATATTTTAATTAGTTTTTAAGGGTATATATGACATTTAATAAATTTATAAGGGTATATATGTAGTTCTCTCTAACAACATTTAGAAACTTGATTTCTGGTGTGGTTTGCTTAAGAAGTGGATTGATTAAATAGAAAGATTTTATGGTTTGAAATTATTGGAGTTCGTGTATTATTACCATACAGTGTGTAGTCATTTCAAATTGAAATCACACCCTATATACATATTGATTGAGTGGTGTATTGTTGACGATTATGCATCACACATTTTATTCATATTGCTTGAGTGGTTATTTTTGGATTATAATATCTTTTGGACTTATAATGTTTTTCACATAGATTGTAATTAAAAAATATATATGTTATATATATATATATATTTATTCAGTATAGGAAATATTTAAAAAATATATATTTAATATACAAAATATTTTGTATAATACATGTTAAAATAAATTATTAAAATATATAAAATATATATATATATATATATATATATATATATATATATATATATATAGGGTTAGGTTGAAATGAGAACTTTTTATATTGAGAACTTTTGAGAACTAAGTCTCAACAACTAATTTCAGGTGGGGACCACTATAATTCATGGGGCGTTTTCCATATATATAAACTAGTGGCTTAGAATTGTTCTTAAAAGTTCTCAAAACCAATTAGTTCTCAATATATATAGAGTCGAGTTAGCCTACATCCAGCAAAAACGCTACATCCATTGCGGATTCATCTGGGGCGTCCATCAAGATCATCCACAGTCACAGCCAGGATCTATGGTGTTTCCGCCTATGGTGTTTTCGGTGGGGGAAAAAAACACCATAGGCGGAAACACCATAGATCCTGGCTGTTGGATGATCTTGATGGATGCCCCAGATGAATCCGCAATGGATGTAGCGTTTTTGCTGGATGTATTTTACCCTAAACCTATATATATATATATATATATATATATATATATATATATATATATATATATATATATAATGTTTGGCATAGAAAACCGGGTGGTATTATGATTCTTATGTAATAGTGGGTTAATACAAGTGGTATTATAGATGGTACAAGTGGGTCAACCCGCGCTTCGCTGCGGTGTTGACCCGTTGGTATTTCCTATTGATTTCGTGCTTTGTAGAGGTCCTAACCTACCTAATTATAATATATAATTAGTGAATAAACTGTAACATAGTTGAGTAAGTTATGTTTATATAGAATATTGATGTTGAGGCAAACACACGATACAAAAGTGGTTGTGCAAGTGGATTAAGCTACTAAATTTACTTACATATTTAACAACCATGTGAATGGATTCACAAATGACTTTAGATGGTTTGTTTGCACCTCAAATGTTAGTTACAAAAGCAGTTAAGGGCAATTACTTTCCAACCAAAATATACTAAGCCATGCTGCCATTTTTCACCAAAAAAGTAATCCACTTCCACCTTCCTGTTTACATAAGCTAACCTGATACATTTCCGACACCTGCCTGATCAACACTTGGGTTGTGGCTGCCCTGCGAGCTAGTAGCGTCCTGGCTTTGTGCACCTAGATCAATACCGGCCTCCCACCTATCTACTGAAATGCCGATGTCATGGGTAACTGCAGGCAATAGCTTTTATGAATTTTTTTTCTACAGCCTTCCTAAAATATATTAGATGATTTAGAAGCTGCCTACCTGGTTCGCCAGGGTGCACTACTGCAATAGGGATGGGCGAAACACGTGTTCCTCAAATCTACAACAACGAATCTGTTATCATGCGTCCTTGGTTGACTGTCAACAGCCATTTTGTATGAATCAGGTCTGCTATAGGAGTGGGCAGAGTGTTGGAATCAGTGAACCCATCTATGGTGATCAGGTTGAAGCATCGCATACTAGTCATGGTAATCAAGGAAGCATCCGACAAAAGCACGCTGATTTGTGCAGATCCATCATCCATCGTACACCTAATAATGTACCTGTTGAAAATTATTATAAATGTTAACTATGCGGTTTTATATTCGTATAAACATACATATATAATACCTATACAGCAGGTACCAATTGCCATGTGTCGGACACCCATGGGGCTGGCTTTGGCTGTTCACTATTAAATCGCAAGCCACACATGTGATTTGGTACCACTCTTGTATCACTGGCAGCTGAATGATGCTGCAAGCAAGCAAGTATGTATCATCCTGATTTGAAAACAGAAATTAGCGTCTGTGTATAATATTTGTACATCAACTGAAGTAAGAAAGTGATCTGTTAATGGAAGTACCTGCAGATCGTCTCTCGCGGTATAAAGATATGATATCTGGGTTATTGGTAACCCTGGCACTGGGTATATCTCTGATACATGACGAATGGCTAGTCTTCTCAGCGGGTGTCCAGCTCTTGCAATCCTAAAGCTGCATTTAATGTCATAAGAAAAGTTAGTAGATGCTGCAATACAGATTATTTTATGTATTGTTGTCTAAGATTGTAGAAACGTACTATCTAGCCATATCACTCCTAGCAGCTGACTCGGGGTCAATAAACACCTGTGTACCGCCTGTGCATTGAAGTCGAATAACCCCTGCCACATAAGATTATTTAGAAAGGGCACCTGACAAAATACCTAACCAAAGCATCAGTTAGGTTAGTTACCTCCTCGTGTGACAACGCGTAATGCAGTGGCGACGACGATGACCTCCATGGTGGTCTCAGTAAATCGCCGGAGATCAAGCCCTTCATAAATTAGATCCCAGAGTGACACTGTAACCGGAAGACACTTGCATATGAAAAATGAGTATATCATGGACTGTCAGAAAACCTACGCAGCTGACAATTCATACCCAGGTGCTTCCAACTGCATTCTTAGAACAGTCGTGTTGTCATTTATATCTGCCAACTCCAAATCGGTAACCTTCCCCATGTAATCTGTATTTGATCACATGAATTGTCAACTAATTATAGTTTTAAATGATTGCAACTGTGTAAGTATTGATACCTATGAGCTGCCGACCCGTATATGGCCTGCTGTTGAGATGATACCTCAGAACTAAGTTAAAGCACCTGAGTGGAATATTCTCCCTTGACCCTAGAGAGTATGCAATGAGATTCCCATCTATCTTGAGTGCACACGGATGCGGAGAAGCCTTGTCAAATTTTGGAGGATGGGTGATAGTATATCTGCTTATCATGTATGCACTATGAACCTTCAGTTTTTTTTTCCACTTGTGAATATTCACTTTCATTGAAGACAGCTTGAATCGTGTCGTGCTGCGAGAAAACATATGTTATATATATTACCTTTTGTTTTTAGTGCTTAATAGATATTAGGCATTATAAGCCTTACATATTTGTCTGTCAAGAGGCAAGTCATTGTTGGCTCCCTACAAAAGGTTTTCCACATATTTAACACTCTAACCGCCAGCGGCCTAGGCGTGCTATTGAGTGTTATGTCAGCGATCCTCATAGGTATACCCTATTAAAGAGAATTATGTGTTTGAATAATTTCATAAGTACCCTATTAAAGATGCTCTCAATGTAAATCATAACTAATGCAAACTAAGATCAACAAAACATGCATGCTCTATAAAAATCTATAATTTGACCAAATAAGTGAATATTCTGACCGGAGAAGTGAACTCTGATCATATTTCCTTTTTGACCCCAGCAGATCCAACAAATGCACATGACACTCAATCTTATAATACCAGTCATCACATAATACTCGAAATCAGACCACCCCATTGACTGAGAAATCACTTCTCAAAAGATTTTTTAATTTTCTGGCATGTATATACTTCAACCACTTAATCAAATTCTCACTCAAATTTTGTATACCAGACTTCATAACACTTCCCAGACCTGACTGTTGACCAATTAAGTCAACCATTGACAAACAGTCAGCCCTTTCCAAATTTTGGCCATCGTTCTCCTACTGTAAACTGTTCGAGCTCATAACAAACTTGTTCAAGACAAAAAAAAAGCTGAGCTTAATGTACCTCACCAATCTAAACCAAACAAACCCACAGAAAACAACCATTTGATGCAAAAAGTCAAGAGCAAAAGTCAAGAGCAAAAGTCAATTGTTGCTTTAAGCCAATTCCAATATTACTACATCTATGTGCATGTACCAAAAATTTGTTCAACTCTAAACATATCTATATCTCTGCAATCTAAAACCACAATTACGAAAAATTTGTTCAACTCTAAACACATAATCTTATAATCCTTACTATTAAGACATAGAGAATCAAAAAAATGAACAACCTATGACTAAAACCGATGCCGGAGGCGCAGGTAAACAGGCAGTAACATATACAAATCGCAATGCATGAGAGAGGAAGCAAGTTAGGGCACCTTCAAATCAAATTATTTTTTTTAACAGGTAATGCATGCAAATCAAAGATAGTATTGGATCACCTCTACTAGAAGAGGCTGCGTAGTCGGAAGCATTTGATCGGCCATGGATAGGTGTAGAAGCAAATCTCTCTCTATAGGGTCGCTGGAGTAGAAATCGGCTGTTGATCTTTTGACGTATGGCGGTAGCGTGTGTAATGCAGAAGTAACTGTGGAGAGGTATGGTTGATGAACCACCCGACCGTCCGACTTCTCAGTAAGTACGGTTCACCTGCCTCATAACTTTGGATAAAGTAAAAGGAGATTGTACCTAGTGCTTCATTTTTTGTAAACTGAGAAAAGGCATGAGTAACTTGTACACGGTGCTTTAGATCTTGTAAGCTATGCTACTATTCTTTCACACCGTTAAGACTAATATTTTGTTGGGCCAGGAGTTGGGCTAATGTAAATTTGATCGTGTGCAACGGATTGTTTTTACATATCTCCAATTATTATTACCATACACATAGGGTCTATAGGCAAACCCAACAATCCATGAAACAAAGAAAGAATAGACCTACCTTAGAATCAAATACCTCTTATTGCATCAAAAGATTGTGTTTTTATCACTCAAAATTATCCAAATAGCATGTTCAATACAACTTAGAAAATAATAACCAAAATGAAGTGCGTTTATGTTATATATAAGTAGTTGTGCTAACTTTATTAGCCATGTTGCTACCCTTAATAGCCATTATTAATTATTATTCGTATGGTTCTCCTCTTAATTGCAATTATATATGGATGATGAATTTGAAAATCACACACCCAAACGACGTGGCAAATCACAATAATACATCAAGCATAAATAGAGGTAGAAGTTTCGTAATTTACAACCAAAAAAGAACATAGATGAAGAGAGGCAAAGGATAGGAAGCCAAACCTATTAGAAATCATATTATGAGTTCCCTGTTGGGGTGCTAAATGTAGTTCCAAAACATAAAGAACCTACCAAGAGATGTAGGCAAGGATAGTCATTTTACAAAACCATTCCTATAGCATCAAAGGCAATAACTGCCAATACATAGGTTTCTTTTACATATTGCCCTAAGTGATTGCCAAAAGCTATTTGTGGGAATATGTTTGTAGAGGGCATTTCATACATGCCATTACTAAAGCAACCTGCCATATATACAGATATCTTTTACATATTTTCCTACATACCTAGTAGTGATGCCCAAAAACATAGGTTGCTTACAAAATTACACCCAAAACACTGAACCCTGCGAGTTAGCTAACCACCGATCAGTTGGTAGCCTTACCCTTCATTTTTTTCTGCAGCATCTGCATTTTCTGTTTAACATAAATTAAATCAGCATGGTTGGTTAAGTTAGGCATATAGTGTAAGATAATACAGAAGAAGGTTACCAAGTTCCCCAAGTATTTTCCTCTTTGCACGAGACCCTTCAGCTTTGAACCCATCATCGATAGCAGGGCCAGAGCTAACGGTCATTGAATCAGTCGCATCAGCTGAAGAAGACGTCGTGCCCTCACTAACATCAAACACCCTGTTGGCCACAAACTGTAGCTTGTCTTTGAATGCCTTTTCAGACTTTTTTAGCTGGAATTTTTTTTTTCATCCCTTTTATTGCCTTAACTGGATCAGGCAGCTGCATTGGGTTTGTGTGTCCTTGTGTTTGGACCATGTCTTGACAGCTTACACCAACTATGCCTGCCATGGCATGCTCAAACAGTGTGACATCAGCCAGGCCCTCTGTGTCTTCTATTGTGCAGTTGACACAAAACCTGCTTTGGGATACTTTTAGTTAGCCTTAGCTATTGATATAAAATGTAGCGTACAGTCAGGAATGCGCACATGTATTTCAGATGCTCCTTGCCATGTTCATGGCATGTGTATCCGTCCGCCTGCCTTGGCAAAGTAATCTTGCACTCACTGCAGGTTACAAAGAACCAATTGCGATTCTGTGTGATCCGTGTAATTGTTGCCACGCAGGTGTACTTATTCTTCTGCAATTTAATTAGTTGCACAAATCATTATATCTTTATTAAAGTGCTGCAATTATTAATTAAATATTAATGGGGGCCATCACCGCTTACAGCCAGTGTCTCCATATCCTTTTCATACAAAGCAGAGAGGGTGACTCGGTTCTGATTTGCCAGCCTAGGTGTGAAACGAACCCTATCTGGTGTCGGCGTACCCCTGAAGCTGCAATTAGTGAAAATGTTAGCGCTATATGCATAGGCGGTTTTTTCGGGTGGGTGTGTGTGCAAGGTTCGTTTGCTTACTGGATTGCCATCTCTTTTGTGAGGTCTATGCTTGGATTAATACACACCCTTGTCCCTGAGCAAGATTGCAGTTAAACCCCCTCTGTTATAAGATATAATCTTAAGTAATCCAAGATTATAAACCCAATATTAATATCAGTAGTTGTATCACCTTTGTAGGGCACCACTTTTAGCCCTGCAATTGCAGCGATCACAGGTTCATTTGTTTCTGCAAGCGCCTGGATATCAACTGTGCTTGCTATCTCCTTCCATAATGCCACAACAACAAAGTCATCACTGCATCATCGAGATTCAAAAGCATTTATTGTATGTAGCATAAGAGGATTCTGTATACGTATCATATGATTTTTCTGATACCTCATGCCTATCAGCTTTAGCCGCACCAGGCTATTGTTAGCACCTATATCCACATGCTCCAAATCCTCAACCTTCCCTATCACATCTATATAAGGGTAATAAAAGTAAGAGATAGCCAATGCTGAGTGGAAAGAAATTAGAGGTCTATACAGCAACCAAAACCAATCTGTATGTACACCTGTCAGTATCTTGTGGCAACTCTTTCGATAGTGTAGCTGGTCGAATGGGTAGAAGTTGAAGTAATGAGTTGGTCTCCATCATCATTCAGCTCGGTTATCAAACTGTCTTTGCCTAGCTTAATGGAAGCAGGGTGGGGGGTCACCTTTAGCAGGGTCAGAGCATGTTTACATGTATACCTGTCTAGAAGATAGCACCTTGACACACTAATGAGGCTGTCCATGTCTTTTTCCTGATCTAGATCAAACGTAGCTTGGATTCCATTACCCTGTTAATTTAATATGAGAAACATATTAGATATATACAAAGATCACTGGCTGTTAAAATACACTTGATGATTTAGTTTGCGACACTAACCAATTTGTCAAGCAGCAGGTAGCTGTAAATGTCTCCGTCCTTATATGGTTTCCACTTATTCAGGACCCTAACTTCAATTGGAATTGGTGCGTCACCTGGAACTATCTGAGGTATCCCCTTGCTATTGTCCATTTGTTTCCTGCAATATTAATTGTATTAGTATATAGGCAGCAAGGATATAAATAATCTAAACAAAAAATCTATCGGTTATCATAAATTTTTTTTTGGCTATAATATATAAGTGATCATCAATGTGTGCAAGCCATTACCAAAACCTGGTTATCTTCTATCTGTTGTAAGAAATCTGAGTACACTATGTTTCTGGTTTGATTATTTGAAAAGCCTTCCTGGGGTACTATTAGGACTTTCAAAGATGAAGGTGATGTGGCTATTGTCCGTGTCCGAATACATGCTGAGGGAGGTAAACACCTATTTTCGATAGAGATTGACCCTGACTTTTATTAATTGTCATCGCATAGCAGAGCCTCAAGGGATATTGTCTTCTTCTAAATATAAAGGGCAGCTCTTTATCGTCATGAAGAAAAGTAATCCTTGGGATATAGACCCTTTTTCCTATGGATGTGCCGGTTATTATTGTCGCCTCTATTACCCTTGGTAATAGCTGTGTGACAATTAGGCGAGTACCCTTACACATACCACATGTCTGATTTATGTTTCGAAGAAGAATGACTGGGGTGTTGACCTTTAGTTCCAGGTGTAGAGGCTAGATTATGAGGCTTGTAATATTAAATAAGTTGGGCTGGGCTTAGAGGGTTTAATTAGGATCATAGGCTAGTTTGATTATTGTATTTAGGCTAGTTTATGATTGGGCTTGGGTTTACTATTGGGTTTATGATCCACAAGGGGCCCAATAGTAAACCCAATGGGGTGGCTATATAAACCCCACTAGACCTCCTCATTTGGTGGTGGCTGATTACGATTCTGAGAGGGCAGGCAAGGTGTTTACGATCCAAAGTGATTACGATCGTAAACCCAAGAGAAGTGTGTTTACGATTTTCTGAGTTGTACCCGACAAGTTCATCTTGTGTGCAAGTTCAAGTTTTTATTGTTTAATCATCGTATTCTTGTGTTCTCTTCATCATTATTCTTGAATCGGTCTTGTACAAGGATTCCGCACTTGTACTAGATTAAAATATCGTGATTAGGTGAAATTCTTGGACCTACAATTGGTATCAGAGCCAAGAAACAAGTGTTTCGAGGTTCTCACGGTATTAGATTCAAGCTTTTTCTGGAAAAGGTTCGTGTTTTTGAAGGTTTCGAAGCTGTTCTTGGGGTTTACGATCAAGCTGCTGCTGTTCCAGTGTGTTTACGATCGTTTTCTGAGATTTTGAAGTGTTTATGACTGCATGTGTTTGAAGATCTTCATCGAAATCAAGATTACGACTTCAAGACGCGTTTTTTAACTGATTACGATCCAGAATTTCGTGTTTACGACTCGGAGAAAGGTGTTTACGATTGTACTTGGGTCGGAATCGACGATTACGACTTTGCAGAATCGTAAAAGGTGTTTACGACATTTTCGGATCGGGAACAGGGTTTACGACTCCGGTGATCGTAATCGTTCAATCGTAATCGGGTTTACGATACTTTGAGGCGGTTAACTGTTTATGATTTGGGGTTGGATCGAAAACACAGTTCACGATCGTAATCAGCTATTTACGATCGTAATCAAGTATTTTGTCTATCGTAATCTCAGTTTTGAACGTTTGGACTTTAGTTTTAGGTTCCCTAAGCTTTCGTAATGGATTCGGTTGAAGAAAAGAATATATTTGAGGACGAAGATGCTGAGATATGCCCCAATCCTACCTGTGCTCGATTAATTCCTGAACTTAGGCAAATGTGTAAAAATTTTCAGTCAGAATGGTTTGAGACAAAGTGCGAGAGGAGTTCCTTTAAGGGTAGATGGCAAAAGAATGAAGAAAAAGTTAAAGCCCAGAAATTAGATATAGCAAAATATAAGAACCTTGCAACTGAGAACGCCTATTTGTATGACAACGCTAAGTTAGAAATAGCTGAGCTAAGTAAGCAGATAGATGACCTGAAGCATAAGAACAATGAGATGCAGGTTAAGCTTGATATGAATCAAATGAGGAGCAAAAGAATGCTTGATGCTGGAAAGGAATTGTCACATGCTGTTGTGACTGGTCAAGTTGGGAAACACACACCTGGATTTGGATCAGAAAAGACTGATAAGGCCTTGGCTGCAAACAACATTATTCCTCCACCAGTTCCCAGAGACATTATAGGAATACTTCTTAGTGAGGATCAAGTTGAACGAACCAAGTCAGATTATAAAGAAGCTGCTCCTCCTATTGATAGTGTCTTGGTTGGAACTACACCATTGACTCAAGAGGAAATAGACAACGAGGCAAACATGACATATGGTGAAGGGAGAATAGAGGACGTATCAAGAGATGATGCTGAGTGCCAGGAGTATAACAGATGTCATAATTCCAAGTCTGATGATGTTGGGGTAGAGTTGAAACCATACCCAAAAATTGAAACCCCATGCTTGAAAGTAATTGACGAAGTCAAAAGGGAAAAGGTGATCTTGACGACACGGCCTGGGGGGAAGATCTTTATGACATCTGGATCTATGTTTGACCAAGAACCAGATGTTGGGTATGACTTACCATCCTTCTCCTCCAAGTTCAAGGGAATAACTGATGGAGTGATCGGTGAAGCTAAAGTTGAGAAGCCAAAGATCACCATCAAGCATCCGAGTGTGAAGCCAACAACTGTGGTGAAGAATGATAAGATGAAAAGTGTGGCTGTGTCTCCCATTTCTTCAGTTGCTTCATGCAGTTGTAAGTGCAGTTGCAAGAATGGTGCTTCTTCATCAGGAAATCCAGAGAGCACAAAGACGATGAGGACAGGTTCTACTCAGGCTTCAAGGAACCTGCAGAAAGTCAAATCTGAAGCAGCAGTCAAAGCAAAGAAGCAGACACAAGGCAAACCAGCTCCATATCAGCCACCAAAGACGAATGGGTACACGTCTGACTTCTATCTAAAGAAGCAGACTTGCTTTAATTGTGGCATTGCTGGTCATATTGCTAGAAACTGTCTTTATCGCCCCTATGAACCCTATTTTCCAAAAAGTCAAAGGGTTTCATCTCAGGAGTCTGTAAAGTCTAAGCCGATGATGGTGCAGAAACCTAAGGCAATGAAGACTGTTACTCCTAAGGTTAAACCCTCTGATCAACATTGGGGTGCTGCCAAAGCTGAAAGAAAATCTTCAAATCAAATCAACAGCTTTCCAAGTTACCAAAATTTTCAGAAAAAGGTGATGAAACCATTTTCAAAACAACCAAGGTCTGAAAAACCCAAAGTTACCCCTCCCAAGGTAACTAAAACTGTTTTAAAAAATGAATCTAAAACGAAGACGGTTGAAATACCTAAAGTCACAGCTCCAAAGGTGACTAAAACAAAAACTGTTTTGAAAAATGAAACTAAAATGAAGAAGGTTGAAATACCTAAAGTCACAGCACCAAAAGTGACTAAAACAAATGTTAAATCATCTGGAACTTGGAAACCAAAAATCAAGGCAGCTCCATCACAACTTCCTGATTTTTCAAAGGGGATGTTCTTACAAGAAGTATCATTTATTGATTCCTCAGGTGTACCCAGAAAAACAATGGCCTGGGTACCAATGGCTAACTAATCTCTCACTCTGTGCAGGAACAGTCAAGGAGGATTATCACTAACGGTTTTATTGCTAATTTGTTTGTTAATAAGTGATTGTTCCAGGCACAGTTTAGGAGACGTATCTTCATGTCATGTCAAGTAATCTATACAATGGAGGGTATGTCTCTTTGAGAGGTAAAATATCAAAATCAGCATGAAAAGTACTGTTCTTAACTTGGTTGTTTGAATGATGAGGCAACAAAGGGTCTTTTGAGTCAAACCCACTTCATTAAAGTTTTAATTGAGCAGTTGATTGATTATGTGTTTGACCTCAAATGAAATAACGCGTGCATGTCATGAAACCCAATTTTCTAAAATTTTCAAAATCAATACTTTGAAAGTTAGCTTGGCCTGATGTCTTCAAAATTTTGTGTTTTGTTCTTTTAAGTGTGTTTGTGTGTTTTATCTTTATTGTTTTTAAAAAAAAAAATTTGAAAAAATGATGTTCACAAAATTGTGACATTAAAAATCAAAAAGCAAGGGGAAGAAATGTAAAGATGAAGAAAAAGTTGACCCCTCAAAATAGTGTGCTTTTCAATTTTTAATTGTTTGTGTTTAATTGTTTGTGTCTTGTTTTTGAGAAGTTTAGGGGAAGTAAAATGAATGACCGGGTTGGAGATGGCTGACACGCGTAAGGCGGAAGTGAAAGGCAAGCTCCACGGTGATATGCTCGGTAGGCTCGACCTAAACTTATGACCTCCAATGAAAGTGCTGTGATCTTAAAAGATATATATGTTTAGTTTCCCATCCTAGGTTGCATGGTTTAAAAGACTGAGTCCCGACAAAAATGGGTTGAGAGTGGTAATTACCTAGTATTCACTCTCTCACACGCCATGTCTCTGCTGTCATGACTACACCACATAAGTATTATCCGAAGGGGACAATAAGTATTATCCCACACAATAGAAAAGAAAAGAAAATAATGAAAAAGAAAAGAAAATGAAAAATAATCACTCAGTTGGTCTTCTTTGCGTGCTTAGCGGCCGACCTGATCACCAACTGATGGTTAATGAAAATAAGTGGTAGTCATAGCGGTGTTGCATGGTTCCTCAAGTTGGGGGTTTGTGAATCCTCAATAAACTCTGAGGTTGGGTAGGTTTTGCTGTGTACGCTTGGGTGTGGGGACAATTAAACATGACGGTAATACTGTACTATATTAAGCATGACGCATTCGGATGGGATTAAACGGGTTTGAGTTTAAAGCGGACAAACATACCGGCAATCACCTGGACTAGTTGAGTAACTGAAGCTGAAAAGGGTTCCTCAGTCAGATTCATACGGTTTGATCCCTTGTAAACTTTCTCATGTTTGGTTTGGTAAGTATTTGTTTAGTTTTTATCTTTCGTGTGTGAGTCGTTAAGTTCTTTTTGGTGTGTTTTTGTCTTGGCCAGGTTGATTTGAGAAGTCAAAATATGTTTTTCAAGGGTTTTAATGCATGACAATATGCCCCCGACAGATCTTGACAAATTTTTAGGGGAAGGAGTATGGGATAATAAGTATTATCCGAAGGGAACTCGAGGATGATACTTATTATCTAATGGAAAAGACTTCCTCCGTCAGGTCTTGACAAATTTTTAGGGGAAGGAGAGGGGATAATAAGTATTATCCGAAGGGAACTCGAGGATGATACTTATTATCCGAAAAGACTTCCATAATACATAGTATCCGAAGGGAACTCGAGGATAATATGTATTATCTCAGGGGAAGTCCTTAGCTGAAGGGAAGTAATCAGCTAAGGGGAAGTCTTTAGAGGTCTTTGGGTTCAGGGGAAGTTTTATAGAAAACCCATAATCTATATTAGGGTTTTTGGTTAAAATTATGTTAATTTGAATCAACTGAACAGATGATAATTACCTCCTAACCCAAAGACCAGTCATCACATGTCTGGTAGTGTATATTTTTTCAAATGTGTGTCAGACAGGTTGATGATAGAAAGATGTTGCTACTGCTCAAGTTAAAGAACCAACCGGACAAGACTTCCATCTGAAAAGCAACTGTTCAGGGGAAGTTGTTGGTATCTTTACAAGTATCCAAAAGCTTCAAAAGTTTTTCAAAGAAAATGCTCACAAGTTTAGGGGAAGCTGAAGATTTCAAGTCAATCTTTGAAAAAGAAAGTGATGCAGAGAGCAGTCAGAGATCATGAAGATCCAAGTTCAACAATCAAGTTCTTCACAGTTAGGGGTTTTCAAAATTTAACCTCTAATTGTTTTGGAGATTCAAGACAGTTACCGAAGATACAGCAAGAACCAGTTCTTTCAAGAAGCAAGTCAATGAGAGTCCTCCATTTCATTGCTTGTTCATTTCAAGAAGTTCAAGCTGATGCTGATCAAGAGGAAGTCCCAAGTGCCCGTCATGAAACCCATTGAAGATTTCTGCGGAAAGAATCTTCATCAGCATCTATGCCAGCCAGTCAAGAAGAAGTTTTTTTCAAAGATCGAAGACATTTAATATCACAAGCCTAGGGGAAGATTGTAGAGGCTAGATTATGAGGCTTGTAATATTAAATAAGTTGGGCTGGGCTTAGAGGGTTTAATTAGGATCATAGGCTAGTTTGATTATTGTATTTAGGCTAGTTTATGATTGGGCTTGGGTTTACTATTGGGTTTATGATCCACAAGGGGCCCAATAGTAAACCCAATGGGGTGGCTATATAAACCCCACTAGACCTCCTCATTTGGTGGTGGCTGATTACGATTCTGAGAGGGCAGGCAAGGTGTTTACGATCCAAAGTGATTACGATCGTAAACCCAAGAGAAGTGTGTTTACGATTTTCTGAGTTGTACCCGACAAGTTCATCTTGTGTGCAAGTTCAAGTTTTTATTGTTTAATCATCGTATTCTTGTGTTCTCTTCATCATTATTCTTGAATCGGTCTTGTACAAGGATTCCGCACTTGTACTAGATTAAAATATCGTGATTAGGTGAAATTCTTGGACCTACACCAGGGAATGGGAAGGCAGGCCTGAGAATGACAAACTATTAAGGTACTCCTCAGGATACAAAATTTCACTGTTACCACCGTCATTTGCTCTTGGAGTTATTGAATCTGTGCTCAGATAGGTGGACGTATTACCTGGAGACATGTGCAATACCTTTGTATTAATCTCACGAGTCGTGACGTTTTTGGGACAAACAATTGCCTTATCAGAAAGGTTCGTTGCTGTTAGAGCACTTAGCCCGCGCAGACGCACGCCCATGCAGTGAAGGAGCGATCACAGGGTCAGCAGAGACACTGGCTACAGCATTCACACCTGCAGGCACGCCTGATGAAGTTGTCGCAGTGTTTACAGGGGAGCGTCTAGGCCTGCGGCTCTTAGGAGTAGCGCTGGTGGGTTGCAATGAGCAGGCACCATGTGTGCCTAAGACAGGGGTGACACCGGCTGAATCTTGTTCAGCATTGAGCGACGAAGTAGCAGGCGACGCAGAGCCACCAATTTCAGTACGTGAAGACGAAGGTGACGATGAGGAGGGCAAGCCCGTGCTTACAGGCTAACGTGGACGTTTACGCGTGACAGGGGTAAGAGGCATGGCTCAAAACGTTGCGCAAGTAACAGAATATAGCTATATATAAATATATGCACATACAGAATAACTATAGCATAATAACTATAGGACAAAAAATGCTAAATAACTATAACAATTAGGTAGCCAACATACAAAAGGGGGGCTAGGCACGCCTATAAAGCGTAACACTTAAAAGAGATTAAAGGTAGCTAACAAACAAAAGAGTGGCTAGCCACGCCTATAAAGCACAACACTTAAAAGAGATTAAACACAGAACCTAAAGAAAGGCCTAAAGTCAATATAAACAAACCCAACACATATGAAAGCAGTAAACAACAAACAATACAAACTTACAAAGAGCAGAAGAAAGCACAGCAACGCCACACAACCTGCACAACAAATTATATGATCAGCCAAAACAATAGATAACACCCATGCTTGAAAAAAGTTAGGACAGGCAAAGCACTAGATAACAGGTATGAATAAACAAAGCTACAAACATACCATACGCCGAAAGTCACAACCTCTAAGACAAACACCAAGAGCAAGAACCTGCAAAAACATGGAAAATATTTAAAGCTTAGCAGAAATTAATATCAAACACAAATAAAAAACAAACGTAACCCTTTTTGATGAAACGCTGGTCCTTGTTGTTGCTATAAACAGCAAGATCTTAAACAATAAAGATCCTAAACACCAAAAACAAACACAAAGCAAACACAACACACCTATTGAAGAACCTCTAAACTATGATCGAGCAGATTTTGGTCCTATTTTGTTCTAGCAACCATCTTTTTATAAATCAGAACCCGACAGATCTTAAACACCAAAAACAGGTCTAAACAATCAAGATCTTAAACACCAAAACAAAGACCAGAAACATGCTCTAAACAATCAAGATCTTCAACACCATAAACATGCTCTAAACAATCAAGATCTTAAACACCAAAACATAGAAGAAAATCTCAACCAAGCATAGACAAAAACCCAAAGCAAACACAACACACTTATTGAAGAACCTTTAAACTATTATCGAGCAGATTTTGCTCCTATTTTGTTCTAGCAAGCATCTTTTTATAAATCAGAAACCGACAGCAGAAACATATTAAAAACAACAAAGATCTTTAAACCGAAAAGCAGAAACATGTTAAAAACAACAATTATATTTAAATGGAAAAACAATCAGAAATAACATTCCAACCATATATAACAACAAAGATCTTTAAACCAAAAAGCATAAACATGTTAAAAACAACAATCATCTTTAAACCGAAAAACAATCAGAAAAAACATTCGAAACATACACCATAAAGCAAACGAAGCCCAGCAAATCCAAATACCAACAAAGAAACATCTATTAAGAAATAGGCTATACCAAAACAGAAGGAAAAACAACAAATTAACCCTAGAAAACGTATAAAGATGGAGGGAGGAGAAGAAAGCAAACTAACCAAATTGAACTAACGAACTGACTAATCTCCATATACCCATGAACGATGTATATAAAGCAATCACCAATCAAGCAAGGCATGGCTGTACAGTGACTCTACAGTGAGGTTGCGAACAACCACATCACAGAAGGACGAACGCAGGAATCGCCCACGCTCACCTCTCCCTGAAATCCCGGTCTTTGAATACTTTTCAATTGTTTAGGGAATCGGCGTGGCTCACCTCTCCCTGAAATCCCGCTCTTTGTCTGAAATGGTTGGGGTGGGGCCAGAAGAAGGAAAAGAGCGACATGTGGGGTGGTTAGCGCGCAGCGAGTCCTTCTACAGCATTGAGTCCTTGTACCCACAACATCAAATAAGGTAACATATCAAATATGCATTGACAGCTTGTACACTATGTTTTAGAAATGGTACCACAGGTTGTGTTATGTTAATATAGGGTAATTTGACATCTTGGCCCACAGTTTTTGGAAAACGTGATCTAAGATCACGCTTTGGTTTTTACACCATCTTCGGAGATTCTGAACCTAGCTTTTCCCTCACCGAACTTGCAAATCGTGATCTCAAAGCACGTTTTCATCATTTGTGAAAACATTTAATTATTTTTTGACACCATTTTTGTAAAAAAAAATAATTAAAAAACCACTATTTCTTAAAATATTCCCAAAAATAACAAGGCTTTCTTCAACCTACACACAAGCTAGTATCGATTGAAGAGTAGTTGTGGAATGGTGTATTTGGATTAAATGTTGTGCGATCAAGTTGGACGTTTATATAAAAAATAATAAATAAACCTTGAGTTTTTTCCGTCATTGTGTCATACATAAAAGAAAGAAAAAAAGTTTTCGTTATAAATCCTCCGTAGACACGTACACTAAAATTACCGTAGAATGTTTTAACAAATATCATCTTATTTTACTATTTGTTTTCCTTATTATCATTAGAGTTAAAAGTTATTGTGTAATATAAATTTTGTTATATATGAGTCGTTATATTTTAAAGTAAACATACACGAATATAACAAATTTTCAGATATACAAAGAATAATAAATGAATATAATGATTATACATCGTTTGAGAACAAAATATAATGAATTTAACAACCCTCTAAGTAACAAAAGAAACTTAGTTTCCCAAAATGCTTTATACTAAACCTATTAGTTAACCCTAAGAAACGCTTGAAGAATATCACTTCCCATGTCATCCGCAAAGGCAAATGTGTGACCTCCACCAACAACCTCATGATACTTGATCCATCCAAGTTGTTGGGCTATATAACGTTGTAGTGTCACCGGCACAATCCTATCCTCATCACCCATCCATAAATGAACGGATCCATTACTATTTTGAAATGGGTTTTCAAGATCGAGTGGATCGAATTCCCACTTACCCCATCCGATATTCATGTCACGATGGATAGACTCGAATTCTCCTTGTAGCCTAGGTTGTGTTTGCATCAACTCTGCCTTCATGATATAAAAGACCAGGACTATATAAGTGTATAAATAAATATTATTTATTTGAATAAAATTTAGTGTTCTGAGTCATAGGTATTAGAAATGATCTTTATCATATGTGATTTTTGAGACCACATATAGCGAGGTGGTCAAGAGATGGTACCTGAGTTGTTAAGTTTAATCACATGTGATAAAGATCAAGGTGTTGTCCACTAGGTCAGGCATAGCATTTAATTTATATCACATTTGCATACTTTCTGATTTGCCGAGCCTACTTAGCACATCAAACAATGGACTTATGACTTTTTCATCTACTCTATCCACGAGTCAGAAACGCTAGCCAAAGTACCATCATTTCAATTTCTCAGTTTTGATTTTTGTATTTTTTTTATATTTTTCATTTTCCATTTTTTTTTTCATTTTCTAATACCAATTTTTCCCCGTAAAATGAAAAACGCTCTATTTTTGGTTTTTTTTTTCAATTTCTCCCACCCAAAAATATAAAAGAAACTTAAGGAAAGAAACTAAAAATGATCGACTGACACGGATACCTTTCAAGATTTTGGAAAAAAAATATTTTGAGTAATATCAAGTCATTGAAGAACTAACTTTAGCAAGATACTCCACTATCAGCAACTTCGCAATCACTAATAGGTCTTCTTGAAGTAACCTGCACACACACTAGTCATAAAGATTAGTTTTGAGATTGAACTAAGCCAGGAGCTTGAGGTCGACCGATGTCTTTAACATAATCTTCAGTGGCTTTTGATATAACCTTGGGTCGCCACTGCATCTGTGGTTTTAAAATTTTTAATGAGCCAGCAGTACTTTTACCATCAAAATTTGATTCATCACCCACATTTTTAAAAGATTTTCATTTAAATTTAGAAAATGTTGGTTTCGGTTCATAAAAAACTCTGCCATTTGGATCTATCGTTTTACGATAGATAGAGAAAAAATAGATGAAAAAAGTTTACGGAAAAAATTCAAAAAACCAAATGGTATGCTAAATAGAGGGTTTAGGGTTGGGAAAAAGGATTTACGGTTGGGAAATGGGTTTACGGTGAAAAAGTTATTTCAATGGATAATTATTAAAAAACAGGTGACGTAAGAGAGAGATAATCAATCTCTCAAATACATCGTAACCATAAGACCTCTTTTGATTTTAATCAATCAAAGCACCCTCAAATTGTAGGTCACAAATAAAAAATATAATTAGGATTTTCTTTAAATTTAGTGTAGTTTTTATGGATAAAATATGGATACAAAAGACATTGTTAATGGCTAAACACAAAATGTAAGAACAGGTAAATATGAAACTTTATATTTAAACGAAGTAAGGGTAAAATAGTCATTTTTAAATTATTTTAACAAAAATGGGTATATATGATATTTTAATTAGTTTTCAAGGGTATATATGGCATTTAATAAATTTATAAGGGTATATATGTAGTTCTCCCTAACAACATATAGAAACTTGATTTATGATGTGGTTTGCTTAAGAAGTGGATTGATTAAATAGAAATATTTTATGGTTTGAAATTATTGGAGTTCGTGTATTATTACCATACAGTGTGTAGTCATTTCAAACTGAAATCACACCCTATATACATATTGAATGAGTGATGTATTGTTGACATTTATGCATCACACCTTTTATTCATATTGATTGAGTGGTTATTTTTAGATTATAATATATTTTGGACTTATAATGTTTTTCACATAGATTGTAATTAAAAAATATATATTTAATATACAAAATATTTTGTATAATACATGTTACAAATAAATTATTAAAAGATATATATATATATAGGGTTAGGTTCAAATGATATTTTTTTTTTGAGAACTTTTAAGAACCATTCTGAGCCACTAATTTTTAGGAGGAAGCATTCAAATTCATGGAGGGGATTTCCTTATATATAACTTGTGGCTCAGAATAGTTCTCGAAAAATCTAAAAACCAATTGGTTCTCAAATGATCATCCCCCTATATATATATATATATATATATATATATATATATATATATATATATATATAGGGAGAGGATCATTTGAAAACAAAATGGTTTTGAGAACTTTTGAGATCCATTCTGAGTCACTAGTTATATATAAGGAAATCCCCTCGTGAATTTGAGTGGTCCCCCCTTGAAAATTAGTGGCCCAGAATGGTTCTTAATTAAAAGTTCTCAAAACCAATTGGTTCTCAAATGATCCTCTCCCTTATATATATATATATATATATATACTAGCCGTGTGCCCGCGCGTTGCGTCGGCGACAGTGTATAGCGTGTTATTCATCTTCTGTCCGCGCGTTGCAGCGACACAAAAAACTACCCACGTGGTATTTGTTTATTTGTTCGCTTGTTTTTTGTTAGTTTATCAATTCTCTCCTTTTATATTGCATTGATTTAATTTATCTAACATTGTGATATCAAGTAAATAATCGCAAACACCTAAATAATCTCCATGAAAACCCGCAAGATATGACGGCGTCAAATTGGGATCTCTATGAATGGTTCTCATCCACCGCACTATTTACAAAATTCAGCAATTTTCTTATAAAATTCGTAACATTTTCTTAGTAACTCTTACAATTGTCAAGATAGATTCTTCCACTGGATTATTATCTTTTATATAACTTTACATAAAAAAAACCAAATTTTTTTCCTTCGAGTATCCACTGGATTATTATCTTTTATATAACTTATATAAAAAACCAACTTTTTTTCTTCTGTTCGTGCGTTCGGCGGCAACAACAATTTACAACGCGATGTGGCAGCGACAACAATTAACCAACGCGATACTTATTTTTTTCTAAGCTTATCAATAATCTCGTGATATATTGTATCTAATACGTAGCGATTGGGATCATACACGAGATTTTTTTAAGCAATAACTGCCATGAGATAATCATTTACGACCCTTCAAATACTGCAGTTGGGACCTACCAACTTCTAACTGAGACTGTCAGCTCGTAACTCTGCCAGTGTTACCCCGCCTCCCTGGGGAAAGAATCGAGCTTTGATGATTTGACACTTACAACCTCAAAAGAGGATCAGAAAACTTGAAATTTAGATTATATGAGTAACGAAGACTATCATGGCATCTAGGAAAGAAAATGTTTTATGGGGTGCGAGATTAGTAGTATTTTAATTTCTTTATATTTGCATATTAATATTTCATAGTTTCTTTAATAATTTTTATTGTTACTTAAAAGGGATTACTTTTTTACAATTTTACATTTGTTTTCTGGTGTTATTCAAAAAAGATTAATTTTTACAATGTTAAATTTGTTAAATAAAGTGAAAAGCGAGTGATAGCTATCAATTTCGATTAAATACTTCATTATTATGTTAAATAGTTTCTTAAATAATATATAATCTTTTTAGTTTTTAAAGTTATTGTTTTAGATAGTTTCTTGAACAATATATATCTTTTTAGTTTTTTAAGTTTTAAAAGACAATCTAGCGTTACATAGAAAATAGTGAATACAATGAAGAAATTTATTTCATTATGACCAACAAAAATGTGGTGATCATTATCCAGTACACGCCATCCATAATGGAAATACGTAAAACATTAACAGCAATCAAGGAACCGCAGGTAGGCATCACTAAACAAAACACAACCCAAACTTGAAAATCAAACCATTTTGTCTTCAAAAACCATGAATCTTGATTTGATCTTTCTTCACAATACATGAATTGATTTGATCTAATTTTTAATGCGGATATGTCCTTGCAGAGTTCTTTATTTTGCACAACAGTGCCATTGCAGCAGAACTCCTTCAAATCTTTGAGAATTTTCTTGTAACTCGGCTCCTTTTTCAAAGCATGAACTGCAGTCAAACTTTTTCTACCATTTCTTTGTTGTATGCGGATATGAACATGCACTTTTACTCCAGCACCACCGCCTGAATCTTGGCCAACATCAGCAAATAGATCAAAAGCCGACGGGATATGGACTTCTATATCAACCATGAATTTGTTTGAATTATACCTGTATACTGATTTACAAACAAAAAGAACAAAGATCTTTTTAAAATCAAGAACCAGCCTAGGAAGGGTGATCATAACCATGATCTTTGCAAGTATATGCCCATCATGTGATGTTGCCCTGCTCCAAATGCTTGTCCACAAAGAGTTTTGGTTGCACTTGACATTCCCCACTGTAGGTCAAAACAACTCATATATGTTCAGGTCACCTATAAAACAGAAATTGGAAACAAACTTTTAGTTAGATGCTGCCTGAATTTAGGGATAAGAAGGACCACATTTGAATCCAAATTGACTGGGAATTTAGAATTTTTCAACAGAGTTCAAAACATAAGTGAAAGTGTAAAAACATTCATGTTAAGAATTTTAACAAATTCATAAAAAAATGAAGCAGTCCACTTCTCACCTTTGACTGTTGCAACCTGCATAAACCAACATGGGAATATTACGAAATGCTGCAAGCTACCATAACTATGACCGTTTTAATCTGACCCATGACGTACAGTTTCGGTCCGACCCGTTACCACCTGTCACCATTGAAATCCAAGTTGGAGGTTACACCATTGAAATCCAACTTATCAGATACAAAATACTTCGCGTAAGTAATCGCTTCATGTTATATGATGCATCTTTATTGGTTATTATTCCAAAGACGGTTTTCTATCTACTTGTAATGTATTCTTTATAAGTTGCTCAAAATTCTTATAAAAGAGTATATTATATTATTTTGTAATGTATTATTTCTAACATTAATTGGTGATTATTCTCACTGTAGACCAGATTTTCCTCATATAAATCAGATGAAATCAGGCAAAGCACCACAAAAGATAGAACAATACACTAAAGCGGTGATTGAAGGCAAATAACGACTTTATATAAACCGGCGAATGAATGTACCTTTGGGTGGAGCTTTGAGAAGTATTGTACCAATATGTATGATTTTATTTCAAGCTTAGTTCTTTTAAACATTCCTACAAAGAGATTCAATGTACTCTCCAGTTTTCCAGATTTGTCTTAAATTTCTGCACTTTCTCTTCAACATCAGCATCTAAATGGAGTCAGAATCAGCAAAACAACCACAATAAGTTATTAGAATATATCAATCATAGAACTGAAATAGCTAACTACCTAAAATTACTTGAGCTCTTATTGGGCTTCCCATCTACCTAAAATTACTATCACGTCATTTCGAAAAATTCAAATCCATGGTAGCTCTCATTGGGCTAACTACCAAAAATTACTAAAATTACGTTTTGAAAATGATTATTTGATATTGAACAGTGGATGTATTTCTAATGAGGCTAATGATATAATCAAAAGTAGAACGTGAATATCCAAACACTAAAACTGATGGTTATGACCTCAAGCCGAAACAATCTAATAATCACTTTCGAACAAACATCCAAACGCTCCCACAACATTGTTTATAGACAACAATACAAAAAAAATACATTATTTTAATTGTCCTTTAGGTGACCATACTAAGGAAAATTATAACAACTAAAGATTAAATTAAATCAATCGCTCTAGTTAAAAGGCAATTTCTAACTGTAGCAAAAATAAAGTCCAATTCCTAATAGTGAGAGGAAAAGACTAACACTCAGAAAGAGTAAAAGAACACCAAGAAACCAATAGAGACAATCTCAAACCTGCAACAAAATATCATCAAAAACACATTAGTCATTGTATAATCAAATTAGATAAATGATCTCTAAATAACAATATACTATAAAGCCTTATTATAAAATGTTGCGAACTTAAAATCCACAAAGAGATACAGCAACCAAGAGCATCAAAATTAAAACTCAACTTTAGAAAGTTTCAAGCAGCAAGCAACTTCATTATGTTCTTAAAAAGATTAATGTTTACATGTACTTAGACTTTTCAAAACATTATATGCGTATCATACTTATAAAGTAAAACCTCTGCAAACTTGGCACAATTACTCATGACTTGCTCCAGATATGCCTTATATTCTATTGTTATTGTCTATAGCCATCTACCATAGTGTAAACTCAACTTGAACCCCTTGATAAACTCATCAGTTGTTTTTAAAGACAGAAAAAGAACACGAAAGTACGAAACAGTTACACTATGGCTGAAACGTAGAAACCTATAAGACACCAAATTGAAAACCCATCATAGATTTTGAAAATCAGTCGTATGTAAGAAGGAGGTCCAAAAATCAGTCGTTTGTAAGTAGGAGATTTCGATTAAAACATGATAAATTAATTATTATCTTTAATCTCTGCAAAACCACAGCTCAATCAAGAAATTTAGGATACACACTCGAATCAAGCATCTTAAATACCGTCTCGTCTTGCATATTCATAAGAAATTGAACCACCCAAAGTGAAGAAACAACCTGCACCCACACATCAACATAAAAAGAAGCAATAAAACTATATGAAGTAAGCCAAATATTATTCATACCTATGTTGGTCCACAAATGAGCATTCAACTACCAACAAACCAAAATAAATAAAAAACAGATTAATGACGAAAGTACATCAATTAGGGCTTTTAGAAGTTGAAAACTTCCCATGTGCAAGAACAATCCTTGAGAAAAGCAACCAGAAGTGGCCATCGTGTGAATCGATTGTGCTTCCTCTGAAAGAATTTAAGATAAATCAAGAACAAATACATTGCTTAATCCAACGGGTATCCTCCAAATCAGAACTATAACACCATCTACGAACACCAATATGATTTTCTCACCTTCGGGAGATCATGAATATAGGGAAATCAGAGTGAACATTTCAATTATGCTACAAAATGTATGCAATAAACGCTTAAATTTAGTACTTGGAGCATTAAAGAACAGAGTTGTGAATACTTACATATGGAGAGCTGAATCTTGAATACAATGGTTTTCTGGTGTAGCCCTTAGAAATTAGGGTTCATAGCTGGATGAAGATGAGGGGGAACGAAAGACGGTAGTGAAGAAAGCGAACAAATTCATACTGAAGCTCTAAATGGAAGACGTGTCATCCCCTTACATCTACACAGGCCACCGCATGAGCAATGATCGGAAGTAGAGGAACAACCGGGAAGAAGAAACGATACAGGTCACCGGAGATAATTTTTTCATCGGCCCACCGGAGATGGTGTTTTTGTCGGAACCGAGAGGGAGGACGTGATGGTTGCTGGAAAGATTTGGAGGCTGAAATGAGAAAAACATGTTTATATAACCCGCAAAAATAGAACACAGTCTTCGTTTTTCTTCAAATCAGAGGTAAGGAGTGAAGTTTAGGGTTTTTAGATTTGACGGACCTTTGATTTTTCTTTGAATCGGAGGTTGACAAGCTCAGACGAACCTTCATTTTTCTTCGAATCGGTAAGGTAAGGAGTGAAGAATAGGGTTTTTAGATCCGATAAAATTGAAGAGCGGAAGAGAGAGAGAGAGGATGCAATACAAAGTTTAGGGTTTTTGAAATCTCAATTTGACGTGTTTCCAAGATTAGATTGCTGTCAACTGTGAAGAACGAAATCAAAATCATATCAAAGTTTTGCTTCAAAATCAAAATCATATCAAATTGAATAACGAAATTAAGACACTTCAAAACCAAAACTTGCCTCAGACTTTTGAAGATTAAGTTGCTAAAAACAAATGGAGGAACTGTGAATTTATAGAGTCTCTCAATCGATGGTGCGCCTTCGAATTTGAAATTGACGAAGATGCAGCGGCCCAATTGAATCGAAAAGGAGTATCGTCATAATTTGATTAAGCGTGAGATGAACTCAATTTGAACCCCAAGAAGATACAACTTGAAATTGGCCAACCGATGGGGAGATAGACTGATAGACTGTGATGGGCGGCAACCAGAGGGGAGTATACGGCGGCCGATTATCTGTTCGAGGGGAGAAAAGCGTGCAAAAAGAAATCGATATTACAAATTATGATTAATTAGTATGATGACCAGATTGCCCTTATTTAATTTGCTTGTAAATGTTGGAGATGGGTTGAAAAGCTATGCTTTAAAGATTGTACATAATGCTTAAGATTTTGTACGCGTCTTAAGGATTAAGCATTTTTCATGACGAAAATGCCCTTTAGAGCAACATGTATTATATATAGTAATAGATACTAGCCGTGTGCCCGCGCGTTGCGGCGGCAACAGTGTATAGTGTGTTATTCGTCTTTTGTTCGCACGTTGCAGCGGCACAACAAACTACAACGCAGTTTTTGTTTATTTGTTCGCTTGTTATGGCGGCACGACAATTTACATCGATGTATTCGTTTTTTTTAGAACTCAAACAAGTAACAACAAACACCTGAATTGAAATATATATTGGTCACAAATAAAGTAATTTAAAACCAAATGAGTTGTAAGATAGAAGTCATCAATATAGTCTTAAGATATCAGTAATAACATAGTACTTTTTAAATCAAAATCTGAGGGTCAATGAGTTCCATAGTGAGGAAGTCAATCCGTGTCGTATGCCATGGCGACAACAACAATTGTGTATAATTTTGCGAGGGCGACAACAATCAATCAACGTGATACTTGTATTTTCTTAGTTTACCAATCATCTCGTGATATATTATATTATATATTTGTTAGTTTTCTCATTATAATGGTAAATATAAGGTGCATATTAGCGCGCTTCGCACATGAGGGACTTTTTAGAATTAGGCGTTAGTCTCAGTTGACATATACTATTAACGTTTGTAATCAAAATCGTTTGCAAATAAAAGCTCCCATTCTAGATGACGTTTTTTTTCGCAAAAGTCATACCGATAATCAAGATTTTTTTTTCTGCTTCTTTTTTTGGTAAAGGGTATATAGCCCGGTAAATTCACTGAACACCATTAAAATTACAAACAAACCTAACGGAAAATAAGAACAACTAAGTGTATACCATTATGATGCACATCTAACCAAACAAATGAATACAACCAAAAATGCACACTATCAAAGTCAACCAGTTCACCGCCTATACTTGTAGTCAACTACATTTATTTGCCATAGACCAAATTCAGCATACATTGTCTTAACTGCAAAGTTTTGCATCTCATTAGTCCTATAAGAGATGCACTTATTTGTATCTGTCGATAACAAAGTATTGCTTTGTGTTTACATCACATTGATTTGAAGCTAAGTCTTTCTACAATATATATATTAGGTTCTTAGCTATGCTTCTCTTAAAGTTGGTTTCCAAAAGCTTCTTCACGAAGACCACTGATTAGCTCCATTCAGCTAATTCAGGTTGAATGTCTTTTGCTTTCTTGTTGTTGGGCTCTTCTCTTTTAGCTGTTTTTAGGAACCAAACCAAGAATAGGAATTAGCATGCCAGCAAGGAAAAATTATGAATAGAGGATCCGTAGTTAACTATTAGTGATGTGAAAGTGTACAAGAATTTTTGTTAAAACATAAATGTGGAATGAAACTGGGGAATTGACTTTGATTTAACTTGATATAAAGCTAACATTTTTACTTCTATAGAGAACAATTCAATAGCTTCAATTTTGTAAACTACATCTGTCATAAAAGTTTATAATTTGATGACAAAATTACCTTTACCAAGTGCTAATTGGTTCCATATCATTACTTTTTAAAATTCAATGGCCTCCCTTGCCATTTATAAGGTAAAAGCTTTACATTCGAAAACATTTCGACCTTTGTAAGGTGCATTTGTCGGACATGAGGTCTGCTACTAAACCGTATGTTTTAAAATTTTCAATTTGAATGCATAGTGTGACTATAATAAATGTTAAAGTTTGACCTCTCTAAGGCACATGCATAATCTACAAAAGTACTATTGATTCACTTTAAATAAATACACGTTATGAATATTCTACAAAAGGGAAGGAGAACATGATATCCATTTTAAAGTTCAGAACCATTAATTATGCAGATCTATCTTAACATATAATCCTTAATATGATGCCAAATACATAGATCTCAAGCTACTTACTTGAGGATGTTTTATGCAAGGTCGAGGACCAGAATGTAAATATATTGGGTTTGGAAACACAGAATAATCAAGAAACAAATGTGCACCTTTATAAAACACAATCAAATATTCCATGAAACAGATACCGTACCAACAAGCAAAGTGTCCAAGTCTTCCACAAAAACATCAAAGACAACACACCTCTTTGATTAGCAGTTAGTGTAAGACCTTAAATCGACTCTACTTTTTCTTCTGGCAGGAACCTCCTCAGATCACCGTACGCAAATAGAATGATCAAGAAGGCCAAATTATAAGCAATAGAACAAGAATTTAATAACAATGACCGCATATTCACAGAAGGCTATAGTTTCAAACCTTATTGAAAAGCCATTACAAATGAAACGACAGATGTATAAAAGTAAAAAAAAAATTTACCTTATTCTGTATGCAAATGTTCATCTATAAGCTTTGAAAACTTTTTCTAACAAAAACCAAAAACCAGATATATAGCAACACTGGAGGCCATCAAGTTGAGGATTTATATAAAGTGTAAGGAAAAGTATTGTAATTTGACCTGTTACAAAAACCAAAAACCAAAAACCAAAATGCATTGTAATTTGACTTGTTACAAAAAGCATTCTGAAATTAGAGAACAAGTGTTCAAATATGACCTGTTACAAATGCATTTAGAAATTAGAGAACAACTGTCGGATCACAAGTAAAAGTATTATAATCTGACCTGTTACAAAATGCATCTTGAAATTAGAGAACAAATGTTCAAATATATTACTTATTTTATATCCTTGAAAGGGTACACAATAAACTTTGTACTTCCTGTAGGTACAGATGTATAAGAATTCATATTTACGTGCAAAGAAACAAAAATTGGAATCCTATTTTGTAATGAAAATTTTATGTAAACAAATAATGATATGATGATGGCAAAATCTTAAATAAAGATCATTTCACACCTAACCTGGCTGGTAAGTAGCTTTGATGGAAATGTGCAATCTTCTCCATCCATCAAGAACACCAACCTCCTTATAAACTACAAAATTAAGAATGATAGTCAAACAAACGGACATTATGTCATGACAACAGAACATTAAGTAAATACCATATTTTTTACTTTCATACTCCAATTTTATAGTGGATCAAAACTAATATATCAAAACATATTCAACCAAATTCATTAAAGCACTTTAACAAAAACTGACCTAATCTCTTTTTAACCAAAACAGGCCATTAGCCATAATAATAGATAATCACTTACTGTGATCTCTAAATTCACAGCAGAAGAAATCAAGTAAAACTGAAAACAAAATACAATTAAACTCATGAAAAAACACTTTAAACCAAAAACCTAGCCAGTCTCTTTAAATAAGAAGCAAAGGATTGCTGACATTTGATAGATTCCCAAAACTGCCTATAAAAAGAAACATAATGGTACTTAAAATACCATAGAATTCCCATACAGTTGATCTAAAGTTTAGATAGGTTGATTTCCAAGTTGTAATACAGTGTACGTAAGTTGGTTTAATCTCTAAAAGGCCAAACACATTAAAAATAACACATGTAACGTGGGGTTGAAAGCCAACAAAATATATTTATGATGCATATTACCAATTAAATTATTTTTCCTAAAAATCAAATGGACAATGAATAATAGTTCTTTTAATCAGCTATACCAGCCCTATCTCCAGCAGAAATAGCATCACGTGCATAGTATCTACCTAATGCAATCACATTTATAATACAAAATTCAAAATTATGTTCTTACAAGTACTCTAACTTTATGTGACAATTCTTTGTGAATCCAGATTTATACCACTTGAGAAGGTATCAAAAGCAATATAAAAGATACCAAAAGCAATATGAAAGATACCAAAATAACAACTGAATTTTGTTGAAACTGAATCAGTAAGGCTTAAATCCGATTTTAGATGTTTCAACATCAATAGCAAAATCAATCCATATTTTATAGACTTAAAACCATACAAACATCAAAAACACGTGTATTTCATTAAAAAAAGAAAGAAAAAAGAGGTGCCATCAAGATATATAATGTACCTTATGGCCTGAAATAAGCACCTACAATCTCGACAGAAATAAGCACCTGCAATCATCAAACAAAACGAAACCCTAACGAAATAAAAATTTATCTATTACCAAATACTACAAAATAACACTAAAACTATATGATTTTATTAGGAACTAACCACTAAGAGAACACCAATTACAAACCTGCAATAACATAGCAGTAGAAGAGCGTTAGAATTAGATGCACATACAAAATACAACAATTGAAGTTGAATGATAACAATTGAAGTCAACAATAGCTAACAGAATCTAACCTTGGCACAAGAAACAACCATCGCCATCTTTGGTTTCGCTTTTACAGTACCGTTATCCTCTGATTTTAACCCAGCCTATCACAAGAAAAAAATGTCTATATCACTTATACTCAATGGTTATCATACATAACACGAAGGTATGATAAACTGATTTGTTCTCCAACAACGTTTAGAACAGGCACAAGTCTTATGTGTATTAAGCAAAAGCTTCCAGCAGCTAACAAAAAGGAAAAAATTAAACCACACAAACATAGGAATCGTTGTAACAAACCCTTGACACCAAAACGAAACTTACCAACACGATATGAGAACTGGCCAAGAGTCTCAATAAATGGCATTGATTAAATATCCCCTGCAAGATAAGATGATTCTCAAACTTAAAAGCCAAAAGAATCATATAATATGGAGATTTTATGGCCGATAATTTACATATAGTAATGCCCAATTCAATGACACAAAATTCTGGTGGCCCTTCCTGCAATATTAAATATATAAATGAATAATGAACAATGATTACAAACTTAAAAATATTCCATATGTAATAAACTTAAAATAGCAAAATCCCATTGTAGCAATTCAAAACCTTAACAAATATCACCAAGACAACACCTTATTGTTGTCTTGTTATAGTTTTTTTCATTCCTATATGCTACTATATTATCGTTGGAGGATTAATCTTGAAATTAAGATAACACTTGTTAGCGATTAATCTTCACTTTTTTTCACATGTAAAGCCATGTATTATTACCAGCTTACCGTGTGGATTTACCCTTGTCATTATCTTGAATTTCTTATTAGAATGGATTAAACCTATAAGAGTAAAATTAAACTCATTATTGGAATTAGTTGGTGTGTATAGAGATATAGAATGGGGGAAATTAATAAAACATACTTTTGGGTACCTATATTATGCTAATAGTATAATGTTTATAAGAAACAATATAATTTGTTTAAGTAGTTAAGTTCAAAATAAACCATCTAGCATAAAGAAGCATTATAAGAACATTTTGATGATTTTCACTTTGACTTACAATTTAGGAGCTCCCCTTTTCTCTTCACCTCTGTGTTCTCCTTTCTTGACCTAATTACATGAACAAGCGTACATTAATAGAACTATAGAAGTCACAAGTCTGCTAATTGGTTTCCAGATGAAGATTCATTCAAAACAAACACAGTTAGACATCTAATTCATATGTTAATTGATTAAGACATCGACAAACACATTTACCATATAAAGTAAATTAAAACCCCAAAACTGAAACTTGTATACGACTGCCTCGAACAAAGCCTGGCTACCGCCAATAGTTGCCTGAATCAATTGAAGAAATCAATTTATGTGTTGTAATCACGATGCTATAGATCAAAAAGGAAAGAAAAAACGACATACCCGGTATAGAAACATGGCTCAACAGTTTCTATGGCTGATTAAGGAACGATTACAGCTATAAAACAACAAAAGAACGGTTTATGAAACAAAAAGACGAAGTTAGAACCAAATAAAGTACTAAACCTGCATTGCAAAGAATTTCAAACATATGAATCAAATGAGAACCAAATATGAACGATTTAAAACATTGCAAAAGGGACGAACCTGGTGGCAGCAATGGATGAATCATTCTTCAAGCATTCATACAGCTTCATAAATTGTATAAATGGATTAGGCATTAGGATTTGCACCACATTAGATCTACAATTTCGTGGATTCAAATTGTGAACTATGAATCTGGATACATACCTTTATCACTTGTCGTCAATGAATCTCTGCTGACTAATGCTGTTAGGTTCGTAACTCGTATTGATCAATCTCTATGAAGAAAACGTTGAATAATTCGACAATAAGCTGATTGTAAACTAAGCAGAAAAAATATTATACGTAGATGGAAACTCAGATTGGTAATGAAGAATACGGTTGAGCAGAAATCAAATGCAAAAGAAGAGCCAAGGCTCCGATTTCGTTGGCCCATGATTCCTTTAGAAGCTCAAATCACCTTAGATTACAAAGAGATGAACCCTAAGAAGTTCTTCTGATGTCGTCAGCGAAGAAGAAGAAAAGGAATCATCAGGAAGCTCAAATCAACTATACGCATAACACAAAAACGTAAAGCTAAAGCCTGAGCGGAGGTGAGTGGAGGTGAGCGAAGGTGGATGCGTGTGATAGAGAGAGATCGAAAAAAATAAACCCTAATTTGAGGTGGAATGGAGCCGGCCGTCTAATAAAGATACAAAAAATGAGAGAGATGATGATTTTGCATCGTTATGTGTCATCTCGCTCTTCAAAATATGCTTTTTCAGGCAACGAGGGGAAAGAGACGGCTAGAGTGTGGCTGATGAGGCAACTATCGAGAGAGAATATGGCCTGCAATAGGTCGAGGTGGGTGGCAACACGGTTAAAGACGTAAATAGCCATAGCTCTTTTCTCTTGTACATGGTCTGATGGGTTTTAATGGGTTTAAATGTGATGCTTTAGAGATTGTACATGATGCTAATGTTCTTGTACGCGTCTTAAGGATTAAGCATTTTTCATGACGAAAATACCCCCGAGACCAATATGTATATGTATTGTATATAGTAATAGATATATATATATAATGTTTGGTATAGAAAACCGAGTGCTATTGGGAAAGAAAAATGTTTTCGATATAAATCCTCCGTAGACACGTACACTAAAATTACCGTAAAATGTTTTAACAAATATCATCTTATTTTACTATTTGTTACTCTTATTATCATTAGAGTTAAAAGTTATTGTGTAATATAAATTTTGTTATATACGAGTCGTTATATTTTAAAGTAAACGTACACGAATATAACAAATTTTCAGATATACAAAGAATAATAAATGAATATAACAAATTTTCAGTTATAAATTTTGTTACATTTTAAAGTAAACGTACACGAATATAACAAATTTTCAGATATACAAAGAATAATAAATGAATATAATGATTATACATCGTTTGAGAACAAAATATAATGAATTTAACAACCCTCTAAGTAACAAAAGAAACTTAGTTTCCCAAAACGCTTTATACTAAACCTATTAGTTAACCCTAAGAAGCGCTTGAAGAATATCACTTCCCATGTCATCCGCAAAGGCAAATGTGTATTTAATTAATCATGTTACTAATTATCTACTACGTACTTTCTATTGATTTTAATTTGTTTGATTTAACTTTTTTAATCTTTTCATTAACTTCGGTTCGTAATATGATCTTCGTAATTCTTTCAACTTAATTAACTAACTCCTAAATTAAGAAGTTAGTTCATTGTTGAACTAATACCTATATAGAGAAAATATTGAACCTATTTTTTTTCTTTACTCTTGTCTGTTCTATTTTGTAACATATATATCTCTGATTCAGCTGGAGTAACCCAAGATCAAGTTTGAAATTAAATATCGCTTCTCTTGATGGATTTGTTAATTACTAGCATTTTGTAACATATATACTCAAATGCACCACGCCCGGTTATCTCCGATTCAGGTGGAGTAACCTAAGATCATGTTTGAAAATCTTGTTGCTTTTGTTCGAATATCGTTACATCTGGATAGTCGTTATCTAAAAATGTCAATTGCTTTGGTTCGCACGCGTGTGGCAATGACTCGGTGCCCTAGGTCTGGGACAAACAGGTGGTATAACCAAAATGAGCGGGCATGGAATCGGATGACATGCGCGCGGGTTCAATCCGGGACTCGGGTACTTGGCGGATCAACAAGTAACCCGGATAGCCGCTATAAAACCCAACAGTGCCATACATAAAAGAAAATAAAGTTATGCTTATAAATTCTTCATATAGACACTTACAGTAATATCACTGCATAGTGTTTTAAAACATATCATCATTTTTATGTGAAAAGGTACTTTGTGATATAAGATTGTTATACAAAATTTGTGACATATAGGAATATTACTTTTTTTTTAAATAAAAAGAATAATACATGAGTACAATGATTATACACCGTTGAGAACAAAATATAATAACTTTAAAAATCCACTTAACAAAACAAAATATAATAAACGTAGTTTGGGGGTGGTCATTGACGACAAAATATAATAAATTTAATAATCCACTTAACAAACCAAAATATAATAAACGTAGTTTATGGCGGGGTGTGTGTTACTTAAAGGATGACTGGTTAAAACCATCGGCATCCAAACCTAATCGAAAAATTACCCAAAACGGTTGAGGATGGCGGCAAACGATGAAGAATGATAAGGTTTTGACACAAAATGGGTTTGGCACAACACAGATCTGTATGTGTTTTCTTATATACCGAGACCGTAAGGTGGCGACATGTCTCCATCAAACGTCAACAGGTTGGCGCGGTAGTGTAATAGAAGTCGCCGTCAAGGTTTTCCACACAAAAAAAAAATATTAAAAATAAAACCCTAAACTGTAACATTCTGAATTTCATTATGTTTTGAGTGTATTATTTTATTTTGGGTTTTTGGTTGATAAGCGGGTTTAGCAATTTAACCAGGTTTTCTAGTGGAAACTATTAGTTACTAAGCTAAATTTAGTAACTGATGGTTAAATTAGAGGAATGTTGGAGGATCAAATGTGTAAATTAGAGTTTTAACAAGATTTTATAAAAGTTACAACCATGAGGGATGAAAGCAAAAAAAATGGGAACTAAAACTAGTCTGGGAATTTCCCAGACTTAGATGTCGCGATTTGGAAGGGAGGTGACGTAGGAGAACCCTAACTTGGAGTAATCTAAATATTGGAGCTTGTTAGTTGGAGATTTAAGAAGTCAGGGGTCGAGATTTTCCATAGGAAGTCTCCTAGATCACCATTTCATCCTCTAAATCTAAGATTATTGTAAAGTAAGTGGTTGATAGAAGATGCAATTTCATAGACTTCTTATGGAAACCAAATTGGGGCAAATTGATTGTGTATGTGTATTTATGCTTAGATTGTGTATATGTTTATCTTTCATGCTTGAATGTGTGCATATTTAGTGGAAATTTGTGATGGGTGTTGATACCCATCACCTAGAAATCGATGGCCATGGAGATGAAGTGATTGGTTGGGTTAAATCGACAAGAGAAAACTTGTAAATATGATGAAAATGTTAATTTGTCCATGAGAGTTGAACTTTATATGCTTCAAATCAAGAATGGAGTGATTGGGTGCCATGTATGTTACTTGATAGCTAGATCACTAGGAATGCATACTAGGTGTTTGATAACGGTTTGTCGAGATCGTTACAAATCTCCAACGAATTAAGATTTGCAGTAGTGGAAGTCGGGGTATCGAACCAAGGGAATTAGTGGTCACTTGTTAATTGACTAAATTACGAACTAAATTAACCTTAATTACTTTAACCTAAATTTCAGAAAAATAAAAAAGTTGCCTCTTAGCTGTAAAATTGGATTGATGGATTGGAACTAAATTAATATCACTAAACTATTGCTAACAATTGATTGGTTTAAACTTATGTAAA
>JBCNJP010000012.1:20819678-20846251 GCA_039602395.1 Deinandra increscens subsp. villosa | reverse complement strand
TTATAGTCACTTAGTCATAAGGCAGCGGACCACCAGCAGACCATCTGGTCCGCCGTATCAACTGGTCCGGCGGATCATGTGATCCGGCCAGATGACTAACTAACTCACACAGAAGCTCTTGACTAGATACAATACACGAGACACAACGTTAGCATAGGAATATGCTCTAACAAAATAAAACCACAGAAATGGGGATTACGGGACTCGAACCCGTGCCCTAGACGTTGCAGTATAACGCCCTAACCACTAGGCTAGGGCTGGGTTTTGTTAACAGATCGCAACCCATCGATTTTAATCATGCAGTGAAGGGAACTCGGACCAGGAACAAAACTGTAAAAAGCTTGGGGCTGGGAGGAGTCGAACCGGCGACCTCTATGATACGGATCAAAAGCCTGGCCACCCGGCCAGACCTTGAGGACGTGAATAAGACAGCATCTTTAATACATAACCAGTTACGAATACACGTCCTCTTCTTCATACAAAACCGTAATCTCGTCGGAACTATTTTCCGGTCATCAGAAAAACGTAAAACTCACCTACGGTCCCCAGAAAAGACTCGAATAGAGAGGATTAGTACATACCTTATGTTGGGAGATGAAACCCGATACGTTTGCGATGTTAACTCTAACCGAAAATGACTCCGACTTCTTCGATCCCGAAACCCGCAAACGTCCTGGAACCTTTTGGTTGCTTCGAACAGTGACTCAAGATGACAGAAGGGTGCCTGACTCGAATCAGTAGGAACGAAGTTGGTGGCCGGTTTTTCTCTCGCCGGCAGTGGCTCACGGTGGTGTTTGAGAGTGAACGAGTGTTGTCAAAATGATTACAAAGAAACGATTTGGGGTTTTCAATTGGCAATCATCGAATCGTAACTGGTAGAGAATTAAGTCGGGAATCAATTCGAAGGGGGGTTACAGGTTCTGGCGATCGATCAGGCTTCAAGGCAAGGCGTTTCCCGTTTCTCTTGGCTCTCAAGTTTGTCCAAATGACAATATGGATCCCTCTCCTATTTACTAGGGTGACACAATGTTTATGGTAATGACACTCAGGTCCCTCTAGGTTGATAAATAGAATACAAGTTCAGAGACTCACAACACTGGCTTCATTCGGATTCATCCGGATTAACTATTTTAGATATTCGTAACCTGCTAATAAAAAAACACTTTGACGATCCTCACTTCTAAGTAGGACTGCTCACCAGTTAAGAGGCATGAAGATTTATACCTTAAAGTTATTTTTTATTTTTTTTGTTGACGATCCTCACTTTTGTGTTAACATAATTGCTTCAAAGTTATTATTTCGATAATTCAGTACGGATGCAAACTTACAGGATAGTAATTTAACCATGTTAGCTACAAAATAAAAGGAAATAGACATTTGCAGCAGCCAATGACATACATTAGGGTAAATTTGTGAACTCCATCTCTACAGCTTTAGGCAACTAAAGCAAAGAATTCACTTCAAAAGTGGAAGCAAGAAATTGAAGCAAAGAATTCAGTTTAATAGTATGCCATTCATAATTTACAAAACATAATAATTAGATGAAAGAAAAGCTTCAATGGGTTCAGCCCGACCCATTTTGACACGTTACATAAATTGCCCCTTTGGGCCACATCCAAGAGAAACTTTGCATCTCCATACTTTCACAATCCCTGCCTCTTCAAAAGAGAACCCCAACAGACCGAGTAGACTGAACCAAATTCTGAAGTATCATAACAGAAACAAAGAAATTTAGAAGATAAATGCATTTAGTCACATAAATTGCAACGAAAGGCAAACTGAGTGAAGCAATATTTCCATATGAATGTATTTGGTCACATGATTAGACCAGTTAGAACTGTTGAATAACTAAGTATATTCTTAATCTACAATGATGGTTTAAAATAAGAATAGAATAAGAACTTACATTTAGGCATTTAGCACATAAGCGGTCCATCATTCCGTTCTCCAAGTCCAACTACATAAACAATTAGAAACATTTCGCTAGGTCAAAACTTATAAGACAATGAATGCAGAATGTTCAGAAAGCTATGCCTCTTCAAAAGAGAACCCCAGTCTGTGTATCACACTCACTTCAGTTCATGATCAAAAACCTATTGTAATGTTTAAATCTATTCGCCCAAAATATGTGGAGAAAATAATATATTCTAACCAAAATTCGCCTTACTTACTCCACCTTCTGTTGATACAAGTGAACGCATATCTGTCCCCATCACATCATCCTTAGATTTATAGCTAGCCCATGTTTTATTAATGGTAGTATGACTTGGCTGCAAAGTTCACCTATTAGATATGCTGATATTTTCTAGTCCGGCTGATTGATGATCAGTTTCTGATGTAAATCCAGCAGGTCTTACCAAAATTAGATGTTGTACATGCTCAGGATGCTTCATAATTAACAATCAGTAATACAAATGTTCTGTAGTGAAAACCAGCCTACCTTTTTTGTATCGGAAACTCTATAAAAAATAGTATTACTCTAAACCAACAGAGATACTTGTAATGCATATCTACAATTAAAATATTGCAAATCCCATTAGTCTTATGGATTCTAAAAGATTCAAACATAAATCACTCAAACTAATTCGAAAAACAGCTACCGTTTTGAAGAAAAAATATTATTTACGCTTTAAATATACAGTTTAGGTGTCTTTGACATGTTTCCTTTTCTCTAGTTTTCTATTATACGCCTTTGACCCGTTAGAAATAAAACATAGCCATAGTTCTTCAATAGTGATCGTCTAGACAACACTATCAAACTTTCATAACTTTTTTTCATGGTCATTAACCATATGGCCAAGAGCTTTATACATATATGAATCTAATTTAGATGGGAGAGAATGAAATCACCTAAATATAGGCTTCGTATCCATCGTGTACCTCAAACACATTGCCCTTGCCCTATCCATCTTGTACCTCAAACACGATGCCGCCACATTTCTTGCACAATAAATAACATGTCAAAAACAACAAAATTATAGCAAAAACTGCACACAAAAACAATCCAAAACAGCACCATAAAAACAGCCAAAAATCTGCACAAAAAACAGCTAATAAAAAAACGGCAAACATAAAAATTAATGATCAACAAAGGAAAAAATAAATATCAGTCTTCAAAATTACCTACGGATCTGAAGCAAATTCAGCTTTTAAGTATACATCACCAAAAGATCTTGAAATCTGCAGAGAAGACATAGGGTTTGAGACTTGAATATTATAACAACAAAGCTTATGATAATCAAAATTGCTTCTTTTCCTGTGGTTATTCAATTCACTTACTGATGAGCAGATGAATTAGAACGTGATTCCTTAGATGCTTGTGTACATTCGATTTCCTCGTGTTCATGGTCACTATTATCATCAAACAGGAGTTCAAGATCAAACAGCTTTTTGTTTGCGGTACTCATACCGTTTAACTTCTTCCATTATATATATATTCTAAAAAGATTGAAGTTCATAAACCTGGTTTTCCAATAATTTTGACAACCTAACATATTTTTATTTAATCCATTTACTAAGATACAACACAACCAAATAAACCTCTTCATATGTATATGAATTAGAGAGCCTACCACCTGTCTAAATTGTTGGTTTAAGCATGTGCAGCTACTGGTCCAGTAGATCAAGTGTGGAGGTGAGGATCTTTCCTTTGACACACACTAAGGGTGTAGGTAAAACCATAGAGTTTGTGTATCCATCCTTGTAACTAAATCAGTGCAAACCTAACTAACCAAGTTATGTGTAGCCTGATTGAAAATAACAGCATTCACACTATGATATTGAAATTGTAAAAACTGATTAAGGAAATACTATGTAGATTATATAGTGCAGCTAGAGATGGAAGATGGTGCAACTGATTAAGGAAATATTATGCAATGGCTATATAGTGCAACTGATATTGGAGCTGGTTATATAGTGAACTGATATTGGAGCTGGAAATATTATGTTGATTAAGGAAATATTATGCAGATTATATAGTGCAACTTATTAAGAAAGATTTTGCAGATTATATAGTGCAACTGATTAAGGAAATACTATGTTAATAACTCATTTTTCTTCTCCCTTATGTGCCACACTACCACCATAGTTAAATCATTTAACCCAAAAAAAAAAGATGTCTAGTTCAAATTTTACAGAAACATTGGGTTATTTTAAGCATTTTGCAAGTAAGATGATTCATAATGCAAAGAAACAACCATGGGTCTCACTTGATTAATACCACCATGGGTCTCACTTGATCATAAAAATTCTGAACTGAAATCTAAAGATTGCTCTATTTCAACACTTTGGATAAAACAATTTAATATTCAGTTGATAAAACAGAACTCAAAACAAAACTCTTTTATTTTATTCTTTTACTTAGCATGGAAATCAATGATCATAAGTCATAACACAAATCTGTTTTTTTAAAATCTAATCATAATACATCTAAACTCATAAGCAAAGGTGTTGTATAAACTCAAATCTGTTCATGATGCATACAAACAAACAAACATCATCAACTATATCATTCTCATGATGCATACAGACAAGCAAACAAAATTTTGAACTGAAATCTAAAGATTACTCTCTTTCAACACTTTAGATATTCAGTTGATAAAACAGAACTCAAAACAGAACTCTTTTAATATTCAACTTTAATATTCAGTTGATAGTAACAGAACTCTTTTAACAATTTGGATAGACCTTAACCTCAGCTTTAACACTTTGGATACACCTTAATACTTTGGATAGACCTTAACGTGTAAACAATTATTTGAATAAGATATCTAAACTCATAACAGGAGCAACAAAATTCATAACAGATCATAAGTGTTAAGGTCTATCATAAAGCTATTCAAAATATCAGATTCCATTCATAAATACACAACAAAATTCATAAAGCTACTCAAAATATGTACTTCCTTTGAACAAAATTCTAACAGGAGCAACAAAATTCAATCAAAACATGAATCTGATACATTCTTTGAATAAAAAAAAGTGCTGACCTTTTACAGAGATGAAAACAATTGATGATCCAAAACCCTAAGCTACAACATGAATTATACACACAATTAGGTTCTAAAATCAAGCTTATTTTGACAACAATACAAAGAAACGGAATACGTACCTCAACGTCACTTTGAATTGCGATTTCAATGGAGAGGTTTACCGGTTTATTTATAAAGGCCAATTATCACTTGAAATTTGAATTGACCGCCAAGAACGGGATTATCAAGGAATTCAAGAAGTGGGTGTCTGTATTTTACTCTCATCGAAATCCCAGACCGCCGATTACCCAAAGAATCAAAGAAAGGGTTGTGTAAGTTCATTGTTGCGTGAAAGAAGAAGTGAAAAAGATACTGAAAATGGATTACCCGATTCTACATCTCTGGGTTGCGTGAAAAGAACTCTGAAATCAGCCTCAAATAAAGAGATTCGTCTGCATCATCTGCATCATCTGCTCCTGCTTTGCGTACAATGAAAAGGCAAGTCGTCTGCTCCTGCTTTGCGTATTCTGAAAAGGCAAGGGGTGTGTAAATTCATGGTTTCATCAAAGCGGATCTCTGAATCCCTGGCGCGTCTAAAGAGAACTGATATCACCCCTCAAAGGGGAGAATTGCTCTGCAAAAGTAAAAAGGGTCACCGCGCTTTCAGTTCAAAGAGGGGAACAAGGGTTTGGGATTACCGGAACCGGAAAGAAAAGAGGGATGAACACCGGATCGATGGTGAGATCACTGTATAAAGAGGAAAGCGTCTTAATTTTTAAGACGCCTATAATTACGAAAATGCCCTTTTTTTCAATATGTATTATATAGTAGTATATATATATATATATATATATATATATATATATATATATATATAATGTTTGGTATAGAAAACCGGGTGCTATTAGGAAAGAAAAATGTTTTCGATATAAATCCTCCGTAGACACGTACACTAAAATTACCGTAAAATGTTTTAACAAATATCATCTTATTTTACTATTTGTTATATACGAGTCGTTATATTTTAAAGTAAACGTACACGAATATAACAAATTTTCAGATATACAAAGAATAATAAATAAATATAATGATTATACATCGTTTGAGAACAAAATATAATGAATTTAACAACCCTCTAAGTAACAAAAGAAACTTAGTTTCCCAAAATGCTTTATACTAAACCTATTAGTTAACCCTAAGAAGCGCTTGAAGAATATCACTTCCCATGTCATCCGCAAAGGCAAATGTGTGACCTCCACCAACAACCTCATGATACTTGATCCATCCAAGTTGTTGGGCTATATAACGTTGTAGTGTCACCGGCACAATCCTATCCTCATCACCCATCCATAAATGAACGGATCCATTACTATTTTGAAATGGGTTTTCAAGATCGAGCGGATCGAATTCCCACTTACCCCATCCGATATTCATGTCACGATGGATAGACTCGAATTCTCCTTGTAGCCTTGGTTGTGTTTGCATCAACTTTGCCTTCATGACATAAAAGACCAGAACTATATAAGTATATAAATAAATATAATTTATTTGAATAAAATTAAGTGTTCTAAGTCATAGGTATTAGAAATGATCTTTATCATATGTGATTTTTGAGACCACATATAGTGAGGTGGTCAAGAGATGGTACCTGATTTGGATCTGTTATCATAGCATTTAGCTTCGCTACAACTTCCACATCCGCGGGAGAAAAAACAGCAGGGTTTTGGGTAATAACAGAAAAACCAGGAAACCATGATCGAGTGTTCCACCAGTAGGTTAGCCATGGTAGGTAGTGAGCTACTCGCAAAGACCATTGATCCTGTTGAAGCTGCCGAGAATATGCTTCGCTGGTTAAGTTAGAAGGTAGGTTATGCCACCAGTAATTGACTGCAGGAGATATAAGAATCGCCCCTTGAAGCCTGTTTGATAAAGAAATATAAAGCCGTTATTTTTTGTAATTAACGATGCTTCAAAATATATATAGGCGTATCAAGTTTTATATAAAAGCAGACCTATGAGGAATATATTTTAGGCAAGGCCATATGACTTCACCACCCATAGAGTAACCAGCTACGTAGAACTTTTCTCCAAGATTCAACTCATCGGCAAGCTCCTCGATATCTAATGCTAAGCTTTTAACAGTTCGCTTGGGGTCCGGATCACTTTCTCCATAACCAGGCCGATCTAATGCAACAATGTACACTCCAAGTTCTTCAATAACTGTAGGAATTAGCATGATCGATTAATTACTTACTCATACACTACGGGAAATGAATTAGCAAGATCGAGGAATGGAAGAGGCGATACCGGTGAGGCTGAAAATGCAAAAGGATCCTGGTACTTGCTACAATCGAAGCAGTGGACGTATATGATTTTAGATTTTGCTTCATCTTTTGGAACACCTGATTCTTTATATGATAAGTGTCTTCCATCACGAAGTTTTATCCTTGGGGAGGTCAAAGATCCCAACTTTGTGGGAGGTGGTGGAAGAGTTGTTTGATAAGCCCATGCACAAAACTCCGCAAACAAGACGAAGAGTAATATCTTCAAAACTCCTGGAACGCAAGACACTTCACATAATTATATATTGTTTAAGGTCGATCATCATCATCATCTATACTAGTTTAAGATTTGAAAGATGAAATTAACTGACAAAACAAGCTAACTAACCTGAGGAGGAATAATCCAATTTGTATTTCCTGGCATGTGATGGAAAGCTTTTTTTCCCATCCGACATTGTTGATGCAATGATGAGACTAATAAGAAAAATATATGGCAACTTTGTATGTGAAAAGAACGTACAAGCTAGTATTGAGAAAGAAAGAATGCTACGATCGATAGGATAATAGATAGATAGAGATACATGATGATTTGTGGCCTGGGCTATAAATAGGGTACGTAATATTCTACGTAATATTCTAGCTAATTGGAGAAGAAAGTAACCACCATCCTATCCTATGAAGCTTACAGGAAGCTAGGTTGCTTTCACTGACCACAAATATATTCTAAGTCGATGGCCATTCAAAATATATCATAATTTATTTTTATTTGACAATCTCGATCGTTATTTTTTAATTCCCATAGGACTTTGCTTGACTTGACTGCCCTCCATTCTTTAACTCAACATGCAAGGACTGCTTATTTCTAGCTGCTTCTCTTGTTTGTTTTGTGATAGGCTGATAGAAGGTAAAACTGTAAAAGACGAACGAGACTAATATAAATAAGTTTGCTTTATGACATACAATTCTTTTAAGCATATCTATGTACTACTTAATTATATTAATCATGTTACTAATTATCTACTACGTACTTTCTATTGATTTTAATTTGTTTGATTTAACTTTTTTAATCTTTTCATTAACTTCGGTTCGTAATATGATCTTCGTAATTCTTTCAACTTAATTAACTAACTCCTAATTAAGAAGTTAGTTCATTGTTGAATTAACCTATATAGAGAAAATATTGAACCTATTTTTTTCTTTACTCTTTTTTGTTCCATTTTGTAACATATATATCTCTGATTCAGCTGGAGTAACCCAAGATCAAGTTTGAAATTAAATATCGCTTCTCTTGATGGATTTGTTAATTACTAGCATTTTGTAACATATATACTCAAATGCACCACGCCCGGTTATCTCCGATTCAGGTGGAGTAACCTAAGATCAAGTTTGAAAATCTTGTTGCTTTTGTTCGAATATCGTTACATCTGGATAGTCGTTATCTAAAAATGTCGTTGCTTTTGTTCGCACGCGTGTGGCAATCGGCGATTGGCACCATGTAGCGCTTTAATAGAGCACATTGCTCTTCAAAATGTTGCGAGCCACTTGAGAGCGCCTTTATATTTTGACTCGGTGCCCTAGGTCTGGGACAAACAGGTGGTATAACCAAAATGAGCGGGCATGGAATCGGATGACATGCGCGCGGGTTCAATCCGGGACTCGGGTACTTGGCGGATCAACAAGTAACCCGGATAGCCGCTATAAAACTCAACAATGCCATACATAAAAGAAAATAAAGTTATGCTTATAAATTCTTCATATAGTCACTTACAGTAATATCACTGCATAGTGTTTTAAAACATATCATCATTTTTATGTGAAAAGGTACTTTGTGATATAAGATTGTTATACAATGATTATACACCGTTGAGAACAAAATATAATAACTTTAAAAATCCACTTAACAAAACAAAATATAATAAACGTAGTTTGGGGGTGGTCATTGACGACAAAATATAATAAATTTAATAATCCACTTAACAAACCAAAATATAATAAACGTAGTTTATGGCGGGGTGTGTGTTAGTTAAAGAGACCTAATTTTGACACAGGAAGAATTGATTTTGACACAGAAAGTATACGGTCGTTTGAGACCAAACGGCCGTTTGGGTTTGACCCGGAAAACTAGGTACGAGAGAATTACTTTGGAAGACCGTTTAGAAAGAAACGATCGTTCTTGTTTCCGCAAACGGGCGTTCGGTGCCGAACGATCGTTTGGTTGTTATGATTTATTTTCGCTTTGCAAAAGCTGAGATATCATGTGGGTTGTCTTTTAGCAACGACCGTTTGAGAGCAAACGATTTCATCAACGGTCGTTTGTTCGCAAACGGCCGTTTGTGAGATTCCAAGAACAAAATCGCACATTTCAAAGTTGAATTACGATTCGATTGATTCGACGTAATATTCCGATGGTTTTCTATACGATTGAAAATTTTGGTTATAAAATGGGTGTACGTTGTGCGATATAAACTTGTAGAAAGAATCCACATCCATAAACCATAACAGTCCCCGATTCCAAATAAATACGCAAGTAATGTCGTGGTTCAACTACTTATTTGAAAGCGATGAAACATCCGGTGGAACTACTGGAGGTGATAACTCAATCCCCGGTGGTAATAGTGGAGGTGATAACTCCATCCCTGGTGGTACTAACAGCGAAGATAATCACGGAGATAATTATTTTCATGGATATAATTATAATTATAATCATGAAGATAATTATAAATATGGAGGTAACTATTGTGGTAATTACGGGGATTACGCCGATGAGAGCAACAACAACAACAACAACAACAACAACAACAACAACAACAACAACAACAACAACAACAACAACAACAACAACAACAACAACAACAGAGGCGCCGACTACGACGGCAACATCGATAGCTACAACAACAACAATGACAACGATGGCCCTGAGGTGTACACGACCGATCAGGTACACCTAATATAAGCTTCATAAACACGTGTTTTGAAAGAAAAAATATAGTATTTTCATCTGATATACCCATGACATAATTTCAGATCTTCTTATCAAAACAAGAACTGTTTGACTGGGCAAATGAACGAGCATACCTTAGGGGTTACGTTCTTGGAACAAAACGGACAACAAAGAACAAATCATCCGGTGAGTTCGATACAATCTGGATATGGTGTGATCGTAGTGGTTTTTACAGGGGGAAATCCACCACGAAAAAGTCTGGAAGCAAGAAATGTGGTTGTTTGTTTGAGATTATAGGTAATTACAGGGAAATTTTAGGTGGGTGGAAACTAACATTGCTAAACCATGAACATAACCACGAACCGTCGGCAGATCTAGAGGGTCATCCAATGGCAATGAAGTTTAATGACGGGGAGACTGCTCATGTGAGGCAGATGTTCAGTCAAAAGATGCGGCCGCGTCACATGATGACTGAAATAATGAAAAACAACCCGAAGAACGTATCCACCAAAAGGACGTTGTATAACCTGTTACAAAGGATTAAAGGTGAAGACAGGATTGGTGATACCCCGATGCAGGCTTTCTTCTCTCTCCTTTCTAAAGGTGGGTACATTTACAGCGATCGAACAGCACCAGGAACAAATAATGTTGACGCAGTATTCTTTGTACACAAGCAATCGTATAAATGGTGGAGGGCGTTCCCGCATATCCTCTTCATAGACGCTACGTATGGCACAAACGTCTACAAGTTTCCATACGTTCAGATGGTGGGAGTTACGTCAACAGGTGTTTCATTTCTTGTCGCCAGCGCCTTCATAAGCCAGGAGCGACAGGAAGACTTTACCTGGATGTTGTCTCGGCTAAAGGAAACCATCGGAGACAAACGGCTAGAGCCAAACGTAATTGTCACGGACAGAGACATAGCTCTTGTCAAATCTTGCGGCCAAGTATTTCCGTCCGCGAAGCATAACCTCTGTAGATGGCACATAGAGCAAAACATCTTTAAAAAATGCAATAAAGGGTTTGACGGTCCTGGATGGGAACGGTTTTTAAAGCTGTGGAGCAAAGTAATAAACGCTAACACGCCGGAGAATTTTAACTACCGCTACGACGAACTTTACCGAGAACTTGCCGAAAACAATCGAGGTAAGTTTCTAAATCATTGTTCAATTATCGTATTGTGACCGTATGTATTCGTAATATTTTTTCTCGTGTCAATTTAGTTTGTCTGCTGTACCTAAACCAAAGTTGGCTGGATAATTATAAGGAAAAGTTTGTGTCCGCCTGGACCGATAGATACCGGAACTACAAAAACTACACAACAAACAGAGTCGAAAGCCAGCACTCAAGGCTTAAAAAGGATTTAGAAGACGCAACAAACTGCACGTTGGACAGGTTTGTGTCATGTGTGAATGATATTGTGGCGGCACAAGAAACTCTTATAAAAGCCAGCTTCACCGACAGTAAGATCAAAAGGATGCACGAGCATAATAATATTCCAGTGCTGCGTGACCTCATATACCATGTATCACACAAAGGCCTGGATATAATGGTTAAGGAGGTAAGACGGATTGATAAACTCTACCAGTACCGTCGTGGCTGCGCTTGTAACGTCTGGACGTCATGCGGGCTCCCCTGTTCATGTCGTTTGGTAAATTACATTCGAGCAGGTAACAAAACATCATTTTGATTTAAATTGATTTAGTTTAAATTTTATTCCTTCCTCGTTTAAATTGTCCAACATTAAATTCCAGATGAAAGATATCCCTTGGAAGATATAGATCCGTACTGGAGGAAGCTCAATGTTGATCCTTTGATCGTTGGTTCCGGAGAATCTTTCGACGTGGAGTCCGAGATGGATGAGATAACGAGGCATGTATTGGTTCAACCACCGCCGATTCAAAAGAATTTTATTCATCGGTTTAAATCTTTCATACGACCCGTTAAAACCGACAGGGAAGCTCCCGTGATTAACAGGAAACCGCGCGGGCGTCCCCCTAAGGGCAAGAATGCTATTAAGGATCCTCCTAGGCACAGCTCGTATGTACCCGAACAATCATCTGAGTACCAGGACGAACATGACTATGAGCAATTTAGCCAACAACCTTACGGTACACAGGAATCTTCTACCCATGATTATACATTCCGCGAGCCGGCCCGACATAGTGATTACTCCTCGTTAACTAAGGGCAACAAAAACAGTCCGAAGTCAAGAAAAGGAAAGGCTCCCATGGAAGATTGGGTCCCGGGGGACGAGGAGAAGAACAACTGGATCCGGTTCCAGGATGTTATACCGAAGATTTTTCATAAGTACGTGAAAGCAACGAAAGACGTGTTGGGTGACGGTAATTGTGGATTCCGTGCTCTGGGTGTTGGCATAGGTCTGGACGAACATGAATGGCGCGTGATTCGTACAGAACTTCTAAAGGAGCTAACCAAACACAGACGTGAATATACCGAAGACATGTTGAACTATGAAGAAATGAGAACCTGCCTCATATATGATGATATAAAGCCTGCTCCACGGGAGAATTGGCTACAAATGCCTGGGTGTGGGGGTCTTTTTGCTAACAGGTATTCATGCGTTGTTGTTTTCCTTGACACATGTAGGAACCAAACCGCAACATTTTTCCCGACAAGGGTCTCCGCGATAGATACCAGACCTCACAGATTTATTACCATTGCGTACGTGGCCAACATCCATTATATCAGCGTCAAGTTAACGGGGGAGTTCCCGCTTCCTTTAATGTCGTATATGTATACAAGAAGACATGACATTTCATTAGCAATGGACTGGCCGATTGTATACAAGAAACGTCTAGATCTTTACGAAGCGTTGATGCCAAAAAAGACAACGGACTACCATGACGAAGTTATCGAGTAATTCATAATTTATTTTTTACTGGTTGTTGTAAGAGTTTATGTATCTTTATTGGTTTTTTGAATTTTTATCAGTTTTTTGTAAGTGTTTTTAATAAAAAACCGACATGTGGGCCACCCTATATAAGTAAAACTTTGGTCATTTGTTCACAAACGGTCGTTTGTGAAACTTTGAAGTTTTTTCAGACTCCAGAGAATATTCATACGTTCTTCGTGTGTTCTTCGTCAAATCAGGTCGGTAACACTATTTTGCTTCGTTTACATTCGATTATGTTGTTAGATTAAGATTTTGCCTTAGATTAGTTTAGATTTAAACTTAGAACACTAGATTTAGTTATATAATTTGCCCGATTGATCTTAGATTTAGATGTTTTCACCAAGAACACACTTGAACATTAAAAAAAAAAATCCGGATTTAAACCCGTTTGAAATAGAACGACCGTTTGGCTAAACAAAAAAAAATGTTAAACGGGTCGTTTTGTCCTGAACGATCGTTTGGTTTGTAGAAGAAAAAAAGGAAAACGGACCGTTCGGAACCAAACGATCGTTTGGTTTGTAGAAGAAAATCGTTTAATCGTTTATCGTTTATCGTCTAATCGTCTAATCGTTTATCGTTTAATCGTTTAATCGTTTAATCGTCTAATCGTTTAATCGTTTATCGTTTAATCGTTTATCGTTAAATTGTCAATTCGTTATGTATTATTATTTTTTGCAGATGCCTCCGCGTAGAGTACGGCCTCGTCCACTTCCCGATGTGGAACCCGAAGACGGCCCGGCACAGCTCCACCCACACGAGTTCCTCCACTTCCCGAGACAGACAGAAAGCCGGATGCGACTGTATAAATTTTTACAGAGAGAGATATATGTCACACGTGTGATCGACTGGGAGGTGTTCGACAGGGTCGGGGACCGAGCTCGAGTGAATGATCTCATTGGGGCCGAGGGGTCGAGCGGGTGGCCCCGTATGTTTGAGCTGGGGGCGCACGGCACTTATCGGGAGTTGTGCTTAGAGTTTCTGTCCACTTTCCGTTTTACCCCTCTAGCTCATGGGTCACGGGAAATGTTAACGCACGAGGCGATATCATTTCGGCTATGTGGACAGGAGCATCGGATGACACTGAGGCGTTGGGCGACGGAGTGTACACGTTTGTACGATCCGGAGGAGATAGACATCCGCTGGTGGCGCTTAGAGGTTCAGTCCGAGCCTGCGCCACTGACCTCATGGTGGCCTTACGTGGCTCGTGGGCAGTATGGTTTCCCGTCCGCCGGGTTTCCTAGACGCACGAACCGGGCGTCGGCACTTTTTGACCCGTTGTACCGGTATCTGCATCGGTGCATTGCGAGGTCTATCCAGGCTCGGAATCAGACCCTCGAGCAGATCAACAAGCTTGATCTTTTCTACATGCGTTCGGTGATCCAGCGGCGCCGCTGCAACCTTGCGTGGTGTCTTGCCGCCTACTTCCGAAACCTCCATACATTGTCGGTACGTAATTTTACATATTATTTATACGTTTTACTTGTTAATATTTACAAAACTAACAAACTTGTGTTTCAGTCTGAGAGCCCCATCGTATGCGGTGGCATGATCACGGCCATCGCCGTGAATATGGGGCTTCTTACACCGGAGGTGATAGCTGGGCTGAGTCCACAGATACATTGGGCCCGGCTAGATATTCAGGTAGCTTTGAACATGCATATAGTGATGCCGGTGGGGGATGGTGTTTATGGATGGACCGCAGGTATGAAAATTAGGTAATTACAATATATATTGTTGTCTAATATGTTTACTAACGTTTGTTTTATTTTGCAGACGGGGGGTTGCACGTGTTTAATGGACCCCAGGACGCCGATGTGGCTCGGATGGCTTACCTGCAGCAGATAGGTGCGGAGGATGCGGCCGCACAGGAGGGACAGCCCGCACAGCAGGGACAGGCCGCGGGCCCGGCTCCACCACCACCGCCACCTCCTGAGATACATCCACATGTCATCATCCCACCGGTTGCACCCACTCCCGAGTTTATGCGGGAGACTCTTCGCCACTTGCGTGAGGTGACTCACTTACTACGACACGATATCGCGTTCAAAGCGTGGACGGCGGAGAGTATGCAGCGGCTGGCGGAGAGGAGCGGTGTGGTGCTTCAGCCACCGCCTCATCTAGAGCCCTTTGTGGACCCGGATGCTGACGCCGACCAGGAGATGGATGACCCGGACGATCATGCTCCTTAGTTGTAGGTTTATGTTTCATTTGTTATTATGTGTTTGTTAGTAACAAACTATCAACTTTTTTTGGTGTTATGTTAACAAATGGTTTATGGTAATGTGTTATTATGTTATTTGTGTTTGAAATCCAACCGTATGAATATGTTAAACTTATGAAAAAACTTAATCGAAATTTTCACAAAAATCTTATTTTCCTGATTTTCTAGTAAAATTTGTTGTAACGACAAATAAAATACATATAAAATATACAATTTTGAAAAAATCAAACGATATTATTACAATACACCTTAAAAACTTATTTATGACTCATAAACAAATTTTCGTGACAATCAGAAATAGTAAAAAAATAAATTTCATTTTAAAAGCCTCAAAAAGGCCATATAAAACCATCAAAATCCTTGAAATAAAACCATATTTCAAATTTTTCAAACCCCTGGCCATGATCTTGACAGGGGTTTGTATTCGTTAAGAAGCAATGCAGATGTCGGTATGCTACTCTCTTACATTAACCGAAACGATAACAGGAATATACGCGTGTACGAAACACGCAGCGAGTTAACATACAACACAGGCAGAGAATTGCCGTGGATTAATCGAGAACGTTCACGAGAAGAGTTATTGTCGATACAAAGGAGGGTAAGAGAGTTTCAGGAACGGTTTGGATGAGTTTACGTTTGTGTTGTCTTCGATTGCATTTTGAATTTCAAATAAATTACGTTGTACTTTCTTCAGTTAATTTGAAACTTTTAATAAATTCTAGTTGCAACATCATGGCCTCATGGGTGTGTTTTTGAAATTTAGGGACTTCAATATATCATATTAAATTTTATTTGTTAAAACTAAAAATTTTAAAAATATATATATAAACGGTCGTTTGGGCGCAAACGGCCCTTGAGAAACATTCTCTGACAAAACATATTTTCAAGATTTCCGCATCAAAACCAAACGGTCGTTTGGGACCAAACGACCGTATGTTTTCTGTGTCAAAATCAAAACCTCCTGTGTCATTAGCCCGGGCCTAGTTAAAGGATGACTGGTTAAAACCATCGGCATCCAAACCTAATCGAAAAATTACCAAAAACGGTTAAGGATGGCGGCAAACGATGAAGAATGATAAGGTTTTGACACAAAATGGGTTTGGCACAACACATATCTGTATGTGTTTTCTTATATACCGAGACCATAAGGTGGCGACATGTCTCCATCAAACGTCAACAGGTTGGCGCGGTAGTGTAATAGAAGTCGCCGTCAAGGTTTTCCACACAAAAAAAAAATATATTAAAAATAAAACCCTAAACTGTAACATTCTGAATTTCGTTATGTTTTGAGTGTATTATTTTATTTTGGGTTTTTGGTTGATAAGCGGGTTTAGCAATTTAACCAGGTTATCTAGTGGAAACTATTAGTTACTAAGCTAAATTTAGTAACTAATGGTTAAACTAGAGGAATGTTGGAGGATCAAATGTGTAAATTAGAGTTTTAACGAGATTTTATAAAAGTTACAACCATGAGGGACGAAAGCAAAAAAAATGGGAACTAAAACTAGTCTGGGAATTTCCCAGACTTAGATGTCGCGATCTGGAAGGGAGGAGACGGAGGAGAACCCTAACTTGGAGTAATCTAAATATTGGAGCTTGTTAGTTGGAGATTTAAGAAGTCAGGGGTTCGAGATTTTCCATAGGAAGTCTCCTAGATCACCATTTCATCCTCTAAATCTAAGATTATTGTAAAGTAAGTGGTTGATAGAAGGTGCAATTTCATAGACTTCTTATGGAAACCAAATTGGGGCAAATTGATTGTGTATGTGTATCTATGCTTAGATTGTGTATATGTTTATCTTTCATGCTTGAATGTGTGCATATTTAGTGGAAATTTGTGATGGGTGTTAATACCCATCACCTAGAAATCGATGGCCATGGGGATGAAGTGATTGGTTGGGTTAAATCGACAAGAGAAAACTTGTAAATATGATGAAAATGTTAATTTGTCCATGAGAGTTGAACTTTATATGCTTCAAATTAAGAATGGAGTGATTGGGTGCCATGTATGTTACTTGATAGCTAGATCACTAGGAATGCATACTAGGTGTTTGATAACGGTTTGTCGAGACCGTTACAAATCTCCAACGAATTAAGATTTGCAGTAGTGGAAGTCGGGGTATCGAACCAAGGGAATTAGTGGTCACTTGTTAATTGACTAAATTACGAACTAAATTAACCTTAATTACTTTAACCTAAATTGCAGAAAAATAAAAAAGTTGCCTCTTAGCTGTAAAATTGGATTGATGGATTGGAACTAAATTAATATCACTAAACTAATGCTAACAATTGATTGGTTTAAACTTATGTAAACTAAAGGTAACCACTTTAAGATCCGGCTTCGTGAATTTACTGAATTCGCACATTGGGAATTTAACATAGAAACCACATAGACATGATTGCTACACTTATTCAACCTATTCAACCAACTACTATGCATGTACTTAGTATAGTCCTAGAGCTATGCAATTAAGGTAGTCCGGGAGCGGGGGGTACAAACACAATAATCAATCAGAATATCAAACAAGCAATTACTGAATTAATGATTGTCACAAGTCAAAAATTCATCCAATATCAAAAACCCTAATTTGAACTCAGTAAACCACTAACCTTCACTCAAAGTGATTACAACGGAATTAGCCGGACATGGCGAAAGTCAAAAACACGAAAATCAAAGAATACGCCAAGAAATACTTGCTGACTGCTTGATAATCTTCACCGAATGCTTGGAATTAGCCTGGAAGTCGTGGACAGTCGTTCAAAATCGTCCAAGAGAGCAGAAGAAACGAATGAATGGCATCACATTGGCTTAAATAGCCAAACCCTAATTTTTGGCCGACATCACACCCGTCGCGTGTCGCGACGGTCTCTCCTTCACAGGCTCGCGACACGAGCTCGCCAAAATAGTCGGGCCTTCATCTTCAACACGCGTCGTGTCGCGAGGAGCAAGTCTCAACCCTCGCGACACGATCTGATCTCGAATCTAGAATTCTTCTAATCTTCTAACACTTCAATCCGACCGAATTCGTCACGTTAACGTACAAACCTGAAATAAACGAAACTATACAAAGTGATGTGTTCCCGACTAAATATAAACCATAAAAACAGGGAATTAAGAATGATAACACACAAAAAATCACTAACACATCACATCCCCACACTTGTCTTTTTACGTACCGGAAAAACTGCCACGGAATCATAATCGGGAAATCAATTTCAAAATCATTCAACATTTTAATTTATCCACCAAGCCAATTCCACAAACCATAATGTAATCACATATGCTAACTGCAATTATCGATATTTCGGTCCGACTAAACCCAACCACCGACCTTTGAGCCCCCAAGGTGCTTGTGAATTACCAATCCGTTGTACTAATCTGCCTATGTGTCCCACATTTAGAAAGTTCAAGTTCAATCTACTTCCAAATCAAATTCAGAAAAAACAAAGGGTAATTAAGATGATATCATTAAATTTTCTCCACCCTCCTTAAACCAGATACTTATATATCCCAAGAATGGTGGAGTTAATGGATGAATGAAGTTGTTGAGCATTTATTCCTCTACCATTTTTTCTTTTTTTTTCTTTTTTTTTGATTGGTCAATTTTAACTATTGTTACCAACGGACATCATCAGAGGTACTCGCTGCGAGATACTATCCCCAAACTCGTACGTGAGTATTTTGCCCGCGAGATCCAGAACATCATCAGAGGCACGCACCACGGGATACTATCCTTAGTTTGTACATGAGTATTCTGTCCCTTCACTCTAAAATTATTAACCAAATTATTTACCTAATATGCTCAAAGATGGAAGATGGGGCGCCGTTATTTCTCGGATTTGCTTTCGCAAAAAGATCATAACGTGCCAGGTTATTCTAAGGATATATAAGTCTCTAATCTAAAAAGGTCTTTTTCCTCCTAATCATCAGTTTCAATCTCACTCTAACTCCTAAAATTGGGAACCCACTAGCAGACTAATTTAGTTACATATTTATACAATAACAAGCACAATGGGACAATTAAGCTTTACTAAGTCAGCTGGGCCTACCGACACATCACAAATTAGATATGTTTTCCATTCTCACCTTTTCTACCACTTATCCCTTTCTTTCTTTATTTTTAATTCCGAAAACCGATTCCCAATTGTACTATCATTTTCCGTGTTTTGCAAGTAATTCCAAAGACATTTTCAAAATTTTCAAAACACTACAAATAAAACTAAGAATGAAAAATCTTTTTGGATTTTTATGTTTTTTAATTTTTTATTAACACAAAACTACCTAAAAACTTAAAAACTGACGTTAAACTACCTAAAAACTTAAAAAATGACGTCCTGTCCCCCTCCCCACACTTAAGATCGACATTGTCCTCAATGTGATAGAAGAACACGCACAAAACTAATATACAGACACGAACGATAAAAGAAAAATAAAAATAAAAATAAAAATAAAAGAAACAAAAGTTGGAACAGACTCCCCTGATATTTCCATGAAAGCTCCTCGAAAGTCGTGCCAACACAAACTCCATTCCGAAAAGTGCTGTGGCTCAACGCATTCCAACCAACAAACAAGCAACTATAAACACTCTGATCGACTATAGCATATTCTAATCATCACAGACAAATCCATCATATCATCATATATATCAAAAATAATCACAACCACCCCAACCGGTTATCCCGTACATGAACCCCTAGTATAATATAATATTAAGTATAGACCAGTATTATGCAAACAAAATAACCAAAATTTAAGTACAAGGATAGAAAGTAAACCGATCGGGTGATGTGTCTGCAATCTCTAATCTGCCTCCTCATCTCCAGTAACTGGCATCTCCACATCACGCGTCCCAGAACTACCAGCACCATCTCCAGTCTCAGCAAAGCCAGCCTCAGTACCCGCATCTCCAGAACCACCAGCACCAGCCCCAGTATCAGCCTCATCTCTCACCCTCTCTCTGTATATCTCGGGAATCTCAATACCCTGATGCATCATCTGTAATCTCAACATCCCCTCGAGTCTATCAAACCGCTCATCAATCCTCTGATCAATATGATCCATCAACTGATCCCTCAATACCAATAGCGTCATCGGCTCTGGCCTCGGCTCTCTCCTCGCATATGTCGGATAAGGGCGCTCCACACTGAATGTAACTCGCTGTCTGTGTGGTGGAACGACCCTCTGCATCGCCTCCGCGGCCTCAGTACCCGCCGGAGGATGCGCAACAAAACCCTCCCTCATCGGCACCCAAGCCGGAGGGTCCTGCAGTGATACCATCCCTGCTGCCCTCAAATCAGTCAACCCAAAACTAACAGTCCTCGGTCCCCTCGTCAAATGTGTCTCATGATATCTCTGAAAAACCCCCAAATGATGAGCTATCCTCGTAATATATGGGCCCATATCCATCCTAGAAGTAACACCTCCACGACGAATCCTCTGAAAAGATAATAACATCACATACGCAAGGTTGAGGTCATGTGGCCCCATAATCGCCCGCATGCGAACCAGATCCAAACGATTACACTTGTCGGCCCCGGACTTACGTCCGACAAGTGTGCATGCAATAATCCTATGTAGATAACGAATAACAGGATCCCGGATAAATGATGCCGGAACAGACGCGGCGTAATCACAATCGGCGATCGTCCTCCAAAACGCCGCTATCTGCCCATCAGTGATGCCCTGGGGATGGGGTCTCTGAAAGTATCCCCTCGGCGCAGTCTCAAAGGCTGGTAACTCCACCTCAGCCTGAGTGTAGAACCCAGTAGCAACGGCAAACTGCTGAATACTCAGCTCGAACACCCGCCGTCCTAGCGAAAAGGAAACCGCGTACGGCTCAGAAAAACGATCAGACTCTAATCGAAATGTAGAATGAAACTCTAAGGTCAGCTCCCTATACTGCCTATCTCCACACGCCAAAACCTGCCTCCATCTAGGCGTCAACAAAGCCTCAATCCTCTGCCTCCCGCCTAAAGTATCTAACAACCCCCAGTCGAACGTCCTACACTGCAACAGATCAAGCTCCAGAAACCTCTCACACTGTACGTACTCGGGCGTCCCCTTAGCAAACTGTAGCAAGGTGTGCTCCCCTAGCACCCTCTCATCCTCCGGAATAGGGTCAGCAGCGTGATCAGGCACCACCTCCTCCTGACGGTAGTCGATCGTCCTCGCCTGTCGCTGAATGATAACCGGAGGATCCGGTGTCCCACGCGCCCGCTTGAGCGGGCCCCGCGATCCACTACCCGGCGGACGACCAGACATCTCTGCAAAACAGATGTTAGAAACACAGAATAACAATAATCGCAGATCTAGGCCCGAAAATCAACAATCCACACAATTTTCTCAAATCAGGGTTCCCATCGTGGCGCGAGGAGAAATCCTCAAACCCTCGCGACACGATGCCCAATTAAACCTCGAAACCCTAATTTCAAACACGCATCGTGGCGCAAGGAGTAATACTCAACCCTCGCGACACGATGCCTAATTAATCCTGCAAAACCCTAAAATTAATAACGGATCGTGTCGCGAGCGTCACGAGCAGGGGCTCGCGACACGATCTACTTGGCGACGGGCAAAAATAAAAATCGGTGATAACCGAGCCCTTGTCAACCAAATCAGAACCGATTACTGGCCTTCCGAACACATACATCATCACATTGCACAGTTTCACTCTATATCATGTTCGGGTTTCACGCAATTACGATAAAACTACAAACTTAAAACTACATCTAACCTATCATTAAAAAAAAACGATGCTCGAGATGGAGTACATACCTGGTGGCAGTTCAGAGTCGAGAGAAAAACGATGCGGGCTCGGCGGTGTCGTCGCTTCGGTGGTACGACGGCGATGATGGTGTGCCGGTGGTGGAAAATGTTGGGGACAGTGAGCGGTGATGTGTAGTGACGGTGGTGAAGGGTGGGCGGTGGTCGCAGTGGGGACGGTGAGCGGTGGTTGGCGATAGTACGGTGGTTGTTGATACAAGAAATGGCAATGAGCTGGATCAGACGAAGACACAGTTTTTGTATTTTGGTCTGGCGGCCGAACTCCGGCCGAACCTTGGCCGAACCTGAGGTTCGAACAAGCCAAGGAGTTCGGACGTCCGTATCTTATATATAAGTGTTTGTGTCTTTGTAATTTGTAAGTTTTTGAGAGTGAGCGAATTTTGTATGTGAGATTTTCTCTGTGTCTCTGTGTAACTCTGATTCTCTGATTAATACGAGATTGAGTTTTATTTACATACGTGTGTTGATTTCTCACTTGTTTACGTTTGCATTCGATCAATTCGTCCAAACCGATCCACGTCCAGTCTCTTTCAGTGGTGTGGAGTGGTGGGTCTCGGTGGTGAAAGGGGTTAGCGGTGGTGTGTTGTGGGTTTAGGTCAAATGACAGACGACCTTGTTAAAAGATATTTTTTTCAAACTTTTAAACACGGATCGTGTCGCGAAACTCTCTGTGGCGCAACGTCGCGCCACGATCCCCAAATTGGGAGACCTTAATCGATTAATAAACGCGTCATGGCGCGAGGAGAAAGCCTCAACCCTCGCGCCACGATTAGGTCTACAGTGGCAGGAGATTTTAAAATTTTGAAATGTATTGCCACGTTTTGCGTTTTCTTTCACACCACCACCGACACTGCGATTTCTTATAAATTTATCCTAAACATACCTGGAGTGTCTCTGTTCTGCTTCCACCATCTTCTCCATGCCTCTCGAGCTCCTGAAATTACAACTAATTAAAAGAAAACAAAGAAAACAAAGAAAACGAAGAAAGATAAACAAAACAAAACGCAAAACTCGGGTTGCCTCCCGTTTAGCGCTAAGTTTAACGTCTTCAGCCAGACGGTACTACTCTTCACGCTTTTTCAAATCCCGGATGTGTGTATGGTGGCGCCAGAAAGTAATCATCCTTATCCACCTTCCCATGAATATCTGCTGAATCCACATAAGGCTTCAATCGATGTCCGTTCACAACTTGCCTCAAATGATCGTCAAGATCTTCTATCTCCACATTACCATACTCTCTAACTCTAACTACTACATACGGTCCCGTCCACTTACTCTTCAATTTTCCCGGAAACAACTTCAATCGCGAATTATATAACCACACTTTCTGTCCCGGCTTAAACTCCGTCAACCTCAGCTTTGCATCATGATATTTCTTCATTCTTTCTTTGTAAGCCGATGCAGAATCATAAGCTTCAGCCCGCAACTCCTCTAATTCACACAAATCCAACTTCCTTTGTCTTCCCGCTTCATCATAATCCACATTCAATTCTTTCGTCGCCAAATATGCTCGATGAGCAATCTCCACCGGTAGATGACATCCCTTACCGTAAACCAACCGATACGGAGTCATTCCAATAGGCGTCTTGTATGCGGTGCGATACGCCCATAAAGCGTCATCCAACTTGATTGCCCAATCCTTTCGGTCGGGTCGCACTGTTTTCTGCAAAATCTCTTTGACCTGCCTGTTGGAAACTTCAACTTGCCTGCTCGTTTGCGGGTGATAAGGCGTTGCAATTATGTGGTCCACCCCATACCTCTTCAAAAGCTTGCTAAACCAAAAATTCTTAAAGTGTGATCCCCCATCACTGATAATCACCCGGGGGACTCCAAACCTCACAAAAATATTAGACTGAACAAACTTACATACCACCTTGCTGTCGTTGGTCTTGGTTGCGATTGCTTCCACCCACTTCGATACATAATCAACAGCTACCAGAATATAAACAAACCCATGGGAGTTCGGGAATGGACCCATGAAATCGATCCCCCAAACATCAAACAACTCTACTACCAAAACGGCTGCATGGGCATTTCATTGCGCTTGGAGATACTCCCCATCTGCTGAAACCGATTACAAGCCCTTGCAAACTTATGTGCATCCTTGAAAACCGTTGGCCAATACAAGCCTGATGATAATACCCGACGACCCGTTTTCTGACCACTGAAGTGTCCTCCACATGCTGATTCGTGTAACAAACTCAGAACACTCGGCACTTCTTCACTCGGAACACTTCTCCGAATTATCTGATCGGGACCTATCTTGAACAAATCTGGCTCGTCCCACACATCGTGTCTCACCTGAGCCTTAAACTGCATCTTCTGCTTGGATGTCCAATGATCTGGTAATGTACCTGCAGCCAAAAAATTAACAATATGAGCATACCAAGGTAAAGTCGAAACAGAAAGTAAATGCTCATCGGGGAATGTCTCATTGATCCCCATGCTATCTCCATCTTCAATGTGTGGCAGTCTAGACAGGTGATCTGCCACCACGTTCTCTATCCCTTTCTTGTCACGAATCTCCATATTGAATTCTTGCAGCAACAGAATCCACCGAATCAGCCTCGGTTTAGCATCTTTCTTCTCCATCAAGTATCTGACCGCGCTGTTGTCTGAATACACAATCACCTTGCTCCCCCAAATGTAAGACCTGAATTTATCAAGGGCAAAAACTGCTGGATTAGGTGTCTAAGCCTATAACTATAATTGATAGCAGCACAGTCCTTTTGGGTTGCCCTCAAGACTCGACATATGGAGAATTAATAAAAAGGGAAAAGAAATAGTTTGTTAATTATTATGGTTTAATAATTAACTAGATAAAAACTATTTGGGAGGTTAATTAACAGTTTGTTAATTGAAAGGGATAAATAATAACTAATCAATAGTTGGTTAAATTAGGAAATTGTCTATCCCACATGGAAGATTTCGAAAATCCCTTAGGCAAAAGGGAATTCCGAAATTTTGCATGTATCCCACATTGGTGGGATTACAAAGTAAGGAGGTTATCCAAGGCTATAAATAAAGGCCTTAGGAATTCATTCCAATTCGCTCATCAAGGCTTGAGTATTCGCCTCCTTCTTTCTCCCTCCTTGTGGAAGAACTTCTTATAGTTCATCCCACCCTTAGTTTATATTCTTCTTCGAGTCCTTGGGTGTGATCCCATTAGAGGCACGACGCTTGTGGTGCTTGCTTCCTTGAAATCAAGAAGGATTATTATAGTTGTTTACTATAACAACTAAGAGGTATGTAACCCCATCTGTCTTAGTAGATTATTTATTTATTTTGATTGTTTGCTAGGGTTCATGATATGTTCATAGTTATAGGTTCAATAGTGAAAACATAGATCATGTTTTAGGTTGCATGCACCCTTAATTGTTTAAGTTTGCTTGTAGTGCCTGAAACCTATCAGTGGTATCAGAGCATAAGGTTTGTTTTCAATTGAATTAGCTATAATTGTTGAACTGTTAGGAGGCTCACATTCGATTTTAGGTATTAGGATTTTTGAAACCCTAATCTTGCCCCCTAAGTTTCGAATGCCTTTAGGATAAGGATTAATTTAATAGTTTAAATTTATTATCCTATTTTTATTATTATTATTGATATATAATAATGGTATTTTTAAAAGTTTAAAAATACACCTTATACTATATGTATGATTAAAAGCTTAATTGTTATTATATGTATAAGAACAACAGTCAGTCAAATCAATAGTAGGCCTCATTCACGAAGCTAGTCTATAAGGGGGTATAAGGAAACTGCCTATAAAATGGTAGTTGAATGGGTGTCCATTCTCACCCACCGCTTCCTTGATTAGTGGAGGGTCGTTAGCCGAACGGGTTTGATAGGACTAAATTTAATTCCCATTAAAAGTATAATGACATTAAAAGTAACTAAACCTTATATTATAAATTCCTAGTTACTTTAGGAAAAATGTGAATTTGTATGCTAACCCATGAAATTGCACATTACACTTTATAAGTCATTAGTGGAGCGTGTGTGGTTAACCGACACACTAGTGGAGGCCCAACTTTAATCGAATTGCTAATATATATTTTTTCCAAACTTTCTGAATTCACAATTAGTCATTCCCACGAGATACTTTCCCAATTTTCACAACTAACCCCTCAACTTACATGTAATTCTATGTCGGTCCCTGAACTTTATTGATTAATTCTTTCAACCCTTGAACTTTAATGTAATGTCATACCATCCCCCTGGGCAATTATAAAAACCTACACATAATCATATTAAATCATTTTGAGCACAATTAAACACAATTTACCTAATAAAAACAATTAAAAATAAAAGACTCAAATGATTAAATAAACACACACCAAAATATACAAAAAATGACTCAATAGCACATTAAGACTCAAATACTATAAAAAAGATAAAAACCAAATAAAAATGACTCAAACTCAACTCAATTTATATACAAAATACACGGGAAATATA
>JBCNJP010000012.1:20803593-20819178 GCA_039602395.1 Deinandra increscens subsp. villosa | reverse complement strand
AATATCAAACAAGCAATTACTGAATTAATGATTGTCACAAGTCAAAAATTCATCCAATATCAAAAAGCCTAGTTTGAACTCAGTAAACCACTAACCTTCACTCAAAGTGATTATAACGGAATTAGCCGGACATGGCGAAAGTCAAAAACACGAAAATCAAAGAATACGCCATGAAATACTTGCTGACTGCTTGAAAATCTTCACCGAATGCTTGGAATTAGCCTGGAAGTCGTGGACAGTCGTTCAAAATCGTCCAAGAGAGCAGAAGAAACGAATGAATGGCATCACATTGGCTTAAATAGCCAAACCCTAATTTTTGGCCGACATCACACCCGTCGCGTGTCGCGACGGTCTCTCCTTCACAGGCTCGCGACACGAGCTCGCCAAAATAGTCGGGCCTTCATCTTCAACTCGCGTCATGTCGTGAGGAGCAAGTCTCAACCCTCGCGACACGATCTGATCTCGAATCCAGAATTCTTCTAATCTTCTAACACTTCAATCCGACCGAATTCGTCACGTTAACGTACAAACCTGAAATAAACGAAACTATACAAAGTGATGTGTTCCCGACTAAACATAAACCATAAAAACAGGGAATTAAGAATGATAACACACTAAAAATCACTAACACATCAGTGTTCAATGAAATGCTTGAATGAGAGTGATAAATTGTTTAAGCTGAATTCATGAACTTGGTTTTGTATTGGAATGTAAACTTTGTGAATTATGAATGTGGAATAGAGAATTTAATCTATGATGTGGTTATAGGTGAACCAAGTGGACATGGGGGTTATCAACGAGAAGACAAGGCCAAATCCTAAAGGTAACATGTAGTGGTTTAGCTGAATTATGCTATAAATTGTGATTGTGAATTAAAAACAATATAACTTGAGATGTTACAAATGAACTGGGATTGTTGAGGATGGGAATGGGGAATTGGGAATTGGTCATGATACATGATCACGTTGAGGTGTAATGTCTATGACCTATTTGGGTTGTGCTAAAAATTGTGAAAATTAAGGATATGTGAGAGTTATAGTCCTCAAGTTGTCCCTACATATAATCAAGCAGTTTGGCACAATGTGTATGCGCCAAGGGTAGTATATGATGAAAGCATAGCAGATGGACATATGTTAAATTTGCAGCTTTGTGATTGAAATGTTAGCGGGTCAAACGGGTTGGGTAAGGTGTTACGGATACCCAAAATGTGATTTTAACATGAATATTGATGAATTGAGTAAAATCCCCTTGAATGCAGGTAATAGTGAGTTCATCGCACCAATAATAGGTTAGGAAAGCATGAGATTGAACTAAAGTGTGAAATACAGGAAAATTGCTTATTCTGGGAAAAACTACCATGATCCCCGGAAAATATGGCTCCAAGCGTATCACTTGGAGTGCATATAAAAGTAGGCGATACACCTGATATTCCAGTCGACATGCCTTGTATTCTAGGCGATACGCCTAGAATTACTGAAATTCTAGATGATATGCCTAGAATTACTGAAATTCTAGGCGATACGCCTAGAATTACTGAAATTCTAGGCGATACGCCTAGAATTACTGAAATTCTAGGCGATACGCCTAGAATTACTGAAATTCTAGGCGATACGCTTGGAACTAAGGCTCGAAAATTTTTGTATTTTTTTATGTAAATGTGTAGTATTATGTGTTTAGATGGTATATGTCTTCAATACTAATGTGTTACTAGTATCGTTGACAGGTAACGAGTAAAAGGGACTTAGGACCGAACCATGAAGCTTAATGATCCGAACACACCACTCATTTGGGATCTTAGCAGTTATTCTGTAAATGGAATTAGTATGTAGTGTACTCTGATGAGACGTGCATTTTAACATGTTTACTTTGTCTATAAAGCCGACTATGAAATGTTGGATCTTTTTGAAGTACTTAAGTAACAATATTTTCAAACATGTGTTTTTGTCATTTGAATACACGTCTAAGCGGTAGATTGTGATGTGATTTGAATTGTATATAGTAATAATAACTATTGATTGTGTTGTCTGGACCACTGTGGTGGTTGAGCTGAAATTGAAGATGATTGACACGCAGAAAGGTGTGATAATGATACTAACCTATTGTAAGTTTTAAGTTTACAATGGTGGATGAAAGTGATCCAGATGGGGCTCTTACAGAGCCCATGATTTCAGAGAAAAAGAAGCTGATTGCGGATGAAGTGGAGGCCTCCATGGAATCGGCAGTCCGAACCCACGTGGCCCAATGGAGAATGCCTTAATGGAGGCATTGGATAAGAAGCTGTAATCTTTGAGGAATGAATTGATGGCGGAGCATAGTGGGAGGAAAGAAAAAGGGAGGTGCATGTAGAAAGATTTCTTGGCGTGTAAACCTCCCCTTTATACTAGTGATGCGGATCCGATAGCCTGTTATAGGTGGCTAACGGAATTTTAAGCGATATTTGAGTGGAGTCACTGTGATCCGGTGGATCAAGTGATGTTTGTAACCAAGCAACTCCGGTCGCACGTGAAAGACTGGTGGGATATGACGAGGGCGGAGAAAGGGAAGGAGGCTATAAAGGCCATGACGTGGGAAGAATTCAAGGCAGCATTTGCAGTGTATCATAGCCCCCAAGCTGAAGTGAACAAGATACAAGACGGACTCATGCAGTTCCGTCAAAGAAAGGGGCAACCGACTGGGTAAGTAATCAGTTACTTCCTGGATAGAGTGAAATTTTATAAAGATCTGTTGAGAACTAAAAAGCAAAAGGTATACCAATTCAAAAACATGCTGCAGGCTGATTACAGGGAGTTTATAAATGCTTCCAGATGTGCAACTCCGAGGAGCTAATTAATGCTTGCCGGGAGAGAGGGACAGAGAGAGTTGGAATTGAAAAAGCAGGAGGAAAAGGGTGAAAAGAGGGGAGCAGATAGCACTTATGCCCCGAGCAAGAAACCAAGGGTTAGTGACTCACCCAAGAAAGCTGAAAGCAAGAAAGGTGGATCATCGAATTGTCCACATTGTGAGAGGGTTGAACAGGAGAGAATGTTTTCTATTAACAAAGCAGTGTTATGGGTGTGGAAAGACGGGTCATGGGATAGCTCAATGTCCCAGCCCTGCACAATTGTGTTTTAGATGCGGAAAATGGGCCACAGAAAGACTGAATGCCCAAACCCGAACATTGGGGCGGGTCAAAGCGGGTTGAAGACAGAAATTCCTCAGGCGATGGGAAGATCTTATCAGCTGACAGTGGAGGAAGGGAAAGTGGAATCAGGGGTAGTGAGAGGTATTTTCCTTGTTAATTCTATCTCTACATATGTATTGTATATCATTTTGTTTCTAGTGATTTTACTCGTCAACCCTCTTTCGTTATTAACAAGCTGTCTGTGCCTCTAGAAGTAGAAATAGCGGATAATAAGTGTGTTTTAGTCTTCGATGTGTATCGTGATTGTAAAATCTCAATAGAAGGTGAAGACTATTCGATTAACCTAATACCAATGATGATGGAGGAATTTAAGGTGATAGTGAGAATGGATTAGTTATCTGATGGTTGTCGAATCCAACAAATAAATTTATAAATGTGAAACTCACTACAATACACAATACAAAATAGTATGAGTGGAAGTAAGGTTCGTGTCCATAGGGAAAACGGATTAAGAAACTTTTTATTTACAAGAAGAGTTTTTAAACAAGTGGAAGAGGAAGGGGTGTTAAGAAAATGTAAATGTTAGAGAACAAGTTATTAAACAACAATAAGTAGTAGTGAAAACGGTAATGGATTAACAAGCATAGGAAATGATGCAAGTAATCTAGGTTTAAAGTACAGTTTCAACGCACAGGGCATTCTTCATATTAATTATGCTTTTAATCATTAATAATTATGAGTGCAATGAGTTTATCATTAAAAAGATTGTATCGATACTAAACGTCACACCGTTCGGACGTTACCTTCACTAATGTCTAACCAAGCGCAGTTCGTTGGTTAAAGCCAACTCGCTACTTTAAGCTCACGCCGTTCGGATCTTAATGTGCGAGTTGCATAGTAGTGAAGTATCGATTATCATTAAATATTCATGTCGTTCGGAATACTTAATAACATTGGATAATTTCTATAACGATAATGAATTCATAGACAAACACAAAACCGTTATTTGAACCTTTAGTATCAAGTAAAAAATATAAAATATTTAAAACTTGATGAACGATATTAGTTTATTAATAAAGTGATCAATTTTACTAACAATCCAATTTGAATTCGAGATCACCTCGGATTTGAAGAATAAGAAGTTATACAAACCAAGCTAATTGAAAATAAACTTGCATAATTATTTCATAAAAAGCATTGAATTAATAATATAGAACGGAGCCCAAATGTTGAAACTCATAAAAGTACTTAGCCTAACATTATGGCTATAAACATAATTAGAATAACTTACAAACTAGAAATAGATGAATACTTCAAACGTTCGGAGAATATTTTGGAGTTCCTGAGAGATGTTTAAACCTCCCTAATCCTCCTTAGACTCTCTAGACTTATTTAGGATAATTATTCTAAGGAAATTATTAAAAGAAACTAAGGAAAATATGATCTTTTGCTGAAGCCAGGATGGTCTATTTATAGTAACAATTGAGAGATCTTCATTGATTGCATAATTGGAAGAATGCACTCAAATGCCCCATGTGGGTTACTATTTCATGCGAATTTGATGGATCTTGTTTCCCATCGACGGTTGTAATTCACCATTTTACAAGGTTGAATAACCCATGTGAAGAATACATGAAATATGTTGCTTCCCACCGTCGGTAGATAATTCACTTCTCCTTTTTCTTTTTATTTTTCTTTTTATTTTTTTGTTTTTATTTTTTTCCTTTTTCACAATCTTATATTATCCACATGTATAAGATTTTTTCCTTCATCTTTTGACTTGTACGCGCTTTTCCTTCGAGTTTCTTTACGTTTTCACTTATTTCTTGATCGGACTGGTTGCTTCATTCCCGTGTTGCTTTTGTTTCGAATTTAGAATTGTGGTCAACTTCGACATAAATCTTAGCTAAATAATATGTATAATCTAGCACGTATCAAATATCCCCACACTTATCAATTTGCTTGTCCTCAAGCAAGACTTTCTTCTGAATCCCTGTTGGACATAAAAAGTAGGCAAATAGTTAACAAATATAGAGACTTATGTACAAATTAGCTTTAGAAATAAGAAGATGTATCCAAGTAATTTCTTTTTGAAAATATGGAGTTTTGATAAGTTTATGCTTTCAGCTCTCCAGTTATTCAGTTATTTGCATTCCTCACAATGACTCACTCACACTCGGCTTCATTTTGTAATTTGGTAAAGGATATACCAATATTTTATGTAATCACTCCAAAGCTTAGCCATAAAGTAACATTTTCATAAGCTTGTAGGGGAATCTTGTCTGTAGCATGCTAGATCGCATAAATCAAGAGGGCTGTAAACAGGTTGTAACAAGGCTTGGGTTTTAGGTGGGGATATAGGGGTTTATTGGCTGAAGTGTTGTAATCCGGTTTCGCTAATCAAATACTTCCCATACTAAAGGTAGACAAACAACTTCTTTTTTTTTGGTTCACAAACTGAGCGACTCTTTTAGGGTCAAATTGTCAAGACCAGTTTTATCGAAGATGTTGATAAAGTCTTCCTCCACCTTATAATAGACGTCGCTTCCAACTCTAATGGACCATTCGGCTTTTAGCCTAATAGCCCCCATCCTCATTAGAAGTGTGTACTCATATTGGGATTCAGTCTGACTTTTTCTACATCTTCCTGTATGCGACCAATTTCTGCAGCCCATACATTTTTCGTATCGTTTTGCTCTTCTTTTCATAGCACTTTTGGATGTCTCGCAAAACGGTGGAATTTGTTCCTCTTGGCGCCACTTCTTCCTCACCTCATTGCTTAAGAGAAAAATTCTCTCCCTAAGTTCTGTAGGCAACCTAGGCTTCGCGAATTGCATACAACAAAGTAAATTGAAATCGGAAGGATGCATTTCCAGTTCTTTAGGGTCTGCCAGTAGAAGACCAATACTAAGCTTTCTAAAAAGAAAAGAATTAACCTAATCAGATTTTCACGTGGTTTAACACAAGGCTAAAAGGGGTGTAAAAGGTTGGATAATGTGGTTTAAAGCAAACGAAGTAGGAATAGGCTCAACTGGGGGAAAGTAAGGGATTATCTTTTGGGGTTGGAAATTAAAGGGGGAAAAAGTAAGGAAATGGGTATTATTTTTGTAACATATTTGCCTAAAAGCATTTTTTTTTCTACAGATTATCATTGCTTAACATGTTTTTCTGTTTTTTATTCCCTCATCCCCACACTTAAATTACACAATGTCCTCAGTTTGTTAAAGTAAAGAAGGTATTAGGATAGGAAGAACAGAAAAACTTCCCTGTTTGTGCTTTCCCAGATTCACGCTTGATGAAAATTCCAAGTAGCTTGCCACAACATAATTCAAAGAGATGGATGTCTTCAATGTACAAACTTACAGGCCGTAAGTCCACGTTGTTCTTCTACGATCTGTATGAATTATGTTCTAGAAGTATGGATTAGCAAAAGATACATGTCGTGTGTCATGAAACCTTCCAGTGTACGCCTCGTATACATTTATGGCCGTTGGAAAAATACCCAAAAAGGGCATTATGACCGTTGCACACCCACTATAAATAACCACTTGCCAATCTCATTTCCTTTCATATCAAACACACACAAAAGGAACCAAGATAGAGTGATGAAGATGGTGAATTTGTTTGTGGTTGTTCTTACCGTAATGGTCCTGATGTGCCCGGTCTTAATTTACCATCTCCCTCCTGGTGAATTCTGGCATTTCCTAGTTGCGTTTGTTTTTGTTGTTTTACCGTTGTATTTCATTTCCCTTGTAATGACTTATTATTAGCAATAAAGTGTTTATTTATGAAAAATTGCAAACGTAAAGCACGAAAAAAAATCACCAAAGACACACAAAAATCATGTAAAATCACGGGTTGCCTCCCGTGCAGCGCCTTTCTTTAACGTCTTTGGCTAGACATGGGCATTATGTTTTAGTTTGAGTATGTAGGATTTTTCAATTCCAAATCGTCAATATTTACTTTTTGGAACCCTTCATAAAACAGTTTTAATCGATGCCCGTTTACCTTGAATGTTTTACCTGTTTTTTCACTTGTGATTTCTACAGCGCCATGATGAGAAACGTTGGTAACCACAAACGGTCTGATCCATCTTGATCGTAATTTTCTTGGAAATAATTTGAGTTTTGATGAGAACAATAACACTTTTTTGGCCAATTATGAAAGATTTTCTTGTGGTGGCCTTTTCGTGGAATGCTTTTGTTTTTTCTTTGTATATTCTGGAATTCTCGTAAGGATCGTTTCATATTTCTCCCAGTTCATGGATTTGTAACTTACGATGAATTCCAGCATCATCATTCTCTTCCAATTGAATTTCTTGATAGCCCAATATGCCTTGTGCTCCAATTTAACTGGCAGATGACAAGCTTTTCCATACACAAGATGAAAGGGTGACATACCTATCGGTGTGTTGTAAGCGGTTCGATATGCCCACAAGGCATCGTCCAATCTTAGGCTCCAATCTTTATGGTTTGTGTTTACCGTTTTCTCGAGTATTGACTTGATTTCTCGATTGGATACCTCAGCTTGCCCATTGGTTTGTGGGTGATAAGCTGTGGAAATACGATGAGCAACTCCATACTTCTTAAAAAGTGCTTCAATTGTCCGGTTACAGAAATGTGTTCCTCTATCACTTATAAACGCACGAGGCATTCCGAACCTGTTAAAAATGTTAGTTTTCACAATATCTGTAACAACTTTAGCATCATTAGTTTTGTGGCCTTGGCTTCCAGCCATTTGGAAATGTAGTCCACTGCCAGAAGTATGTTCCACTGCCAGAAGTATGTACATGTTCCCAAATTACGAAGGGAACGGACCCATGAAATCCGTGCCCCATACATCAAAAATCTCACACACCAAGATGGGTGTGAGAGGCATTTGGTCTTTCGATCCTAAATTTCCGGTCTTTTGACATCTTTCACAAGTTTTACAAAACATGTATGAATCTAGAAATATACTAGGCCAATAAAAACCGGACATAAGTATCTTTGATGCTATTCGTTTTGAACTAAAATGTCCTCCACAAGCTTTTGTATGACAAAAATCTAAAATGGAAGGTACCTCGCTCATGTCAAGGCATCTTCTTATTACCTGATCAGCTCCATATTTCCATAGGTATGGTTCGTCCTATACATAGTGTCTTGACTCTTTTCTGATTTTCTCTCTGTGTGGCTACTTGAGCAGCAAACAAATGTTCATCAGGAAACAAATCATTCAATGGCATAGGTTTGCCATTGTTAATGATCCTGCTCAAGTGATCAGCCACTAGGTTATGCTTTCCACTTTTGTCTCGGATTTCCAGATCGAATTCTTGAAGTAGCAGTACCCATCGGACTAGTCTTGGCCTTGCATCTTTCTTCGTCATAAGGTACTTTAATGCCGCATGATCAGAAAACACAGTTACCTTAGTACCAAGTAAATATTGTCTAAACTTATCTAAAGCAAAAACTATTTCTAAAATTTCTTTTTCAGTGGTTGAGTAATTGCGTTGAGCTGGATCTAGGATCTTTGAAGCATAGTAGATCACGGTTGGTACTTTATCTTTTCTCTGATCCAACACCGCTCCGACTGCATAGTTGCTCGCATCGCACATAATTTCAAACGTAAGCTCCAATCAGGTGGTTGGATTATGGGTAATGTCACCAACATTTCCTTCAGTGTGTTGAAGGCTTCCTTACATTCATCAGAACAAAAGAATTCTACATCTTTCCGGAGAAGCTCACATAAGGGTTTGCTTATCTTGGAGAAGTCTTTGATAAATCGTCTATAAAAACCTGGATGTCCAAGAAAAGAGCGTACTCCGCGCACACTTTTAGGATAAGGTAGAGATTTAATTATATCAATTTTTCCTTTATCTTACTCTAATCCTTTTGCTGAAACAATGTGTCCAAGAATGAGACCTTGGTCCACCATGAAATGACATTTTTTCAAAATTTAGTACAAGATTTTTTTCATTACATCGTTCCAAAACTTTCTTTAGGTTATTTAAGCATGAGTTAAATGAGTTTCATAAACGGTAAAATCATCCATGTAAACTTCGATTATGTCTTCGACATAGTCAGAAAAAAATGCTCACCATACACCTTTGGAAAGTTGCTGGAGCATTGCAAAGACCGAATGGCATACGACGTACGCAAACGTACCAAAAGGGCATGTAAACGTTGTCTTTTCTTGGTCTTCAGGTGCAACAAGTATCTGGTGGAAACCGGAATATCCGTCTAAACAAAAATAATGAGTTTTACCTGCTAACCTTTCCAGCATTTGATCAATGAAAGGTAAGGGGAAGTGGAATTTATGAGTAGAGGTGGTAAGCTTTCTATAGTCAATACATACCCTCCACCCATTCTGCACACGAGTGGGAACCAATTCGCCTTGTTCATTCTTTGTAACAGTGATACCTTTCTTCTTTGGTACGACTTGGACTGGACTTACCCATTTGCTGTCAGAGATTGGGTAAATCATCCCTACATCGAGCAGCTTCAGAATCTCCTTCTTCACAACTTCCATCATAGGAGGGTTTAGTCTCCTTTGTGCTTCTCGACTATGCTTATAGTCATCCTCCATGAGGATTTTTTGCATACAAAGTGATGGGCTTAAGCCTTTGATGTCAGCTATAGTCCACCCAATTGCTTCCTTATAATGTATGAGCATTTTGACTAAGTCATCTTCTTGTTCTTTTATTAAATTGTTGGAAATGATTACTGGCAACGTTTCTTTCTCTCCAAGGAATGCGTACTTAAGAAGTTGAGGAAGAGTTTTTAACTCTATCTCTGGTACCTGCACAATAGATGGAAGGAGCATCTGTTAAGTAATTGGTAGTTGTAACTTTGGCATTTCATACCTTGCCGGCGCATTCATAAGGGATACCATCTCCATTAACTCCTTTCCGAGTTGAAACTTTTCAGTTATTTCCTTCGCGGGTGTTTCGTCAAGGCTTATGTTTAAGACTAATGCTAAAACGTCATGGTTAGATAACTCAAAATAATCGCTAGTTAAAGGGTTAATTACATCTAACCAGTTTAAATATGAAATATCGCTTGGGTATTGCATAGCATCATAAATGTTAAAAAAAAAATTGGGTAAAGGGTTACCCCGGTGATTCTATATATATACCGCCAAAAAGCAAAAGTAGGGAACAGAAATATACCCTAGTTCATTCATGAGACAGGCCCCAGAATGTAAACAAAACAAAACCAAGAAAAAACCAACCAAACTACTAGCCAAACCAACTAGAAAATCAAAACCAAACAAACTTAGCCGCCATTATCAAAGATCAGCGCCTACGAGATTCCCCAATCAGCAAGGTGACGAATTACACCACTAGTTCTTCTCAATTTCACACCAAGTAGCTTAAGACGAAAAGTTTCAAGAATGCAATTACTTAGCACGTCAGGGGGATGAGTTTGGTTTCGGAACAGCCTCCCATTCCCCTCTTGCCAAACATAGTAAGTTGCAGCGGCAACCACAAGATGGCCAATAACATTAGAAAAAAGATTCGAACCAGCACGAGCACAAAGTTTAGCCGGAATATCCTCCCATCTAGGTTGGATATCCTGCATCCCAGCCTTCAACCCGATAGTCCTCCAGACCTGAGCAAAATAAGAACAACCAAAGAAAAGATGGGAGATAGAATCATGATTAGCAAAACAAAGCTGGCAACACATCATATTCATATTAGACTGTCTGCCATGGTGCCAACGAAGAGTACGCTCCTGGGTTATAAGACGGTTCCTGAAAATCAACCACATAAGAAAAGCATGTCTAGGAATACAATGGGGGGACCACACGACCTTCACCCAAGGGACCTCCACGTTGTGGACCCTTAAAGAATTCCAAGCTGTAGAAACCGAAAACGAATCAGCATCCTTCCAGACAATATGATCCTAATCATTATTATTCAAGGGGACAAAGATAGCAGCCACCACATTCGGAGCCAAAACACTCCAATTCTCCGGGACATCTGTGCTCCACAACATCGCTACATTGGTATAAAGATCAAACCCAACATTATAAATACGACGAGCAGAAATGGTGTTGCAAAGAGGATCCTCATCCAACCAGGTGTCAAACCAAGCATTGGTTCTTTCACCATTGCCAATAATCGAACGAATAAAAGGACGAATGATAGGCCGTAGTTGCATAATATTCCTCTAACTCCAGCAACACTTCTGAACAAATTTGCAATCCCAAAAAGTTCTACCCTTAAGATGATATGCATGGACCCATTGAACCCAAAGGAACTCTCTAGAAGTAATGATACTCCAAGCATGATGTGCCATGAGGGCCTGATTCATGTCTCGAATTCGCCGAATACCAAGACCTCCCTCCTTCCTAGGCCTACAAACCTCACTCCACGCAACCTTTGCAACACCCATAGTTGAAGATCCATGACTCCAAAGGAAACTCCGAAGCTTCTTTTCGATATCCTTCATAGTACTCTTGGGTAAAACAAACATAGAAGCCCAGAAAATCTGCATAGAGGAGAGAACAGATATGATGAGTTGTACCCGTCCAGCAAATGAAAGGAACTTATTTTCCAACTATTAATTTTACTATCCAAACGTTCCAACAGAACACTACAACTCTGGGCTTTTAGTCTCGAAGAGATTAAAGGGACCCCCAAGTAACGAACCAAGAGGTTCCCTTCGTTAAACGGCATGACCTCTAAAATGGACTTACGAATACTCTCTAGAACATTAAAGAAGAAAACTGTACTTTTCTGAGCACTAGGGAAAAGGCCCGACATGTGAGAGAACCTTTCCATCGATCTAGTAAGGCACGTAGCAGAAAAAACGTCACCATGAGCAAAAAGAAAAAGATCATCAGCGAAACATAGGTTAACAATCCGCTGCTTAGAACACTTTTGATGAAACCGAAACACAGTTCCGCTAATGCTATAATTCAGGTCCCTAGAAAGAATCTCTATAACAAGAGTAAACAAGTAAGGAGAAAGCGGGTCACCCTGGCGAAGCCCTCTGGCACCTTGAAAATACCCATGAATATTACCATTGATGCAAATAGAGAAAGAGGGGGTAGAGACAGATTCCATAATCCAAGTCACCATTCTATCATGAAAACCAAACCCATATAAAATAGCTTTTAAGAAACTCCAATCCACAGTGTCGTATGCTTTTTGGATATCGACTTTAAAAGCACATCTAGGAGGGCCAAACTGCCGGTGATAATTATGCATCAATTCCTGAGTGAGAAGAATATTATCTGAAATTCGACGACCCGGGATGAACGCAGACTGATTAATACCCACAATAGAAGACAACCATATCTTCATTCTATTAGCCAAGATTTTACTTATGCATTTGTAAACAATATTGCAGCAAGCAATCGGCCTATAATCAATTATGGATGCCGGAGTAGTAACTTTGGGAACAAGAGCAATTAATGTGTGGTTAAGCTCCTTTAGAAGTCTACTAGAATACGAAGAAATCACGTATAGCAGCAATGAAATCTTTTTTAATTACCTCCCAAGACTTCTTAACAAACGCAGCAGAAAAACCATCCGGACCCAGGGCTTTATCATCCCCCATAGAAAATAAGGCCTCCTTAATCTCATTGTCAGTAACATTCACTACCATATTATCGGCAGTAGATTGATCTAGAGAGCTTATGAATAAAACATCCGGAGGCACAGTTTGAGGAGGAACCTTTTTGCCCAAGAAATCCTGATAGTGTTGAACAAAAGCTAAATGCATATTCTCCCCCTCATGAAGCACACCATTCAAATCAGTCACCGCATCGATTCTGCTTCTATGCTTACGGCACTTCAGCGATTTATGGAAAAAAGCAGTGTTGGAGTGTCCCGTAGCTAGCCAGTGAACTTTAGCTTTTTGTTTTAAAAACCGCTCCTCATCAAGACTAGCCTCCTGAAAACGCTTGAGGCAAACATTTAACTGGTCATGAAGGCCAATATCTAACAGATTAGCATCAACATCAGTTTGAGCTTTATCCAGAGCAAACCGAAGGTCTTTCATTTTATTATGGAGATTTCCTTGTTTGAACAGCAGCGTCCTCAAATGGGACTTCAGACCACGAAGCTTTTTAGCAAGAATAAATTGGTGAACCCCATTTATTTCCACCTCCCAACCAGCTTTCACCACTTCCACGAATTCCTCCTTATAAGCCAAGAAATTAGCAAACTTAAACGGTTTGGGCTTATACTTAGTTTTCAACGGGAGCTTGAGGATACAAGGAGAGTGATCAGAAATACGGTACGGCTGAAATAAAGCATACGCTGCAGGGAAAATGTCTGTAAAACCAATATTTCCCATAACCCTATCAATCTTCTTCAACAAACCCACCCCGGATTTCGGCTTTTGGTTCCAAGTGTAGTGCAACCCGACACCATTAATATCAAACACCTCAATGTTTTCCACACATTCCTTAAAATCATGCATGCTAGCATCGATACGAGACGGACCCGTGGATTTATCATCCACATAAAGAGCAGCATTAAAATCACCAAGAAGCACCCACGGATGATCCTTAATAAAATTTTTAAGCATACCAAGATCAGCCCAAAGAGTTCTACGAGTAACATAGTAATTATTTGCATAAACAAATGAGCAAAAAATCGATTGAGAAGTACTCTTAATAACCACTTGAATGTGCATAGCCTGACTAGAAGCAGCCAACACCATAACATCAACACGATTAACATCCCAACTAAGAATGATTCGAGCACCTTTAGGACAATAAGAACTATTGGAGACCCAATCCCATCCCCGAAAGACATGTTTGCAGACTTTAAATAAATTACCAACATCAACATGGGACTCAAGAATAGCACACAACCCAAGATTGTTTTCATGCAAAACTTGACGAACCTCCTTTTGTTTTAGCGAGCGGTTCAACCCCCTAATGTTCCAAGATCCGATACTAATCATTGGGAAACCGATGAAGAAGGAGTGCTTGCCCCTTTAGAGTATGACATAAACTTACTGGTCTCATTATCCCTATCAAGAACCTCCTCGTCCCCCTACACTTTATCCACGACAAATTTTCCTTTAATTGCCTCCACACTATCTTGATCATAGTCATTCAGGACATCATATTTATTAAACGTTCGAACCAATTTGTCATTATCAGCCTTATTAGATGTTCCACTAGAACTCGACTCACCAACCCCCTTGCTCAGGACCCTATATTCAAACTTAGGTTTCATGTTGGTACTAGAATTCAGGAGATACTGAGCAGCTCGCATCAGCTCGCAAGCACTTCACTGTAAGGATCCTGAATTAAATTTCTTGACTAACTATTGCTTTCCCCTTTTTGTTTATTATTCGCAGGTTAGCTCAAGCATGGATCACGTGTCCTAAAGACCCGGTCAACTAACGGAAACGTGGACTGAGTGGACTTCTAACGGTCGTGTGAGGGACGTGGAGTTAGTTGCTAGTTTTTAGGGAATATTGAATGTAATCCATATTTAAACCGAGCTCTAGGCTTACACACATAACACCCTTTTTGCGATTACAATTCTCTGCAACACATAGATTACGAGCTCATTTCATTTGTACTAAGAACATTCGTTATATAAAAGTTTTAGGAGGCAGGTACTTTGAACCAGCCCCTGAGGTTTTTTGCTAGGTTCCTTGAGGATACTCAAGGATTCATGGATTTTCCCTCGTTACATCCTCGTGTCAATCTTCAAATTTATATTTTCATCTTTATTTACATCAAACACGCTACCTCACTTACAAAGTTTGATCAACTAATTGCTTAGGCAGTTTTTGACCAAAACAATTTGGCGCCCACCGTGGGGCAAACGGTGTTTGAATTCGATCAACAGCCTTGATCTTCTTCCCCTAACCAATTCTTGAAGATGTCGACTCAACCAAAATTTACCTCAAAACCTATTTCATACTCTAAGCCCACTGTCAGCACTGGTCTCCCCCCAATGATGAAGAAAGTGACTGATACCGACGCTAAAAGAGTGGAATATCCTACTTTTACTGGATCTCAAGGTACGTCCACTGACTCTGCTATTTCTAATAACGATCTCTATGTTTTGATCAGGCAGATGAAGTCTCATGTGGATGAGCAAGCCAAAACCAACGTGAAAATGATGAAGGAGATCATGGAATTGAAGAAATCAAAGAAACCGGTAGAGGAGATCAGCCCGTTGATGCCAAAGTCATTCGGGTTTGACTCTCCGGAAATATCGGAGCAGCCAAAACAGAAAATAAACCCCTCTACTGCTCCAAAGTCAGATATTGCAACGGCTACTACTGCAGGATTCTCAGGCTCTCAGCACCAGAAGACCTCCAGGGTGATAGATCAGGAATACTCTGGATTCTACTCCGAGCAGCCCCCAGAATCTTACTATAGTGGATATGGAAGTCAGCAGCCGCCGAGATCCTCGAGCCATCAACCAGTCGGGTTTTCAAACCAGCAAGTGCCGAGAATCTCGGTACAACAACCTATATCTCAATCGCAGCGGTTCATGACGT
>JBCNJP010000012.1:20750785-20803093 GCA_039602395.1 Deinandra increscens subsp. villosa | reverse complement strand
AGTAAAGCCTTCAGCCTGAGCGGCTGTTGCCATTTCAATCATGCATTCCAGCACGCTGATGGCAACTGAAGATTGAGCATTCTGTTCGGCCAGCCTTAAGGCTTCAGCAGCTGCAGCATCTTTTTCTTTGAGCTGCTTCTCATAATGGCGTGTGTTGCTGGCTGCTGCCTTACTCACCTTCTCAAGACGAAGCGTGGCCTGGTCAAGTTTAAGCTCAGAGGCTTCAAGCTTCTGCTCAGCTGCTTCAAGCTTCTGCTCCATAGCCTCCAGTTTGCCTTCGAGATCAATCACCTCGTGGCTCAGCTTGTCGATACCCTGCACCAAAGCATAACACATCAGAATCAACAAGGGAAGTATTATAATTATGTTAACATACTTCTCTATTATTGTGCTATTACTAACAATTTTCACCACAGCTTGCAGCGAGAGCAGCTTGTTAGCAGCTGCAACAGGAGGGAGATCATCGAAGCTGTCTACATTGATAGTGGAGTCTGGAGCCTTGCGCTTCTTTGCAGAAGAGGTCTTGGATCGAGTGCTGGGAGCTCGAAACTTAGGGGCCGAAGGATCAGTGGGAGCCTTGCTGCTGGTCTCTTCAGTTTTCTCTTTCTTTGCGATGAGCAGTTTGAGGTCCTTGAAGGAGAAGTTGGAAGCTGAACCTGGAGCTTCATCATACACAGAAAGGGATCAGTTTCCAGAAATCATAAAGAATAACTTGAAACAAAAGGAGAACAGATTCATACAAATACCTGTTGACATGGTTCTTGAGGGGCTGAGAGATTGCTGGGTGATGCTTCTAGCACTTGAAACGTCTTTGGGTTGACTGCTTCTTTCTGCCACTGGGATGCTGAAGAAATCCTTGAGCTTCCTGGAGGATTCACGGGTTGGCTTAATTAGAGCTTCAAACTTGGGCACTGTAAAAACAAGAATGCAAGCATATCAGTTAAATGAAATTGAAGGGTACTTGGAATTAGAATGTTACAAAAACTCTTCCTACCCTTGACAACCCACTGGGTAGGAAGGTTCTCACAACCGACAAGGCTACTCCTTTTTACAAAGAAGAATTGACGCTTCCAATCATGGTCATTGTGAGAAATCCTAGGGATCATCTGAGCTTCTCTGGTTCTAACCTTCAAGACAAACCTGTTGTTGCCGTGTGTGGCCAATCGGTACACTTTGCAGATCTCGGCGACCCCAATGTTTAGGTTACGGGTCTGGTTCAGGTGATGAAGAGAAAGAAGAATTCGCCACACCATGGGCATTACTTGAGAGTAGGCAAGGTGGGTGATCGAAAAGAAATCAGTGACCAAATCCGGGAAAGGAAATGTCATTCCAAGCAGAAAAGGGTAGTGAAGGAAACAGACCCATTCGTCGGAGATATGGTCAGCTTTCAAAGACGGATCGTAGGGACGGAACTCAGCTCCGGCGGGAAAGCTCGCAGAACGCTACAACATTGCGATCTTCCGATCGTCAAAGTTACAGTTCTCCTCCGCCGTCGCCGGGAGGAGTCCTTGGTCAGTAAACTCGTCGGCCACTTGGTTGGAGACTGTGGCCGATGATCGTAACAACTTTTTCCCCATGATCGGAAAAAAAATACGAGAAGGGAGAAAGAGGAAACTAACCTGGAGAAGATGGGAGAAGCTCTAGGGTTTTTGCCAAATAAAAGCTGTGAAGAATAATGAAAGCAAAGAGAGAGTTATAAAGGAAAAAACAAACGGGAACTTCGCCTAGGAAGTTGGGTCTAGCTAATTCCTCTCAAATCGCAGTTACTTAGCGATAAGGTTCAAGTTCAAATTTTCGACAGCTGGCTTGCATGCGCCAACCGCCAAAAATTTGGGGGCAATTGTTGGTACTAGAATTCAGGAGATACTGAGCAGCTCGCCTCAGCTCGCAAGCACTTCACTGTAAGGATCCTGAATTAATTTTCTTGACTAACTATTGCTTTCCCCTTTTTGTTTATTATTCGCAGGTTAGCTCAAGCATGGATCACGTGTCCTAAAGACCCGGTCAACTAACGGAAACATGGACTGAGTGGACTTCTAACGGTCGTGTGAGGGTTGTGGAGTTAGTTGCTAGTTTTTAGGGAATATTGTTACAATGTAATCCATAGTTAAACCGAGCTCTAGGCTTACACACACAACACCCTTTTTGCGATTACAATTCTCTGCAACACTTAGATTACGAGCTCATTTCATTTGTACTAAGAACATTCGTTATATAAAAGTTTTAGGAGGCAGGTACTTTGAACCGGCCCCCGAGGTTTTTTGCTAGGCTCCTTGAGGATACTCAAGGATTCCTGGATTTTCCCTCGTTACATCCTCGTGTCAATCTTCAAATTTATATTTTCATCTTTATTTACGTCAAACACGCTACCTCACTTACAAAGTTTGATCAACTAATTGCTTAGGCAGTTTTTGACCTGTCTTCTTTGTCGTTTTCTTCTTTCCAGCCTCAATAAAACCCTATGCATCCACCGTTGGTTGCACTTGGGATGTAGGTTTACATCTTTTGCACTCCTTTGTTGAATTGCCAAAAACACTACAATGAGCACATCTTGGAGGTCGCCATTCATATTCCACATCAACAGTTTCCGTTATGTAGTTTTCCCCATTCTCATCCGGTGTCGCAATGGTTATTTTGTCTTTGAACTCAGCCTTAGCCGATATCGCTATAAATTCCCTCGCATAACTGCTCCGTCCCTAGACATCCATGCACATCTCAGTCGTATAAGCATCTAAATGTTTTGGGTTTCCCACTTTGGACGCAAGCATGCTTAGACCATCATCCGTGTACGCAGCTAACGGGACGTTATGGAGCTTTACCCACATAGTAACCTCATCAATGTCTTCCTTACGAAGGGCTACATTTGGGGTCCAGATGTTCAAAAACAGTGGCATGTTACGTATCATGCATGGGCCAGACTCCAAAACCCCCCATCATTCCTTTTTCATCAGCAAATTTGAAAAAGAAGAACCCGTTTGCATTCATCATACTTTTTTGGATACCAAACTTTTTCCAGTTTACACGAGTGAAATGTTCAACCACCGGGTACGCCAGTCTATCACCGAGAAAGTACCCATACAATGTAAATTCCATTCTACTTTTAATCGTTTTCACCAAGTCAGTAGGTATAACCACATCAACCCCTTGGTGGTTAGAGGGAGTACTTATCTTATGAAAGTTAATCTTACAACTGCTCACATGACCTGCAAGAGTAGCAGCATATGATACAGGGGTGACCTCAGGCACACTTGTTATCGGAGTTACAGCAGTAGGCTGGCTAGGAACTTGATTCATCTTCACCGAAGAAGACGAGACAGGAGTATCCCCGTTTAGAGCATCCATAATAATTGGTTCAGTATTCATCACAGGAGTAACATTCAATTTAGACACAGGAACCACAGATGGTTTGTCCGTTGTAATGGGTTTAGACGAATACGAGGACGAGTTTTTCAGAATTCCCCGTATTGGAGGGTTACCATCAGTCTTCTTTAGAGCAGCAGATTTTAGGTCCATACACTAAGTTTCCGTAGCGCATGCAAACCCTAAAATAAAGAAACAATCAAGAACAGCAGACCAGCCTCAGGAATGACACAAACGGGATCTTAGCGGCTAAGAACAAGGTTCAATCAAACCAAATCAATGTAAATAATAGCAACCTATTAAATATTACACCAATTCGGTGATAAAACCCTAACCCTAGCAACCAGACTCAAACAATACGAACCGAGGAACAGATGTAAGGAAAAAGCAAAGATGATTAGATCCTAAACAACAATCAATGATCAATAACAATACTCGTAACACAACGTTGAAACATCAATTCGATCATAGGGTGTTATACGTGATTGATACGATCAGAGTAATGGATAAACCAAAAACCCTAATCAAACAATCTCGCTAACAGGCTCGTTACAAATTGAAGGAACAAATCACGTTCACAGGATCGTTAGGGAGTATGATTAATCGATTAGAGTTTGAGAGACAAGATCGCCAAAGTCGCCCACAGCACAGCCATTGGGTTGTTAGCAAGTATATTATCAATGGCAATTAAATGTTAAAATTAATGAAAATTGATGATTTCGCCGTCAAATTCCATTGAGAGGGTACCACTATCGACATCAATCTTGGTTTTAGCGGTTTTTTAAAAATGATCTCCCTAGCAAAATGGAATTTGAGGCTGAAACATCACCATCTTCCATATCTAACACATAGAAGTCAACTGGAAATACTAATTCATTTACCTGAACTAGTACATCTTCTAACACACCTTTTGGATGTACCACAGATTTGTCAGCCAACTGAATGATTACTCCTGTTCTTTTTAATGGTCCTATGTTAAGAGTTTTAAAAATTGAGTATGGTAGGATGTTAATAGAGGCTCCAAGGTCAAGCATGGCTTGTGATATGTTGAGATTTCCCAATTTACAAGGAACCATGAAAACACCTGGATCCTTGCATTTTGGTGGGAGTCTCTTTTGCAAAATGGTAGAAACGTTTCTATTCACTTTGACTGTTCCATTCCCCTTTAACTTTTTCTTAGAAGTACAAAGTTCCTTCAAAAATTTAGCATAACGGGGAACATGTTTAATAGCATTTAAAAGGGGAATGTTTCCCTCTACCTTCCTGAATGTTTCCATGATTTCGTGTTCTTCTCTTTCTTTCTTTGTGCTAAGAAATCTTGAGGGGAATGGAGGAGGAGTGGTAAACTTTGGTTTGACTTCATCGGGTTTGGAAGTATCCTTCTTTTCATCAGTCTTCCTTTCAACAGTGACCTTATGTTCTTCTTCTGGCATTTTCGGTCCATTGTAGTTCTTTCCGCTTCTCAAGGTGATGGCACAAGCGTTATGCTTGGGGTTAGTCTCTGTTTGTGCGGGAGATTTCCTTGAGATTCAATCTTGCTCACTGAGTTAGCGAGTTGAGCCATTTGTTGTTCCAGATTCTTGATACTAGTTTTTGTCTCTTGCTTGAATGTCTGAGTGCTAGTACCAAATTTTTTACAATATCTTCTAAAGACATTGCAGGGTTGCCTTGTGGTGGGGGTTGTTGACGTGGTTGGAAGTTTTGTGATTTGAAACGCGTGGTCTGGGTTGATATGGAGGTGGCCTTTGTTGATAACCTACATTGGGAGGATGTCCCCAATTCTGACTTCCTCTCGGCTGATCGTATGGTTTAGAATTCTGTCTAGGGTATCCGCCAATTACTTTGGCTTGTTCCATGTCCTCCTGCAGTAATGGACACATATCAGTGGGGTGCCCTGTTTGTAGACATATTCCATAAGCTCGAAGTGGTGCTTCAACTCCTTTGTCTTTTGTAAGCATCATGACCGCCTTTGTCTACTCAGCGAGTTGAGTTTCGATGTGAGGAGTGCTTACTTCCTTCACTGCTTGTGGTATGTCAGTTTACCATTCTTCATCGTGTGTTGAATGTTTGGTGTCTTCAGCTATTAATGTGATCAAAGATCAGATTTGAGTTGGAGTTTTGTCGAGTAAAGCTCCTACACTGGATGCGTTCAACAAGCGTGTCTCCATTGGTGCTAACCCTTTACAAAAGTACTGGAGTAATTGATGCTCTGAGATACCATGATGGGGGCATCTGTTGCATAAATTGTTGAATCTTTCCCAGTAAGTGTGTAGAGGTTCACTTTTTGCTTGTTTTATCCCTATGATTTCTCTACGGAGGATAGATGCTTTTACTTCAGGGAAGTATATGTCGAGAAACAATATGGCAAGATCATTCCAGTTTTCTACAGTCCCTGAGGGTAGGTAGTACAACCATTCTTTGGCTGAATCTTTCAAGGCAAAGGGGAATGCCCTAAGCTTGATTTGATCTTCCGTGATCAAGTGTGGTTTCATTCCCGAACATACAACATGGAATTATTTAAGAAATTTATGGGGGTCTTCGTTTTCTACCCCTCGAAAGGTGAGTAACAAGTGAATGAGGCCTGATTTAAGCTCGAAATATTCCATATCAGGATAAGTGATACAGAGTGGATGTTGGGTAACATCATGGGTTGCCCACTCTCTAAGAGTTTGCTCGTCTTGGTTTTCAGCGGCCATTGGTGGGGTTTTGAGGGTAGGTGAATAAGATGAAACGGAGTTTTGAGAAGTAGGTGTTTGGGGGGTTGTTGATGATTCGGTTTCAAATTCACTGGTCAAAGGTATGTTTGTCCAAATATTTGATGGTTACGTAGAAGTTGAAGGTTTTGATAACTTCTTTTGAAACTTTGATTGTTTCCTTAACCTTTTCACAAATTTCTCGATTTCAGGGTCGATATCGAGTGGTTCATGTGACACCTCGTCCGAAAACCTAGGTCAAACCGTTTACTTTGACTTTTTAATTAAGTATTAATGTGCATTAACCGATCTGATTTCTGTTTAAACTGTTAATTACTATGCCTAACTGTTAACTGATGACGTAAACCTAATCCCGCGTTTGTACTCGAAGCGCATACCCATAAATATCATAAAAATTCCATGGTTTAATTATGGAATTTCAATAACAAGAAAAATAAATATAAAATGTATTATTATATTTTATCCAGAACTGGTGTCGAACGTTTATATAACCGACACAGCAAACTGATAAGTGATCGTATGTTTAGAACTATTCGGTTTTAAACAATCTGGACGGCCGAGCTTAAAACTGTTGCATTCTGACAAAACTGAAAACGTAAACCTTAACCCGTGTACAAAACTGAAAACTATATCTGATTTCTGAAAAACTGATGTAACCGACTCGAACAATTGTTTTTACGAAATAAAAACATCACAAACTGAAATCGTTGTCAAGACTCAAGCCAAAGCCTCAACCGTTCATCTGATTGGGCTCAACTAGGCCCAACAGGCCCAATAAGCCTAAAACAATTAAACCGAGCCCGAAACCTTAACCTGTTGCATAATCTTTGATAAACCGATTTATCGTGGCGATCTATAAACTCAACCAATACACGATTGGCCCGGGCCTCGAACCGGTGCCCCATGTGGACCCGTACGGCCCATTACCGACAAAACGGACCCAATCACATTTTCTTTAAACAATTAAGGCAAAATATAAATCCCAAGCCCAACAAATAAATTTTCAATTTATTGGCCCGTCAACTTTGCCATTTTTATAAAAAACTTGTTACTACCTTTTATTTTTATAAAAATTTGTCTCCGACTTGTATAACTTTTACACTTTTGTTATTTATAAGAGTTATGATTTTCACCCTTGCCATCCTTTATACATTTTATAAAACTTTACACTACTCAAACCATTTTATAAAAACATTGCAAAGTTTTATAAAATAAAGTCACCTACTTATTGAATTTTTTTTTTGTAAAAACTTAGTAGGTGATGTTGTTGGTAAGAGAAGGTGATACTTGGCCTATTTGGAGACCACATTTTCCAACCACCTCCTCCATCCTCCTTTTTTTTTCTTTCTTTTTTCTTAGCAGAGAACCAACAAACCCCAACCACCCTACTCTTTTTTTTACTTACATGAACACCATCCCATCCATTTCCCTTTTTCTTTTTCTTTCTTGTCGTGGCAAACAAGCACCACCATCCTCTATTCTTCTTTTCTGCCGTGCACAACAACCACCAGAGCCGCCACCCCTTGTTCTTTCTCCTCCCTCACGACACAACACCACCACCGCCACTAGCTACTCCCATCACCACCACCATAGACCACAGCCCCTCCTCACCTTCTTCTTTCTTTTTCTCGGCCAAACAACACACCACCACCTCATCCATTCGCCGCCACCACTGGATAGCTACACCGCCGCCACTGGACAGCCACCGAGCTCCACCTTCTGCCGTCGGAAGACTGCTGTTGCTGTCCCGCCGCCGGAGCTGCTGCTGTCCGCCAGAACTGCTGATGTCCGCCGGAGCTGCAGCTGTTCGATGAGCTGCTGTTGTTTCCCGTCTCCACTGCCGAGCTACTGCTGCTGTGCAGCTGTGCTACTGTCGTTTCCCGTCGCAAGTGCCGCTGCCGGCTGCAGCGCCGCTGCTGTGGACAGCCGCAGACCACCGCGAACCACCACCTTTCTCACCCTTTTTACTCGTTTTAACTCCACTCTTTTGTGAGTCCTTTAAACCGTCTCTGTTCACGTTTTTATACGTTATTACCATCCCAAATGAACCGTAACGTCTTGACAATCAAACCGTTAAAACCCGAGATTTTATAACGTTCGAAAACACCTATAATTAATTTCTTTCGTTTTCCTTTTAAAACCTTAAGAATATAAGGTTTAAAAATGAGTTTATGTGGTGTTTTATGAGGTTTATATACATATTTGCATGGTTATATGTTGATATTATCATGTGTTATATGTTATAAATGACTAGAATTGTTAATTGTGATGTTAGTTGTTACTTGTTAATCATCTCGTTTACGGATTAATATATGCTAATAACAATTATCATGGACTGAAAATGGTGTTGGTGACACTTTTGGACTAATATGGACGTTAGGATGTGTTAACTTTAATGTTGAACATAAAATGATAGCATAAAAACCTTTAAATAAATTCATTATGGTTAAATTATTAATTTAGTAATTTTATAAAAATTACTTGAATAAAATAAACCATGAAATCTCATCATGAAATTTGTTATATAAAATGGTCACCTTTTATAAAAATATAAATTCTAAAAACAAAATAATTAAAAGACTTGTTTGTATTTTATAAAAATAAATGGATAAAATATATGTAGATATATTTTATGTTCAAAAATGGTAAAATGTCGTATTTTTGGACATTTGACAAAAATGTATAAACTTTGGATTTTATACAAAAAGTGCAAAATGTTTTATGTTGGGAATTTTCTAAAAAAAGTCTTTAATTTAAAACTCTAGTTTTATTTGATAAATAAAGTTATTTAAAAATGATTTTATAAAAATAAAATCAAAAGACTTATAGAAATTATGAAAAACATATTTTAAACATTCCTGATTATTTTAATTGAATCAATTTAATCAAAACGTTTTAAACGGATCAAATGTTTATTTTTAAACGTTTGAAATTGTAACGAAATCTTTAAACGTTTTACGACGAACGAATCGTAAATAATTATTTTCAACAAATAATTATTCGTATGAGTTTTAGAAACCCTAGTTTGAGTTAAACTCATCATGATTGTTAATATTAATTATTTTAATAATAATTATAATTATATTAACATGGAAACCCTAATTTTCCCTAACATGAGTTTAATATTAAAATAACCATTAATATTTAACCTACTTGTGTTTATTCATTAAATCGTTAACATGTAATAATTTGATAAATTATTCCGACAAGTTAGAATAATTATTTCATAATAATTATGAGCCTTAGTTATATATTTATAACATAACGCGATTAAATATTCAATCGATCGAGCGAACCTAAAAATAATAATAAATATTATTATTTAAAACAATGTTCAAGACTTGATTGAACTGGTCTTCATGATACGTTATCGCATGTTCATTACTTGTATTCAACTCACATAAATGCCTTCATACGTGAACGTTAGCATTTACTGATTTTAAACTGATTAACTAACGGGTTTTGAAACGCTACAAACGGGATTATACGTCAAGACTTGATCGGTATCATTTGGGTAACGTTCGTTACTCAAATGATTATGTGGACCCTTATGCATATTGTCTTATGTTTTATTAGGACTTTACCTGCTAGTTGCCACTCGGTAATCCATCATCATCACTGAATCATGTGAGTTTCACGGCCCCTTTTCTTTACAACTGTTTTACACTTATGGGGGAGAAATCATGAACTGATAAAATGCTTTTTACTTAATGTTATGGTTTACCTGTTAGCCGTATGACTACATGTTCCATTCCGTATCCCAAACAACTGGTACTTCATCGTTATAAACGTTAGTACAACTGAATCCCACTATTAATTGAATTCGATTAGTTCTGCTCGAAACGATAACTAGTGAATAGATCTATTTGGGTTGACAACCCTGCCCAGATTGCTAGCTCCAATCTTGACTTCGTACATTGTCAAGGGGTACACGTCAGTTATTCTAGCTTGTTCGGTATTCTTGGGATAGAATGCCATGAGTGGGTAATCCGTTAGTATTCGAATTTGAGGTTCATGGGAGATCTTACAACCACGACAGTAAACCAACGTAACATTTAAGTATACCGTAAACTGTTATTCCAACATACTGTAAACTGTTTTTACAAACTTACCATAGAATCATAAACCTGTGAACCTCACCAACTTTATGTTGACCATTTAAATTCATGATTTCTCAGGTATCTAAGCTTATTATGGAAGACGTGCAAATGGGGCTTCACTGTAACTTTCGACCCTGCTTCACCGGAGTCATAGTCCCGACCTATCTTAAATAAACTGATTTATGATTTCAATATCAAACCAAGACTTTAATTCAAATGTAAGACATTATCATTTCACCACAACTTTCTGCTGCAACATAAATGGTATTATGTTTTAAATGACGTTTGAATTTAGTAGAAGTTGTTCTGTATATCTGCGACTATGATTCCGTCTCGCTCACACCCAAATCCGTTGACCGGGGTGTGACAGATTGGTATCAGAGCCGTGGTTATAGCGAACTAGGTTAAGCAAATAAACAAAAAACAAACCTGGACTATAACCCGCTCCGAAGCTACCGTTTGCATGCATGACCAATTCCTTATCATATTGGTTATGTAACTTATGTTTTATATATATACTAGTTATTATTACTACAACTGGTACATTTATACCTTTTATTCTAGATGATGTTGCCATGTTACCAACTATGTTCCCTCATGGAATATTATCGCAGGGGTGACTTCTGAAGAGGTCATCTGCATATCGGATTCATTTGGAAAAGACACACTCGTGCCTGTGTACACGCTTTCCCCTGAGGACCATGAGCTGTCCGGCCCAGAGTAGGACATTCTCACAGTTGGTACTGCCCGACAATCCTCATTACCATCGAGTTTTCTGAGACCATTGTGACCCCGTCTCTCAGACGACCTCTCGAACCACCTGATTTCCACCGATGTCGCTGGCGATGCGGCCACTACCACTAGTGGCATGCCTGAGATATCACGAACAAGCCTTTGGGGTAATCGACAATGAGATCAGTAGACTCCCCACCTGGACCGATCTGGCGGCACTAGAGTCCCGTCTAGCCGTCGTGGAGCATCACCAGGCTGCCACACTGAGTGCTATGGAGTCACTGCATGCTCTCATGAGTGATGACAACATGGCCTACACCGATCTGCGGTTGGCCAACGAGTCCCTCCAGAAAGAGTCGCTTACCGGGAGGAACTCCCTGGGCGAGTGTTCAGTTGCATGAACCTCACTGCTCAGATCACCACCACCCCGGATAGCTCGACTAAGAATCTAGACTTTTGATCCCAACTTTTGGCAATGAAAAATATTTACATATTTTGTTGCGACGAGACTGCAAGCCCAAGATAAAGACTTATCCTCTTTTGACTATCGTATATTTTACCAGTTAATATGGTGGTAATTGAAACTGGTATTATGATTATTATCACGATTTTCATGTTTAGGATTGATGTTATTACTGTTATATCATGTTATTCGCGTATGATGTTCCCCTCTGCTTCTTGTTTCTTGGTGGTGCCTGCGCGCGTCGTGTTTTGGTATCATGGATGTATGTCGTGGCAGTTATGCTTGCGCATGTAGTAACCCCATTCACATATAATCTAGACATCCCTTTATGTTTATATTAATAACTTAAAGCGAAAGTATGCCGCCTAGACGCCGAGCCACCAGAAACGTTTCACCTCCTCCGCCCTGGAGCGCTGCTGAAATCGAGAAATTGATTGCCCAACGCGTTGCAGAAACCGTCACTGCTACTGCAACCCAACGTCACGCGGACGATGGGGCGCGAAGTATGGACGAATTAACCAAGGTTAGAAAACACCAGACTACAATTCCACCAGATTGTGTTCAATGTTTTAACCTAACATTGTAAGCCCGCGTGAATGTTCATAAAAGGACTTTATGAATTAAAGCGTACACCTTTTAAAGGTTCCATGAGCTGTTCACCCTGTCCGAAGGACCGGTTACACCGGTACAGCACCCCTATGCTCCAAATGCAACCTACACCACACTCTCGATTGTGGTAATGTCTACTGTAACATCTGCAAGGTTAAAAGACACGTAGCACGCGATTGCCCAAATCGCACATGCTACGGTTGTTAGGAAATTGGACATTACAAAGGAATGCCCGAAGGCGAAGAATCAAGATGCTAACCCTGCTAGAGGAAGAACTTTCGTGATCAATGCCAGAGACGCTCGCTGTGACCCCAACACGGAGACGGGTACGTTCCTGCTAAATAGCCACTATACCTCTGTTTTATTCGGTACGGGTGCCAATAGAAGCCTTGTGTCTACATATTTTAGTCAATTACTTGAAATCACCCATGTTGCCTTAGACACTAAGTTCATGGTAGCATTAGCAAATGGATTTTTTTTTTTGATAGAAACCAGAATAATCTACCCAGGCTACCTACTGACCATTCTTTCAGCATCGACTTAATGCCCATTGATTGAGGAAGTTTCTATGTAGTCATTGGAATGGATTGGTTAGCAAAGAACCATGCAGAAATTATGCGTCATGAGAAAATGGTTAGAGGGCCATTAGCGGACGGCAACACTTTGAACGTACAAGACAAAAAGAGTGGAGCCGAACTAGCCATCCTGTCTTGTATGAAGGCATAGGAATTCATCCACATAGGATGCCATGCCATTCTAGTTCATGTCACTGAGAAGAAACTGAAAGAAACGCGTCGAAGACATTCCTATTGTCTGCGAACACCAGGAAGTATCTCCAGAAGACTTGCCAGGCTTATCTCCAGCACGGCAAGTAGAGCTTCGCATCGACCTAACACCCGGAGCCGCCCCGTTGCCAGGTCCCCTTACCGACTGGCACCGTCTGAAATGCGAGAGTTATCTAGCCAACTACAAGAGTTGCTAGATAAGGGCTTCATTTGTCGAAGCCACTCCCCGTAGGGTGCTCCCGTTTTATTCGTGAAGAAGAATGATGGAACGTTTAGGATGTTCATCGACTACCGAGAGTCGAACAAACAGACTGTGAAGAACCGTTACCCGCTTCCAAGGATCGATGACTTATTTGATCAACTTTAAGGATCATGCTTCAATCCAAAGATCGATCTAAGGTCGGGGTACCACCACCTCCAAGCTAGAGATGAAGATGTCTCAAAAACAGCGTTTAGAGCACGCTATGATCATTACGGGTTCCTCGTTATGTTATTTGGCTTGACTAACACACCGGCCGTATTCATGGATCTAATGAATCGCGTGTGCAAACCATACTTGGATAAATTGGTTATCGTGTTCACCGACGATATTCTTATCTACTCGCGTAGTAAGAAAGAACACAAAGAACACTTGAGACTCATCTTAGAACTGTTCAAGGAAGAAGAACTCTCCGTGAAATTCTCCGAATGTGACTGTTGGATTCGTGTAGTACACTTTCTGGGTCATGTGATCAACGACCGAGATATTCATGTTGGTCCATCTAAGATTGAATCAATCAAAGATTAGAGTACTCCCACGACCCCAACCGAGATTCGACAATTCTTAGGTTTTACTGGCTATTACCGCCGATTCATTGAATATTTTTCAAGATAGCCCAGCCTCTTACCACCCTGACCCAGAAAGATAAGAAGTACATCTGGGATGATAAAACTGAAACTGCTTTCCAGTTGTTGAAGCAAAAACTTTGCAACGCCCCAATCCTATCCTTACCAAACGGAATCGACGATTTCGTAGTATACTGTGATGCTTTGCATCAAGGCTTGGGTTGCGTACTGATGCAACGTGAGAAAATCATCGCTTACGCCTCTCGAAAACTGAAGATTCATGAGAAGAATTATACGACTCACGACTTAGAACTTAGAGCCGTTGTCCTTGCCCTCAAAATCTGGAGGCACTACCTCTATGGGACTCGGTGCGTTATATTCACCGATCTCAAGAGCCTCCAGTACATCTTTAACCAGAAAAAGCTAAACATGAGACAACGACGATGGTTAAACTACTTAACGATTACGAATGTGAAGATTCGTTATCACCTCGGCAAGGCTAACGTTGTAGCCGATGCTTTAAGCAGGAAGAAACATGCCAGAACCGCGTTGCGTTCAAGCATTAAGAATGACTATACATTGGAACCTCACGTCACAAGTTTGTGACGCTCAAATCGAAGCTCTAAAGCCGAAGAATCGGGAAAATGAATGCCTGCATGACATGGAGGAACAACTGATTGAAAAGCCTGATGGAACCATGAACATTTTGGATAGACTATGGGTACCTAGCCTCAAAGACTTGAGTGTTTGATGAAGCCCACAAATCAATATATTCCATCCACCCAGAGATCCAACAAAATGTATGTATAAAGGAGTTATACTGATGACGAAATCAAAAGGAAAAATTCAGACCTTAAAAAGGTACGTTGCGTAGTTATGTGACAGATTGTCATCACGCAAGACAAACCTAGGCAAAGGTGTAGACAACCACTTTCCACTCGCCGAGTTTCCTTATTGCAATAGATATCGCTCGAATATTCAAGCCGCCCTTTTTCGAAGGCTTGTATGGGAGAAAGTTTCATTCGCCCCTTCGTTGGACCGAAGCCAGTAACAGTCAACTGACTGGTCCAGAGATAGTTCATGAAACTACTAAGGAGACCTTTCAATTTCCGAACCTTCCAAAAGCCATAGGTAATCCCCAGGAGAACTACGTTAACACTCGACGCGAACCCTTAAAATCTATAAGGGGGTTCAAAACCTTATAATGGATTCTGTCTCGGACGGAGGTAACTAGGCCTGGAAAGCTAGGTATGCTTAAACCTCATCGATCCCTTGAGATCCTGGAAAGGATTGGACCAATGGCCTACATACCCATCTTGTCTAGAACCTATTAAGACCTTAGACTGCAAGACCAATAGATTGGAGCCAAACCGCATTTCCATTATTGCTATCATTAGAAATCTCGGGAATCAAAGAAGATCACGTCCGGTAGCGAATCAATCTAAACTTTTCCATAAGCTATCTTGTCCCCGATACATTTCATTTTCTGACAAACTGAAAACTCAAGTATGAGCAAAGCCTAGGCTGATCATATAAGGCAAATCACAATTGTGGGTGCACACATAATTGTAATTTGAACTGCATGAAAATCCTGGTAGAGCCCATTCATGAGAAATCCTGACTTGTCCAGAAACCTTCATACTCAAAACCTTGTTCATCCGTGTGTCAATTCTCATTCATTTATCAGACTATTGAGAATTATCTACCGACAATCGTCGCAAACCCTTATCCTTTAAGAAGGATGACCACGTCATGTTAAAAGTGTCGCCTTGGAAAGGTGCCGTCTGATTCGGCCAACGAGGAAAACTTAACCCTCGTTACATTGGTTCATTTGAAATTCACTGAGACAATCGGACCAGTAGCTTACCGTTTACGCTTTCCCGTATAGCTAAGCAGTTTGCATGATGTCTTTTACATTAGAAATCCTAAGAAATGCTTGTCTGATGAAACGCTTGTCGTTCGACTTGATGAAATTCAAATTGACGAAACATTTCACTCTATTGAGGAACCGGTCGAGATACATGATCGAGACCTTATGAGGACGTTATATAGCCGCATTCCCATTGCCAAAGTGTGCTGGAACTCACGGCGATGTCCAGAGTACACTTGGGAATGCGAGGACCAAAGTCGTCCGAAGAATCCTTGTCTGTTCGGAAACATCACAAACAACCAGTGATCAAGAACTGCATTTCGGGACGAAATTCTTCTAACTGGGGGAGAATGTGACACCTCGTCCGAAAACCTAGGTCAAACCGTTTACTTTGACTTTTTAATTAAGTATTAATGTGCATTAACCGATCTGATTTCTTTTTAAACTGTTAATTACTATGCCTAACTGTTAACTGATGACGTAAACCTAATCCCACGTTTGTACTCGAAGCGTATACCCATAAATCTCATAAAGATTCCATGGTTTAATTATGGAATTTCAATAACAAGAAAAATAAATATAAAATGTATTTTTATATTTTATCCAGAACTGGTGTCGAACGTTTATATAACCGACACAGCAAACTGATAAGTGATCGTATGTTTAAAACTATTCGGTTTTAAACAATCTGGATGGTCGAGCTTAAAACTGTTGCGTACTGACAAAACTGAAAACATAAACCTTAACCCGTGTACAAAACTGAAGACTATATCTGATTTCTGAAAAACTGATGTAACCGACTCGAACAATTGTTTTTACGAAATACAAACATCACAAACTGAAATCGTTGTCAAGACTCAAGCCAAAGCCTCAACCGTTCACCTGATTGGGCTCAACTAGGCCCAACAGGCCCAATAAGCCTAAAACAATTAAACCGAGCCCGAAACCTTAACCTGTTGCATAATCTTGATAAACCGATTTATCGTGGCGATCTATAAACTCAACCAATACACAATGGGCCCGGGCCTCGAACCGGTGCCCCATTTGGACCCGTACGGCCCATTACCGACAAAACGGACCCAATCACATTTTCTTTAAACAATTAAGGCCCAATATAAATCCCAAGCCCAACGAATAAATTTTCAATTTATTGGCCCGTCAACTTTGCCATTTTTATAAAAAACTTGTTACTACCTTTTATTTTTATAAAAATTTGTCTCCGACTTGTATAACTTTTACACTTTTGTTATTTATAAGAGTTGTGATTTTCACCCTTGTCATCCTTTATACATTTTATAAAACTTTACACTACTCAAACCATTTTATAAAAACATGGCAAAGTTTTATAAAATAAAGTCACCTACTTATTGAATTTTTTTTTATAAAAACTTAGTAGGTGATGTTGTTGGTAAGAGAAGGTGATACTTGGCCTATTTGGAGACCACATCTTCCAACCACCTCCTCCATCCTCCTTTTTTTTTCTTTCTTTTTTCTTGGCAGAGAACCAACAAACCCCAACCACCTTACCCTTTTCTTTACTTATATGAACACCATCCCATCCATTTATCTTTTTCTTTTTCTTTCTTGTCGTGGCAAACAAGCACCACCATCCTCTCTTCTTCTTTTCTGCCGTGCATAACAACCACCACAGCCGCCACCCCTTGTTTTTTCTCCTCCGTCACGGCACAACACCACCACCGCCACTAGCTACTGCCATCACCACCACCACAGACCGCATCCCCTCCTCATCTTCTTCTTTATTTTTCTCGGCCAAACAACACACCACCACCTCCTCCATTCGCCGCTACCACTGGACAGCCACACCGCCGCCACTGGATAGCCACCGAGCTCCACCTTCTGCCGCCGGAAGACTGTTGTTGCTGTCCCGCCGCCGGAGCTGCTGCTGTCCGCCGGAACTGCTGATGTCCGCCAGAGCTGCAACTGTTCGATGACCTGCTGTTGTTTCCCGTCTCCACTGCCGAGCTACTGCTGCTGTGCCGCTGTGCTGCTGCCATTTCCCGTCGCAAGTGTCGCTGCCGACTGCAGCTCCGCTGCTGTGGACAGCCGCAGACCACCACGAACCACCACCTTTCTCACCCTTTTTACTCGTTTTAACTCCACTCTTTTGTGAGTCCTTTAAACCGTCTCTGTTCACGAATTTATACGTTATTACCATCCCAAATGAACCGTAACGTCTTGACAATCAAACCCTTAAAACCCGAGATTTTCTAACGTTCGAAAACACCTATAATTAATATCTTCGTTTTCCTTTTAAAACCTTAAGAATATAAGGTTTAAAAATGAGTTTATGTGGTGTTTTAAATCTATAGTTTATGTTATAAACTTAAAGGTTCAATAAAACATTTAGTGATTTTATGAGGTTTATATACATATTTGCATGGTTATATGTTGATATTATCATGTGTTATATGTTATAAATGACTAGAATTGTTAATTGTGATGTTAGTTGTTACTTGTTAATCATCTCGTTTACGGATTAATATATGCTAATAACAATTATCATGGACTGAAAATGGTGTTGGTGACACTTTTGGACTAATATGGACGTTAGGATGTGTTAACTATAATGTTGAACATAAAATGATAGCATAAAAAACCTTTAAATAAATTCATTATGGTTAAATTATTAATTTAGTAATTTTATAAAAATTACTTGAATAAAATAAACCATGAAATCTCATCATGAAATTTGTTATATAAAATGGTCACCTTTTATAAAAATATAAATTCTAAAAACAAAATAATTAAAAGACTTGTTTGGATTTTATAAAAATAAATGGATAAAATATATGTAGATATATTTTATGTTCAAAAATGGTAAAATATCATATTTTTGGACATTTGACAAAAATGTATAAACTTTGGATTTTATACAAAAAGTGCAAAATGTTTTATGTTGGGAATTTTCTATAAAAAGTCTTTAATTTAAAACTCTAGTTTTATTTGATAAATAAAGTTATTTAAAAATGATTTTATAAAAATAAAATCAAAAGAATTATAGAAATTATGAAAAACATATTTTAAACATTCCTGATTTTTTTAAATGAATCAAAATAATCAAAACGTTTTAAACGGATCAAATGTTTATTTTTAAACGTTTGAAATTGTAACGAAATCTTTAAACGTTTTAAAAACGTTTTACGAAGAACGAATCGTAAATAATTATATTCAACAAATAATTATTCGTATGGGTTTTAGAAACCCTAGTTTGAGTTAAACTCATCATGATTGTTAATATTATTTAATCTAATAATAATTATAATTATATTAACATGGAAACCCTAATTTTCCCTAACATGAGTTTAATATTAAAATAACCATTAATATTTAACCTACTTGTGTTTATTCATTAAATCGTTAACATGTAATAATTTGATAAATTATTCCGACAAGTTAGAATAATTATTTCATAATAATTATGAGTCTTAGTTATATATTTATAACATAACGCGATTAAATATTCAATCGATCGAGCGAACCTAAAAATAATGATAAATATTATTATTTAAAACAATGTTCAAGACATGATTGAACCGGTCTTCATGATACGTTATCGCATGTTCATTACTTATATTCAACTCACATAAATGCCTTCATACATGAACGTTAGCATTTACTGATTTTAAACTGATTAACTAACGGGTTTTAAAACGCTACAAACGGGATTATACGTCAAGAGTTATCATTTGGGTAACGTTCGTTACTCAAATGATTATGTGGACCCTTATGCATATTGTCTTATGTTTTATTAGGACTTTACCTGCTAGTTGCCACTCGGTAATCCATCATCATCACTGAATCATGTGAGTTTCACGGCCCCTTTTCTTTACAACTGTTTTACACTTATGGGGGAGAAATCATGAACTGATAAAATGCTTTTTACTTAATGTTATAGTTTACCTGTTAGCCGTATGACTACATGTTCCATTCCGTATCCCAAACAACTGGTACTTCATCGTTATAAACGTTAGTACAACTGAATCCCACTATTAATCTCGAAACGATAACTAGTGAATAGATCTATATGGGTTGACAACCCTGCCCAGATTGGTAGCTCCAATCCTGACTTCGTACATTGTCAAGGGGTACGCGCCAGTTATTCTAGCCTGTTCGGTATTCTTGGGATAGAATGCCATGAGTGGGTAATCCGTTAGTATTCGAATTTGAGGTTCATGGGAGATCTTACAACCACGACAGTAAACCAACGTAACATTTAAGTATACCGTAAACTGTTATTCCAACATACTGTAAACTATTTTTACAAACTTACCATAGAATCATAAACCTGTGAGCCTCACCAACTTTATGTTGACCTTTAAAACTCATGATTTCTCAGGTATCTAAGCTTATTATGGAAGACGTGCAAATGGGGCTTCACTGTAACTTTCGACCCTGCTTCACCGGAGTCGTAGTCCCGACCTATCTTAAATAAACTGATTTATGATTTCAATATCAAACCAAGACTTTAATTCAAATGTAAGACATTATCATTTCACCACAACTTTTCGCTGCAACATAAATGGTTTTATGTTTTAAATGACGTTTAAATTTAGTAGAAGTAGTTTTGTATATCTGCGACTATGATTCCGTCTCGCTCACACCCAAATCCGTTGACCGGGGTGTGACAGTTCACGTGTCCTTAAAGATCCTGGCATAAAAAAATGTTAATTTTACCGTAATTCCCCGGCAACGGCGCCAATTTGATGGTTGTCGAATCCAACAAATAAATTTATTAATGTGAAACTCACTACGATACACACTATAAAATAGTATGAGTGGAAGTAAGGTTCGTGTCCACAGGGAAAACGGATTAACAAACTTTTTATTTACAAGAAGTGTTTTTAAACAAGTGGAAGAGTAGGGGGTGTTATGAAAATTTAAGTGCTAGAGAACAAGTTATTAAACAACAATAAGTAGTAGTGAAAACGTTAATGGATTAACAAGCATAGGAAATGATGCAAGTATTTAAGTTTTAAAGTATAGTTTCAACACACGGGGCATTCTTCATATTAATTATGCTTTTAATCATTAATAATTATGAGTGCAATGATTTTATCATTAAAAAGATTGTATCGATACTTAACTTCACACCGTTCGGACGTTACCTTCACTAATGTCTAACCAAGCGCAGTTCGTTGGTTAAAGCCAACTCGCTACTTTAAGCTCACGTTGTTCGGATCTTAAAGTGCGAGTTGCATAGTAGTGAAGTATCGATTATCATTAAATATTCATGTCGTTCGGAATACTTAATAACATTAAATAATTTCTATAACGATAATGAATTCATAGACAAACACAAAACCATTATGTGAACCTTTAGTATCAAGATTAAAATATAAAATATTTAAAACTTGATGAACGATATTATTTTATTAATAAAGTGATTAATCTTATTAACAATCCAATTTGAATTCGAGATCACCTCGGATTTGAAGACTAAGAAGTTATACAAGCCAAACTAATTAATAATAAACTCGCATAATTATTTCATAAAAAACATTGAGTTAATAATATAGAACGGCGCCCAAATGTTGAAACTAATAAAAGTACTTAGCCTAACATTATGGCTATAAACATAATTAGAATAACTTACAAACTAGAAATGTATGAATACTTCAAACGTTCGGAGAATATTTTGGAGTTCCCAAGAGATGCTTAAACCTCCCTAATCCTCCTAAGACTCTCTAGACTTATTTAGGATAATTAAAATAAGAAAATTATTAAGAGAAACTAAGGAAAAGATGATCTTTTACTGAAGCCAGGAAGGTCTATTTATAGTAACAATTGAGAGATCTTCATGGATTGCATGATTGGAAGAATACACTCAAATGCCCCATGTGGGTTACTATTTCATGCGAATTTGATGGATCTTGTTTCCCATCGACGATTGATAATTTACCATTTTACAAGGTTGAATAACCCATGTGAAGAATACATGAAATTTGTTGCTTCCCGCCGTCGGTAGATAATTCACTTCTCCTTTTTCTTTTTCTTTTTCTTTTTTTTTATTTTTATTTTTTTCCCTTTTTTACAATCTTATATGACCCACATGAATTGAGTGTATAAGATTTTTGCCTTCATCTTTTGACTTGTACGCGCTTTGCCTTCGAGTTTCTTTACGTTTTCACTTATTTCTTGATCGGACTGGTTGCTTCATTCCCGTGTTGCTTTTGTTTCGAATTCAGAACTGCGGTCAACTTCGACATAAATCTTAGCTATTTGAACCAATTCTTCGTTTAAACCTATAATTCCAAGTTTACCATAATTAAGTATCAATTCGAACGGATTTGTTAACATAAGTGTACGAAACTAAGGATTTTTTACATAAATAATATATATAATCTAGCACGTATCATTATCCAAATACCAAGCCAACGTGGTGTGTAACCGCAAGGTGATCGAATTGACGTCACCAAGCAGGAAGCAGGTTGTAGTTCAAGGTGAAAGGAACAATGAAATCATGTTGTGTATAGTAATGGAGGCGAGGAAATACATCCAACGGCTTGCAAAATAACCATTGGACCCTTTTAATCACCCCGTGAGTGTTGCCCTCTCCATGCGTTAGGACAATTATCCCAAGGCCAATGCATGCAATCTATACTACCAATCATACCTGGTAGACCATGGACTTGGTCATGACGGTCGTCTTCTCCGGCAACACCGTATAATTTATCAATTCCTTGTGTATAATGCTCCACGGTATCTCTCCTCGTCTTCTCCGACATTTTTAAATACTCATCGTTGATGTCGGTCGTGTTGCTGGAAGCCAAAATGCGTAACGCCGACATACATTTTTGAAACGATGTCAATCCAAGCCTTCCCCGTGCGTCACATGTTTGTTGAAAGTAATCAAAGTTTTCATCCAAATCTTTGACTATACGCAAAAATAATGGTTTAGTCACACGAAAACGAGTAGAAAAAGTCTTCGGGTAGGTGTAGATTGGATCATCTGAAAAATAATCATCGATCAACCTTTTGTTGGCCGTAGCACGATCCTGTTCAATAGGCATTCTTCTGACAATTGGCCAGGGAACTTGAGATTCTCTAGACCGCCGTAACAAGTATTCTGCGACAGAAATAGCGTTTTCCTCCTCTTCTTCGAGAAAGTCGTAAAGTAGCGAAGATGAATCGCTAGGGGAACCTATTTTATGATGATTTTGAAGGTTTTAAAGAAAATGGGAGTGGTAGAATTGAAAGTATGAATGAAAGTGTAGATTTTGTGTGGTTTGTGTCTATATATATATATATATATATATATATATATATATATATATATATATATATATATATATTTATAGTGGAAAATTCATTCTAGACACCCTCATAAGTGTAGACATGTAGACACATTTTTTACCATTAGATCTCTTGATCTAATAGTTGTGATTAATTTCCTTTTTTTTCCTTTTTCTCATGGTTTAGAACATTACACATGTGAAAAAGAGCTATTTCACATGTAAAAGATGTCTATAATGAACCTCACCTAATATATATTATATATATATATATATATATATATATATAGTAGATTAAAGTAGAATAAAAGAAAAAAAATAAATAAAATATAGTTGTTCAACGACTTTAAAATTATGGTCCTTTTCCCCTTTCCAGCGTGAAAATTCTCACGCTGTGAAGCTCAAATTTGTTTTTCGCGCCCCCACCATAGTGGGAGGGTGGGCGCGAAGGGGTGTTATAGGGGCGCAAAAGAGGCTTTTAAAGCCCTCTACGGATTCCCTAAGAAGAGGATTGATTATATAGAAATATTTTATGGTTTGAAATTATTGGTCTTCGTGTATTATAACCATACAGTGTGTAGTCATTTCAAACTGAAATCACAGCATATATACATACTGATTGAGTTGTGTATTATTGACAATTCTCCATCACACCTTTTATTCATATTGATTGAGTGGTTATTTTTGAATTATATTACTTTTTGGTCTGAGGATATTTTTCACTTAGATTGAATTTAAAAAATATATATGTTAATATTTATAAATATATTATATATATATATTCATTATAGAAAATATATTAAAGATATATATATTTAATATACAAAATATTTTTGTATAATACATGTTACATATAAAATAGGAAAATTGGAATTAAATAATCCAAGTTATTGGGTATTGGCGGATAATAATCCGAGTTCCAATATTGGCCTACAATAATCCCAATTATTTTGGTCTTTGAATTCATTGGGTCGCCGTTAATTTTTCACTAACTCCGCTAGAACTTGCTGACGTGGCAGGTGATGTGGCATCATTTTTGCTGACGTGGCAGGTGATGTGGCATCATACTTGCTGACGTGGCATGTGCCACGTCAGCACACAACTAACGAAGTTAGTGAAAAATTAACGGCGGCCCAATGAATTCCAAGACCCAAATAATTGGGATTATTGTAGGCCAATATTGGAACTCGGATTATTATCCGCCAATACCCAATAACTTGGATTATTTAATTCCAATTTTCCTATAAAATATTAAATATATATATATATATATATATATATATATATATATATATATATATATAGATGTATAAATGTTAGGTATAGAAAACCGGGTGGTATTAGGATTCTTATGTAAAAGTGGGTTAAAACAAGTGGTTTGTAGGTGGTATTTGACATTTGGGCCCATTGTTTTTGAAAAACGTGATCTAAGATCACGCTTTGGTATTTACACCAGCTTCGGAGAGTCTAGAACCTAGCTTTCCCCTCACCGAACCTGCGGCTGTAAATCGTGATCTCAAAGCACGTTTTCATCATTTGTAAATTTGTTTATTTTTTGACACCATTTTCTAAAAATTTTTTAAGAAAACACTATTTCTTTTGCTTTACTTATTCTCAATAGAGTTAAAAGTTATTGTGTAATATAAATTTTGTTATATACGAGTCGTTATATTTTAAAGTAAACGTACACGAATATAACATATTTTTAGATATACAAAGAATAATAAATGAATACGATGATTATACATCGTTTGAGAACAAAATATAATGAATTTAACAACCCTCTAAGTAACAAAAGAAACTTAGTTTCCCAAAATGCTTTATACTAAACCTATTAGGTAACCCTAAGAAGCGCTTGAAGAATATCACTTCCCATGTCATCCGCAAAGGCAAATGTGTGATCTCCACCAACAACCTCATGATACTTGATCCATCCAAGTTGTTGGGCTATATAACGTTATAGTGTCACCGGCACAATCCTATCCTCATCACCCATCCATAAGTGAACGGATCCATTACTATTTTGAAATAGGTTTTCAAGATCGAGCGGATCGAATTCCCACTTACCCCATCCGATATTTAATTCACGATGGATAGACTCGAATTCTCCTTGTAGCCTTTGTTGTGTTTGCATCAACTCTGCCTTCATGACATAAAAGACGAGGACTATATTAGTATATAAATAAATATAATTTATTTGAATAAAATTTAGTGTTCTGAGTCACAGGTATTAGAAATGATCTTTATCATATGTGAATAAACCCAATCGTAATCCCGTATCACGTTTTGCATAAAGCCACTTGCTTTCTCTTCATTACCACTTACCTTTTGCTTATACCTAGTCGTGGTTCATAACCACGATATGTAAGGAAAAGAACAAGACATCATGTGAAGCATGGACTTGCAATTTATTCACAATCAATTTATATATACATTGCACAATAGTCCATAACTAATTCACTTGGGTTACATACTTTGTTACTGAAAATTGTAGGTCACAAATAAAAAATATAATTACGATTTGTTTTAAATTTAGTTTAGTGTTTATGGATAACATGTGGATACAAAAGAAATTGTTAATGCCTACATATAAAATGTAAGAACGGGTAAATATGAAATTTTAAGTTTAAAAGGCGTAAGGGTAAAATAGTTATTTCTTAAATTATTTTAACGAAAATGGGTAAATATGATATTTTAACTAGTTTTTAAGGGTATATATGACATTTAATAAGTTTATAAGCGTATGTATGTAATTCTCTATAAAAAGAGATAAAACTTGGTTTCTACAGTGGTTTGCTTAAGAAGTGAATTGACTATATAGAAAGATTTTATGGTTTGAAATTATTTGTCTTCATGTATTATTACCATACAGTGTGTAGTCATTTCAAACTGAAATCACAGCCTGTATACATATTGATTGAGTGGTGTGTTATTGACAATTCCGCATCACACTTTTTATTCATATTGATTGAGTGGTTATTTTTGGATTATAATATTTTTTGGACTTCGAATATTTTCACTTAGATTTATTTGAAAAATATATATCTTATAAATATATATATATATATATATATATATATATATATATATATATATATTCTGTATAGAAAATGTTTGTAACTTGCCTCTGTGGATCTTGTTCAGTGTATCAAGTGTAGAGTCATTAAGCTAATGCACAAATCAGTAAATATAAGTGTGATTCTATTGATTCTGTGGTGATTCGGTACAAGGACAAACTCGGGACAGACTCACCGAATGAAACAGTACTCACACACTCTGGCAAAAACAACTTGAATGACAGAATGAAGCATGCTATTTATAGTTATAGCATCCACCGAATGAACCACTGCCGAATGACCTTATTCGCTGGTCATTCGCTACTCATTCTGTGGCTCCATTCTCCCACACATAATTACATGAACACAACTCACTCTAACAACTAAAAGTTTGACTAGATACATCATACGACACAAAGACCAGACTTTGCACTAACAAACTCCCCCTTGGCGTGTGATGTAGAGCTTGCATGGCAGGATCTTCAATGTGTAGTTGATCTTCAACTTTGAAGCTTGAGGTTAGTTGCAGTAGAGCTTGCATGGCAAGATTAATACCTGAATCGACACCTCAATTCTTCAAGATCCTTTTACCAAATGTAATAAGCTCCCCATTTCATCATGCTTGTGAGTCATGTCTTCAACCTTGCATCTTCAGAAGACAGAAACGCGGTTTTTCATTTTCAAGAATAACTTTAATCTTGGGCAAAATCTCTTTCGGAGAACCAAGATGGTTTAAAAAACAGTTTTGAAAATATTCAGAATCTCGTGTTGACCCGACCAAATATAAGTAAGAAATAAAATCTTTTTGGTTTTCAAAAGTTTATATCAAAACACTCCAAAAATCCTTTTGAATTTTCTAAAATGAAACAAAAATGCAATACTGAATTAAACTCTATTTTTGTTTTGAGAAAGATCACAACTTGGGATCATATTGATCTTAACGCTCAGAATTGCATATCAATTTCAACTAATTTTTTCACATAAGCCAAATTGATTGCTGGTATAATTTGTCCAACATTTAAACTCAGGCAGAATCATAATCATAGCATCTCGATATGTTAAGGTATGATTAAATTGCTCAGACCTGTGGATCCCACACTATCAGACATTATTCATTGACATTTTATGTGATTTTACTTGTGCTTAACACATAGTTCTTTGTATTTTGATAACGTCAACTGTGTTTCCTGCAAAAAGAATATAGAATGTTAAATCGTCTAAACTAAGGTCGATCTTCTGATACGCTGATAAGGCCTCAGATTTAACAAAAAAATAAAGTAAAACAAGTTGAAGTTGTTCAAACATTAATTCTCAGATCGATAATTACATATACGCAGAGAGAATCCAAAGTTTGAACGAACACCAAATAAAATAAAGTAGAACCTCAAATGAACAACTATCAGGTTGATACTTTCGTATATGTAGAGATGGTATGATCATTTGAGAAAATAAAGAAAATCAAACAAATTGAAATCTGTAAAAGTGAACACATGTTTACATAGTAGTGACTTCTCATTTCTCTTTATCACAAACTTTGTATATGTCATGAAATAAGCATCAAGGTGTTGTCCACTAGGTCAGGCATATCATTTAGTTTATATCACATTTGCATACTTTCTGATTTGCCGAGCCTACTTAGCACATCAAACAATGGACTTATTACTTTTTCATCTACTCTATCCACGAGTCAGAAACGCTAGCCAAAGTACCATCATTTCAATTTCTCAGTTTTGATTTTTGTATTTTTTTATATTTTTCATTTTCCATTTTTTTTTTCATTTTCTAATACCAATTTCTCCCCGTAAAATGAAAAACGCTCTATTTTTGGTTTTTTTTTTTCATTTTTCTCACACCCAAAAATATAAAAGAAACTTAATGGAAAGAAACTAAAAATGATCGACTGACACGGATACCTTTCAGTTTACGATTTTGGAAAAAAAAATATTTTGAGTAATATCAAGTCATTGAAGAACTAACTTTAGCAAGATACTCCACTATCAGCAACTTCGCAATCACTAATAGGTCTTCTTGAAGTAACCTGCACACACACTAGTCATAAAGATTAGTTTTAAGATTGAACTAAGCCAGCAGCTTGAGGTCGACCGATGTCTTTAACATAATCTTCAGTGGCTTTTGATATAACCTTGGGTCGCCACTGCATCTGTGGTTTTAAAATTTTTAATGAGCCAGCAGTACTTTTACCATCAAAATTTGATTCATCACCCACATTTTTAAAAGATTTTCATTTAAATTTAGAAAATGTAGGTTTCGGTTCATAAAAAACTCTGCCATTTGGATCTATCGTTTTACGACAGATAGAGAAAAAATAGATGAAATAGGTTTACGAAAAAAATTCAAAAAACCAAATGGTATGCTAAATAGAGGGTTTAGGGTTGGAAAAAAGGATTTACGGTTGGGAAATGGGTTTACGGTGAAAAAGTTATTTCAATGGATAATTATTAAAAAACAGGTGACGTAAGAGAGAGATAATCAATCTCTCAAATACATCGTAACCATAAGACCTCTTTTGATTTTAATCAATCAAAGCACCCTCAAATTGTAGGTCACAAATAAAAAATATAATTAGGATTTGCTTTAAATTTAGTGTAGTTTTTTTGGATAAAATATGGATACAAAAGACATTGTTAATGGCTAAATACAAAATGTAAGAACAGGTAAATATGAAACTTTATGTTTAAACGAAGTAAGGGTAAAATAGTCATTTTTTAAAATTATTTTAACAAAAATGGGTATATATGATATTTTAATTAGTTTTTAGGCATTTAATAAATTTATAAGGGTACATATGTAGTTCTCCCTAACAACATATAGAAACTTGATTTATGATGTGGTTTCCTTAAGAAGTGGATTGATTAAATAGATATATTTTATGGTTTGAAATTATTGGAGTTCGTGTATTATTACCATACAGTGTGTAGTCATTTCAAACTGAAATCACACCCTATATACATATTGATTGAGTGATGTATTATTGACAATTATGCATCACACCTTTTATTCATATTGATTGAGTGGTTATTTTTAGATTATAATATCTTTTGGACTTATAATGTTTTTCACATAGATTGTAATTAAAAAATATATATTTAATATACAAAATATTTTGTATAATACATGTTACAAATAAATTAGGGTTATTGGCTTGTATTAATCCCAACTATCACGTATTGGCCGATAACACTCCCAACTTCACTACTTCCATCTACCACCACGAACTATCATCATATTTTCCTCCAACACTTCCCCTCGTTAAATTTACTTAACCCCGTTAAGTAAATTTGTAGATATGTGGCCTTTTTTTATTTATTTCGTTTAAAAATTATGCCACGTCAGTTGCCACGTACGAAATTAATTAACGAGGTTAAGTAAATTAAACGGGGGAAGTGCTGGAGGAAAATATGATGATAGTTCGTGGTGGCAGATGGAAGGAGTGAAGTAAGGAGTGTTATCGGCCAATACGTGATAGTTGAGATTAATACAAGCCAATAACCCAATAAATTATTAAAAGATATATATATATATATATATATATATATATATATATATATATATATATATATAGGGTTAGGTTCAAATGAGAACTTTTTATTTTGAGAACTTTTGAGAACTAAATCTCAACCACAAATTTCAGGGGGGACCACTACAATTCATGGGAGGGGGGATACATGTAATAAACATGTGGCTCAAATTAGTTCTTTTTAGTTCTCAAACCAAATTGGTTCTCAAATGATCATCTCCCTATATATATATATATATATATATATATATATATATATATATATATAGGGTTAGGTTCAAATGATAACTTTTTTTTTGAGAACTTTTGAGAACCATTCTGAGTCACTAATTTTTAGGAGGAAGCATTCAAATTCATGGAGGGGATTTCCTTATATATAACTTGTGGCTCAGAATAGTTCTCAAAAAATCTAAAAACCAATTGGTTCTCAAATGATCATCCCCCTATATATATATATATATATATATATATATATATATATATATAGAGAGAGAGAGAGAGAGAGAGAGAAAGGATAAAATGAAAACCACTCCGAGTTGGAAAAACTTTGAAAACTCTTTAAAAACGGGGTCAAAAATTTTTTTTTTCCTTTAATTTTTTATGGTGATTCTTTAGGTTATAGGCTACCCCTAGGTGGAAAAAAATCAAAAAAATGCCTCGGGGATATTTTTTTTTAAAATCTCAAAAAAGGGCCTTGTTACATATGTAACACTCTGTACATATGTTTACATATGTTTGTTACATATGTAACAACAAAACTTGTTATATTTTTTTAAAAAAATCCCCGAGGCGTTTTTTTGATTTTTTTCCATCTATGGATAGCCTATAACATAAAGAATCACCATAAAAAAATTAAAGAAAAAAAAAACTTTTTGACCCCGTTTTTTAAGAGTTTTTAAAGTTTTTCCAACTCGGAGTGGTTTTCCATAGATGCCTACCCTATATATATATATAGGGAGAGGATCATTTGAGAACCAAATGGTTTTGAGAACTTTTGACATCCGAGAATTTCAAGGTTTACTTCCGTTAGACAATCTCCGTTAGTTACGCTATAAGTGTTAACTTAGTAACTAATGCTTAACTAGGCCGAATACGTCCACGACCTTTGGTTGATCACCGAACCCGTCCATATGTGTTTACTTATTGAATTGTCTCTATGAGGAAGTATGTGCAACATGTTTGTTGATTAATTGTGTAATTGTGTGAAATTCATGAACCGTGCTTATCTTACTTAGAATGTAAATTGGTCACTTTTGGGTTCCAGCGAAACTACCGGGCGAAACTATAGTGTCGCCCGGCTAGCTTAACCTTTGACTTACAGAGTCAGTTTCGCTTGGCCAGCGAAACTAGCCAGCGAAACTAGCCTCTGATATATAATAACATAAAACCCTAGAGATCTCATTTTTACCTCATTTCATACAAAACACACACACTCTCCTGGAACCTCTGGTCAGCCAAGAATCACCCCAAGCCGACGTGATCCCAGCCTCGAGACAACATCCATTCGGATCCTAGATCGAATCGTGAGTCTCCCAAAACCATTTTTATGTGTTCTTTATGTGTTTTCTTAAAAAGCATGCTTAAACCTCTATGGAATCACCTGATCTCTTGATATGTTGCTTAGGAATGCTAGATCTATCCTAAAGTCAGTAACTTTACGTTTGAAATCCATCCATAATGAAGATTTATGCCATTTTAGTCATTTTAGGTTTAAAATGTGTTTTTGGTGATTTGATGATGAAAACCCATGTTTAAGGTGCTAAAGCTTATTGATTTATGTTGGTAAATGATCATACATGCTAAATATTGAATCACATGAAGTATGGAAGCTGTTGGGTTGATTTTTAGGCTGATTTGTGAGTTTTTTCGCGACCAGCGACACTGTGTGTTCTCTGGGCGAAACTATGCAGCGAAATTATGTATATCTTCATCCAGCGACACTATGTAGCGAAACTGTAGTGTCGCCGGGTAAACCAACCAGACCTGTTCGGACGAAACTACCGAGCGAAATTCCCTGAACGAAAGTTCAAACCAGTTTCGGGCGAAACTAGGCTAGCGAAACTGTGCCAACAGTTTCGAGCGAAACTAGCCAAGCGAAACTGTGTCATCGGGTATTGCCTAGCGAAAGTGCTGCCCGTGCACACAGCGAAACTGCCTAGCGAAACTGCTAGCGAAATTGAGACCAGAATCCAAACTTGTGCAATTTAATTGAATGTTATGCCATGACTTACATGATTATGCTATGACGATACATGCTTTGATTTCTGATGTATATGAACCCTTGTTTATGATCAACCATCGGTGTCGTGTGTCGGTATGTCGAGTCGTAGTCCCAGCGTGCTATGTTATGGGCCATAGTGACGTTAAGTTAAAGATTAGACACAAAACTAATACTTAAGACCTAAACGTGTTCATAGGTCTTCGTTAAACGATACTGGGATTATTTAGCAAGTGTAGCAGTGCAACCAAAGGTGAGTGTCACTAACCCATTTACCGTGAACCCGTTTGGGTCACGCTGAATAACTTAATGAAAAACAATGCTGACAACCTTATGAGTGCTTGGCACCCACTTGATGAACTTGAACTCGGGAATGCTTGGCACCCACTTGATGAACTTGAAGTGCTTTATGGGAAGCACTTGCGAATTACTTAAACAACTATTTCTGAAACGAAACTGAAAACACTTTTGAGATTCATGAGAATCCGGAAAACCGTTTTAATATGGCTAGCGTAGGTTAAAGTCTAAACCACATGATATCACATGATTTCTAAGGATTCCTTGAAACTTAAAAGTCCTCAACTAAATTGTACCATTAATTGTAAAGCGAGGGGATGTTGGGTAGATCTACTGGAGTTTGACAAACTCCGCCCCGTGGCACGGGGAGTGCACGGAGGTACAATATCAGCCTATCTGACCGTGATCCCGAGAGGACACGGGGGAGGCAAAACCGCGATGACATAGGTCCGCAAAACAGTATGGCACGGCCACTACAATATTGGTCAGCTTTGGTACAAACTTCCTTAGTGCATGGAACAACGGATTAGCTACCCGCGATATCGGTTGAGCACTTTAACTATACAAAACTAGTTCATACCCGATAACGTATGTTACGGACATTAATATTTCTAAACCACGTTACTATGACTTTGGACATTACAGGGCATTGCTCTTCACAAGTAAATATTTCATAAGCATATGTTGACACGATTATAATTATGAGACCGGGCCACTGCATGACAAGCCCACTGTGAACTCACCAACCGTTAGGTTGACACTTGCGTGGTTTAAACTTTTGCAGATCGCTGAGGAGTATCCGGAAGCGGGTTGGCATGGCACATGAAGACTTTTATTTTGATTAAACTTAATTGGGAATTTAATACAATGATTTTGTAAAGCACGTGGTTAGTGCTAAAGACAATGTTTTCCGTTGCGTACTGTTAAGCTGTTTTATTATTAATGTATGGACTTTACTCTGATTCGTTTAGTATTTGTAACTAATGGTTGTGGTCCTGGTTTGCTCGCACCCCTTAACGGTATAAACTCCGTTAGTGGTTATTTGTGGGTGTGACAGATTGGTATCAGAGCCATAAGTTGCAGAGAACTGGAATCATTTTCTAAAAACGATTTGGAAACTGCAACTTGAAACCTTAGTTACAAACGAACAAACAAATTCTCAAAACAAAACTTTTACGTGCCAACCTGGGATACTCGCTCTGCTGTGTAAGTAAATACTTCATATGTATATATATATATATATATAAATATATATATAGACCGTGTCTAGGTAGTCTAACGGAAAACCTTAGGAAAATTTTCACACACGAATACGAAACGCGAACGCTAATACGCACACTGCTTGGGGGAAAACGACAATGAAACGATGCTACACGCTACGTCCTGATTTCTACTACGATGACTACGCCGACGGTGACTTTTATGGGAAAGCCGACTTTCGACGATAGCTACTTACGACTTACGACGTTCTCCGACGACGCCTCGATTTTGCACAAAATTTTTCTGGACTAATAGTGGGATAACGGGAACTGGCTAATATACATATTATGGGATATGTATAAAGTATAACTGTGACTGAACACTGGCTACTTTAACTGTCCAGCAAGATGTCTGGAAGGGGACACGGAAGGAGCAACATCAACATGACACCTGCACAACTACAAGCTATGATTAATGAGCACGTGCAAGCCGCGGTGGCAGCCGTCCAAGCTGCATACGCCGCACAGGGTAATTATTATGCCGGTTAAGGCACAAAGTGATTGTATTTTGACCTGTTTAACCTGAAAACCCGAACTATTATTGCATCAGGAAACCACCATCACTGCACGTTTAAGTCCTTCATGGATTGTAAGCCAATGACGTTTTCCGGCGAAGAAGGAGCGGTAGGACTCCTCAGGTGGATCGAGAAGTCTGAGAAGGTCTTCTCTATGTGTAACTGCCCTGCTGAGAGCAAGGTGAAATTTGCGACTGGTACTTTCGAAGGAGCTGCTCTCTCCTGGTGGAATGCCGAAATTCAGATGATTGGGGTAAATGCGGCTAACAACATGGATTGGGAAGCGTTTAAGGAACTGATTATGGAGGAGTACTGTCCCCGTGACCAAGTGAAGAAGTTAGAGGGCGAATTCTTGAATCTGAAAATGATTGGGTCTGAAGTTGAGCAATATACTGCGCGTTACCACGAGTACGCGGTCTTATGCCCCACAATGGTTGATGCTGAGTTCAAACGCATCGAGCGTTATTTGGAAGGCCTCGCGCCTCAAATCAAGGGACTAGTGACCGCCAGCAACCCCGCAACCGTGCAGCAAGCCATCCGTTTGGCTCACAAGCTTACTGATCAGGAAGTTGAGAAGGGTACACTTCCTGCAAAAGCCTCAGAGAAGACTGCCTTAAGTGGCAAAAGAAAAGCTGATGATGAAGCTCCTGAAAACTCCATGAACAATCAGAGTGTGGGAAACAGCACTGGGAGGTCCTATAACTCCCAAGGTCAAAGCAAAAGGTCTGGGAATAACAGTGGGAACAACCGCCAGGGCGGTAATGGTCAAAGTAACTACAGGGGTAACCTGCCTTTGTGTAACAAGTGTGGGAAGCATCATGCTGGTGTTTGTCGAAAGAATCTGAGCTGTGAAAGATGTGGCAAGAAGAGCCATGAGGCGAAGGATTGTTGGACAATTCTTCCCGAGCAACAAAACCGCCTAAGGCAAAATAACAACAATCATGGCAACAACAACTACGGGAACAACCGCAACGGGCAAGGAAACAATCAGAACAACAATAATGGTGGAGCCCGTGGCTGTTTTGAATGTGGTGCTCAAGGCCACATTAAAAGGGACTGCCCGCAGTTGAGAAGGCAGGGAAATGGTAATCAAGGAAACAACGGTGGGAATGGTAATGGTGGAGGAAATGGCAACGGGAATGGTGGAAATGGCAGAGGAAGAGCTTTTGTCATGGGTCAAGGCGAAGCTCGCAACGATGCCAACGTGATTAACGGTAAATTTATCCTTAATGGTTTCTTTGCTACTGTATTGTTTGATTCTGGTGCTGAAAGAAGCTTTATTTCCACTAAATTTGCTAAGTTGATTAATGCTAAACCAATTGCCTTAGATGCTAAGTATGTGGTAGAGCTATCAAATGGTAAACTTCACGATACAACTCGGATAGTTAAGGACTGTAAGTTAGAACTAGCTGGCCATACATTAGGAATCGATCTCATGCCTTTCCCGATTGGTAGTTTTGATGTCATAGTAGGAATGGACTGGTTATCTGAAAACCGCGCTGAAATTTTATGCCAAGAAAAAGTGGTTCGTATTCCACTCAAGGACGGTGAAGTGTTAACAGTTCAAGGCGAGAAAGGTGGAACAGTCACCGGTATTATTTCGTTTCTCAAAGCCCAAAAATGCCTTCGTAAAGGTCACTTCGCGATCCTTGCAAATGTCACCGACACGACACTTCCCGAACGTAGAATCGACGACTACCCGATAGTCCGCGACTTCCAAGATGTATTTCCTGAAGATCTGCCTGGTTTGCCTCCATTTCGACAAGTCGAGTTTGGAATCGATTTAGCTCCTGGAGCCGCTCCGATTGCACGCGCACCTTACCGTTTGGCGGTAAGTGAACTCAACGAACTCTCCTCACAACTTCAAGAGCTACTCGACAAAGGGTTTATTCGTCTAAGTTCGTCTCCATGGGGAGCACCGGTTTTGTTTGTTAAGAAGAAAGATGGAACGTTCCGAATGTGTATTGACTACCGAGAGCTTAACAAGGTTACGATCAAGAATCGGTACCCACTTCCTCGAATCGACGATCTCTTCGACCAATTACAAGGTTCGAGCTACTTCTCAAAGATTGATCTACGGTCTGGATATCACCAACTTCGCGTTCGAGATGAGGATGTCCCCAAGACTGCTTTCAGAACTCGCTATGGTCATTACGAATTTCTAGTTATGCCGTTTGGGCTAACTAATGCACCTGCTGTGTTTATGGATCTGATGAATCGAGTGTGCAAGCCGTACCTCGATAAGTTTGTGATAGTTTTCATTGATGATATTTTGATCTACTCCAAGACAAAGGAAGAACACGAGGAGCACCTACGACTTATCTTGGAATTACTCCGCAAGGAACAGCTTTATGCTAAGTTTTCGAAATGCGATTTTTGGATTCGCGAAGTCCAGTTTCTTGGACACATTGTTGATCAGAATGGAATTCATGTCGACCCAGCTAAAGTGGAAGCTATCAAGAGTTGGCCTACTCCAAGAGCGCCGACCGAAATCCGACAATTTTTGGGACTTGCCGGATATTACCGAAGATTTATCAAGGGTTTCTCGCAATTGGCTCAACCCTTAACAGCTTTAACGCACAAAGGAGTGCAATATAGATGGGGTGAAAAAGAAGAACGCGCGTTTCAAACTCTTAAAGATATGTTATGTTCAGCTCCAATTCTCGCGTTACCCGATGGAGTTGACGACTTCGTGGTCTATTGTGATGCATCCATTCAAGGACTCGGTTGCGTGTTGATGCAACGGGACAAAGTGATTGCCTACGGGTCCAGGCAACTGAAGGATACTGAGAAGAATTATACAACGCATGATTTGGAATTGGGAGCCGTTGTTCATGCACTCAAGATTTGGAGACATTACCTCTACGGAACAAAGTGCACAATATTTACCGACCACAAAAGCTTACAACACATCTTTGAACAGAAGGATCTCAACATGCGACAACGACGGTGGGTCGAGTTACTGAATGACTATGACTTAGCAATTAAGTATCATCCAGGAAAAGCCAATGTTGTGGCTGATGCCTTAAGTCGGAAAGAGTATGAAAAACCTCGACGGGTACGAGCGCTGCAACTTACCATTCACACGGGATTGCCGGATCGGATCCGCGATGCCCAACAAGAAGCTTTAAAAGAGGAAAACTTCGCAGCTGAAGCACTGCGTGGTGTAGATGGCAACTCCGAAATTAAGTCCGACGGACTCAGGTATTATAATGACAGAATTTGGGTTCCTTTACTTGGAAATCTTCGTGAACTCGTGATGGACGAGGCTCACAAGTCAAGGTATTCGGTGCACCCTGGATCGGATAAAATGTACCAAGATTTGAAGAACTTGTATTGGTGGCCGAATATGAAAGCCGACATTGCGCGATATGTGGCTAAGTGTTTAACATGCTCAAGAGTTAAGATCGAGTACCAAAAGCCTTCAGGATTATTGCAACAACCAAAGATCCCAGAATGGAAATGGGAGGACGTCTCCATGGATTTTGTAACGGGATTACCTCATCGATCGAATCGACCGGATGCGATTTGGGTTATCATTGATCGATTAACCAAATCTGCACACTTTATTCCAATGAGAGAAAGTGACAATATGGATAAGTTAACTAAGCTGTACATTGACCGAATTGTGGCACGTCATGGAGTGCCTAAGACCATTATCTCTGACCGAGATCCTCGATTTACTTCCCGATTGTGGCAATCTATGCAAGAAGCACTGGGAACCAGACTGGATATGAGTACAGCCTATCACCCGCAGACCGATGGTCAGACGGAACGAACTATTCAGACATTGGAAGACATGCTCCGAGCTTGCGTTCTCGACTTCGGTAAAGACTGGGAAGCTCACCTTCCGTTGGTGGAGTTCTCCTACAACAACAGTTATCATTCGAGCATCGGTGCAGCACCTTTTGAAGCACTTTATGGCAGGAAATGTAGATCGCCCGTGTGTTGGGCCGAAACGGGTGAGAAGGGACTCACCGGACCAGAACTCATTCATGATACAACCGAGCGAATTATTCAAATCAGAAAACGGATAGCCGCAGCACGAGACAGACAAAAGAGCTATGCCGACAAACGCCGTAAACCTTTGAAGTTCGAGGTAGGCGACAAAGTACTATTAAAGGTATCTCCCTGGAAAGGTGTGATACGCTTCGGAAAGCGTGGAAAGTTGAATCCTCGCTATATCGGTCCATTTGAAATCATTGGGGAGGTAGGCCCGGTGGCCTACCGTCTACGACTCCCTGCAGAGCTCGATGGAGTTCACAACGTGTTTCACGTTTCTAACCTAAAGAAATGTCTGGCTGAAGACATCGAAATAATTCCTTTGGAGGAATTGGAAATTGATGAACATTTGAGATTTATCGAGCAACCGGTAGAAATCATGGGACGCGAGGAGAAAGCCCTCAAACGTAGCAAGATTCCGATCGTCAAAGTTCGATGGAACTCAAAGCGTGGACCTGAATATACTTGGGAACGAGAGGATCAGATGAAGAAAAAGTATCCCCACTTGTTCGAGCAAACGTCCACGGAAACCCAAGGTATGATTTAATTTTGGGGACCAAAATTCCTGTAACAGGAGGAGGATGTGACGACCCTAAAACTTTTGCTTTCTTTCCCCAGCAAATACAGCAACGACGACAGCCGAGGCTGCGGGCGCTACAACGCAAGAATAATTTTCGGGACGAAAATTCCAATTACAAGGGGATGATGTGACATCCAAGAATTTCAAGGTTTACTTCCGTTAGACAATCTTCGTTAGTTACGCTATAAGTGTTAACTTAGTAACTAATGCTTAACTAGGCCGAATACGTCCACGACCTTTGGTTGATCACCGAACCCGTCCATATGTGTTTACTTATTGAATTGTCTCTATGAGGAAGTATGTGCAACATGTTTGTTGATTAATTGTGTAATTGTGTGAAATTCATGAACCGTGCTTATCTTACTTAGAATGTAAATTGGTCACTTTTGGGTTCCAGCGAAACTACCGGGCGAAACTATAGTGTCGCCCGGCTAGCTTAACCTTTGACTTACAGATTCAGTTTCGCTTGGCCAGCGAAACTAGCCAGCGAAACTAGCCTCTGATATATAATAACATAAAACCCTAGAGATCTCATTTTTACCTCATTTCATACAAAACACACACACTCTCCTGGAACCTCTGGTCAGCCAAGAATCACCACCAAGCCGACGTGATCCCAGCCTCGAGACAACATCCATTCGGATCCTAGATCGAATCGTGAGTCTCCCAAAACCATTTTTATGTGTTCTTTATGTGTTTTCTTAAAAAGCATGCTTAAACCTCTATGGAATCACCTGATCTCTTGATATGTTGCTTAGGAATGCTAGATCTATCCTAAAGTCAGTAACTTTACGTTTGAAATCCATCCATAATGAAGATTTATGCCATTTTAGTCATTTTAGGTTTAAAATGTGTTTTTGGTGATTTGATGATGAAAACCCATGTTTAAGGTGCTAAAGCTTATTGATTTATGTTGGTAAATGATCATACATGCTAAATATTGAATCACATGAAGTATGGAAGCTGTTGGGTTGATTTTTAGGCTGATTTGTGAGTTTTTTCGCGACCAGCGACACTGTGTGTTCTCTGGGCGAAACTATGCAGCGAAATTATGTATATCTTCATCCAGCGACACTATGTAGCGAAACTGTAGTGTCGCCGGGTAAACCAACCAGACCTGTTCGGACGAAACTACCGAGCGAAATTCCCTGAACGAAAGTTCAAACCAGTTTCGGGCGAAACTAGGCTAGCGAAACTGTGCCAACAGTTTCGAGCGAAACTAGCCAAGCGAAACTGTGTCATCGGGTATTGCCTAGCGAAAGTGCTGCCCGTGCACACAGCGAAACTGCCTAGCGAAACTGCTAGCGAAATTGAGACCAGAATCCAAACTTGTGCAATTTAATTGAATGTTATGCCATGACTTACATGATTATGCTATGACGATACATGCTTTGATTTCTGATGTATATGAACCCTTGTTTATGATCAACCATCGGTGTCGTGTGTCGGTATGTCGAGTCGTAGTCCCAGCGTGCTATGTTATGGGCCATAGTGACGTTAAGTTAAAGATTAGACACAAAACTAATACTTAAGACCTAAACGTGTTCATAGGTCTTCGTTAAACGATACTGGGATTATTTAGCAAGTGTAGCAGTGCAACCAAAGGTGAGTGTCACTAACCCATTTACCGTGAACCCGTTTGGGTCACGCTGAATAACTTAATGAAAAACAATGCTGACAACCTTATGAGTGCTTGGCACCCACTTGATGAACTTGAACTCGGGAATGCTTGGCACCCACTTGATGAACTTGAAGTGCTTTATGGGAAGCACTTGCGAATTACTTAAACAACTATTTCTGAAACGAAACTGAAAACACTTTTGAGATTCATGAGAATCCGGAAAACCGTTTTAATATGGCTAGCGTAGGTTAAAGTCTAAACCACATGATATCACATGATTTCTAAGGATGCCTTGAAACTTAAAAGTCCTCAACTAAATTGTACCATTAATTGTAAAGCGAGGGGATGTTGGGTAGATCTACTGGAGTTTGACAAACTCCGCCCCGTGGCACGGGGAGTGCACGGAGGTACAATATCAGCCTATCTGACCGTGATCCCGAGAGGACACGGGGGAGGCAAAACCGCGATGACATAGGTCCGCAAAACAGTATGGCACGGCCACTACAATATTGGTCAGCTTTGGTACAAACTTCCTTAGTGCATGGAACAACGGATTAGCTACCCGCGATATCGGTTGAGCACTTTAACTATACAAAACTAGTTCATACCCGATAACGTATGTTACGGACATTAATATTTCTAAACCACGTTACTATGACTTTGGACATTACAGGGCATTGCTCTTCACAAGTAAATATTTCATAAGCATATGTTGACACGATTATAATTATGAGACCGGGCCACTGCATGACAAGCCCACTGTGAACTCACCAACCGTTAGGTTGACACTTGCGTGGTTTAAACTTTTGCAGATCGCTGAGGAGTATCCGGAAGCGGGTTGGCATGGCACATGAAGACTTTTATTTTGATTAAACTTAATTGGGAATTTAATACAATGATTTTGTAAAGCACGTGGTTAGTGCTAAAGACAATGTTTTCCGCTGCGTACTGTTAAGCTGTTTTATTATTAATGTATGGACTTTACTCTGATTCGTTTAGTATTTGTAACTAATGGTTGTGGTCCTGGTTTGCTCGCACCCCTTAACGGTATAAACTCCGTTAGTGGTTATTTGGGGGTGTGACATATTATCATTAGAGTTAAAAGTTATTGTGTAATATAAATTTTGTTATATACGAGTCGTTATATTTTAAAGTAAACGTACACGAATATAACAAATTTTCAGATATACAAAGAATAATAAATGGATATAACAAATTTTCAGTTATAAATTTTGTTATATTTTAAAGTAAACGTACACGAATATAACAAATTTTCAGATATACAAAGAATAATAAATGAATATAATGATTATACATCGTTTGAGAACAAAATATAATGAATTTAACAACCCTCTAAGTAACAAAAGAAACTTAGTTTCCCAAAATGCTTTATACTAAACCTGTTAGTTAACCCTAAGAAGCGCTTGAAGAATATCACTTCCCATGTCATCCGCAAAGGCAAATGTGTGACCTCCACCAACAACCTCATGATACTTGATCCATCCAAGTTGTTGGGCTATATAACGTTGTAGTGTCACCGGCACAATCCTATCCTCATCACCCATCCATAAATGAACGGATCCATTACTATTTTGAAATGGGTTTTCAAGATCGAGCGGATCGAATTCCCACTTACCCCATCCGATATTCATGTCACGATGGATAGACTCGAATTCTCCTTGTAGCCTTGGTTGTGTTTGCATCAACTTTGCCTTCATGACATAAAAGACCAGAACTATATAAGTATATAAATAAATATAATTTATTTGAATAAAATTAAGTGTTCTGAGTCATAGGTATTAGAAATGATCTTTATCATATGTGATTTTTGAGACCACATATAGTTAGGTGGTCAAGAGATGGTACCTGATTTGGATCTGTTATCATAGCATTTAGCTTCGCTACAACTTCCACATCCGCGGGAGAAAAAACAGCAGGGTTTTGGGTAATAACAGAAAAACCAGGAAACCATGATCGAGTGTTCCACCAGTAGGTTAGCCATGGTAGGTAGTGAGCTACTCGCAAAGACCATTGATCCTGTTGAAGCTGCCGAGAATATGCTTCGCTGGTTAAGTTAGAAGGTAGGTTATGCCACCAGTAATTGACTGCAGGAGATATAAGAATCGCCCCTTGAAGCCTGTTTGATAAAGAAATATAAAGCCGTTATTTTTTGTAATTAATGATGCTTCAAAATATATATAGGCGTATCAAGTTTTATATAAAAGCAGACCTATGAGGAATATATTTTAGGCAAGACCATATGACTTCACCACCCATAGAGTAACCAGCTACGTAGAACTTTTCTCCAAGATTCAACTCATCGGCAAGCTCCTCGATATCTAATGCTAAGCTTTTAACAGTTCGCTTGGGGTCCGGATCACTTTCTCCATAACCAGGCCGATCTAATGCAACAATGTACACTCCAAGTTCTTCAATAACAGCCTGTAGGAATTAGCATGATCGATTAATTACTTACTCATACACTACGGGAAATGAATTAGCAAGATTGAGGAATGGAAGAGGCGATACCGGTGAGGCTGAAAATGCAAAAGGATCCTGGTACTTGCTACAATCGAAGCAGTGGACGTATATGATTTTAGATCTTGCTTCATCTTTTGGAACACCTGATTCTTTATATGATAAGTGTCTTCCATCACGAAGTTTTATCCTTGGGGAGGTCAAAGATCCCAACTTTGTGGGAGGTGGTGGAAGAGTTGTTTGATAAGCCCATGCACAAAACTCCGCAAACAAGACGAAGAGTAATATCTTCAAAACTCCTGGAACGCAAGACACTTCACATAATTATATATTGTTTAAGGTCGATCATCATCATCATCTATACTAGTTTAAGATTTGAAAGATGAAATTAACTGACAAAACAAGCTAACTAACCTGAGGAGGAATAATCCAATTTGTATTTCCTGGCATGTGATGGAAAGCTTTTTTTCCCATCCGACATTGTTGATGCAATGATGAGACTAATAAGAAAAATATATGGCAACTTTGTATGTGAAAAGAACGTACAAGCTAGTATTAAGAAAGAAAGAATGCTACGATCGATAGGATAATAGATAGATAGAGATACATGATGATTTGTGGCCTGGGCTATAAATAGGGTACGTAATATTCTAGCTAATTGGAGAAGAAAGTAACCACCATCCTATCCTATGAAGCTTACAGGAAGCTAGGTTGCTTTCACTGACCACAAATATATTCTAAGTCGATGGCCATTCAAAATATATCATTATTTATTTTTATTTGACAATCTCGACCGCTATTTTTTAATTCCCATAGGACTTTGCTTGACTTGACTGCCCTCCTTCTAACTCAACATGCAAGGACTGCTTACTTCTAGCTGCTTCTCTTGTTTGTTTTGTGATAGGCTGATAGAAGGTAAAAGACGAACGAGACTAATATAAATAAGTTTGCTTTATGACATACAATTCTTTTAAGCATATCTATGTACTACTTAATTATATTAATCATGTTACTAATTATCTACTACGTACTTTCTATTGATTTTAATTTGTTTGATTTAACTTTTTTAATCTTTTCATTAACTTCGGTTCGTAATATGATCTTCGTAATTCTTTCAACTTAATTAACTAACTCCTAATTAAGAAGTTAGTTCATTGTTGAACTAATACCTATATAGAGAAAATATTGAACCTATTTTTTTTCTTTACTCTTTTTTGTTCCATTTTGTAACATATATATCTCTGATTCAGCTGGAGTAACCCAAGATCAAGTTTGAAATTAAATATCGCTTCTCTTGATGGATTTGTTAATTACTAGCATTTTGTAACATATATACTCAAATGCACCACGCCCGGTTATCTCCGATTCAGGTGGAGTAACCTAAGATCATGTTTGAAAATCTTGTTGCTTTTGTTCGAATATCGTTACATCTGGATAGTCGTTATCTAAAAATGTCAATTCTTTGGTTCGCACGCGTGTGGCAATCAGCGATTGGCACCATGTAGCGCTTTAATAGAGCATATTGCTCTTCGAAATGTCGCGAGCCACTTGAGAGCGCCTTTATATTTTGACTCGGTGCCCTAGGTCTGGGACAAATAGGTGGTATAACCAAAATGAGCGGGCATGGAATCGGATGACATGCACGCGGGTTCAATCCGCGACTCGGGTACTTGGCGGATCAACAAGTAACCCGGATAGCCACTATAAAACCCAACAGTGCCATACATAAAAGAAAATAAAGTTATGCTTATAAATTCTTTATACAGACACTTACAGTAATATCACTGCATAGTGTTTTAAAAAATATCATCTTATTTTATGTGAAAAGGTACTTTGTGATATAAGTTTGTTATACATGATTTGTGACATATACGAATATTACTTTTTTTTTAAATAAAAAGAATAATACATGAGTACAATGATTATACACCGTTGAGAACAAAATATAATAACTTTAAAAATCCACTTAACAAAACAAAATATAATAAACGTAGTTTGGGGGTGGTCATTGACGACAAAATTTAATAAATTTAATAATCCACTTAACAAAACAAAATATAATAAACGTAGTTTAGGGGGGGGGGGGGGTTGTGAGTTTTTTTTTATTTATTTATTTTTTTTTTTAACGGCGGTATATGATTCTATAACCACAGTTCGTGGCCAACTAATCCACGGAATTTTGTTTTCCTCATCATTAAAACCCCAAAAGAACTTGGATCGCCGATCCCAATGAGCCAAGCACCGAACTCACTAAAGTAGCACGCCCCCCCCCCCCCCCCCCCCAAATATATAATCTAGCTAATTGGAGAAGAAAGTAACCACCATCCTATCCTAATTGGAGAAGAAAGTAACCACCATCCTATCCTATGAAGCTTACAGGAAGCTAGGTTGCTTTCATTGACCACAAACTAGCTTGTACGTTCTGTTCACATACAAAGTTGCCATATATTTTTCTTAACCGGCCACCACTCTATATATATATATTTGACAATCTAGCTCGTTATTTTTTTAATTCCCATAGGACTTTGCTTGACTTGACTGCCCTCCATTCTTTAACTCAACATGCAAGGACTGCTTATTTCTAGCTGCTTCTCTTGTTTGTTCTGTGATAGGGTGATAGAAGGTAAAAGACGAACGAGACTAATATAAATAAGTTTGCTTCATGACATACAATTCTTTTAATCTATGTACTACTTAATTATATTAATCATGTTACTAATTATCTACTACGTACTTTCTATTGATTTTAATTTGTTTGATTTAACTTCTTTAATCTTTTCATTAACTTTGGTACGTAATATGTTCTTCGTAATTCTTTCAACTTAATTAACTTAACTCCTAATTAAGAAGTTAGTTCATTGTTGAACTAATACCTATATAGAGATGTGAAGAATTGGTAATGAAATTGAACAATCCAAACGACTGATTTGTTATTGAATCACAATCTAAACGATTACAAAGAAATGGAAATGACCGAAATCGAATACAAGATTTGTCCCTAAACCAGCTATATAAAGCCCTAACAATCTCCAACGGCTAACACGAGATTATAACAGCTAATAACAAACAACTATCAAAGTTGTCACCAGCAGCCCCTGAAGTTTCTGATAAGTCACAAATAGCCCCTGAACTTTTGTTAACCTTGAATTAACTTCTGAATTGACCTCACATTTCTCCACCTTCAAGAAGAAAGTTAATAAGCAACTAAATGAGCACCAGAATGATCACAACAACATCTCCATATCATCTGATAACAGCGGACCACAGTCTTGAATACCATGATGTACATCAATGTCATTGTGACCATTCACTCAAATAGCAAATGCTTATGACCTTAGCCAACACCAATTGATTTCACACAAGTCTCAAACTTAGCTCTAGGAACTGCTTTAGTGAAAATATCTGCAACATTCTCACCAGTATTCACATACTCAACTCTTACCTGTTTTGAGTTAATCACTTCTCTTATAAAGTGATACCTTACATTGATATGCTTTGTCCTTTCATGAAAAACTCCATTCTTTGAAAGAGCAATAGCACCCTGATTATCACACTTAATAAGAGCTTCATCAACTGCCATTCCAAGCTCCTTAATGAAACCAGACAACCATAATGCTTCCTTGACTGCCTCAGTCAACGCCATATACTCAGCTTCTGTGCTTGACAATGCAACAACACCTTGCAATGTAGCCTTCCAACTGACCAAGTTTCCAAATAGCATAAAAACATACCCTGTAACAGATCTGAACTTATCCAAATCATTTGCAAAATCAGAGTCTACATAGCCCAATATCCCATCAGATCTAGTCATGCCTTTGCCAAAGCAAATACCCTTATCTTGTGTACCTGCCAAATACCTGAGTATCCACTTAACAGCCTGCCAATGCTCCTTACCTGGGTTTGATAGAAACCTGCTGACAACACTTACACCAAAACTGATATCTGGCCTGGTGCAAACCATCAAGAACATCAAACTTCCCACAGCTTGAGCATATGGAATGCTTTCCATATATTTCCTCTCTTCATTATTTGTTGGACTGTTCTTGTTTGATAATTTGAAGTGTGTAGCAAATGAGGTTGTCACTGGCTTACAGCCATCCATACCATAAGATTTTAAGACTTTCTTAATATATGACCCCTGAGACAATTTCAGAACTCTATTCTTCCTATCCCTGTCTATCTCCATTCCAATTATCTTCTTTGCATTTCCTAATTCCTTCATGTCAAATTCCTGGCTTAATAATCTAATGATTTCTTGAATCACCCCTATATCCTTACCAGCTATTAACATGTCATCCACATACAATAGAAGATAAACCTTACAACTGTCACTATAATCCCAAAAATAGACACAAGCATCATATTCACTCCTAACAAATCCTAAACTTATGATATAGTCATTAAACCTCTTGTACCACTGCCTAGGACTTTGTTTTAACCCATAAAGAGACCTCTGCAGTTTACACACTTTTCCCTCTTTGCCTACTTCTACAAACCCCTTAGGCTGATCTATGTAGATTTCCTCATCAAGACTTCCATGCAAAAATGCAGTTTTTACATCTAATTGCACTAACTCCAAATCTTGTTCTGCCACTAATGAAAGCATGATCCGGATGGAGGTATGTTTGACAACAGGTGAAAACACCTCCTGGTAATCTATACCAGCCTTTTGTGTATACCCTTTGGCTACTAACCTAGCTTTAAACCTAGGCTTACCACCATCTATCCCTTCCTTCAGCTTGTATAACCATTTACAAGCTATTACTTTAACACCTGCTGGCTTTTCAACTAAACTCCAAGTTTTGTTCACCTTAAGGGATTCTATTTCTTCCAACATAGCTTTCATCCAATTTTCCTTATCATCTGATCTGATAGCATCTTCAAATGATATTGGCTCATGCATACTTTCCATTTCAGCAGCTGCAAAAGCAAAAGCTGAAATTTCATCCTGATTTCTAAACCTGATAGGCTTTACTATAGTCCTTCTACTTCTGTCTCTTGCCAACTGATAACTACCCCTATCACTAGAGCCATACTCACTAACATCAGTTGAGCTATGCTGACCTTGACTTTCCTGTGAATCACTATGCACAGAACCACTAGGTGTTTGGATATGCTGATCACCATTTCCTGGCTCTTCTGTGTCAACACTAGGACCTTTATGATCTAATTTAGCCAACTGATCTAGCTCCACCTTATTTGTAATACTCTGCTCTTTCTCAATATCCCTCACATCAGCTATCTGACTACCTCCTATAAGATCTTTGTAAAAGATGTCTTCCCTACAAGTAATGTCCCTACTCACAATAACTCTAGGCCCATCTCCTTCTAATCTCCATAATTTGTAGCCTTTAACTCCTGATGGATACCCTAAGAACACACATTTAACAGCTCTAGCCTCAAGCTTTCCTTGCTTGATATGAGCATACACTAAAGTGCCAAATACCTTCAGATCCTTATAGTTTGGCTTACAACCTGTCCAAACCTCCATAGGGCACTTCATACCTATAGCAGCAGATGGGCTCAAATTAATCAAATGTGCAGCAGTATTAACTGCTTCCCCCCAAAATTTCTTAGGCATACCAGAACTTAGAAGCATACATCTGACTTTATCTAGCAATGTCCTATTCATCCTCTCAACAAGACCATTTTGTTGAGGGGTACCTGGAATAGTAAGATGTCTAACAATCCCCTTTGATTTACAAAAGTTATTAAACTCTTCATTACAGAATTCTAAGCCATTGTCAGTTCTTAGTTTCTTAATTTTCCTATTGGTCTGATTTTCAATCATTGTCACCCACTCCTTAAATCTGCTATAAGCATCACTTTTCTTCTTAATAGGATAAACCCAAACTCTCCTGGAGTAATCATCTACCATAGAGATAAAATAACTTGCTCCACCTATAGTTTGAGTTCTAGCAGGTCCCCACAAGTCTGAATGAATGTAATCTAAGATACCCTGTGACTTATGATTGCTCCTATTAAATTTGACCCTATGAGCTTTGCCAAGAACACAGTGTTCACAGAAATCTAAATTAATTCTATCAAGACTTCCAAACACACCTTGTTTGCACAACTCTTTCAAACCTTTTTCACTCATGTGACCTAACCTATTGTGCCAAACAATAGATTCACTAGTTTCATGTGTACTTAATACAGAATTAGACTCATCAGGAACATTACCATCAAGAATATATATATTATTCTTACCCCTAGTCCCTGTTAGCCAAACCATAGATCCCTTGACAACTTTAGCTTTACCATTCTTAAGACTAACACAACACCCATTATCTTCAAAAGTTCCTAATGAAATCAAATTTCTAGATAGACTAGGGACATACCTGACATCACTCAATGTGATGCTAGAACCATTATCAAGATTCAATGAAACCTGTCCTATACCCATGACCTTGCAGCTCCTGTCATCCCCTAACTTGACACTTCCCTTATCCTCTAATTTCAAGGTACTGAAATAAGTCTTGTTTGGGGTCATATGATAAGAGCATCCAGAGTCTAAGATCCATGATTCTGCCTTGTAAACTGAATCAGCCACAAGTACATCAGCAGAATCATATCCTTCAGAATCATCTTGATTTGCAGTACTATTTCCTTGCCTTTTATACCCCTTTTCTTGTCTTCTTTTCTTCCACTCAGGGCAATTTCTCTTGAAATGTCCTTCAGATCCACACACAAAACACTTTAACCTGTTCTTGGACTTGGATCTTTTAAAGTCCTTCTTTCTTTCTCCTCTCTTATCGGTTCTTCCTCTAACACTCAGTCCTTCTCCTTCTTCATCATTGAGCTCCACCTTCCTTTGCAATTCCTTTGAATTGATTGCAGATAGCACTTCATCCATCGTTAATGTTTCTCTTCCAAACATTAATGTATCCACAAAGTGCTCATATGCACTAGGAAGGCCTGAGAGGAACAATACAGCTTGATCCTCTTCATCAATTTCAACATCAATATTGGCAAGATCAACTATCAATTTGTTGAACTCATCAATATGACTCTCAATTGACTTCCCTGGACTTAACTGACATGTGTAGAGCTTCTTTTTCAAATACAACCGATTTGCCAACGATTTCGTCATGTACAGGCTCTCCAATTTGAGCCAAACTCCGGCAGCCGAAGTTTCTTTTGTAACCTCGCGAAGAACCTTATCACCCAGGCTTAAAACAATTGCGCTGTGTGCTTTATCGAAGATCTCCTGCCAGTCGGCTTCTTCCATCCCTTCCGGTCGACCTTCGTCTCCAAGGAGCGCATCACCTAAGCCCTGATAAACGAGGAATGCCTTCATCTTTAATCGCCATAGCCCGAAGTCGTTTCTTCCGTCGAATTTCTCGATCCCAAACTTCGAAGACACCATCGAATCCGTTAATTAGCGGAATTACAGATTCGATTTTACCAATTCATCTCTAAGAACACCACCTGTGCTCTGATACCAATTGTGAAGAATTGGTAATGAAATTGAACAATCCAAACGACTGATTTGTTATTGAATCACAATCTAAACGATTACAAAGAAATGGAAATGACCGAAATCGAATACAAGATTTGTCCCTAAACCAGCTATATAAAGCCCTAACAATCTCCAACGGCTAACACGAGATTATAACAGCTAATAACAAACAACTATCAAAGTTGTCACCAGCAGCCCCTGAAGTTTCTGATAAGTCACAAATAGCCCCTGAACTTTTGTTAACCTTGAATTAACTTCTGAATTGACCTCACAAGAGAGAATATTGAAACTATTTTTTTCTTTACTCTTTTTTGTTCCATTTTGTAACTGCCTTCTTTGACACGCAAACGATGACACTCGATCATTTCTTGACGTGCAAAAAAAAAGTGTCATAATAAAACGTCAAGAATAGATAAATCCTAAGTATACATGACGTGCATTTTTGCGAGTCATGAATTTCTGTCATATTTAAAAAAAACACGGAGGACTGCTATAACCGCGCGTCAAGAAGGATGTGTCGTTTTTTAATTTTTTGCCGCCAAAATCTCCCCCAATATTTTGCCCTAGATTTTCCCCACCCTTCCCCAAAACTCATATCGGCGCCACCTCCACCAAAAAACCCTTTCCCCAAAAAAACCCTCTCCGCCACAAAATTTTCACCACCGCCAATATTTTTTGGCGTATCTCCACCACCACTCCACCATCTCGGTGCCGGCCGCCACTCCACACTCTCCGGCGTCACTCACCAGAAACGACTCTGCTCCACCATTGACTTCTTCAGGAACTCTCCCCTCTTCCTCACGAGAATTTCGCTTTCACGACTCCTTCACAAACTGCAGATTCCTTCTCCATCAATCAATCCTCCGTGAAATTGCTTGAGCGTGTGGATCTTCTACTTAGTCGTAATGAAATCAATGTTAAATGTGAAGAACACAAAGAGTAAATACAAATTCAGCTTGTATTAACCATAGAGAGTTTACACAGAGACCACAGAGTGAATATGACCAGGAACCCTTATCAAATCTATACAAGACGACGTATTTATACTAAGCTAAACCTGCTGGTCCGAACCTGAGGTTCGGCCATGTCCGCAATCATGTATGCTTCGTCTTGTATTCGATACTTCACATGACGATCAGAACCATGTATCAACAAACTCCCCCTCGGCATGTGCAGTATCATCTCCTCCATTAACTCTTGTATCTTGTATCTTCAATCAAACTCTTCCTCGATCTTGACGATGAGTTCAATCTTGAATACTTGATATTGCATCGTGTGTAATCTCTTTATCAACAATCTTCAGAAGACTTGAAGTTGTGATGTTCTCTTTCCACTTAGAAACCTGTCAATATAAATAATCTTGGTGCAAAACGTCTCTTCGAGTTAATAAATTAATAAAGACATTGATTAAGGTAGCAAATCAGCGTTGGCCAGAATTACTACATGTCAATAACTAATACGAGTTAATAAATTAATCTAACTTGATTTTAAATCAGTGATAATAAGTTTACTTGTGAGAAGAAGTTAAATGACATTATGTAGGTAACAAATCAGCGTTGGCCAGAATTGGAACCTTATTAGATGTCTGTTATTAACTATGAATGACACAAGTAAATTAGTTATCTGATTTAAATTGGTGTTAGGTTTTGTAAAACGTAAGTTTGTAAGGTTTTAAACAAAACAAAGTTTTAATATTAAGCCCCAAATTTAGCAGAAAATTTCTGAGGGTATCCGGTCGGAAAAGGGATTTTTTTTCGATCGAAAAGGTGTACCCTGATCGAAAAGTGAGCTTTTCGATCGAAAAAGGGGTACCCGGTCGAAAAAGGGTGTCCGATCGGAAAAATATACCCGATCGAAAAGTGTAATTTTCGATCGAAAAAGGGTATCTGATCGAAAAGTGAGTTTTTTGATCGAAAAGCCGACTTTTCGATCGGATCGAAAAGTCGGTCGAAAAAACCATTTAGCCCGATCGAAAAGCCGTATGGTCCGATCGAAAAGTATGTCGAAAAGCCACATGGCCCGATCGAAAAGTCGACCGAAAATGGCCACATGGTCCGATCGAAAAGTAGGGATCCAAGCCACATATTTCGATCGGAAAGTAAGTTTTTCGATCGAGAGCAGGGTCTAAGCCACATGATTCGATCGAAAAGCCAATAAAAAGGCCGGTAGAAAAGCCGGTAGGAAAGCCGGTAGTAAAGCCGGTAGTAAAGCCGGTAGTAAAGCCGGTAGTAAAGCCGGTAGTAAAGCCGGTAGTGAGCCGGGAAAGCCGGTAGTAAAGTGGACTTTTCTATCGGATCGAAAAGTGGACTTTTCGATCGAGAATTGGTATCTCGATCGAAAAGACGATAACCTCTCGAAATCAGTGAGGGTTTGATTTTAAAACCGATTTAATTTATTTGCTTAAAGACGAATTAGGGTTTCCGAGATTTTTAGACAGAATCGAAAAACCCATATTGATTTCGAGATTAGGGTTTCTTAACGAATTCAGATTAATGATTCGATTGAGCAACATACGCTCTGATACTACATGTTGATCGAATCCTGAATCGTTAATATAATAAACAGATAATA
>JBCNJP010000012.1:20695363-20750285 GCA_039602395.1 Deinandra increscens subsp. villosa | reverse complement strand
TCATGTAAGGTGGTGTTTGTTTTTCTGTAAAAGCTCTTCCTGTCCTCTTCTGTCTGCGTCGCGCAGACCACGCGCAGACATTTAGGTCTGCAGACTGTTTGTTTTCTCGAAGACATTTCATTAAAAAATGTCTGCGCAGGCTCTTCTTGGTGCAGATGTGACCCAGTCACTTCTGACATCTTCTAACATCTTCTAACCTTCTCTTTAAACTGTTTTTACATTAAAAAACATTTATAAACAGTTTTTTTAATTCTTTTATAAAAAAACATTTTATTAAGTCCTTTTTAAAAAACTTTTCCAAAAAAAAACTTTTTTAAAAGTTTTTAATATATTAAAAAACTTTTAAGAAACTTCTTTAACCACTTTTTTTAAATCGTCACTTAAAAAAGTAAAAAAAACATTTTAAACAACTAATTTTAAAAAATAAATTTTAAAATGTTTTTTTTAAATTAGTTTTTTTTAAAATTGTTTTTTAAAAAGTTTTGTTTTTAAAAAACATTTTTAAACAATTATTTTAAGAAAAAATATTTTAAACAATTATTAAACAAAACTTTTTAAACATTTATTTAAAAACGTTTTTAAACTGTTTAAAAAACATTTTTTTTGAACAGTTTTTATAAAATATTTTTGATATTTTATTTAAAAGGAAATTGTTTAAAAAACAATTGTTTGCTAAAATATACGGAAAGAAATAAAATGATTGAATTATGTATAAGTTTAAAAAATGATTTATTTAAATTTCAGTTTATTTTAGAAGTCTGCATAAGTTAAAAAACAAACGCTCTTCTTCTTACAGACTGCAGAGGTTTAGTCCACCTCTTCTGCTACAGATGTCTGCAGATGTGGTCCGCAGACTGCAGACATTTTACCTCTTCAAAAACAAACAGCACCTAAGTCATGGCATAACACTTAAGCAAATTTCACAAGTTTGGTTTGTAGGTCAGGTCTTAGTTTCGCTAGCATAGTTTCGCTAGGCAGTTTCGCTAGGTGCACGGGCAGCACTTTCGCTAGGCAATGCCCGGTGACACAGTTTCGCTAGGCTAGTTTCGCCCGAAACTGCTGACGCAGTTTCGCTAGCCTAGTTTCGCAGGGAAACTGGTTTGAACTTTCGTTCAGGTATTTCGCTCGATAGTTTCGCTCGAGCTGGTCTGGTCAGGTTTCCCGGCGACACTATAGTTTCGCTGGTCAGTGTCGCTGGAAGGATGTATAATTTCGCTGCTTAGTTTCGCCCAGAGAACAGCAGTTTCGCTGGTCGCGAAAAACACACGGATTTGCCTAAAAATCAACCTAACAGCTTCTGATCATACATGCAATTCATTATCTAGCATCCCTAGGCATTTACCAACATAAATCAAGCAGCTTTAACAAGTTTAACATGCATTTTGATCATCAAATCTCTAAAATAGGTTCAAAACCCTAAAATGAACTAATTTGCACAAATCTCTAATATGGATGGATTTCACACGTAAAGTTATCAACTTTATTACAGATCTAGCATCCTAAAGCATATATACAGAAGATCAAGCAATATCATGAAGGTTTGAGCATGCTTTAAGAAGAAAACATATAGAAAACACATAAAGCATAGTTTTTGGGACTCACGGTTGATTCTAGAGTCGATAGATGAGATGAGATGATGGTCTAGAGGCTGAGATCTTGGTCTCTTGATGGTATTCTCGGCTGACCAGGTTCCAGAGAAGTGTATGTGTGTGTTGGTTGTGAAATGAGGCAAATGAGGCTACTAGGGTTCATTAAGTTTATTTATATCAGAGGCTAGTTTCGCTGGCAGTTTCGCTGGCTGGCGAAACTGGCTCTGATCTCGGGTACATTGATCAGTCTAGCCAGCTACCGGGCGAATCTGTAGTTTCGCTCGGTAGTTTCGCTGACTACCAAATCTAGGCAATTTTCACATAATCAAGTATTTACAATTAATCATGCTATTCACAATAATAAGTCATGTATTTAAATCACATTGCACATACAGACAATCAATGATGAACACATAACACATATGGACGGTTCGGTGATCAACCAAAGGTCGTGGACGTATTCGGCCTAGTTATGTATTAGCTACTTATTACGTAACTAACGGGTTTGTCTAACGGAAGTTAACCTTGAAATTCTCGGGTGTCACAAATCGGGTCAATCCCAGAGCGACTAATGTTTTATTTGGTGTCAAGCAGGTATTTCAGGAAGACCTTTTGGTGATTGGAAAATTGCTGATTGTGGAATATCTGTGCTAACTTAAACTGAATTTCAAAATCAATTTTGTTTTCAAAAGGCTAAACTGTTAGTATTCGTGTTGGTTGATCAAATTTTCATTTGTTTTCCACTCCGTCTCATCCTGAGGGGGAGTTAGTTTTTTCAAAATTACAAAATAGTGTCTTGTTTTTCAAATCGTAAAAATGAAAATCTATAAAATAGAGTTGTTATTTTTAGGGGGGGGAAATTTGAAAAAGACAAAAACATTGAAAAATGCAAAAATCCAAAAATATTGAAAAATGAGAAATTGTATCCGACATGATTGGGAAATGATGGTACATTGGCTGACATCGTCTGACTCATGGATAAAATAGATGAAAAAGCCATAAGACCATTTGATCGATGTGTAAGGTAGGCTCGGCAAATCAGAAAGTATACGAATGTGATATACACTAAATCTGATGCTTGATCTAGTGGACAACATCTTAATGCGTATCTCAAGATATATCAAGAAAAAGATATGTGAAAAATAAAATGAGACGTCACTGTGTATACATGTGTTTATTTTGCAAAGATTTAAACTTGTTTGATTTTCTTTATTTTGTCAAACGATCGGACTTTCTTTGCGTGTCCACAAGACCGACCTGATCGTTGTTCGTTTGACGTTCTGCTTTATTTTCTTTGGTGTTTCGTATAACTCATCGGACTTTCTCTGCGTGTACGGGAGTACCGACCTGATTGTTGTTGGGTTATACAACTTCAACTTGTTTTATTTTTTTATTTTGTTAAATCTGAGGCCTTATCTGCGTAACGAAAGATCGACCTTAAGGTAGACGATTTAACGTTCTTATTTCTTTTTGCATGGAACACAGTTGACTATATCATGGTTACAATCATTATGTGATTAAAATCACAAATGAAATCACAAAATGTGATAAGCAAAGCATATCTGAGTATGTCTGATAGTGTGGGGTACACTGGTCAATGCAAATTTAATCAATACCTTAACATATCCAGATGTTATGAGTATGATTGTGCCAGAGTTTAAAGTTGGACAAATTATATCTGCAATCGGCATGGCTTATGTGCTACAATAATCGAAATTGAAGTGTAGTTCAGCATGTTATGACCAATATGATCCCAAGTTGTGATCTTTCTTGCAAAAGACAAAAATAATGTCTGATTCTGTAATGTATTTACTTTTCATTATCAGAAAATACCAAAAAGATTTTAGGTGTGTTTTGATATATAGTTTCTAAAAGCCAAAAAGATTTTGTTTCTGATTTGTTTTCGGTTGATCAACACGGAATACGAAATCATTTTCAAAATCACAATATATTGGAGTCTCGAAGAGACGTTTTGCGCCAAGATTATTTATGTTGGCATGTTTCTATGTGGAAAGAGAACATCACAACTACAAGTCTTCTGAATATTGTTGATAAAGAGACTACACACGATGCACTATCAAGTATTCAAGATTGAACTCATCGTCTAGATCGAGGAGGAGTTTGATTGAAGATACAAGATACAAGTTTTGATAAGAGGAGATGATACTGCACATGCCGAGGGGGAGTTTGTTGATACATGGTCCTGATCGTCATGTGAAGTATCGAATACAAGACGGTGTATGCAAGATTGCTGAGGTCCGAACTCAGGCCAAACCTGGAGTTCGGACATGGTCGAACTTGTGGCCGAACCTAAGGTTCGGACCAGCAGGTTTGGGCAAGTATAAATATGTGTCTTGTAATAGAATTGAGAAGCTTCCTGGTCATATTCACTCTGTGGTCTCTGTGTAAAGTCTCTGTGGTTAATACAAAACTGATTTGTATTTACTCTTTGTGTTCTTCACGTTTAACATTGATTTCATAACGACTAAGTAGAAGATCTACACGCTCAAGCAATTTCACTCGGGAACTCCAAAACATTCTCTGATCGTTTGAAGTATTCATCCATTTCTAGTTCGTAAGTTAATTCTAATTATGTTTATAGCCATATTGTTAGGCTAAGTACTTTTATTAGTTTTAACATTTGGGCTCCGTTCTATATTATTAATTCCATGTTTTTTATGAAATAATTATGCGAGTTTATTATTAATTAGTTTGGTTTGTATAACTTCTTATTCTTCAAATCCGAGTTGATCTCGAATTCAAATTGGATTCTTAGTAAAATTGATCACTTTATTAATAAAATAATATCGTTCATCAAGTTTTAAATATTTTATATTTTAATCTTGATACTAAAGGTTCAAATAACGATTTTGTGTTTGTCTATGAATTCATTATCTTTATAGAAATTATCCAATGTTATTAAGTATTCCGAACGGCATGAATATTTAATGATAATCGATACTTCACTACTATGCAACTCGAACATTAAGATCCGAATGACGTGAGCTTAAAGTAGCGAGTTGGCTTTAACCAACGAACTACGCTTGGTTAGACATTAGTGAAGGTAACATCCGAACGGGTGACGTTTAGTATCGATACAATCTTTTTAGTGATAAACTCATTGCACTCATAATTATTAATGATTAAAAGCATAATTAATATGAAGAATTCCCCGTGTGTTGAAACTATACTTCAAACCTTAAATACTTGCATCATTTCCTATGCTTGTTAATCCATTACCATTTTCACTACTACTTATTGTTGTTTAATTACTTGTTCTCTAACACTTACATTTTCTTAACACCCCCTCCTCTTCCACTTGTTTAAAAACTCTTCTTGTAAATAAAAAGTTTGTTAATCCGTTTTCCCTATGGACACGAACCTTACTTCCACTCATACTATTTTATAGTGTGTTTCGTAGTGAGTTTCACATTTATAAATGTATTTGTTGGATTCGACAACCATCAATTTGGCGCCGTTGCCGGGGAATTACGCTATAATTAACATCTTTTTTATGCCAAGATCTTTAAGGACAGGTGAACCACTCGATATCGATCCTGAAATCGAGAAAATTACGGAAAGGTTAAGAAAACAATCAAAGCTTCAAAAGAAGTTATCAAAACCTTCAACCTCTACGCAACCATCAAATATTTGGACAAACATACCTTTGTCCACTGAATTTGAAACCGAATCATCAACAACCCCCCCCCCCCCCAAACACCTACTTCTTAAATCTCTGTTTCAACTTATTCACCTACCCTCAAAACCCCACCAATGGCCGCTGAAAACCAAGACGAGCAAACTCTTAGAGAGTGGGCAACCCATGATGTTACCCAATATCCACTCTGTAACACTTATCCTGAAATGGAAAATTTCGAGCTTAAATCAGGCCTCATTCACTTGTTACCCACCTTTCGAGGGGTAGAAAACGAAGACTCCCATTAATTTCTCAAAGAATTCCGTGTTGTATGTTCGGGAATGAAACCACACTTGATCACGGAAGATCAAATCAAGCTTAGGGCATTCCCTTTTGCCTTGAAAGATTCAGCCGAAGAATGGTTGTACTACCTACCCTCAGGGACGGTAGAAAACTGGAATGATCTTGCCAAATTGTTTCTCGACAAATACTTCCCTGAAGTAAAAGCATCTATCCTCCGTAGAGAAATCATAGGTGCTTTCACATGAAACATGCAAACAGATGTTTGCATCAGCAGATTTACTTCTTGTCAACACAGGTGCTTTCACATCTCCAATAACATTCTTCAAAGGATCCATGTGCAATAGCTCTAGAGGTTTTGAAATAGAAGACTCAACTTTTGGCTTGAAGGAGGTTCTGTGTTGCTTGCTCTTGAGACAAGGTACACAGTTTTCAGAACATGCAAAATGTTTGTTAGGAAGACCCTTAACCAAGCCAAGATTTACAATTCTGTTCATGTTCTTGTAGTTCACATGACCTAACCTCCTGTGCCTTAGATCAGACTCATCAACTGAGGCTTTGGATATGAAACAAGCAGTGCCACATGAGGGTGCAGCAACTACATATCCAAAATGTATAATCCATCTCTCCTGGGTGCCTTAAGCATAATTAGTTCATCAGGAATTTTGACACCAGGTTTGAGGACTATAGCCTCTTTCTCATTAAACATTAAATTCAAATTCTTGTCACACATTTGTGAGACACTGAGTAAATTGAAATTCAATGTATCAACAAAATTGACCTTATCAAATTTTACCAGTCCATTGCTCACATCTCCTTGTGCTGAGATATGGCCTTTAGTGCTTCCAAAGGCAACTGGTCCTCCATTTATTCTTTTTGTGTTTTCCAGAATATGCTTATTCCCTGTCATATGGCAAGTGCATCCACTGTCAACAACCCATAGGCTATTATGGCCTTTATTCTGCACCTGCACATATCAGAATTGATCAGTTTCTATAGGGGACCCAAGCATGAGTGGTCTTGGGTCTGCCATAAGCATCATTATACTTGTACTCTTTGAGTACTAAAGTATTCACCACTGGAGCTTCAGTGAGCAGATCATCATTATCAAAACTTGAGTTCTCATACTGAGTACTTGTTTGACTAAATCTTTCACCTTTGGTGTTCTTCCTTTCAACAATTTTTCTATCCCTATATTCCTTAAATTTTCTTTGCTTGTTGGTTATTTTCTTAGATTTTTCATTGCCTTGATTAACCAACTTAGTTCTTTCAGGTGATTTTGAAAATCTTTGAGGAAAGTATTTGTTTTGATTTGAACTCTCCCCCTGAGGTGGAACACTGTGACTTCCACTTGAACTAGTAGCAAATTCAATTTCAGGTTGGTTAGACTTTTTGCTTCTTGAAAAGTTTTCTCTAGAGGTGGTCTTTCCTCTAGAGGGATTTCTTCTCCCTTGAGCTTCAAAATGCTCAAACCCATCAGCAAAATGTACATGAGGTCTCTGCTTTGGAGCAGTAGCTGATCTGGGTTGAATTTTGTTTTCCGGTTGAACTTGAGTTCGAGCGGAAGTATGTTCCGTTTGAACTTCAGCCGGAAAACGATTTTGCCTTAGAACAGAAAAACTTCCATTTCTTTCGTTACCAATTAAGACCCTGTTGGATTCAGATCCAAAATGCTTTAAAGTGTGGCTTTTCACAGGTGAAATTCTTCCAGTGAGTTTTTTTTTTGAAAATCAGCCTTTGGTTTCAAAACAGGTTTTGGTTTCAAAAATGGTTTAACTTTACTCATTGGGTTGAGCCGACATACAACAACTAGGTGACCTTGTTCACCACAACATATGCATTCAACAATCTTGGTTTCAAGTTTCCTGGGAGACTCAAGTTTGGTCACTTGGTTGAAATTGATTTGACCAAACCTTTGAGTTTGACTTCCCTTTGGTTGCTCAGGTTGCTTTCCACCAACCTCTGAATCTTTGGGTTCATAAATAGTTGGTGGTGGCACAACAATTGAAGGTTTTAAAATGTTTGATTGGTCAGCTGATGCAGAAGTGCTTGCAACAGTGACTTCAGTTTTCTTTGACTCAACAGTGTTTTCAAAACTTGACTGTGATGAGGTGTCATCAACAGTAAGACTAACTTTACAGTATGTTTTCAAAGCGTCAATTGGTTTAATTGCTGGTGAGTATTCAATTGGTGGTTCAACACTGTTGTAACCAACACCAGTCTTACCATACATTCCTCCCATCCATAACCTCTCAGCCTTTCTATTTGCAGTTTGAAATTTGTCTCAAGTAAACAAAGCATCTTTCAGCTTGATTTCAAGGACATCAACCTCAGCCATAGCATCTTTAGTTTCATTCCTTCATTTCTCAAGCTTAGACAGCAAATCATCAAGCTGTGTTTCAAGAACTGAGTTGGTTTGTTTTAACTGTTCATATTCTTTTGTTAAATTTTCAATCTTTGAAATATATGATGATTCAGTTTTCTTAAAACATTCCTTTAACTCATTTAGGTTTGAAACTTCATCAATCAAGCCAGTGTTGTGATTTCTGTACTTTGCCACTTGTTCAATGCAAGCAGGGCTGCATAGGTTTTCTAAAACTTTCTCAGGAATAGAATTTACCAGATCTGAAGTGGAGTCTTGTTTGGCCATCAAAGCATGGTTTATTGGCTCAAACTCAGCAACAAAATCTTCCCATTCAACACATGAGGTTTGATTGGCATTAGCAGCAACCACATTCTGGTGGTTTTGACTTCCGGTTGGTTTTGGTGGGGTGGGTTGGTGACCTGAGTTGTGACCAGAATTGTTGTTGTTGGAATTGTTTCCACCATGATTCTTCATTTGGACATGACCCTGGTTTTGTCCTTCTCTTCTTGGCTGTGGGCATTCTCTTGCAAAATGACCAAGCTGGTGACAGTTATAGCACTTTACCTTGCTCTTGTCTAGGCCTATGTGAGCACCCTTTGCTCCCTAGTAGGTTCTACCAGTTCTTTTGTAAAACCTTTGGGCCCTGACAGACAGCATAGCAAGTTGGGTCAAGATATCCATTTCTTCCAAATCATCAGCACCTATGCGCTCAAGATCCTCACGAATGAAGCCTTGGTAAGAGTCAGTTGCTACATGAGCATTATGAGAGTTTTCAAACGTGTTTGAAAAGCTCTCCTGACACCTTGGTGTCTCAGGGAAACTGACTATAGGTGACTGGTATGATGATGAATTTGAAGATCTTTGATTGTTAAAATCGGTAGTTACTAGTGCAGTTGAAAACAGCTGAGTTGACTCAGAAGATGAGTTTTGTTTAAGGTTCAGTTCTATTTCATAAGCACTGAGTATGCCATGAAGTTCACTGAGTCTCATCTTTTTCAAATTTTTACATTCCCTGATGCTAACAGTGTAAACTGTCCACACAGAGGGCTAGGAATGTAGAAATTTTCTGTTTACATCTACCTGGTCTAGTTTTACATCTACTTTTTGCAGTTCATCAAGCAGGGAAACAAATCTTAAGTACTGGTTTGTCATTGATTCACCAGTTTTGAAATTAAAGTTCTCATATTTCTGTTTTAAGACATCTTTCTTGTTTTCTCTTACTTCACTGGTTCCTCCATACATTTCACTTAAGGCATTCCACAGGTCAAATGCAGTTTAGTATCCTTTAAACCCACTTAAAATGGAATTAGGAAGTGCAGCCTGTAGAGTCCAATATGCCTTATAGTCAAATTCAAGAGCAGCATAGTCAGAATCAACATATTTTTCTAAAGGTTTAGGAATTTTGACTTTTGCATCATCAGCAGATGCAACCATGGGTGAGTAAGGTCCTTCAGTAAAAGATTTCCAAATACGATGGTCTAAAATCCTAACAAACCCTTCCATCCTGAGTTTCCAGGTACCAAAGTCATCAGGAGTAAACATTGGTGGTTTGTTGGCACTGCCGTTTGAAGATCCTAAACATAGATCACTCATTTTGAAAAATTTTAGAAAGAAAGAAACAACAAAGCTTGTAAAGTAGACAAGTAGAGTATCAACTTTGAAGCACTGAAAGTCTTCAAAGTAGGAGCCAAAGCTCTGATACCACTTGTAGGATCGTTATTAGTTACTATTAAACTAAAACAAGAACCCTCTACTTGTAAATATAAACCTGCGGAATTAAAGTTATACTTCACTTTACTCAAGCTGATTTAGTTCTCTTGTATAAGGTAGTGTTTGATTTGCATAAGAATAGTAACAACGAAGTAAGAAATACTCGGCACTATTTGCATTAACTAAAAGTTACACTATTACAAGGTGATCAAGAACCTTGTGTAAAACTAAGAGCTAACTATGTTATATATAGTGCAGATGAGATCAATGACAGCCATTGATCTCAAACGATCTAATCTAAACCGTTTAATACAAAGTCTAATATAAACTACCAAAAGCATAAACTTCGATATTTGGAATATCTTGCGTGTTGACAGCAACATACTATTTTAGGAGAGCGGCTTGAATCAGATATAGAAGCATACGAGAAGCTTTTGCAGGATTGGACTTGCTGAAAAGACATCTCAGGAAAAGTCCGGTTGAACTCATTATCTGGTGGATAATCGAGTTCACCAGAATATTCGCTAGCTGAAAAAAACTGCTTCTTCCGTTTGAACAGCCAGTTCCGCTTGAAGTTGAGAATTCCGCTTCAACTTCAGCCGGAACTTACCAAAACTGGCTTTCAGCCGAAAATCTTCTAAGCGAAATATTCCTTACAAAAAAGAACAGGAGTAATCATTCAGTTGGCTGACAAATCTATGGTACATCCAAAAGGTGTGTTAGAAGATGTACTAGTTCAGGTAAATGAATTAGTATTTCCAGCTGAGTTCTATGTGTTAGAGATATGGAAGATAGTGATGTTTCAGCCTCAAATTCCATTTTTCTAGGGAGACCATTTTTAAAAACCGCTAAAACCAAGATTGATGTTGATAGTGGTACCCTTTCAATGTAATTTGACGGCGAAATCATCAATTTTAACATTTATGATGCTATGCGATACCCAAGCGATATTTCATCTTTAAACTGGTTAGATGTAATTAACCCTTTAACTAGCGATTATTTTGAGTTATCTAACCATGAAGTTTTAGCATTAGTCTTAAACAGAAGCCTTGACAAAACAGCCGCAAAGGAAATAAGTGAAAAGTTTCAACTCAGAAAGGAGTTAATGGAGATGGTATCCCTTATGAATGCGCCGGCAAGGTATGAAATGCCAAAGTTACAACTACCAATTACATAACAGATGCTCCTTCCATCTATTGTGCAGGTACCAAAGACAGAGTTAAAAACTCTTGCTCAACTTCTTAAGTACGTATTCCTTGGAGAGAAAGAAACATTGCCAGTAATCATTTCTAACAAATTAACCAAAGAACAAGAAGATGACTTAGTCAAAATGCTCAAACATTATAAGGAAGCAACTGGGTGGACTATAGTTGACATCAAAGGCTTAAGCCCATCACTTTGTATGCATAAAATCCTCATGGAGGATGACCATAAGCCTAGTCGAGAAGCACAAAAGAGACTAAACCCTCCTATGATGGAACTTGTGAAGAAGGAGATTCTGAAGCTGCTCGATGTAGGGATGATTTACCCAATCTCTGAAAGCAAATGGGTAAGTCCAGTCCAAGTCGTACCAAAGAAGACAGGTATCACTGTTACAAAGAATGAAAAAGGCGAATTAGTTCCCACTCGTGTGCAGAATGGGTGGAGGGTATGTATTGACTATAGAAAGCTTAACACTTCTACTCGTAAAGTCCATTTCCCCTTACCTTTCATTGATCAAATGCTAGAAAGGTTAGCAGGTAAAACTCATTATTGTTGTTTAGACGGATATTCCGGTTTCCACCAGATATCTGTTGCACCTGAAGACCAAGAAAAGACAACGTTTACATGCCCTTTTGGTACGTTTGCGTACCGGCGTATGCCATTCGGTCTTTGCAATGCTCCAGCAAAATTCCAAAGGTGTATGGTGAGCATTTTTTCTGACTCTGTCGAAGAAATAATCGAAGTTTTCATGGATGATTTCACCATTTATGGAAACTCATTTAACTCATGCTTAAATAACCTAAAGAAAGTTTTAGAACGATGTATTGAAAAAAATATTGTACTAAATTTTGAAAAAATGTCATTTCATGGTGGACCAAGGTCTCATTCTTGGACACATTGTTTCGGCAAAAGGATTAGAGGTAGATAAAGGAAAAAATGATACAATTAAATCTCTACCTTATCCAAAAAGTGTGCGCGAAGTACGCTCTTTTATTGGACATCAAGGTTTTTGTAGACGATTTATCAAAGACTTCTCCAAGATAAGCAAACCCATGTGTGAGCTTCTCCAGAAAGATGTAGAATTCTTTTGTTTTGATGTATGTAAGGTAGCCTTCAACACACTGAAGGAAATTTTGGTGACATCACCCATAATCCAACCACCTAATTGGAGCTTACCGTTTGAAATTATGTGCGATGCGAGCAGCTATGCAGTCGGAGCGGTGTTGGGTCAAAGAAAAGATAAAGTACCAACCGTGAACTACTATGCTTCAAAGATCCTCTTTCCAGCTCAACGCAATTACTCAACCACTGAAAAAGAAATTTTAGCATTAGTTTTTGTTTTAGATAAGCTTAGACAATATTTACTTGGTACTAAGGTAATTGTGCTTTCTGATCATGCAGCATTGAAGTACCTTATGACGAGGAAAGAAGCAAGGCCAAGAATAATCCGATGGGTATTTCTACTACAAGAATTCGATCTGGAAATCCGAGACAAAAGTGGAAAGCATAACCTAGTGGCTGATCACTTGAGCAGGATCATTAACAATGGCGAACCTATGCCATTGAATGATTTGTTTCCTAATGAACATCTGTTTGCTGCTCAAGTAGCCACATCATGGTACGCAGACATTGTAAACTCCTTTATCACAAGCACATTCCCTTCTGATCTGACTCATGCACAAAGAGAGAAAATCAGAAAAGAGTCAAGACACTATGTATGGGACGAACCATACCTATGAAAATATGGAGCTGATCATGTAATAAGAAGATGCGTTGACATGAGCGAGGTACCTTCCATTTTAGATTTTTGTCATACACAAGCTTGTGGAGGACATTTTGGTTCAAAACGAACAACATCAAAGGTACTTATGTCCGATTTTTATTGGCATAGTATATTTCAAGATTCATACATGTTTTGTAAAACTTGTGAAAGATGTCAAAAGACTGGAAATTTAGGATCTAAAGACCAAATGCCTCTCACACCCATCTTGGTGTGTGAGATTTTTGATGTATGGGGCACCGATTTCATGGGTCCGTTGCCTTCGTCATTTGGGAACATGTACATACTTCTGGCAGTGGACTACGTTTTCAAATGGGTGGAAGCCAAGGCCACAAAAAGTAATGATGTTAAAGTTGTTGCAGATTTTGTGAAAACTAACATTTTTAACAGGTTCGGAATGCCTCGTGCGTTTATAAGTGATAGAGGAATACCTTTCTGTAACCGGACAATTGAAGCACTTTTTAAGAAGTATGGAGTTGCTCATCGTATTTCCACAGCTTATCACCCACAAACCAATGGGCAAGTTGAGGTATCCAATCGAGAAATGAAGTCAATACTCGAGAAAACGGTAAACCCAAACCATAAAGATTGGAGCCAAAGATTGGCGATGCCTACAAAACACCGATAGGTATGTCACCCTTTCGTCTTATGTATGGAAAAGCTTGTCATCTTCCAGTTGAATTGGAGCACAAGGCATAGTCGGCTATCAAGAAATTCAATTAGAAGACTGATGGCGCTGGAATTCATCGTGAGTTACAAATCCAAGAACTGGAAGAAATACGAAACGATGCTTACAAGAATTCCAGTATATATAAAGAGAAAACAAAGCATTCCACAAAAAGGCCACCACAAGAAAATCTTTCATAATTGGCCAAAAAGTGTTATTGTTCTCATCAAAACTCAAATTATTTCCCGGAAAATTACGATCAAGATGGATCCGACCGTTTGTGGTTACCAACGTTTCTCCTCATGGCGCTGTAGAAATCACAAGTGAAAAAATAGGTAAAACATTCAAGGTAAACAGACATCGATTAAAACTGTTTTATGAAGGGTTCCAAAAAGTAAATATTGACGACTTGGAATTGGAAAATCCTACATACTCAAACTAAAACAGAATGTCCATGTCTAGCCAAAGACGTTAAAGAAAGGCGCTGCACGGGAGGCAACCCGTGATTTTACATGATTTTTGTGTGACTTTGGTGAATTTTTGTTTCTTGCTTTAAGTTTGCAATTTTTCATAAATAAACACTTTATTGCTAATAATAAGTCATTACAAGGGAAATGAAATACAACGGTAAAACAACAAAAATAAACGCAACTAGGAAATGCCAGAATTCACCAAGAGGGAGATGGTAAATTAAGACTGGGCACATCAGGACCATTACGGTAAGAACAACCACAAACAAATTCACCATCTTCATCACTCTATCTTGGTTCCTTTTGTGTGTGTTTGATATGAAAGGAAATGAGTTTGGCAAGTGGTTATTTATAATGGGTGTGCAACAGTCATAATGTCCTTTTTGGGTATTTTTTCAACGGCCATAAATGTATACGAGGCGTACACTGGATGGTTTCACGACACACGCCATGTATCTTTTGCTAATCCATACTTCTAGAACATAATTCATACAGATCATAGAAGAACAACGTGGACTTACGGCCTGTAAGTTTGTACATTGAAGACATCCATCTCCTTGAATTATGTTGTGGCAAACTACTTGGAATTTTCATTAAGCGTGAATCTGGGAAAGCACAATCAGGGAAGTTTTTATGTTCTTCCTATCCTATTACCTTCTTTACTTTAACACTCTGAGGACATTGTGTACTTTAAGTGTGGGGATGAGGGAATAAAGAACATAAAAACATGTTAAGAAATGACAATCTGAAGAAAAAAATGCTTTTAGGCAAATATGTTACAAAAATAATAGTCTGTTTTACATAAATGGTTTATTTATATTTAATAATGTTGCAAGTGAGAAAATAGCCAAGTAGTTATCAAAAAAAAAAAATTGAAAAAGAACACAATTATTCAAAAATTTGCATCTAAAACATCCTACCCTAAATCTCGGTGAGTTCTTGAGCCAATTTCGAGCACTACATCATTATATGCTCATAATTTCATTCAAGAGTGTGTCAAGTAATAGTATACATTTTAGAACTTGTCGGGGATATACTAGTCTGAAATCAAAAATGCAAAATCGAATAAAAATGATAGAATTTTACCCATTTCCTTATTTTTCCCCCTTTAATTTCCAACCGCAAAAGATAATCCTTTAGTCCCCCCCCCCCCCCCAGTTGAACCTATTCTTACTTCGTTTGCTTTAAACCACATTATCCAACCTTTTACACCCTTTTTAGCCTTGTGTTAAACCACGTGAAAAATCTGATTTAGTTAAATCTTTTCTTTTTAGAAAGATTAGTATTGGTCTTCTACCGGCAGACCCTAAAGAACTGGAAATGCATCCTTCCGATTTCAATTAACTTTGTTGTATACAATTCGCGAACCTAGGTTGCCTACAGAACTTAGGGAGATAATTTTTCTCTTAAGCAATGAGGTGAGGAAGAAGTGGCGCCAAGAGGAACAAATGCCACCGTTTTGCGGGACATCCAAAAGTGCTATGAAAAGAAGAGCAAAACGATATGAAAAATGTATGGGCTGCGGAAGCTGGTCGCATATAGGAAGATGTAGAAAAAGTCAGACTGAATCCCAATATGATTACACACTTCTAATGAGGATGGGGGCTATTAGGCTAAAAGCCAAATGGTCCATTAGAGTTGGAAGCAACGTCTATTATAAGGTGGAGGAAGACTTGATCTACATCTTTGATAAAATTGGTCTTGACAATTTCATCCTAAAAGAGTCGCTCAGTTTGTGAACCAAAAAAAAATTCGTTTTTCTACCTTTAGTATGGGAAGTGTTTGATTAGCGAAACCGGATTACAACACTTCAGCCAATAAACCCCTATATCCCCACCTTAAACCTAAGCCTTGTTACAACCTGTTTAAAGCCCTCTTGATTTATGCGATCTAGCATGCTACAGACAAGATTTCCCTACAAGCTTATGAAAATGTTACTTTATGGCTCGGCTTTGGAGTGATTACAAAGAGATATTGGTATATCCTTTACCAAATTACAAAATAAAGCCGAGTGTGAGTGAGTCATTGTGAGGGATGCAAATAACTGAATAATTGGAGAGCTGAAAGCATAAACTTATCAAAACTTCATATTTTCAAAAAGAAGTGACTTGGATACATCTTCTCAACTTTAACATTATTAAGTATATTTTAAGCTAATTTGTACATAAGTCTCTATATTTGTTAACTGTTTGCCTACTTTTTATGACCAACAGGGATTCAGATGAAAGTCTTGCTTGAGGACAAGCAAATTGATAAGTGTGGGGATATTTGATACGTGCTAGATTATACATATTATTTATGCCAAAAATCCTCAATTTCATACACTTATGTTAACAAATCCGTTCGAATTGATACTTAATTATGGTAAACTTGGAATTGTAGGTTTAAACGAAGAATTGATTTAAATAGCTAAGATTTATGTCGAAGTTGACCACAGTTCTTAATTCAAAACAAAAGCAAAACGGGAATGCAGCAACCAGTCCAATCAAGAAATAGGTGAAAACGTAAAGAAACTCGAAGGCAAAGCGTGTACAAGTCAAAAGATGAAGGCAAAAATATTATACACTCAATTCATGTGGGTCATATAAGATTGTGAAAAAGGAAAAAAATAAAAAAAAAAGAAAAAGAAAAAGAAAAAGGAGAAGTGAATTATCTACCGATGGTGGGAAGCAACATATTTCATGTATTCTTCACATGGGTTATTCAACCTTGTAAAATGGTAAATTATCAATCGTCGATGGGAAACAATATCCATCAAATTCGCATGAAATAGTAACCCACATGGGACATTTGAGTGCATTCTTCCAATCATCCAATCCATGAAGATCTCTCAATTGTTACTATAAATGGACTTTCATGGCTTCAGCAAAAGATCATCTTTTCCTTAGTTTCTCTTAATAATTTTCTTATATTAATTATCCTAAATAAGTCTAGAGAGTCTTAGGAGGATTAGGGAGGTTTAAGCATCTCTCGGGAACTCCAAAACATTCTCTGAACGTTTGAAGTATTCATTCATTTCTAGTTTGTAAGTTATTCTAATTATGTTTATAGCCATAATGTTAGGCTAAGTACTTTTATTAGTTTAAACATTTGGGCTCCGTTCTATATTATTAATTCCATGTTTTTTATGAAATAATTAAGCGAGTTTATTATTAATTAGTTTGGTTTGTATAACTTCTTATTCTTGAAATCCGAGTTGATCTCGAATTCAAATTGGATTGTTAGTAAAATTGATCGCTTTATTAATAAACTAAGATCGTTCATCAAGTTTTAAATATATTATATTTTAATCTAGATACTAAAGGTTCAAATAACGGTTTTGTGTTTATCTATGAATTCATTATCGTTATAGAAATTATCCAATGTTATTAAGTATTCCGAACGGCATGATTATTTAATGATAATAGATACTTCACTACTATGCAACTCGCACATTAAGATCCGAACGCCGTGAGCTTAAATTAACGAGTTGGCTTTAACCAACGAACTGCGCTTGGTTAGACATTACTGAAGGTAACGTCCGAACGGTGTGACGTTTTGTATCGATACAATCTTTCTAGTGATAAACTCATTGCACTCATAATTATTAGTGATTAAAAGCACAATTAATATGAAGAATGCCCCGTGCGTTGAAACTATACTTTAAACCTTAAATACTTGCATCATTTCCTATGCTTGTTAATCCATTACCGTTTTCACTACTAGTTATTGCTGTTTAATAACTTGTTCTCTAACACTTACATTTTCTTAACACCCCCTCCTCTTCCACTTATTTAAAAACTCTTCTTGTAAATAAAAATTTGTTAATCCATTTTTCCTGTTGGCACGAACCTTACTTCCACTCATACTATTTTATATTATGTATCGTAGTGAGTTTCACATTTATAAATTTATTTGTTGGATTCGACAACCATCAGATAACCAATTCCCTCTATCACCTTAAATTCCTCCATCATCATTGGTATCAAGATAATCGAATAGTCTTCACCTTCTATTGAGATTTTACAATCACGATACACATTGAAGACTAAAACACACTTATTATCCGCTATTTCTACTTCTAGAGGCACAAACAGTTTGTTAATAACAAAAGAGGGTTGACGAGTAAAATCACTAGAAACAAATGATATACAATACATATGCAGAGATAGACTTAACAAGGAAAATACCTCTCACTACCCCTGATTCCACTTTCCCTTCCTCCATAGTCAGCTGATAAGATCTTCCCATCGCCCGAGGAATTTCTGTCTTCAACCCGCGTTGACATGCCCCCATGTTCGGGTTCGGGCATTCAGTCTTTCTGTGGCCCATTTTTCCAACACAATTGTGCGGGGCTGGTACATTGAGCTATCCCATGACCCGTCTTTCCACACCCATAACACTGTTTTGTTAATATAAAACATTATCCCTTGTGAACCCTCTCACAATGTGGACAATTTGATGATCCACCTTTCTTGCTTTCAGTTTTCTTTGGTGAGTCACTCGCCCTTGGTTTCTTGCTCGGGGCATAAGTGCTATCTGCTCCCCTCTTTTCACCCTTTTCCTTCTGCTTTTTCAATTCCAACTCTCTCTATCTCTCTCTCTCCCGACAAGCATTATTTAGCTCCTCAAAGTTGCACAACTGGAAGCATTTATAAACTCCCTGTAATCAGCCTGCAGCATGTTGTTGAATTGGTATACCTTTTTGCTTTTTAGTTCTCAACAAATCTTTATAAAATTTCACTCTATCCAGGATATAACTGATTACTTCCTCAGTCGGTTGCCCCTTTCTTTGACGGAACTGCATGAGTTCGTCTTGTATCTTGTTCACTTCAGCTTGGGGGCTATGATACACTGCAAATGCCGCCTTGAATTCTTCCCACATCATGGCCTTTATAGCCTCCTTCCCTTTCTTCGCCCTTGTCATATCCCACCAGTCTTTCACGTCAAAGATTCCAGCTTCTTATCCAATGCCTCCATTAAGGCATTCTCCATTTGGCCCACGTGGGTTCGGACTGCCGATTCCATGGAGGCCTCCACTTTATCCGCAATCAGCTTCTTTGTCTCTGAAATCATGGGCTCTGTATGAGCCCCAGCTGGATCACTTTCATCCACCATTGTAACCTTAAATTTTACAATAGGTTAGTATCATTATCACACCTTTCTACGTGTCAACCATCTTTAATTTCGGCTCAACCACCATAGTGGTCCAGACAACACAATCATTAGTTATTATTACTATATACAATTCAAATCACAGCACAATCTACCGTTTAGACGTGTATTCAAATGACAAAAACACAAGTTTGAAAATTATGTTACTTAAGTACTTCAAAAAGATCCGACATTTCATAGTCGGCTTTATAGAAAATTTAAACATATTAAAATGCACGTCTCATCAGAGTACACTACATACTAATTCCATTTATAGAATAGCTGCTAAGATCCCAAACGAGTGGTGTGTTCGGATCATTAAGCTTCATGGTTCGGTCCTGACCGTCCCTTTTACTAGTTATCTGTCAACGATACTAGTAACACATTAGTATTGAAGACATATACCAGCTAAACACATAATACTATACATTTACATAAAAAAATACATTAATGTTCTAGCTTGAGTTCCAAGCGTATCGCCTAGAATACCAGGCATATCGACTGGAATATTAGGCGCATCGCCTACTTTTATATGCACTCCAAGTGATACGCTTGGAGCCATATTTCCGGGAATCATGGTAGTTTTTCCCAGACTAAGCCATTTTTGTAACACTTCGGTTTTTTTCATTTGATTGTACCCGACCCGAACTTGTAATCCCGATTGATAAACAATAAAGAATCATGTTCTATTTCATTTTATTATCTCGTTTATCATTTGGATATGTTTACTTACGTCATTTAATGAATCGTTCGTGAATCGTTTGGATGTCTTGCATTTATTGCATTTTAAATCGTTAATTCGATCGTTTTCGTTATTTAAGTCAAACCGAGCGATTACGCGAATCCGAACACGTATTAAACTTATGGTTAATACTAGTCACGCACACAAGTAGGTCCGTGTAAAGTTTCATGGAAATCGGAGGTCGAAACGCAAAAAACGAAATCTTGGTTTTCGTGCGCGTTCGGGAATTTACCGAACGATCCGTGAATCTCGAAAATCACATTTTATAGTCTCATGATGTTCTTTCATATATTTTGAGGTTGTGTTTAAAATTTGAGGTCATTCGGATAAGTAACGAAGAGGTACGAGCGAAAAGAAAGAAAAATAAATAAAGAAGAAATGAAAGAAAAAAAATAATAAAAGAAAAGATTGAGGCAGCCTGGATTCGAACTTAGGACCTCAGGGTCCAAAGTTCAGAACCTTAGCCACTCTGGCAATGCTGCAACCTTGAACTAGAACTGGTTCCACAGTTTATACGCTGTGTTTATGACCTTTTTGCAATCAGCTCGATTTTAGGCTATTTTTGGCCTAAAATCCTCATTTCTAACTCGTTTTTTGTCTGTTTTTTTTTTCTTTCTATATTTTGTTCCTAAAGTCCTCTAACTTATTCTCCAAGCCAATTCCATAATTAAATTGATTTCCATAATCAATTTTAATCAATTCCTTTCTTAATTTTCTAGACTTTTTCTCCAAGACTTACCAAAATCACACTTATGCTCAAATTAAACCCTAAACGACCCTCTACCCTTTAAATACCAGTTGATATTGCTCCTATTAACATCCCTCAAGCTTCTTGAAGCCTCAATTTCGTGCCTTGTCCAACCGTTTGCGTTTTCAAAAGTCAAAGTCTAGCAGTTTGACCTTCTGATTTGACCAGCTTCCATCGACTGTCACGAGTAAGTTTCTTCATCAAAGTTTCTTGTTTTTATGTGCTTTACAATACCTCATTGTTGGATTTGACCAAATGTCCTCTGTATCAAAAGTCAAACCGTAAACGCACACTTTAATTGGGGAAAAACTACCAAAATTCATAATTACCATTTACCAAGGGTTGTAATATGTCCTAAATAATATTTTAAGTATATTATGATGTATCCAAACCATCGAAACTGAAATTTTATCAAAAACCTAAGAGTTATGCGTTTTGACCCGTTAAAGTAAGTGTTTTATCACATAGTTTTCTAATCTAACAATTTTGTAGCAAATGAAACTTACTAACCCACTTCTTGGGTGTCACACCCCGAGAAAATGACTGAATGTGGGCATGTGACTGATTTGGCATCATGGTCATGGTTATGAATGATGACGTCTAATGAACATTTAATTAAACCATTTGTCTTCTGAAAATGTGAGTTTCAAACATTTAAATTAAACATCTAAAACGTGGCAGCGGAAATAGAGTAGTGGTTACATGTTAAGTTTTCCAAAAGACAAGTTATGAGATTTATAAACATAACTACCCTAAGGCGTAATGCGTCTAAATCTCCAAAATGAAATGCATGAACACACAGCAGGCAGACCATGATATGACAAGCAGGATCACAACAGAAAAACATGGAGTTGCAGTCTTTAATCACCTGAGAATTCAAGAATAAAAAGAGTCAACAGAATTGTTGGTGAGTTTCACAGGTTTAATGACACTGAACTGTTTGAAAATATGTTTGAAAAATGATTTGTTTGCCATGACATTAATTTGTTTGACACTGTTGTTGTAAAGATCGTCCATGAACCTTGAATTCAAAACTAACTGTTTACCCACTCCTGATGTTCTTCCCCAAGAACACCGAATGACAAGAATAACAAATGTACCCCTTGACTATAACCATGGAGTCATGACTGGAGCGACCAAGTCAGAGTAGGGTCGTCAACCCAAATAGATCTATTCACAAGCTATCGTTTCGAATGAACTAATTGAATCCAATTAATAGTGGGACTTAGGCATATAACATGAATCAACATGAATACACAAAATGGGGAATTGAAAAGAACATGCAATCATTACGTCGTACAGTTATCATAATATCAGACAGTTTGAAGTTGAAAAGCATTCATTGAATTCTCCCCCAAGTTAGAAAACAGAAATGAAAAAGGGGCCGTGAAGACTCACTTGTTTGAAGGTGGATGTCAGGTATGTTTGATTGAACTTAGCCTAGCAAACGTCTACAAAGTAATGTTATGACGTATTAGGGTTTGGCTATCTTGAGTTAGTGAATACGTCACTCTATGTTCAAGGTTAAGTCTCGACTGGTTATTACCCGATGACGGTGATGGAAATCCTAGGACTTATTTATTGTCAAATAAATAGTATTGAAGTTGATGGAGTTTATTATTTATCTGAATAAATAAATAATGATTACGTTTGAAAAATAAATATTGAATAATATGGATTATTTTTCATTAAACGTTAGGAAAAATCGTAAATATTTAATTCACTAAATATTTGTAAGATTTTGGACTTTTCGATTAATAAATATAATCTTCCTTTAATATGAATAAATGTTTCCACAAATATACGAAGTTATATTTTGGTAAAATTAAGCGTAGGTTCGTCCGGTGGTTAACCGGTTTCGCCGGTTTGACTGTTATGACGATGTTATGACGTTTTAAGTTTTCTAACACTTAGGATTTGTTAGTGGACTTGTTCTAATGTGTTTTAGGGTTTTGAGTTGCCAAATTAATTAATGGAAGTTTAACTTGTAAAATCCGACGTTTTCGAGTAACCGAAAGTTATAGTTTTTGTCCGGTTTGTTTATAAAACATGTTTTTCTTCATTCGAACTTTATAAAGTATTTTTATATGTCAAAACTAACATGTTTCATGTTTTGAACTAGACCCAATTCTAAATTGAAAATAAATTGCAATTTTTATCGAAACGTCGTAGTCAAGATATTTAACCATTTTGTTTCCAAGTGTTTGACTTCTCGAATTATTTAGTATGTTTAGTAAAACACCTTTGGCATCCCTAGAAATACATTACAAGTCCTAAGTGGTCACAACTTGTCAAAAGTCTTAAACTAAATTTTTCATAAAAATAAATGGTATTTATGTCATAAAAATCCCATGTTTTTATTTTCTTGAAGTTTCATGTTTAAATCCTTGGTGAACACTTTTATGACCCAAAATCACCCTTTAGTAAACTTTGGTTTTGGTTTGAAGTCAAATTACAAGTGTTTGGAGTTTTGGAAAAATATATATATTTTTCTGCATGACAGCAGTTTTATGACACGCAGGAAATGTGTGTCATCTCTGTTCAGTGTTCTTGTTCATATAGTTCACAGATGACAGCAGATTTATGACACGCAGAATGTGTGTCATCTCTGCCCAGTTTTCATAAAACTTATATTTTTCATGAAATTTCAATTTTTAACACTTTGTATGTCCATTTCTCACCAAGATAAGTGTTCCAAATTATATTTAACATACAAGAACCAATATTTTCCAACCTTGGTCATTTAAAGTGATTCTTTTTAACAAAATACAAGTTATTTATATATTTTGTCAAATAATCTTTTTAACACAACTAGTTTCCATCACAAACACATAACCATACTAACATTCATGTTTGCTAGCAAGTCATACAACAACCAAATCAAGACTTATTCATGAACATGACATGTGACATAAAGAAATGATAGATTTAGAGAAAAATAACCAAAGAAAGTAAGTTTTTCTCACTTAAAGCTTTCCGGATCGGTAATGACGTTAATGGGTTGTTGAACTAGCTTCCAAGTTTAGCTCCAAACCCAACCTTGATCTTGAAATGTGAAAGAAATGGTGATGAGAGTTCAAGGGTTTGTCATGGATTTTGACAAGAAAAACAAAGATTAGAAAGGTTTGTTCTTGAAGGATTAGAAGAAGAAATGAAAGAAAGATGATGAAATAGAAGTTGTTGATGATTTACCTTGACTAAAGGTGAGTTTAGGAACTTGAAATGAGTGGAGATTGATGATGGAAAGTGATGGTGGCGGTGGTGCGTTAGTTAGAGCCGAGAGCAGAGAGGAGAGAAAGAGAGAAAGTGGGTGTTTGTTTTCTTGAAGTTGTGATGGAGTGAGAAATGAGAGTGTTTAAATGTTTAAAAGAAAGTTGGTTAGGTGGTGACTTAGTTGGTTCGGTTATATGGGGACCGAAAAGGGTGTTGGTTTGGTTGTGTTTGAACCGTAACCAAGAGAGAAAAAGAGGGGGAAAAAGAGTTGGTTGAATCAATGAGTTCTCATGTACTTGTGGCTTGGAAATTGAAATCTAGGGGTGTGGTGGTGGTGTCTATAGGCCGGCCAAGGAAGGATGGGACAAGGGAGACATAGTGGCTCATGGGGGACAAGCATGTGGGTGTGTAAGAGGTTCAAGCCTTTATCCAATGGTTAACCAATATGTCATGTACTAAAGGGGACAAGGTGTGGTCAATCAAGATGACACAACACTTCAAGGTCAAGTTGGTATAGTTGGGAGTTTGGTTGAGGTTGTGATCACAACCGAATGGGAGAAGAGGGTGAAGGAGAACCGGAAAAAGAAAAGAAGAAGAGAGGGAGAGGGTGGGCTCGAACTCGGGTCCGAAAGAAAGAGAGGGAGGACATTGGGCTTCGGCCCAAAAGAAAAGAAAAGGAAAACGGGCCGGTTGGGCCGGGCCTGTGGGCCGAGAAAGAAGAAGAAATGGGCCGGAAAAGGGTTTGGGCCGAGGAAAGAAAAGAAAAGAGAGAGAGTTTGGGCCGTAGGCCCATTGGGCTTTCTGGGCCGAACCGGGTCTCGAGTCGGGTCGGGTTGAGTCCGGTTTGGTCCTACGAGTCCAATGAGACTTCGTTTGGGCGAAAACGATATCCGGAATGAAAAATGGATTTTTGACGTGAAACGAGTAATCGTAACAATATAAACATTGTTTGTTACGGACGTTTACGGATAATTGGAATGTCACTTGTCATGATTTGGTGTTTATGTTGTTGTGTACTAATGATGTACTTCAAACTTGAATTAAATGTTTGCTTGACGTGAACGGGTTATGTTTAAATGTATGACGAAATTTATTGAACGGAAATAAATAGTTTGAAAGGAAAATAAATGGTTTGAAGTTGAATTAGTTTAAGAATTAAAACCAAAGTATTGTTGGACTAGAATGGTCGTTTGCATAAACGACGTGTTTGAAATACGTTTGTCAAAACGTAAAAGTTTAGAAAATATAAAATAGTCATTTTATATTTAGATTTCACAAAACATTGTTTATGAATTTTCTTGTTATTGAAGTTCCATTTTGAATAGTGGCGGAACTTTGGTTGATTTCCATTACGGGTAATTGTTGTCGGACCTAGATTGTCTACGTTCGCACGTAAAGGCATCTAATTTAAACAAATTAGCCTAATGCACATAGAATTACAGCTAATTGCACATAATTAATATATTAAAATATACCTGGAAAATACGGGTTGTCACATACTCCCCCGGTTAGAGAAATTTCGTCCCGAAATTTAGTCTTGACCACCAGGGTTGTCAGCATTGGCAAAGAGGTGTGGATATTTCTCACGCATTTGATCTTCTCGTTCCCATGTATATTCTGGACCTCGGCGTGAGTTCCAACGAATTTTTACGATGGGAATGCGACTTCTCTTCAACCGCTTGATTTCACGATCACAGATTTCAGCAGGAGTCTCAATGAAATGTAAACGATCGTCAATCTCGATTTCATCCAGGGGAATGACTACAGATTCGTCAGACAAGCATTTCTTCAAGTTACTGACGTGGAACACGTCATGAACTCTACTCAGTTCGGGGGGTAACTGAAGACGGTATGCTACTGGTCCAATTTCCTCGATGATTTTAAAAGGACCAATGTAGCGAGGGTTAAGCTTTCCACGTTTACCGAAACGAATAACACCTTTCCAAGGTGCTACTTTAAGCATGACACTATCTCCTTTGAAGAACTTCAATGGTTTGCGTCGATTGTCAGCGTAGCTCTTCTGTCGGTCGCGGGCAGCTCTCAATCGATTGTGAATCTGAGTGATCTTTTCGGAGGTTTCATGTACCAGTTCGGGACCTGTGAGTTGGATGTCACCAACTTCAGTCCAACAAAGTGGTGAACGGCATTTTCTTCCGTACAAAGCTTCGAAGGGGGCGGCTTGAATACTAGTATGATAGCTGTTGTTATATGAAAACTCAGCTAGTGGTAGATGTTCGTCCCAACTGTTACCAAAATCAATGATACAAGCACGAAGCATGTCTTCGAGAGTCTGGATAGTTCTTTCACTTTGGCCATCAGTTTGGGGGTGATAAGCTGTACTCATATCAAGGCGAGTACCCAAAGCTTTCTGAAGGGTTTGCCAAAATCGGGCGGTGAAACGGCTATCTCGATCTGAGATAATAGAAATAGGTACTCCATGACGAGATATAATTTCCCTCATGTAAATTTTGGCAAGTTGTTCAGTGGTGTAGGATTCCTGAATGGGCAGGAAGTGAGCGGATTTGGTTAGACGGTCGACAATAACCCAGATGGCATCGTTTCTGGCTCGAGTCTTTGGCAACTTGGTAATGAAGTCCATGGAAATTCCTTCCCATTTCCACTCTGGGATTATGGGTTGAACGAGTAAACCGGAAGGTTTTTGATTTTCAGCTTTGACCTTCGCGCAAGTCAAACACTTACCAACGTATGTGGCGACTTCGGCCTTCATGTTAGGCCACCAATACAACTCTTTCAAACCATGGTACATCTTATCTGAACCAGGGTGGATTGAATACCTAGACTTATGAGCTTCATCTAAGACCAATTTCTTCACTGAACCGAAATTTGGTAACCACAGTCTTTCCATGAAATAATAAGCTTCATCCGACTTCTTGACTAATTGCTTTTCCATTCCACGTAAGCCTTCATTAGGGATATTTTCATCTTTGAGGGCTTCGACTTGGGCTTCACGGACAAGAGAGGTGAGATTGGATTGGATAGTTAATTTAAGAGCGCGAACACGGAGAGGTTTCACTCGGTCCTTTCTGCTTAATGCGTCGGCAACGACATTAGCTTTCCCTGGGTGGTAACGGATTTCACAATCATAATCGTTTAGTAACTCAATCCAACGTCGTTGTCTCATGTTCAACTCTTTCTGATTGAATATATGTTGAAGACTCTTATGATCGGTGTAAAGCGTACACTTCGTACCGTATAGGTAATGTCTCCAAATCTTCAGAGCGAAAACAACGGCTCCAAGCTCAAGGTCGTGAGTCGAGTAATTCCTTTCGTGTATTTTCAATTGTCGTGAGGCATAAGCAATGACCTTGTCTCGTTGCATAAGTACACATCCTAGGCCTTGGCGGGATGCGTCACAGTATACCACAAAATCATTTGTTCCTTCAGGCAAGGACAAAATTGGTGCGTCACACAACTTTTGCTTCAACAACTGAAAGGCGATTTCGGCTTTAGAATCCCAGACAAATTTCTTGTCCTTCTGGGTGAGAGCAGTCAAGGGCTGGGCTATTTTTGAAAAGTTCTCGATAAATCTTCGATAATAGCCGGCGAGTCCTAAGAATTGACGAATTTCAGTCGGAGTAGTGGGTGCACTCCAATCTTTAATTGCTTCAATCTTGGAAGGGTCGACATGAATTCCTTTCTCATTAACAACATGACCCAAGAATTGTACTTCTCGAAGCCAGAAGTCGCACTTTGAGAATTTCGCGTACAACTTCTCATTCTTGAGTAACTCCAAGATAAGTTTTAAGTGTTGCTCATGTTCCTCTTTACTACGGGAGTAGATCAAGATATCGTCTATGAACACAATCACAAACTTGTCTAAGTATGGCTTACACACACGATTCATCAAGTCCATGAATACGGCGGGCGCGTTTGTTAAGCCAAATGGCATCACTAGAAATTCATAGTGACCATAACGGGTTCTAAAAGCAGTCTTGGCAACATCTTCTTCACGAACTCTTAACTGGTGATATCCGGATCGTAGGTCGATCTTTGAATAATAGCTTGATCCTTGAAGTTGATCGAACAGGTCGTCGATCCTTGGTAGTGGATAACGATTCTTCACCGTCAATTTGTTTAGCTCGCGATAGTCGATACACATGCGAAATGATCCATCCTTCTTTTTGACGAAAAGAACAGGTGCACCCCAAGGGGAGCAACTGGGTCGAATGAATCCTTTATCCAATAGTTCTTGCAACTGATTGGATAATTCCTGCATTTCAGAAGGTGCGAGACGATAGGGAGAACGGGCTACAGGAGCAGCACCTGGAACAAGATCGATTTGAAATTCTACTTGTCTGGCTGGCGGCAGTCCTGGCAAGTCTTCAGGAAATACTTCAGGAAAATCACGGGCGATTGGGACATCCTTCAGCGCTTTCTCCTTGGATTCCTTACCAACGACGTGTGCTAGAATGGAATGATAACCCTTACGAAGATATCGGCGTGTCTTCATACAGGATATGATATCTAGCTTGGTTCCACTCTTTTCACCTTGGATGGTTAGAGTTTCGCCATTTTCCAGCGGGATTTTGACTTGTTTAAGATGACAGATGATTTCCGCGCGATTCTTCGATAACCAGTCCATGCCAATTACGACATCAAAACTTCCCAATTCGACGGGCAGCAAGTCAATGCTAAACGGATGATCGGAAAGGTGTAGGGAACAATCTCGGAAAACCTTGTCAGTCTCGATTAAACTACCATCTGCTAGTTCTACGGTGTACTTAGTGTCTAAGGCACATGGATTGACTTTAAGTAACGGGCAAAAATCGGTAGACACAAAGCTCTTTTCCGCACCGGTATCAAACAAAACAGAGGCATAATTATTGTTAAGGATGAACGTACCGGTGACAGTATTTGGGTCCTGACGGGCTTCTCCAGCGTTCATCACAAATGCTCTTCCACGGGCAGTTCCAACAGCTTGATTTTTCTTTGGACATTGGTTCTTCATGTGTCCAACGGCTCCACAACCATAACAGGTACGGGATGGACAGTCTCTGGCAATGTGACCTTTGGTTTTACAGTTGTTGCAGTAGACATTACCGCAATCCAGCGTATGATGAAGGTTACACTTTGAGCACAGAGGTTGATTCCCTGTGTAGCCAGATTTCTTTGGTTCCTGAGTGGAAGCGGTAGCGACAAAAGCTTTGACTGGTTCAGAGGCTTTTTCGGTTTGTTTCTCAGATCGCTTCTCAGAATTCTTTTTACCGGAATGACCGCGTTTGCGTTTACGGTCAAACTTCTTTCCAGACGAAGAAGACGGTGAACAGACATCAGCAACAGGTTTGGATTGATCAGATGCCTTCTTAGCAAAGGAAACACCTTGGCGCGTAGCCTGATAGGTCAGACTATGTGCCAAACGAACGGCGGCTTGCAGAGTGGTAGGGTTGGAAGACAACACATTCCCTTGAATGTTGGGTGCTAAACCCCAAATGTAACGCTCGATCTTCTTATATAGTGGTGTCACCATTGAAGAACATAAATGAGCCAGTTCATGGAATCTCTTGGTGTATCCAGCAATATCAGACCCATTCATGGTGAGTCCCCAGAATTCAACTTCTAAACGTTGAAGTTCTTCCCGCGGGCAGTATTCATCTCTCAACAGTTGTTTCAATTCTTCCCAAGGCATAGCGTGTGCTTGGTCAGTTCCGACGGTTTCGGCATGCGAATTCCACCATGAGAGAGCACCATCAATGAATGTGCAAGCAGCAAATTTGACCTTAGAGTGGTCGGGGCAGTTACTGATACGGAAAACAGATTCGGTCTTTTCGAACCAGCGAATAAGACCTACAGCACCTTCGGTACCTTTGAAATTGATAGGTTTACAACTCATGAAGTCCTTATAGGTACATCCACGGGCACCTGAAACGTTAGATTAAAACCTTGAAAACAATTCGGGGGAATTTAAATTCTCGGGTTTCCAACATTTATCGAAGGTCTTACCACCAGCAGCACCTTCTCCAGGGCCTCCGGCGGCGCGATTTGCTTCATTAGCGGCGATGGCATCAGCAATACGTTGGGCAACTAAGGCCTCGACTTGTTCAGCGTTCATGTGCACAGGTGGAGGTGGATTGTTTCGGTTAAGCGGCGGGCGTCCTCGGCGTCCAGACATGTTTTTCTTAATTCACGAATGTAAACCAGAAACATAATTAGACAATGTATATGTATAACAATATAAAGTCCACATATCTATAATGAACAACCATACATGCATAACAACCATAACATCCATACATCCATAAGAAGCTACAATGAAAGTAATACAACCACAGTTAATTAATATCCGAAAACATACATCATGACAAGCATTACAATTCTAGTACGAACATACCATAACTGTTTCAAAAGTCGGAGGCGCAGCTCCATTTGCCAAAATACAACATAGTTTTCATACATTAACTAAACATGACACGAATGCATCACTAGGTAGTACCACTAGTACGGGCCTCTGGGAAATGGTGGTAATGGCGGCATGAAGAACAGTCCGGCAACCTGGCTGAGCGAAGCCATAAACGTCTGAAATATCCTCATCGAATCCTCCATAGCCTGCATACGCATCTGGAGCATCTCCACGGTCAGCATCATGGTAGTGGTCGAATCAGAAACATCAGTGAAGTTTGCGTGCAGTGAATCCATAGCAAGTCCGGTAGCAAAGGCATGATCCTCAATAGAAGTCAGGCGTGTCTCAAGGGTCTGAACGGTGTGATAAGACAACAGTGAACGAAGCTCGACGATGACTCGACGAATGGCATCATCATGCCCAGACAAACGTGACTGAATGGAGAGAAGGTCAGGAAGTGGAACAGGGATACCCTCATAGATGGGTGCAGTACGAGCAGCAGCTGAGGCAGACGACTCTCCTACCTCATGAACAGATGAAACAAACGGTGGCTCAGGGACAGATGAAACAATGGGTGGCTCGGAAACGCACTGCCTTTTAGGGGCAGGCTCATCAATAGGGGCAGTGGGCATAGGGCGAGTGCGAATGACAGATTTCCTAGGTGTATGCTTAAGCCTATGACCACCTGGAGTGAAGCAGTAGAGACGATGAGACGGTGCAGGGGTAGATGCAGGGTCAAGAACTCGTGCAGGAGGATGAGTCATAGAAGGGTCAGGCACAGAAACAATAGGGTCAGGAACAGAGACAATGGGGTCGGGAACCGACATCACTGCGACAGGAGGGTAGAATGTAGCAGGAATAGTCTCCTCAGGGTCGTCCTCGTAGAACTCGTCGTCTGACGTGATAGGATCCCAGTTGTCCTTTGTAGCGTCCGGCTGCGTCGAATAGTCAGGAAGAGGTGCAATCACAGGAGCAGTCTCGAGAACAGGAGAAGACGGCGTGTACTCCGGCGATCTAGGCACGTAGTCCGGTGAAGACGGAGTGTAGTCTGGCTCTGGCTCGGAGTCAGAAGGTATCTCGACGATCTCTTTGTTTGCCATGCTGTGACATTTCCAAGTTATAACAATAATATATTTAATACTATGTAAGGCAATCAACTAAAAGAACACACATTAGTTTGCAAGTTGGCACACATACAAGGCAATGCATGAATGCACACACACACACAAATGAATGATGCAGAGCTTAGGTTATAGACTAGGTGCAGACCGATGCATCCTAATTCACTATAACCATGGCTCTGATACCACGTCTGTCACACCCCGAGAAAATGACTGAATGTGGGCATGTGACTGATTTGGCATCATGGTCATGGTTATGAATGATGACGTCTAATGAACATTTAATTAAACCGTTTGTCTTCTGAAAATGTGAGTTTCAAACATTTAAATTAAACATCTAAAACGTGGCAGCGGAAATAGAGTAGTGGTTACATGTTAAGTTTTCCAAAAGACAAGTTATGAGATTTATAAACATAACTACCCTAAGGCGTAATGCGTCTAAATCTCCAAAATGAAATGCATGAACACACAGCAGGCAGACCATGATATGACAAGCAGGATCACAACAGAAAAACATGGAGTTGCGGTCTTTAATCACCTGAGAATTCAAGAATAAAAAGAGTCAACAGAATTGTTGGTGAGTTTCACAGGTTTAATGACACTGAACTGTTTGAAAATATGTTTGAAAAATGATTTGTTTGCCATGACATTAATTTGTTTGACACTGTTGTTGTAAAGATCGTCCATGAACCTTGAATTCAAAACTAACTGTTTACCCACTCCTGATGTTCTTCCCCAAGAACACCGAATGGCAAGAATAACAAATGTACCCCTTGACTATAACCATGGAGTCATGACTGGAGCGACCAAGTCAGAGTAGGGTCGTCAACCCAAATAGATCTATTCACAAGCTATCGTTTCGAATGAACTAATTGAATCCAATTAATAGTGGGACTTAGGCATATAACATGAATCAACATGAATACACAAAATGGGGAATTGAAAAGAACATGCAATCATTACGTCGTACAGTTATCATAATATCAGACAGTTTGAAGTCGAAAAGCAATCATTGAATTCTCCCCCAAGTTAGAAAACAGATATGAAAAAGGGGCCGTGAAGACTCACTTGTTTGAAGGTGGATGTCAGGTATGTTTGATTGAACTTAGCCTAGCAAACGTCTACAAAGTAATGTTATGACGTATTAGGGTTTGGCTATCTTGAGTTGGTGAATACGTCACTCAATGTTCAAGGTTAAGTCTCGACTGGTTATTACCCGATGACGGTGATGGAAATCCTAGGACTTATTTATTGTCAAATAAATAGTATTGAAGTTGATGGAGTTTATTATTTATCTGAATAAATAAATAATGATTACGTTTGAAAAATAAATATTGAATAATATGGATTATTTTTCATTAAACGTTAGGAAAAATCGTAAATATTTAATTCACTAAATATTTGTAAGATTTTGGACTTTTCGATTAATAAATATAATCTTCCTTTAATATGAATAAATGTTTCCACAAATATACGAAGTTATATTTTGGTAAAATTAAGCGTAGGTTCGTCCGGTGGTTAACCGGTTTCGCCGGTTTGACTGTTATGGCGATGTTATGACGTTTTAAGTTTTCTAACACTTAGGGTTTGTTAGTGGACTTGTTCTAATGTGTTTTAGGGTTTTGAGTTGCCAAATTAATTAATGGAAATTTAACTTGTAAAATCCGACGTTTTCGAGTAACCGAAAGTTATAGTTTTTGTCCGGTTTGTTTATAAAACATGTTTTTCTTCATTCGAACTTTATAAAGTATTTTTTTATATGTCAAAACTAACATGTTTCATGTTTTGAACTAGACCCAATTCTACATTGAAAATAAATTGCAATTTTTATCGAAACGTCGTAGTCAAGATATTTAACCATTTTGTTTCCAAGTGTTTGACTTCTCGAATTATTTAGTATGTTTAGTAAAACACCTTTGGCATCCCTAGAAATACATTACAAGTCCTAAGTGGTCACAACTTGTCAAAAGTCTTAAACTAAATTTTTCATAAAAATAAATGGTATTTATGTCATAAAAATCCCATGTTTTTATTTTCTTGAAGTTTCATGTTTAAATCCTTGGTGAACACTTTTATGACCCAAAATCACCCTTTAGTAAACTTTGGTTTTGGTTTGAAGTCAAATTACAAGTGTTTGGAGTTTTGGAAAAATATATATATTTTTCTGCATGACAGCAGTTTTATGACACGCAGGAAATGTGTGTCATCTCTGTTCAGTGTTCTTGTTCATATAGTTCACAGATGACAGCAGATTTATGACACGCAGAATGTGTGTCATCTCTGCCCAGTTTTCATAAAACTTATATTTTTCATGAAGTTTCGATTTTTAACACTTTGTATGTCCATTTCTCACCAAGATAAGTGTTCCAAATTATATTTAACATACAAGAACTAATATTTTCCAACCTTGGTCATTTAAAGTGATTCTTTTTAACAAAATACAAGTTATTTATATATTTTGCCAAATAATCTTTTTAACAAAACTAGTTTCCATCACAAGCACATAACCATACTAACATTCATGTTTGCTAGCAAGTCATACAACAACCAAATCAAGACTTATTCATGAACATGACATGTGACATAAAGAAATGATAGATTTAGAGAAAAATAACCAAAGAAAGTAAGTTTTTCTCACTTAAAGCTTTCCGGATCGGTAATGACGTTAATGGGTTGTTGAACTAGCTTCCAAGTTTAGCTCCAAACCCAACCTTGATCTTGAAATGTGAAAGAAATGGTGATGAGAGTTCAAGGGTTTGTCATGGATTTTGACAAGAAAAACAAGGATTAGAAAGATTTGTTCTTGAAGAATTAGAAGAAGAAATGAAAGAAAGATGATGAAATAGAAGTTGTTGGTGATTTACCTTGACTAAAGGTTAGTTTAGGATCTTGAAATGAGTGGAGATTGATGAAGAAAAATGATGGTGGTGGTGGTTCGTTGTTAGAGCCGAGAGCAAAGAGGAGAGAAAGAGAGAAAGTGGGTGTTTGTTCTTGAATGTGATAAGTGAGAAATGAGGGACTTAGATGTTTAAAAGAAAGTTGGTTGGTGATGATAGTTGGTTCGGTTATATGGGGACCGAAAAGGGTGTTGGTTTGGTTGTGTTTGAACCGTAACCAAAGAGAAAAAAAAGAGGGGGAAAAAGAGTTGGTTGAATCAATGAGTTCTCATGTACTTGTGGCTTGGAAATTGAAATCTAGGGGTGTGGTGGTGGTGTCTATAGGCCGGCCAAGGAAGGATGGGACAAGGGAGACATAGTGGCTCATGGGGGACAAGCATGTGGGTGTGTAAGAGGTTCAAGCCTTTATCCAATGGTTAACCAATATGTCATGTACTAAAGGGGACAAGGTGTGGTCAATCAAGATGACACAACACTTCAAGGTCAAGTTGGTATAGTTGGGAGTTTGGTTGAGGTTGTGATCACAACCGAATGGGAGAAGAGGGTGAAGGAGAACCGGAAAAAGAAAAGAAGAAGAGAGGGAGAGGGTGGGCTCGAACTCGGGTCCGAAAGAAAGAGAGGGAGGACATTGGGCTTCGGCCCAAAAGAAAAGAAAAGGAAAACGGGCCGGTTGGGCCGGGCCTGTGGGCCGAGAAAGAAGAAGAAGTGGGCCGGAAAAGGGTTTGGGCCGAGGAAAGAAAAGAAAAGAGAGAGAGTTTGGGCCGTAGGCCCATTGGGCTTTCTGGGCCGAACCGGGTCTCGAGTCGGGTCGGGTTGAGTCCGGTTTGGTCCTACGAGTCCAATGAGACTTCGTTTGGGCGAAAACGATATCCGGAATGAAAAATGGATTTTTGACGTGAAACGAGTAATCGTAACAATATAAACATTGTTTGTTACGGACGTTTACGGATAATTGGAATGTCACTTGTCATGATTTGGTGTTTATGTTGTTGTGTACTAATGATGTACTTCAAACTTGAATTAAATGTTTGCTTGACGTGAACGGGTTATGTTTAAATGTATGACAAAATTTATTGAACGGAAATAAATAGTTTGAAAGGAAAATAAATGGTTTGAAGTTGAATTAGTTTAAGAATTAAAACCAAAGTATTGTTGGACTAGAATGGTCGTTTGCATAAACGACGTGTTTGAAATACGTTTGTCAAAACGTAAAAGTTTAGAAAATATAAAATAGTCATTTTATATTTAGATTTCACAAAACATTGTTTATGAATTTTCTTGTTATTGAAGTTCCATTTTGAATAGTGGCGGAACTTTGGTTGATTTCCATTACGGGTAATTGTTGTCGGACCTAGATTGTCTACGTTCGCACGTAAAGGCATCTAATTTAAACAAATTAGTCTAATGCACATAGACTTACAGCTAATTGCACATAATTAATATATTAAAATATACCTGGAGAATACGGGTTGTCACATTGGGTGTTAGTAAACATATGTTAAGGTTTTCATAAGTCTAAATATGACCGTCGCAAAATATTACAACCTTTGGGCCATTTATGTAATTATTGAAACTTAAGGGATAAAAGTGTAATTTTACTAAAGATATGAAATTTTCAGAATTGTTATGATGTTTTAGTAATTATATAATAAACCATAAATTCTGGAAAATTATTTTTTAGACTTTGTTGAGTTGACATAATTAACCCCTAAGTTTGAGAAATTACAACTTAAACCCTAAACTTTACATAATTATCAAAAGTGGCATTTATGATCATAAAAGGGTTTTTTAGTAACAATAACTATTAAATAAAATATTTTTGACATAAATAATAAATAAATTCCCCAATTAATCTTTTAAATCATAGTCTGATCGTTCGATCTTTACAATTGTCAATTCTTCGAATTCTTTAGGTTTTCATCAGGGTTAGTTATTCTCATGTGTTGCTTGTTCTTTGTCAGATGCTTAGCTTATCAGGTGAGTATTCATAGCCCCATTTTTGTTTTATGTTTTGGGGTGTAACATGTACACTTATCGAACTTTCATACTATATAGTTTTCATTTAACTCAAATGCGGTTCTTGTTCGTTATTGTGTGTTTTGCTTGTATGTGAACTGTATGTCATATTGCATGTTGTTCTTTCATTATATTTCATGATCATTCGCGTAACATTAATTATAAAAAGCCTGGGTTCCAATATAGATCTATTGGGGTGACGTCCCACTTGACTTGACCGGTTTTGGCGTCGAGTGATTGGTAACCTAAGTGTCAGGATTGGTTTATGCACTCTACTTGTACTTGCTTTATTTCATAACATGTTCTTTCATACTTAAGCATTTCCACGTAACGTTAGATCGCATGTTTTACTTATATTATATGCCAAACCTATGTTTACTCACCAACTCTAGTAGTTGACTTTGTTATGTTGTACATGTTGCAGGACATAACTGATGATTTATCGTGGACGCTTAGGACATGCTTTTGGACCTAGATTAAGATTAAAATAAGACGATCTATTTGTTTGTTTGGATATTACTAGTTATATGACGTTATTTATGTTAAATGAGTGGCATGTTTAAATTTGGTAACTATATTAGTTGTCATGAGCATCTGAACAATCCTCATGCCCCAACGTATTCCGCCGTTGGTTGGGGTGTGACAATTTTCCTGTATTTCACACTTTAGTTCAATCTCATGCTTTCCTAACCTATTATTGGTGCTATGAACTCACTACTACCTGCATTCAAGGGGATTTTACTCAATTCATCAATATTCATGTTAAAACGACATTTTGGGTATCCGTAACACCTTACCCAACCCGTTTGACCCGCTAACATTTCAATCACATAGCTGCAAATTTAACATATGTCCACCTGCTATTCTTTCATCATATACTACCCTTGGCGCATACACATTGTGCCAAACTGCTTGATTATATGTAGGGACAACTTGAAGACTATAACTCTCACAGATCCTCAATTTTCACAATTTTCACAATTTTCAGCACAACCCAAATGGGTCATAGACATTACACCTCAACGTGATCATGTATCATGACCAATTCCCAATTCCGCATTCCCATCCTCAACAATCAAAGTTCATTTGTAACATCTTAAGTTATATATTTTCAATTCACAGTCACAATTTATAGCATAATTCAGCTAAACCACTACATGTTACCTTTAGGATTTGGCCTTGTCTTCTCTTTGATAACCCCCATGTCCACTTGGTTCACCTACAACCACATCATAGATTAAATTCTCTATTCCACATTCATAATTCACACAGTTTACATTCCAATACCAAACCAAGTTCATGAATTTAGCTTAAACAATTTATCACTCTCATTCAAGCATTTCATCGAACACCTAGTATGCATTCCTAGTGATCTAGCTATCAAGTAACATACATGGCACCAAATCACTCCATTCTTGATGTCAAGCATATAAAGTTCAACTCTCATGGACAAATTAACATTTTCATCATATTTACAAGTTTCTGTCGATTTAACCCGACCAATCACTTCATCCCCATGCCCATCTATTTCTAGGTGATGGGTATTAACACCATCACAAATTTCCACTAAATATGCACACATTCAAGCATGAAAGATAAACATATACACAATCTAAGCATAGATACACATACACAATCAATTTCCTGCCCCAATTTGGTTTCCATAAGAAGTCTATGAAATTACACCTTCTATCAACCACTTACTTTACAATAATCTCAGATATAGAGGATGAAATGGTGATCTAGGAGACTTCCTATGGAAAATCTCGACCGCCGACTTCTTAAATCTCCAACTAACAAGCTCCAATTTTTAGATTTACTCCAAGTTAGGGTTCTCTCCCTCTCCTCCCTTCCAGATCGCGACATCTAAGTCTGGGAAATTCCCAGACTAGTTTTAGTTCCCAAATTTTTAGCTTTCGTCCCTCATGGTTGTAACTTTTATAAAATCTGGTTCAAACTCTAATCTACACATTTGATCCTCCAACATTCCTCTAGTTTAACCATCAGTTACTAAATTTAGCTTAGTAACTAATAGTTTCCACTGAAACCTGGTTAATTGCTAAACCCGCTTATCAACCAAAAACCTAAAATAAAACTCAAAACATAATGACAGAATGTTACAGTTTAGGGTTTTATTTTTAATATTTTTTTTTGTGGAAAACCTTGACGACGACTTCTATTACACTACCGCGGCAACCTGTTGAGGTTTGATGGCGACATGTCGCCACCTTACGGTCTCGGTATATAAGAAAACACATACAGATCTGTGTCGTGCAAAACCCATTTGGTGTCAAAACCTTATCATTCTTCATCGTTTGCCGCCATCCTCGACCGTTTTTAGTAATATGTTTCGATTATGTTTGGATCTTTAACTCACACACACCCCGCCATAAACTACGTTTATTATAGTTTGTTTTGTTAAGTGGATTATTAAATTTATTATATTTTGTCCTCAATGACCACCCCCAAACTACGTTTATTATATTTTGTTTTGTTAAGTGGATTTTCAAAGTTATTATATTTTGTTCTCAACGGTGTATAATCATTGTACTCATGTATTATTCTCTTTATTTAAAAATAAAGAGTAATATTCGTATATGTCAAAAATCATGTATAACAAACTTATATCACAAAGTAACTTTTAACATAAAATAAGATGATATTTTTTGAAACACTATGCAGTGATATTACTGTAAGTGTCTGTATGAAGAATTTATAAGTATAACTTTATTTTCTTTTATGTATGGCACTGTTGGGTTTTACCGTGGCTATCCGGGTTACTTGTTGATCCGCCAAGTACCCGAGTCGCGGATCGAACCCGCGCGGATGTCATCCGATTCCATGACCGCTTATTTGGGTCATACCACCTGTTTGTCCCAGACCTAGGGCACCGAGTCAAAATATAAAGGCGCTCTCAAATGGCTCGCGACATTTTGAAGAGCAATATGCTCTATTAAAGCGCTACATGGTGCCAATCGCTGATTGCCACACGCGTGCGAACCAAAGCAATTGACATTTTTAGATAACGACTATCCAGATGTAACGATATTCGAACAAAAGCAACAAGATTTTCAAACATGATCTTAGGTTACTCCACCTGAATCGGAGATAACCGGGCGTGGTGCATTTGAGTATATATGTTACAAAATGCTAGTAATTAACAAATCCATCAAGAGAAGCGATATTTAATTTCAAACTTGATCTTGGGTTACTCCAGCTGAATCAGAGATATATATGTTACAAAATGGAACAAAAAAGAGTAAAGAAAAAAAATAGGTTCAATATTTTCTCTATATAGGTATTAGTTCAACAATGAACTAACTTCTTAATTAGGAGTTAGTTAATTAAGTTGAAAGAATTACGAAGATCATATTACGAACCGAAGTTAATGAAAAGATTAAAGAAGTTAAATCAAACAAATTAAAATCAATAGAAAGTACGTAGTAGATAATTAGTAACATGATTAATATAATTAAGTAGTACATAGATATGCTTAAAAGAATTGTATGTCATAAAGCAAACTTATTTATATTAGTCTCGTTCGTCTTTTACCTTCTATCAGCCTATCACAAAACAAACAAGAGAAGCAGCTAGAAGTAAGCAGTCCTTGCATGTTGAGTTAAAGAATGGAGGGCAGTCAAGTCAAGCAAAGTCCTATGGGAATTAAAAAATAGCGGTCGAGATTGTCAAATAAAAATAAATAATGATATATTTTGAATGGCCATCGACTTAGAATATATTTGTGGTCAGTGAAAGCAACCTAGCTTCCTGTAAGCTTCATAGGATAGGATGGTGGTTACTTTCTTCTCCAATTAGCTAGAATATTACGTACCCTATTTATAGCCCAGGCCACAAATCATCATGTATCTCTATCTATCTATTATCCTATCGATCGTAGCATTCTTTCTTTCTCAATACTAGCTTGTACGTTCTTTTCACATACAAAGTTGCCATATATTTTTCTTATTAGTCTCATCATTGCATCAACAATGTCGGATGGGAAAAAAAGCTTTCCATCACATGCCAGGAAATACAAATTGGATTATTCCTCCTCAGGTTAGTTAGCTTGTTTTGTCAGTTAATTTCATCTTTCAAATCTTAAACTAGTATAGATGATGATGATGATCGACCTTAAACAATATATAATTATGTGAAGTGTCTTGCGTTCCAGGAGTTTTGAAGATATTACTCTTCGTCTTGTTTGCGGAGTTTTGTGCATGGGCTTATCAAACAACTCTTCCACCACCTCCCACAAAGTTGGGATCTTTGACCTCCCCAAGGATAAAACTTCGTGATGGAAGACACTTATCATATAAAGAATCAGGTGTTCCAAAAGATGAAGCAAAATCTAAAATCATATACGTCCACTGCTTCGATTGTAGCAAGTACCAGGATCCTTTTGCATTTTCAGCCTCACCGGTATCGCCTCTTCCATTCCTCGATCTAGCTAATTCATTTTCCGTAGTGTATGAGTAAGTAATTAATCGATCATGCTAATTCCTACAGGCTGTTATTGAAGAACTTGGAGTGTACATTGTTGCATTAGATCGGCCTGGTTATGGAGAAAGTGATCCGGACCCCAAGCGAACTGTTAAAAGCTTAGCATTAGATATCGAGGAGCTTGCCGATGAGTTGAATCTTGGAGAAAAGTTCTACGTAGCTGGTTATTCTATGGGTGGTGAAGTCATATGGTCTTGCCTAAAATATATTCCTCATAGGTCTGCTTTCATATAAAACTTGATACGCCTATATATATATTTTGAAGCATCATTAATTACAAAGTTTTATATTTCTTTATCAAACAGACTTCAAGGGGCGATTCTTATATCTCCTGCAGTCAATTACTGGTGGCATAACCTACCTTCTAACTTAACCAGCGAAGCATATTCTCGGCAGCTTCAACAGGATCAATGGTCTTTGCGAGTAGCTCACTACCTACCATGGCTAACCTACTGGTGGAACACTCGATCATGGTTTCCTGGTTTTTCTGTTATTACCCAAAACCCTGCTGTTTTTTCTCCTGCGGATGTGGAAGTTGTAGCGAAGCTAAATGCTATGATAACATATCCAAATCAGGTACCATCTCTTGACCACCTCACTATATGTGGTCTCAAAAATCACATATGATAAAGATCATTTCTAATACCTATGACTCAGAACACTAAATTTTATTCAAATAAATTATATTTATTTATATACTTATATAGTTCTGGTCTTTTATGTCATGAAGGCAAAGTTGATGCAAACACAACCAAGGCTACAAGGAGAATTCGAGTCTATCCATCGTGACATGAATATCGGATGGGGTAAGTGGGAATTCGATCCGCTCGATCTTGAAATCCCATTTCAAAATAGTAATGGATCCGTTCATTTATGGATGGGTGATGAGGATAGGATTGTGCCGGTGACACTACAACGTTATATAGCCCAACAACTTGGATGGATCAAGTATCATGAGGTTGTTGGTGGAGGTCATACATTTGCCTTTGCGGATGACATGGGAAGTGATATTCTTCAAGCGCTTCTTAGGGTTAACTAATAGGTTTAGTATACAACATTTTGGGAAACTAAGTTTCTTTTGTTACTTAGAGGGTTGTTAAATTCATTATATTTTGTTCTCAAACGATGTATAATCATTATATTCAATTATTATTCTTTGTATATCTGAAAATTTGTTATATTCATGTACGTTTACTTTAAAATATAACAAAATTTATAACTGAAAATTTGTTATATTCATTTATTATTCTTTGTATATCTGAAAATTTGTTATATTCGTGTACGTTTACTTTAAAATATAACGACTCGTATATAACAAAATTTATATTACACAATAACTTTTAACTCTAATGATAATAAGAATAACAAATAGTAAAATAAGATGATATTTGTTAAAACATTCTATGGTAATTTTAGTGTACGTGTCTACAAAGGATTTATATCGAAAACATTTTTTCTTTCTTTTATGTACGGCACAATAACGAAAAAAACCCACGGTTTATTTATTATTTTTATTTTTGTTTTTTATATAAATGTCCAACTTGATCGCAGAACATTTAATCCAAATACACCATTCCACAACTACTCTTCAATCGATACTAACTTGTGTCTAGATAGAAAAAAAACCTTGTTATTTTTTGAAATATTTTAAGATATAGTGTTTTCTTATTATTTTTTTTTTTACAAAAATGGTGTCAAAAAATAATTAAATTTTTTCACAAATGATGAAAACGTGCTTTGAGATCACGATTTGCAGGTTCGGTGAGGGAAAAACTAGGTTCGGAATCTCCAAAGCTGGTGTAAAGACCAAAGCGTGATCTTAGATCACGTTTTCCAAAAACTGTGGGCCAAGATGTCAAATACCATCTATAATACCACTTGTTTTAACCCACTTTTACATAAGAATCCTAATACCACCCGGTTTTCTATACCAAACATTATATATATATCTATTACTATATATAATGCATATTGGTCTCGAGGGTATTTTGGTCATAAAAAATGCTTAATTTTTAAGACGCGTACAAACCAATAAACAACATGTACAACTCTTAAAGCTAAGACTTAAAACCAAGCTTTAAGCCCTACTCAGACGTGTACAGTTGCGCCCATTCAATGCTAACGCGTGCGTCTCCTCAGCCGGTGTACATTACGCCCCCATTCATTGCTTCAGGCGTGCTTCTGTCCCCATCAATTGCTTCCAGTGTCTCTCTCCCCATCCATTGGCTTTGAAACCTGCTATCCCTCTTTATTGGGCAATCTCCAGCCGTATCTCGATTAGATACATTTGAAGTGTATCACGCGATCTCCAGCAAGCCTAGCGGCGCCCAATTCAAATTTTCATGGAAGCCTCTATAAATTCACGTCTCTGTCTCTGTTTCTTTGTACCATGTGCCCGACTCTCTCACCGATTTGAGGTAAAAATTGGTTGATATGTTCTTATTTTGTTGGTGGTGTCTCACGGCACTGTCGCGATTCCGGCAAAAGCCAACCTCCGATCGGTGGTTATTGGTAAGATGTTGAGTTGATTGTTGACTTTTCAGGCAACCTCCGATTTATTGTTGAATGTTGTTTATAATTTAGATTGGTCAGATTATTGAGTTTTAAAATTCGTCGTTGAGTTGATTATTGACTTTTCAGGCAACCTCCAATAATTTAGATTGTTGAATGTTGTTTATAATTTCGCCGTGACCTCCCGTTCGCCCGACAGAAGTTTGGACGGTGTTAGTTGGATGAATTTGGTCAAGAAATATTAGGTATGTTGTTCAAAACTGATTTGATTAAATTTGGTCATGATGCTGTTTGGTTCCTTTATTGTTTTGTTAAAGTGAACATGAACAGAAGCTAAGATGATGTTAGTTGGTAGAGGTGATGGGTGAATAATGTTTTTGGTTGTGTTTGCGGCGGGTATAGGTGGCTGTAAAAGAAGATCATCTACATGTTTGTTGAATTTTCTTTCTTAATTATCATGTTTTACTTCTATTTCCGAATTCTTCATTTGTGTTAAATTCTGATGACCACCAGTTGTTTGTTGTAGTGCCAAGTTAAAAAAAAAATATGCTCTGACTTGTATTCTATTGCATTTTCCTTTTCATGTTAATATCTATTCAAATATCTTACTTCAAAGAGCTGCTTCCATTTAAGGGATTTGATGCAAGGTTTGATTAACCTTAGGTAACAGCCTGTTACCTTTGGATGCTATTAAGAACTTACATGAACTAGAGCAGATGCAGGACACAAATACATGAACTTACAGCTCACTTCAATCCAGTTTTTGTACTTTAAATATTTATATAGTGAGCAACTCATAACTTGTCACACCCCAACCGACGGCGGAATATATCGGGGCATGATGATTGTCCAGATGCTCATGACAACTAATTAAAGTTGAAATATATTAAACATGCCTTTTTATTTCATTTATTGGAAAACTTTACAAACAGGAAACAGACAAAACATAACAACATAGATAATGTAATTAAACATCGATTAACTAGGTCCAGCGTTCTATAGTGATCACATACTGGCTCAAACACGATTACCTGCAACATGTATAAGATAAAGTGTCAACTACAAAAGTAGTTGGTGAGTAAACATAGGTTTAATACAATACTTGTTTATCAAAAGTAGTTGGTGAGTAAACATAGGTTTAATACATAATATCAGTATAAATCATGCGATCTATGTGTTAGGTGAATGTTCATATAATATGATAAACAAGTATTGTAATAGTGTAATCAACCGCGTATCAAACCCTTGACAATTAGGCTTCCAATCACTTGATACCTCAAGGCAGGCCAAGTGGGTTGTCAAACCAATAGATCTATTACTGTTACCCCGGCTCGGTATGTTAATGAGTACGGATGCTAGTGTAATAGTATATAACAACAATGATTCCAACTAGTTTAACACATCAAAAACACACATAACGAGCATAGGATTCGCATTTTGTTTTAGAGAAGTAAATATACAGTTTGGAATTTGAGATAGAGATACATGTTACACCCCAAAGTATTAAAAGAGAAGGGGCTATGAATACTCACTTGATAAGGCGATAGGAAATAGAGATAACGCCGATTTGTGAAAGATAAGTAACTCGGAGATTATCCTAATGAATCAAATAAGGTATATGAATACAGGAACACAAAATGAACCGAGTTTGAAGTATTCAAGGAGTGTTATATTTGATTAGGTCAAAATTACCGTTTTGCCCTTTTATAAGTAAATTAGGGTTTAGTAAAGATGTGCATTCCTAATACTTTGTCATTTATCACTTTTGGACTTATGAATACTTATTGTATAAATATGATCTAGCATCAAAAATCAAGTCTTAATACCTTCCGGTTTATTTATTGTTAAATAATTATATCCAAAACCCTAATTTTGGTAAAATAATTAAATAATTACCAAAACTCATTAGATTTTGAAATAAACTTAGGGTTTTATTCATATTAATATATTATGATATTTAAAAATTTATAGAACCTTAATTCAACACCGTTTATCCAATTTTGGCAGAACAACGACCCGAAAACCCTAGTTTTGGCATATTTTTATATAAAATATCAAATGATTAGATATCATGAAATTGATTTAGGGGTTCTTTAATATATGTTACAACATAGTAACCCTAAAAAATTCAGACCCTAACACCTTCCCAATTGCCCAAAATCAAAGTTTTATCTCAAGAACCCTAATTTTGACATGAATTTAAAAAGCATACTTAGAATTCGAATTTCACAAAACTGAGAGAGGTTTTTGTTAATCATACCTAGCTAGAGGACCTTGACTGTTGAATCTCAGCTCAAAACTCCAAACGAGCAGCTTGAATTTGATAGAGCAAGGTTGCGGCTAAAAAGAGGGTTTTTATGATGAAGATTCACGAAATTGGTGAGGATAAAATGATGTAATGGGCTGCTATATATACTTGTCGAGGTCGCAGGAGGTTCCAACACGTACCAATGGTGACTAATCGAGTTAAAACGACACAAAATCGATCCTACATGAGCTGGAACATCGTGACTAAGGTGCTGGTCGCTTTCAGCGACCAAAATTGGGCGGCGGTACGCGCAGGGTGGGGGGCTGGGCTTCGCGACCCGCGACCAGGTTTGGGGGATTGGCAGTTTTGGTCCCTCTAGTTCATATTTACATTTTAAGCCACAGATTTCTCCGAAACTGTTATTTTATGCACCAAATCATTATAAAACATGTTTATAAAAGTTTCTAAGGCTCGGGACATGCTCGATGATATATGGATATGTGCGTTTTATAACTCTCAATAAATTGCACTATTAGTCCCTTAACTTTTGTTTTATGTGTTCTACCTTTGTATCCTTCGATGTAACTAATGTTTTAAGTTCAAAATGATATTAGAATACTTTATTAAGATTTATAAGGCTCGGGATTCGTTTAACGATGTATAAAATATTTATTTTATATATATTGATTTATATATTATTTGTTAAAAATTGTGAAAAATCACCAAAATTCATTAAAATTCATCATAATTCATCATATTGATTCGTGGTACAGAATTCATTAAATATAATGTTATGGAATAATAGAATGAGAATTTTTGGAATGTACGAACTCCCGATTAATACCGAAATCGTACGAAAACTCGTATTTTTGCTATTTTTGTTTTAAACCTCGAACTTTTACGAAATCTTACATATATTCACTTGTGTGTATGACTAGTATTACCCACAAGTATTACATATGTTTGAAATGCTAAAGTTTTCCGGTTTTGCACAAATAACAAAAACGATCGAGTTCGGGATTCGATTTGTGATAAATTGAAACATCGAATGTCATGAATATTGATTAAAAGATTAAATCATTGAATAAGTGAAATAACAATATAAGATGTGAAATGATTCTTTATTGATTATCAACCATGATAGGAAACGGGTCGGGTAATTACAGATGGATTAACCGAAGTGTTACAGTCTCCCCTACTTTAAGAAATTTCGTCCCGAAATTAAATTCGAGAAGACTGTCGGAACAGATGAGGATATTTTTTCTTCATTTGGTCTTCACGTTCCCAGGTAAACTCTGGTCCACGTTTAGACTCCCAACGAACCTTGACAATTGGTATGCGACTACGTTTGAGTTGTTTGACTTCGCGATCCATGATTTCTACGGGTTTTTCGATGAATTGCATGGATTCGTCAATACGAATGTCATCAAGAGGAACATGAAGATTTTCATCAGCTAGACACTTGCGAAGATTTGATACATGAAACGTAGGATGACCATTGGCTAACTCCGGAGGTAGTTCAAGTCGATAGGCTACCTTACCAACTTTTTTGAGAATTTTGAATGGACCTACATAACGAGGTGCTAGTTTCCCTTTCTTACCAAATCGAACGATTCCTTTCCAAGGAGATACCTTGAGAAGGACTAAATCGCCGACTTTGAATTCAAGGGGTTTTCGTCGTTTATCAGCATAGCTTTTCTGACGACTTCTAGCAGCGAGCAAGTTGTCACGAACTTGAGAAATTCTGTCAGTCGTTTCTTGTATTAGTTCGGGACCAGTGATTTGAGCTTCACCAATCTCGTTCCAACATACGGGTGAACGACATTTTCTGCCATAGAGTGCTTCAAATGGTGCCATACCGATGCTCGAGTGATAACTATTGTTATATGAAAACTCGGCCAATGGTAAATGGGAATCCCAATTCCCACCAAAATCGATGACACAAGCGCGAAGCATATCCTCTAGAGTTTGGATCGTGCGTTCAGTCTGGCCATCAGTTTGTGGATGATAAGCACTGCTGAGATCCAAACGAGTTCCCAAGGTAGATTGAAGAGATTGCCAAAAATGAGAGATATAACGACCGTCTCGATCTGATATGATGCTCAAAGGAGTACCGTGACGACAAACGATCAGTTTGACGTAAATACGAGCTAATTTCTCAGCTCCATCGTTTTCACGAATAGGGAGAAAGTGAACAGATTTGGTTAAACGACCGACAATGACCCAAATGCTATCATGACCACTAGAAGTACGCGGGAGTTTAGTAATGAAATCCATTGAGATGTTTTCCCATTTCCATTCAGGTACTGCTGGTTGTTCGAGTAACCCAAATGGTCGTTGGTGCTCGACTTTGACTTTTGAGCAAGTAGGACATTTAGCCACAAAGAGCGCGATGTCTTTCTTCATTCCAGGCCACCAATAATGAGTACGAAGATCCTGGTACATTTTATCTGCACCGGGATGAATGGAGTAACGAGATTTGTGAATCTCGTTCATGATGGTGGTACGAAGATCGTCTCGGTTAGGAATCCAAAGACGATTTAGGAAATAAAGAAGACCATTGGATTTAGTTTCTAGTTGAAGTTCAGCCCCACAAGACATTTCCTCATACAAGTTCCCTTCTGTAACAGATATGTGTTGAGCCTCAAAAATACGGGTTTGGAGATTAGATAATGGATGAGTGGTTTGAAAAAGAATTGGTTTAAGGTGTTCCTTACGACTAAGCGCATCAGCCACAACATTTGCCTTACCTGGGTGGTAGAGAATATTGTAGTCATAGTCGTTCAGAAGTTCAACCCAACGACGTTGGCGCATGTTGAGTTCCTTTTGATTAAAAATGTGTTGGAGGCTTTTGTGATCAGTATAGATTATGCATTTGGTTCCATAAAGGTAGTGTCTCCAAATCTTCAAGGCAAATACAACCGCACCAAGCTCGAGATCGTGCGTTGTATAATTCTTTTCATGAATCTTGAGTTGTCTTGAAGCGTAGGCGTTCACTTTTCCTCGTTGCATTAGAACACAGCCGAGGCCTAGACGTGAGGCATCGCAGTAAACGACAAAGTCATCGTTTCCGTCAGGAAGAGTTAAAATAGGAGCGTCGCATAGCTTCTGTTTGAGAGTCTGAAATGCTTCTTCCTGAGCAAGACCCCACTCAAATATTTTGTCTTTTTGTGTTAAGGCAGTGAGTGGAACTGCGATTTTGGAAAAGTTTGAAATGAAACGTCGGTAATAACCTGCTAGTCCAAGAAATGAGCGGATTTCAGTAGGGGTACTTGGGGTACTCCAACTTTTTATGGCTTGGATTTTGGCAGGATCAACATGAATACCTTTGTCATTAACAATGTGTCCTAAAAACTGAACTTCTTTAAGCCAAAATTCACATTTAGAGAATTTGGCATAAAGCTGTTCTTTCTTTAGGAGCTCCAAGATTTGACGTAGGTGAGTTTCGTGCTCAGACCTTGATTTAGAGTAAATGAGGATATCGTCAATAAAGACGATGACGAATTTGTCAAGATATGGTTTACAAACGCGATTCATGAGGTCCATGAATACTGCAGGTGCGTTTGTTAATCCAAATGGCATAACGGTGAATTCAAAATGACCGTAACGGGTACGGAAAGCAGTTTTATGAACATCCTCCTCTGAAACACGAAGTTGATGGTAACCAGAACGAAGATCGATTTTTGAAAAACAATTGGCTCCTTGAAGTTGGTCAAAAAGGTCATCGATTCGAGGTAATGGGTATCGATTCTTAATGGTAAGTTTATTGAGTTCGCGATAATCGATACACATTCGGAATGTACCATCCTTCTTCTTGACAAATAAGACAGGTGCTCCCCAAGGTGAGGAACTAGGTCGAATGAATCCTTTGTCGGAAAGTTCCTGCAGCTGTTTAGATAACTCCTGCATTTCCGATGGCACTAGGCGATAAGGTGACTTTGCAACGGGAGTAGCACCAGGAATAAGATCGATACGAAAATCGACTTGACGAACGGGAGGAAGACCCTTTATGTCTTCAGGAAACACTTCAGGAAAATCTCGGACGATTGGAATGTCTTCGATTTTATTTTCTTCCTCCCGAACCTCCATGATGTGGGCCAGAAATGCCACATACTCCTTGCGCAAGTATTTTCGGGCTTTAGTACAAGACATAAGCTTCAACCCACTTGATGGTTTATCGCCATGAACCACTAGGACTTGATTATCCGGACGAGGGAGACGGATGATTTTGTCAAAGCAAACGAGTTCTGCGTGATGTTGAGATAACCAATCCATGCCAATGATAATATCAAAGCTCCCGAGAATCATAGGTATTAGATCGATAGAGTAGGTGTAATCTTTGAAGTTTAACGTGCAATTACGAATAATGGAATTGAGAGTGACTGGCTTTCTGTCCGCAACTTCGACCGAAATGGAAGGATTTAGAATAGTACGTGGCATAGCAAGTAAGGGTTCAAAATCCAAAGAAACAAAACTCCTATCGGCACCCGAATCAAATAAAACAGAAGCATAACGATTATTGACTAAGAACGTACCGTTAACGACTTCCTGGTTAACCTGAGCTTGATTGGTATTGAGATTGAAAGCACGAGCAGGTGTTCCACGATTATTGTTGATCGGAGGGTTGGTGTTTGCAAGTCTGGGACAGGCACTGCGGAAGTGACCAGGGTCTCCACAGTTGTAGCAGGCTCGGATATTTGGAACTTGAGCATTCATAGGTTGAGCCAGACGTTGAGTGAGTCATAGGTTGAGTCCTAAAAGGTTGAGCTTGCATCGGAAAACGACAAACGTTGATCCTATGACCAAAACGTTCGCAATTGTCACACTTCCAGTAAGGAGTAGTGGTAGGATGATGATATTTACAAATGTTGCACTCGGGATGGGGTCCAACATAAGGTTTCTTGGCAGGAGGAGCAGCAGGTTTGGAAGGAGTAGCAGTGGTAGGAGCGGTGGTTACAGCGAAGTTTTTAGCATTCCTCTTTCTTTTATTTGATTTTCCAGAAGAGGACTCAACTTTCACCTCCTTTTCCTTCCCCTTGTTCTTGGTTTTTGTTTCCTTCTTAGAACCTTTCTGAGTCAAGTTCCCGGCTTTAACATGATTATCAGTCAACCTTCCAGCAAGGCGCATGGCTTCATCGAGAGTTGGGGGTTTACTTGTCCAGAGAGCATTTTGGATGATCATAGGCAGACCACCAATGAAATTTTCAATGCATATGTAGTCAGGAGAGGCCTTATCAGGTAACAAAAGTTTTAGTTCTTGAAAACGGTCCATATAAGCTTGACTTTCTCCACTGTCTTGTTCCAAATCATGAAATTCATCTTCGAGCATCTTCATTTCACTACGCGGGCAAAAATTTTCTTTGATTATATCCTTGAATTGACCCCAAGGTTAAGCCAGAGCGTTATCAGAACCCCGGAGTCGTTTTTCGCCATTCCACCAAGTAAGAGCTTTCTTGGTCAAAGAACTGCTAGCACGACAGACTTTCAAGTTTTCAGGGCACTCGCTATTGGTGAAGGTATTTTCCATACCTTCGAACCATTGGAGTAGACCGGTAGGGCCTTCAGATCCAGAAAACTTGGGAGGGTTACATGAGTTGAAATGCTTGAATGAGCAATTAGTAGCAGCATCGTGATTGTTGTGATTAGTATCCAGACCTTGTTGAAGTTGAACCATCATATTAGGAATGACAATTGCCATCTGGGTGGCGATTAAAGAGGCCATTTTGCGGTCCTTGTTGCCCTTGTGTTGACCACGGAAACGAGTCGACATGCTAAAGAGAAAAATGTTCGTGAGACTAGTGATAAGACATGATTTGATAATCAATTTGGAATACGAGTGGTTGTTGTATGTGTCATTAGAGAATCATAGAATATCGAGAATCCTTGTAAAACGTAGAATTGCGTTGTCTTTGATAAAAATGGAGTGGTTCTCATTTCCCGATTGGGAAATTACAACCATGACTAGTCAGAGTTATTAACAATTCTTGGCAGTATATGACATGCTTTGGCCTAATAGGTTCCGACACTCTCACCAAGGGCTTCAAAATAGGCATCCAGTTCCATACGGCTGATCTGGATTTATGCGTAATGCCTACTTGGATAGAACCCTAGCTACCGGCATCTTCCCCCTTCCAGTTACTACATGTCTACTGACAGGAATCTAACCCCAACGGATTCAAAATCAGAAATCAATTCCCTAAAATGGTACGTAAGGCACCATTACTAAGGAAATAGGCTAGGAAGCCTTAAGATTCCGTGTGTGTCAGGTGTTTTAGAAAGACAGGATTTTGAGAAAGGCATAGTTAAGTAGCATATAAGGACATCATATAATATAATAAGCATGCTAACATGAGTTAATCATGTATGACACCTAAGGCATAGTCTAGGTTATCCAGTTCTAATAACCTAAATCTCTATAGCCAAGGCTCTGATACCAATCTGTCACACCCCAACCGACGGCGGAATATGTCGGGGCATGATGATTGTCCAGATGCTCATGACAACTAATTAAAGTTGAAATATATTTAACATGCCTTTTTATTTCATTTATTGGAATTGATGTATTGCAAATACATCTTATAATTCCGTGTAAATTGTACATTAATTGAGTCAAGTTTGAGTCATTTTTATTTAGTTTTTATCTATTATTTAGTATTTGAGTCTTAATGTGTTATTGAGTCATTTTTCTACAATTTTGAGTGAGTTTAATAATTAATTGAGTCTTGTGTTTATTTAGGTCGATTGTGATTTAATTGTGCTCAAAATGGTTAAATATATTTGGTGCAGGTTGGTATAATTGCCCAAGGGGATGGTATGACACTACAACTAAGTTGAAGGGCTAAACAGATTAAGTATAAAAGATGGAATCTTGAATGATCATTGCATGAAAGTCGAGGGCTAAGTTGAAATTATACATAAAAAAATGTCATGCGTAAGCATGATTTTGTGCAATTCAATGTGCATTGTTTTGTTTTTGGTGGAGGAATTATCAAGTCGAAGGAACCGACTTATACTCGCACCCCGTAGCCTATTGGATTGAATAAAAATAATAAAGAACCGAGGGAATTAATTACGGAGAAAAACAAATAAAAAAAAAGGAACCCTACGTATTTAATGGAGGGAGGACGGCAACATCAACAGAGAGGGCTCCAATTTCGATAAAAAATTCCAGCCGTGAGGAGCTCTCGAGAATCGCAAAGAAAACAAAAACCCTACGAAGGAAAAAGGCAGGAACACGCACGTTCGATCAGAGAGCCTCCTGGGAGGCGATTCTAACTGTGAGAAGAAGGAGATTCAAGACGAAGGCATTCCGGTCAATCATTCGGCTTTGATTCGATTATCGGTTTTGTTCTTTTCTCGTTTCTCGTTTGTGTGATTACTTAGCACTATGGTATATTGTCAAGATTCTGACTTTGTGTTTATTCTTGATTGCACTATGGTCCTAGGCTAAGCACCTAGTGCCACCTAGGCCAAGATGATGACTTTTTGATAATTGCAACTTTGTTCGGTTTATGATGAATTGATTGATGTTTGCGTTTCTATTCCATTCCATTGAATTCTGTGATTAGATGCATAAGAGTATTAAAATTGGGATTCGATTATTACTTAGTGATTGCCTGGCTTGCGAATGTCTTTCGGTTTGAGTTAGGTTAGTTGATAGTGTGACTGTGTGTTTGCTATTGATATGAATTGCTAATTGGTAATTGAATCTTGAATTTAATGTTTGGCTATTCTGGAGACTCAAAAGGTACAGGGATATCGGGTAGTCGGTTTGGTTAACAAGCTAGGGTAGCATTATCTCAAAAGGAAGTGTCCTAGGGAGTTGGTCAAATTGTTATTCCGTGTCGGTCACAGTTTTTAGTGGTAGCTCCTGCTAAGCTTAAGGTGCCTAAGATTGTTTCGAGGGTGGTTAGGTTTAGTTGAGGTAGGATGGACTTAAAAGGTGAACTCCTGTTCGAGCGTTAGAACCGTTAACTAGGAAGTACTCAAAAGGTGAACTAGTCACCATCAGAATCGTCATAGCCGAGTGAAGTTGCAGTCGTTGATTAGGATTCTAGGCTTAGGTGGTACCTATTCTCATATTTGATCTTGTTTCCAGTTTTCTCGTTAGACGTTCGTTAGTGTTATAATTAGTTAATTCTTAATCTAAAAAAAAAAAAAAAAATCTCAAATTAATTTCCTTTCAATTTACTTTTAGTTAAGTCTTGTTAGAATAGTGTCCTAGGTTCGATATCCGGTCTTCCTTAGCTCTGCTACAATCCGACAGGTTCACTGCCTTAGGGTTCGGTTCGGTTTAGGTTGTTTCGGTAAAATTAGGTGTGTCTTAGGTCTAGGTTTAGTATTTATTTTAGTATTATTTTTAGTGTCGTTCCGAACACATCAAGTTTTTGGCGCCGTTGCCGGGGACACTTGGCAATAGCAAGATTAACTTAGGTCGTTATTAGGAAATTTTGAGTCTTTTTAGGTCTTTCGTGTCTAGAGTCTTTAGGATTTCCTTTCTCGAGTCTAGAATTTTCTTAGGTTTATTTTCTTTGCGTCTAGAGGTTTAAGTTTCATTCTTGAGTCTAGAGTTTTAGGTTAGTTTTTTAGTCTAATTATTTTCTTATTTATTTTTTGTATATATTTTGTTTTTTTTTTCTTTTCGTCATGGCCACAATCGATCTACAAAGCTTCATCGTTAACCTCCAACAACTCTTGGATGATATGGCTACATGGAGTAGATATGATCCTAGGTTACCTCGAGGCATCGCGGTTGCACAGGAATCTCTTAAGATGATAAAACGGCTTCAGGAAGAGAATACGCCACGTTGTATGAGCTGCGGTGGACCACACCACTACAATGATTGTCTGGTTCGTGTTGAGATGTGTAGAGAAATTTGTCAAAGGATCTTACGAGAGCGAGAGGAAAGAAAAAGGCGTACGGGGGAGTGATCAAGGACTGTATTTGAGGAAATCCGATATCAGGAGACGCTAATGGACATTGAAGTCCCACCTCCGGTTAATCAGGGTATCCAATGGGTTTGTGACGACGATGACTATGATCTAAATCAATGGACGAATAACATCACTTCGATAGACGCCGCCGAGATCGCAGAGGAGGAAGTCGCGAATGAAGGAGATGATGATTCAGATGGTATTAATGAGGAGTCTCCAACGGATGATGACATGGTTGATGAGGATGCATACTCTTCGGATCCAATTTGGGATTGGTCGGAGGAAGAGGACAATATTGTGTGGGATGAAGAGTGTGAGGATGAGATCGCAGCGATGGCAACTAGTAATGAGGTAGCTGAGGACGGATGTGAGGAGGTGCTTCAAAAAGGTGATTCAAATGATTTATTTGAAGCAGAAATGGTAGAGATGTTTGGTGAGGAGTGGACGACGATGTCACCAGGAGCGATAGATGAGGATCGGTTTGACCCGGAAGGTGATTTGCAAAAGCTAGAAGAGATGTTGTACGGGGAGCCGACCGTTGAGAGTGAACACGTCCCAATCGAGGGAGAGTTTTGTGAGGTTAGTGAGGCTCAAGCACCGAAGCATGAACCGTACTCAATCTCCATTCGGGACGTGCTAAGGTGTGAGGGACCAGTTGTTGAGGAAGCTGATGAGGTTCTAGAAGATGTCCCACTTGGTAGGTTAAGTAGTGATAAGGATGACCATGTGTTTAGTCCAAGTGTGGGGACGTTAGAGGATGCTAGTTGTAAGAATGACCCG
>JBCNJP010000012.1:20655996-20694863 GCA_039602395.1 Deinandra increscens subsp. villosa | reverse complement strand
TATATATAAATAATGTCTAACATTTTGTTCCATTTTGTAACATATATACTCAAATGCACCACGCCGGGTTATTATCTCTGATTCAGGTGGAGTAACCCAAGATCGATCAAGTTTGAAAATCTCGTGAATTGCTTTTGATGGATTTGTTAATTAACAGCATTAGAAAATATCGTAGCACGACTTTGAATTATATAGTCTGCCGATTTTGGATTGAAGACAAAGAGAGTAATGGGAGAAGGTGGTGTGAGGTGGGGGCGGGGGGAGGGGGGAGGCTTGGAGTCGTTATCGAAATCTAAAATGTCGTTGCTTTTGTTCGAATATCGTTACATGTGGATATATAGTCGCATCATTTCAACTAAGGCTCTAACCCAATGATACTAACCATACTAGTTCATAAGGCCGGGCTTGCTTGCCGATGGATCTCTTTTAGGCGCCTAGATGAGGAAATGAACATTCTCCGTGATAGGATGTAGACCCGACGGGTTGGAGCCTATGGTCGTTGAGCGCAAGGAGAGTCACGTGGAGAATGGGAGGCGACGGGATATATATTGCGTGCCTATTCCTCAGGTGCCATTAGACAAGATCCCTGTGATACTCATTATATGGAGAGGCTTAGGGCTTTGTAGGCATGACCTCGATCTAGAGACCATGGGTGCGAAACACCCTAACTCGCACATGCACACACACACACACGTGTGGCAATGGGCGATTGGCATGCACCATGTAGCGCTTTAATAGAGCCGCTTGAGAGCGCCTTTATATTTCGACTTGGCATTTTCCGAAGCTGGTGAATAAACCCAATCGTAATCCCGTATCACGTTTTGCATAAAGCCACTTGCTTTCTCTTCATTACCACTTACCTTTTGCTTATACCTAGTCGTGGTTCATAACCACGATATGTAAGGAAAAGAACAAGACATCATGTGAAGCATGGACTTGCAATTTATTCACAATCAATTTATATATACATTGCACAATAGTCCATAACTAATTCACTTGGGTTACATACTTTGTTACTGAAAATTGTAGGTCACAAATAAAAAATATAATTACGATTTGTTTTAAATTTCGTTTAGTGTTTATGGATAACATGTGGATACAAAAGAAATTGTTAATGCCTACATATAAAATGTAAGAACGGGTAAATATGAAATTTTAAGTTTAAAAGGCGTAGGGTAAAATAGTTATTTCTTAAATTATTTTAACGAAAATGGGTAAATATGATATTTTAACTAGTTTTTAAGGGTATATATGACATTTAATAAGTTTATAAGCGTATGTATGTAATTCTCTATAAAAAGAGATAAAACTTGGTTTCTACAGTGGTTTGCTTAAGAAGTGAATTGACTATATAGAAAGATTTTATAGTTTGAAATTATTTGTCTTCATGTATTATTACCATACAGTGTGTAGTCATTTCAAACTGAAATCACAGCCTCTATACATATTGATTGAGTGGTGTGTTATTGATAATTCCGCATCACACTTTTTATTCATATTGATTGAGTGGTTATTTTTGGATTATAATATTTTTTGGACTTCGAATATTTTCACTTAGATTTATTTGAAAAATATATATCTTATATATATATATATATATATACTATATATAATACATATTGCTCAAAAGGGTAATTTTGTCATGAAAAATGCTTAATCCTTAAGACGCGTACAAAAAGTTTAGCATGTTGTACAATCCTTAATGCATAGCTTTGAACCCACCTCCAATGTTTACAGTAAAATGGATTAGGGTAATTTAGTCATCATGTTAATTTAATCATTTAATATCTCCTTTTACAGCTCATATCCCTCGAATGCGCTTCCATCCGTCTCTCTACCCACAGGTTGCCGCCCTTCTATAGCCATTCTCCAGCGTCTCTCTCCGCCTATCAAGTTATTGCCGCCCATCATCCTCTCGATAGCCACATCAATGTCTGTCTTCAGCCGTATCTATCATCTTGATTACCACAATTTAGGGCATCTTACGCAAATCCTTCTTGATTACCACAATTGAATTGAAGGCGCCCAATTCAAATGACCGTGAATTGGGTAATCGGAGCCTCTATATAAATTCACACATCCTCTCCATTTCGTTTGGGCTTTAAATCGATGCAGGTGAAGAGCATGATAATTTTGATCGAATCCAGGTGACGACCTCTATTTTCTCCTTCTGTATATTATTTTCTTACGTTTCAAATCCGATTTCCTTTGCAATTGCAGATAAAGTATGTGTCGATCATCGCTTTGTCTAACCGGTCATTACTGATTATTTGGGAAACCTAAGAAACACGTGTGTCGTCATTGTTAGTGATTTATGATCTCCTCCTTCAAAGGTATGCCCTTTTTGTAACGTTTATGTTTGCGCCTGAGCTATCAAGCTTAGGTCCATGTTCTCCCCTTATCGATCCGGTTTCACATTTGGGGTTTCTGCGATTCAAGGTACTCTTCTTGAAATAAATTTGCGAATTTGTTTTGTATTGAAGCAACAAGAATCATAATCTCCGCTAATATTCCATTCCAAACCATAAGATGTGGAAGAGGTGAGCATTCGCCGGTCAGGTTTGATTTTTCGGATAGTTATTTGTTCGATTTTCCTATACATGCCCCATTACATAGCTTTATATTTGACTTCCAGTTCATTTCAATCCATCGCTCTCTCTGCCTACTGCTCCGGCTTTCTCATTGTCCTGTTCATCACTGTAAGCTTCAGAATCTGAACCTATACGGAAATTTGGAATGGTTCTGTTGTTTTGGTTTAAAGTTATGTTACAAAAAATTGATGAATGATGGTTAGAAATGGTTATTGAGGTTATGATGTTTAATATGTTTTGAGTTTTACATGAAATTTAGGTTTTATGCCCTTAACTCTTTCCGTTTGATTATTAGATTTGAAACGAACATTTAACCATTTCTAAACTTTTACTGGTTCTAAATTATTGTTCTGCATTTGTTTCAAGCAACTGTAAGTCAAACAAAATATGTAATCTTTGTTTGGAACATTTAAAATATCTTTAAGTATACAAAAGGTTTTTATCATTTCATGTTTTGAGCATGTGCTTGCATTGACCAATTTGTAGGGCTGCTTTTGTTCACTAGATTCATGTGGTTTTTGTTATTGAGTTTTGATTATGTTTACTGACACACAATTACATAAAACGTTTGTTCATTGTAGATATGATTTGAATCAATTAGTGTGGGTATATTATAATTTTCTTTTATGTATTTATGTGGGCAGTTTTTAATGGTTTAAGTGGTTGTTTTGTTGTTCTTTGTTGCTTGTAACAATTATTAGCACGTTAATTGACTTGCAGATTTCAAACAAGAATCAAGCCTCTTCTACGCGATACTCTTTTACCTAACCTATTATTTTATGTCAACACCAAATTCTTTTTGGCCATAGAAGCTGATTCATCAAAGACATTTTATTAGGAGTAACACAGTGGTAGGAAATTATAGTTTTATCTAAGTTATGGACAAGGAAGTAGCCTCAAAATTTGCCATTTTTTATACAATTTGCAAGAATTTATTTAGTTATATTACTTGAGGCAAATGTTTTGGCATAGATTCAAGTTTTTATTACAATAAAAGATTTACAGTGTTCTAGATGGTGATAAATTTGATAAATTTTTCTTCATGACTTTGGTTTCTTTCAAGACAGTTTGCAGATTTGATTGGGATGAAATTAGCTTAACAAGATTCTTCGATCAGTTGCATAGGTGGTTGAACGCATTTTGGAGACATGTGTGGATGTTTTAAAATTCGTGACCATTGGTTCTGTTTTGATATTTAGGGAACATCTCTTGCAAGGGCAAGTTTTCTTAATTTAACCTTGAACATTACTATTTTTTAAGTGGAAAGTTTTGGTATTCTGATGATCAAATGGCCAGCTGTTAATTAATGAGTGACATATGCTTAATTGCATAAGGACAAATAGAGTGCCAAAACATCACATTACAACTACCTTCATTATATTACTTAGCAAAGAGTTATAGCAATAAACTTCTGACCAAAAACTTGAAAGTATTAGTTAATTAACTTAAGCATAAAAAAGATGGATTATTATTTCATTAACTATTATTCTTTGTTTTTAGTTCTAGGTTGCCACAGCTATTCAGACGAGTCAGACAAGCCCAAGTTGGATATTATCAATGCTAATGTCACAGTTGATGACATCTTTCTTAAGGCAAGTTATCATGTTTTTAAGGTTTTTTAAGGTGTGCAGTGTTCAGTGTGCGGTGTGCCTGCTCTTTAAGGAATTAGAATACTTTCTCAATCTTCAAGGAATTGTATTAAAGGTTTCTATTATGCTTATTCTACTATCTATTTTCCAGGTTCAATTTTTTATAGCACCTCACGAAAAACCAAAAGAAAGGTATGTGAGTTTGAGGTTTTTCTTGGACTTTACTTCGGACGCTGTGATGTTTTAGGTTGAATCATCAAATACATTTTATTAGGAGTATATAAGTTGACTTTCTAGGGCATTTTGAACATCAGATCGATTTGGAAGCTTTAAATTTGCTTAGGAAAAAAATAACAGTGCATTTAAATCATTTAAATCAAAATGCCTAAACTTTCGAAGATGTTTCCTACAAGTGTTTCTTTCACTAAGATATCATTAAATTGAACTAGGAAAAAAAACCTTTAATAAGAAGTCATTAGGCACTGAAAAATAAAATGCTTTAATATATTTGAATATATCATTCATATCCACACGTTTGTCTTAGGAAGTGACTCAAACTAAAGATGCAAAAGATGACTTTTCAGTAGGTTTTTCAAGAATTGGGTCAACATATGCACTAAGACCTCTGCTTCTAAACTCAGTTTTGACCAGTGGGCCAAGAGCAAGAGACAACATGTATATGCTAATAGGTTTCTGGCAATGTCTTATTTTCTTTATTTTTCAGTATAGTTTCGAGTGGCGACATGATCTTGTGAATTTTGTGTGGCTTTTTTGTAGATTCATATAACCTTGAATTTACCTTCTCTTTTGTTAACAATAGAGGAGTGGATGGTGATGCCACAAAGCATAAGCAATGCGAACGAAGCTCAACAAAATCCTATTCAAGATCACAAGGATAAAAATGCATTGTATGAGCATATCACAACTTACAACCTCATTCAAGTACCAAAAATGCCAATATAATAATATCTTAGATTTAGTGTTGGTTTGGAGTGATGTTAGATTTATTGGAGTTTGATAAAAGTTTGATGGACCTGTTTATATATCATTGTAATAAAAGTTTATTAATTATAAAAAGCTTAACGAGTAAGTAGAAAACATTCATGTTTAAACTGTCTTGCTGCTCATTTGCTTTAGATTTATAATTTATTTGTTGTTAACTGCAGAAAGATTCAGTAAAGAAGATGGATATGCGCGAATTAAGATCGTCGGGTTATCAAATTTTAATGCTACATATACTCAATACTCTTATGATTCTATAGGTTGCTGATTTCAGATTGGGTCTTCCATTCTAAACTTTGGCTCCTGGTCCCCAAAATCTGAGCATCCTCCTCAGGTAGTGTTAATGTTTATATATTTGTTAGACATGTGATGGTATTTGAATTTGTTGTATAAAACTAACCATCTGATTATAACAATTTTGCCTTATAAAACAAACACTCTACTCAATATTAATTAAAGGGAACAGATAAGAACAGATTATTGAGTTTTAAATTTTTAGTCATTACTATCCAAACCAAACTGCTATTTGTTAAGTTCTAGATGGAATGAAATTTTTTTATCAATTTTGACCTATAATTATTTTCTTTCTGTCCAGCATGACATTTTCTTTTTGTATTTTTAAATATGTCAATTTAACCCATTGGAAATAATATATGACCCAAAAGCACCCATATCTTTATATCAAAAGTCCAAAAGTGCCAACTGATTTTTACTATGGGACATGGGATTGCCACTGTGTAGACTGTGACCTCCAGGTGAATTGATCATCATATTCTTTGTTCTTCTTTTGTAGGTTTTAAGACTGATTTTTGCTTCAGCATCTACACCATTTATTCTCATCTTCTGTTTCCGATCGCTTCGATTCAGGTTTGTGTTTTTCTTGCTTCTTTCTTCCTCTATTTAGGTTTGTTGCGCTTGCCATTTAAAAACTTAAACCAATAGATCAGATTGATACTTCTTCAGATCCGTTTTCGTATAATTATTTTTAATTTCGTCTTTTCATTTTTTTTATAGTGTTAATCGCCTTTAAAGCATTCAAAGCAAGATTAATCTAAGTTTGTTTAAAATGCGGGCTGATACACTTGTAGAACACAAAAAATTTGATCATGGGTACACTTCCCAGAGCCCTGCAGTAGTTAATATATGTAACTTCTTCATACCTTAAGTTTATTGTATTTTAAACTCTTTTTGTTCCGGGTACATCATTCTTCAACAGGCAACAACGCCACTTCTAATGCGGCTGGGTGTTGGAATCTGCAGACACATTTTGCTAAGTGTGATGACCTGTGCTAATTACCTAAAGCTTCCTTCATATTTCCCAAAACATGGGTAAACAAAACGGGTCAAAGTTGGTATATATTTGTTATTCCTATGCAGGTTGGGCTGACCCGCTTACACATTCTTTTGTATTTATTTGTCAATGATACTATGATTATATTATGTTGGGTTCCATGTTTCATTCCATGAATGCCACATTTAAACATGTTTCTCTATTATATACTTTAAATTACTTAATGATATGTGATAGTTAGCTTTTATAGATACTAACATTTACATGTGTTTTTCTCATGGTATAAAATTGTTTATTTGTTAACTCGATCTTCGTATAACAAAAAGGTTCATAAACTAAATTTAAAAATAAAATTATATGTTTAGTTATTGAGTTTCGGACTATCGAGATTGGTTAATTGAAAATACGAATCAATCTCTTCAATGTATTACCGTATACAATACTATCATGCGCATTCTTTGTATAAGTTCACACGTAAGAACCAAATAGGAGTTTGGGTGTTAGTTATTATTTATTTGAGTTTTACAAGGTCGGATACGTTATATCGTTATTACTTATTTGACCATCTACAAAGAACACACCCGTTAAATCACGATCGACAAGCGTCATGATCTTATCTTTACGATTGTAGTTCACCGTCGTCGCATCGCTATATGTCACGTGTCTTGTAAATTGTCACCGCCACAAAACGAACATATACCACGTTATAAAATGTCATCGACCCGCCTGACGCTAATAAAAACGAATACCGTGATGTAAATTGTTACACCGCCTTAATGTGCGAACAAATGATGAATATCACGCTATAAACTGCCGCCGCCGCCGCAACGCGCGGGCACCATGCTAGTATATATATATATATATTCTGTATAGAAAATGTTTGTAACTTGCCTCTGTGGATCTTGTTCAGTGTATCAAGTGTAGAGTCATTAAGCTAATGCACAAATCAGTAAATATAAGTGTGATTCTATTGATTCTGTGGTGATTCGGTACAAGGACAAACTCGGGACAGACTCACCGAATGAAACAGTACTCACACACTCTGGCAAAAACAACTTGAATGACAGAATGAAGCATGCTATTTATAGTTATAGCATCCACCGAATGAACCACTGCCGAATGACCTTATTCGCTGGTCATTCGCTACTCATTCTGTGGCTCCATTCTCCCACACATAATTACATGAACACAACTCACTCTAACAACTAAAAGTTTGACTAGATACATCATACGACACAAAGACCAGACTTTGCACTAACAAACTCCCCCTTGGCGTGTGATGTAGAGCTTGCATGGCAGGATCTTCAATGTGTAGTTGATCTTCAACTTTGAAGCTTGAGGTTAGTTGCAGTAGAGCTTGCATGGCAAGATTAATACCTGAATCGACACCTCAATTCTTCAAGATCCTTTTACCAAATGTAATAAGCTCCCCATTTCATCATGCTTGTGAGTCATGTCTTCAACCTTGCATCTTCAGAAGACAGAAACGCGGTTTTTCATTTTCAAGAATAACTTTAATCTTGGGCAAAATCTCTTTCGGAGAACCAAGATGGTTTAAAAAACAGTTTTGAAAATATTCAGAATCTCGTGTTGACCCGACCAAATATAAGTAAGAAATAAAATCTTTTTGGTTTTCAAAAGTTTATATCAAAACACTCCAAAAATCCTTTTGAATTTTCTAAAATGAAACAAAAATGCAATACTGAATTAAACTCTATTTTTGTTTTGAGAAAGATCACAACATGGGATCATATTGATCTTAACGCTCAGAATTGCATATCAATTTCAACTAATTTTTTCACATAAGCCAAATTGATTGCTGGTATAATTTGTCCAACATTTAAACTCAGGCAGAATCATAATCATAGCATCTCGATATGTTAAGGTATGATTAAATTGCTCAGATCTGTGGATCCCACACTATCAGAAATTATTCATTGACATTTTATGTGATTTTACTTGTGCTTAACACATAGTTCTTTGTATTTTGATAACGTCAACTGTGTTTCCTGCAAAAAGAATATAGAATGTTAAATCGTCTAAACTAAGGTCGATCTTCTGATACGCTGATATGGCCTCAGATTTAACAAAAAAAATAAAGTAAAACAAGTTGAAGTTGTTCAAACATTAATTCTCAGATCGATAATTACATATACGCAGAGAGAATCCAAAGTTTGAACGAACACCAAATAAAATAAAGTAGAACCTCAAATGAACAACTATCAGGTTGATACTTTCGTATATGTAGAGATGGTCTGATCATTTGAGAAAATAAAGAAAATCAAACAAAATGAAATCTGTAAAAGTGAACACATGTTTACATAGTAGTGACTTCTCATTTCTCTTTATCACAAAATTTGTATATGTCATGAAATAAGCATCAAGGTGTTGTCCACTAGGTCAGGCATATCATTTAGTTTATATCACATTTAAATACTTTCTGATTTGCCGAGCCTACTTAGCACATCAAACAATGGACTTATGACTTTTTCATCTACTCTATCCACGAGTCAGAAACGCTAGCCAAAGTACCATCATTTCAATTTCTCAGTTTTGATTTTTGTATTTTTTTATATTTTTCATTTTCCATTTTTTTTTCATTTTCTAATACCAATTTCTCCCCGTAAAATGAAAAACGCTCTATTTTTGGTTTTTTTTTCATTTTTCTCCCACCCAAAAATATAAAAGAAACTTAAGGAAAGAAACTAAAAATGATCGACTGACACGGATACCTTTCAGTTTAAGATTTTGGAAAAAAAAATATTTTGAGTAATATCAAGTCATTGAAGAACTAACTTTAGCAAGATACTCCACTATCAGCAACTTCGCAATCACTAATAGGTCTTCTTGAAGTAACCTGCACACACACTAGTCATAAAGATTAGTTTTGAGATTGAACTAAGCCAGCAGCTTGAGGTCGACCGATGTCTTTAACATAATCTTCAGTGGCTTTTGATATAACCTTGGGTCGCCACTGCATCTGTGGTTTTAAAATTTTTAATGAGCCAGCAGTACTTTTATAATCAAAATTTGATTCATCACCCAATTGGTTCTCAAAACCAATTGGTTCTCAAAACCAATTGGTTCTCATTTGAACTTAACCCTATATATATATATATATATATATATATATATATATATATATATATATATATATAATGTTTGGTATAGAAAACCGGGTGCTATTAGGAAAGAAAAATGTTTTCGATATAAATCCTCCGTAGACACGTACACTAAAATTACCGTAAAATGTTTTAACAAATATCATCTTATTTTACTATTTGTTATTCTTATTATCATTAGAGTTAAAAGTTATTGTGTAATATAAATTTTGTTATATACGAGTCGTTATATTTTAAAGTAAACGTACACGAATATAACAAATTTTTAGATATACAAAGAATAATAAATGAATATAACAAATTTTCAGTTATAAATTTTGTTATATTTTAAAGTAAACGTACATGAATATAACAAATTTTCAGATATACAAAGAATAATAAATGATATAATGTTTATACATCGTTTGAGAACAAAATATAATGAATTTAACAACCCTCTAAGTAACAAAAGAAACTTAGTTTCCCAAAATGCTTTATACTAAACCTATTAGTTAACCCTAAGAAGCGCTTGAAGAATATCACTTCCCATGTCATCCGCAAAGGCAAATGTGTGACCTCCACCAACAACCTCATGATACTTGATCCATCTAAGTTGTTGGGCTATATAACGTTGTAGTGTCACCGGCACAATCCTATCCTCATCACCCATCCATAAATGAACGGATCCATTACTATTTTGAAATGGGTTTTCAAGATCGAGCGGATCGAATTCCCACTTACCCCATCCGATATTCATGTCACGATGGATAGACTCGAATTCTCCTTGTAGCCTTGGTTGTGTTTGCATCAACTTTGCCTTCATGACATAAAAGACCAGAACTATATAAGTATATAAATAAATATAATTTATTTGAATAAAATTTAAGTGTTCTGAGTCATAGGTATTAGAAATGATCTTTATCATATGTGATTTTTGAGACCACATATAGTGAGGTGGTCAAGAGATGGTACCTGATTTGGATCTGTTATCATAGCATTTAGCTTCGCTACAACTTCCACATCCGCGGGAGAAAAAACAGCAGGGTTTTGGGTAATAACAGAAAAACCAGGAAACCATGATCGAGTGTTCCACCAGTAGGTTAGCCATGGTAGGTAGTGAGCTACTCGCAAAGACCATTGATCCTGTTGAAGCTGCCGAGAATATGCTTCGCTGGTTAAGTTAGAAGGTAGGTTATGCCACCAGTAATTGACTGCAGGAGATATAAGAATCGCCCCTTGAAGCCTGTTTGATAAAGAAATATAAAGCCGTTATTTTTTGTAATTAATGATGCTTCAAAATATTATATAGGCGTATCAAGTTTTATATAAAAGCAGACCTATGAGGAATATATTTTAGGCAAGACCATATGACTTCACCACCCATAGAGTAACCAGCTACGTAGAACTTTTCTCCAAGATTCAACTCATCGGCAAGCTCCTCGATATCTAATGCTAAGCTTTTAACAGTTCGCTTGGGGTCCGGATCACTTTCTCCATAACCAGGCCGATCTAATGCAACAATGTACACTCCAAGTTCTTCAATAACAGCCTGTAGGAATTAGCATGATCGATTAATTACTTACTCATACACTACGGGAAATGAATTAGCAAGATTGAGGAATGGAAGAGGCGATACCGGTGAGGCTGAAAATGCAAAAGGATCCTGGTACTTGCTACAATCGAAGCAGTGGACGTATATGATTTTAGATCTTGCTTCATCTTTTGGAACACCTGATTCTTTATATGATAAGTGTCTTCCATCACGAAGTTTTATCCTTGGGGAGGTCAAAGATCCCAACTTTGTGGGAGGTGGTGGAAGAGTTGTTTGATAAGCCCATGCACAAAACTCCGCAAACAAGACGAAGAGTAATATCTTCAAAACTCCTGGAACGCAAGACACTTCACATAATTATATATTGTTTAAGGTCGATCATCATCATCATCTATACTAGTTTAAGATTTGAAAGATGAAATTAACTGACAAAACAAGCTAACTAACCTGAGGAGGAATAATCCAATTTGTATTTCCTGGCATGTGATGGAAAGCTTTTTTTCCCATCCGACATTGTTGATGCAATGATGAGACTAATAAGAAAAATATATGGCAACTTTGTATGTGAAAAGAACGTACAAGCTAGTATTGAGAAAGAAAGAATGCTACGATCGATAGGATAATAGATAGATAGAGATACATGATGATTTGTGGCCTGGGCTATAAATAGGGTACGTAATATTCTAGCTAATTGGAGAAGAAAGTAACCACCATCCTATCCTATGAAGCTTACAGGAAGCTAGGTTGCTTTCACTGACCACAAATATATTCTAAGTCGATGGCCATTCAAAATATATCATTATTTATTTTTATTTGACAATCTCGACCGCTATTTTTTAATTCCCATAGGACTTTGCTTGACTTGACTGCCCTCCATTCTTTAACTCAACATGCAAGGACTGCTTACTTCTAGCTGCTTCTCTTGTTTGTTTTGTGATAGGCTGATAGAAGGTAAAAGACGAACGAGACTAATATAAATAAGTTTGCTTTATGACATACAATTCTTTTAAGCATATCTATGTACTACTTAATTATATTAATCATGTTACTAATTATCTACTACGTACTTTCTATTGATTTTAATTTGTTTGATTTAACTTTTTTAATCTTTTCATTAACTTCGGTTCGTAATATGATCTTCGTAATTCTTTCAACTTAATTAACTAACTCCTAATTAAGAAGTTAGTTCATTGTTGAACTAATACCTATATAGAGAAAATATTGAACCTATTTTTTTTCTTTACTCTTTTTTGTTCCATTTTGTAACATATATATCTCTGATTCAGCTGGAGTAACCCAAGATCAAGTTTGAAATTAAATATCGCTTCTCTTGATGGATTTGTTAATTACTAGCATTTTGTAACATATATACTCAAATGCACCACGCCCGGTTATCTCCGATTCAGGTGGAGTAACCTAAGATCATGTTTGAAAATCTTGTTGCTTTTGTTCGAATATCGTTACATCTGGATAGTCGTTATCTAAAAATGTCAATTCTTTGGTTCGCACGCGTGTGGCAATCAGCGATTGGCACCATGTAGCGCTTTAATAGAGCATATTGCTCTTCAAAATGTCGCGAGCCATTTGAGAGCGCCTTTATATTTTGACTCGGTGCCCTAGGTCTGGGACAAACAGGTGGTATGACCCAAATAAGCGGTCATGGAATCGGATGACATCCGCGCGGGTTCGATCCGCGACTCGGGTACTTGGCGGATCAACAAGTAACCCGGATAGCCACGGTAAAACCCAACAGTGCCATACATAAAAGAAAATAAAGTTATACTTATAAATTCTTCATACAGACACTTACAGTAATATCACTGCATAGTGTTTCAAAAAATATCATCTTATTTTATGTTAAAAGTTACTTTGTGATATAAGTTTGTTATACATGATTTTTGACATATACGAATATTACTCTTTATTTTTAAATAAAGAGAATAATACATGAGTACAATGATTATACACCGTTGAGAACAAAATATAATAACTTTGAAAATCCACTTAACAAAACAAAATATAATAAACGTAGTTTGGGGGTGGTCATTGAGGACAAAATATAATAAATTTAATAATCCACTTAACAAAACAAACTATAATAAACGTAGTTTATGGCGGGGTGTGTGTGAGTTAAAGATCCAAACATAATCGAAACATATTACTAAAAACGGTCGAGGATGGCGGCAAACGATGAAGAATGATAAGGTTTTGACACCAAATGGGTTTTGCACGACACAGATCTGTATGTGTTTTCTTATATACCGAGACCGTAAGGTGGCGACATGTCGCCATCAAACCTCAACAGGTTGCCGCGGTAGTGTAATAGAAGTCGTCGTCAAGGTTTTCCACAAAAAAAAATATATTAAAAATAAAACCCTAAACTGTAACATTCTAAATTTCGTCATGTTTTGAATGTATTATTTGATTTATGTTTTATTTTGGTTTTGGTTGATAGCGGGTTTAGCAATTTAACCAGGTTATCCAGTGAAACTATTAGTTACTAAGCTAAATTTAGTAACTGATGGTTAAACTAGAGGAATGTTGGAGGATCAAATGTGTAGATTAGAGTTTGAACCAGATTTTATAAAAGTTACAACCATGAGGGACGAAAGCTAAAAATTTGGGAACTAAAACTAGTCTGGGAATTTCCCAGACTTAGATGTCGCGATCTGGAAGGGAGGAGAGGGAGAGAACCCTAACTTGGAGTAATCTAAAAATTGGAGCTTGTTAGTTGGAGATTTAAGAAGTCGGGGGTCGAGATTTTCCATAGGAAGTCTCCTAGATCACCATTTCATCCTCTATATCTGAGATTATTGTAAAGTAAGTGGTTGATAGAAGGTGTAATTTCATAGACTTCTTATGGAAACCAAATTGGGGCAGGAAATTGATTGTGTATGTGTATCTATGCTTAGATTGTGTATATGTTTTATCTTTCATGCTTGAATGTGTGCATATTTAGTGGAAATTTGTGATGGTGTTAATACCCATCACCTAGAAATAGATGGGCATGGGGATGAAGTGATTGGTCGGGTTAAATCGACAAGAGAAACTTGTAAATATGATGAAAATGTTAATTTGTCCATGAGAGTTGAACTTTATATGCTTGACATCAAGAATGGAGTGATTTGGTGCCATGTATGTTACTTGATAGCTAGATCACTAGGAATGCATACTAGGCGTTCGATGAAATGCTTGAATGAGAGTGATAAATTGTTTAAGCTAAATTCATGAACTTGGTTTGGTATTGGAATGATTAAATAGAAAGATTTTATGGTTTGAAATTATTGAAGTTCGTGTATTATTACCATATAGTGTGTAGTCATTTCAAACTGAAATCACACCCTATATACATATTGATTGAGTGGTGTATTGTTGACAATTATGCATCACACCTTTTATTCATATTGATTGAATGGTTATTTTTAGATTATAATATCTTTTGGACTTATAATGTTTTTCACATAGATTGTTATTAAAAAATATATAAAAATATTTTGTATAATACATGTTACAAATAAATTATTAAAAGATATATATATATATATATATATATATATATATATATATAGGATTAGGATCATTTGAGAACCTTTTATTATTGTGAGAACCGCGAGAACAGTTGTGAGCCACTCATTTATTTGTTAATACTATTCATTTATTTTAATTAGGTTTATATGAAAAGGATAAGAAAGTCTTTTACACTAATACTAGAGACAAATTAGTTTAATTAACTAAAATATCTCACATAATCATCATTACTATTTTTAAAAACATTTTGAGTTTCCCTATAAATCATCTCCCGCCCCATATGTTTCCCACTCACTTCTCCATCATCTTCTCCATTTTTTCATAAGATCAACACTTTCACTTGCAGACCAAAATTCTCCATCATCTTCTCCATTTTTTCATAAGATCAACCCCTCATCTTCTCCCCTCACTTGCAGACCCATTACTCTGGAAATGTCAAATTCAAAACTCGTTTCGATTTTAGAAGATTCTGCAAGCGGAGATGATTTAGATAGAACTCCGGATGTGAATAATTTGAAATTCATGCGTTGTGATAAACAAGGTAATTAGGTTTTCTATTTTTCTTTTTCTTTGAGATTCATGAGTCTTATCAGACATGGTTATTAGTTTTGGTTCGTACGAGATACATTACTTTTTAGTTTGATCAAACCGTTTTATCTAGTTAATACACCTGGGTAACAGTTCGTAAGATATGTAGCTACGTTCATGTAATTGTCAGCTTACAAAACCGTAGGATGTTTCTACAGTCTTGTTGATTAAAATTACGACCACGTAAATTTATCTTCTTGTTTTACTATTTTTGCAGATGACCATAATAGTCTTGTTCCGATTTTATAAGATTTAGAAGATTCTGCAGGCGGAGATGATTTAGATAAAACTCCGGATGTGAATAATTTGAAATTCATGCGTTGTGATAAACAAGGTAATTAGGTTTTCTATTTTTCCTTTTCTTTGAGATTCATGAGTCTTATCTGACATGGTTATTAGTTTTGGTTCGTACAATCGTACGAGATACACGACATTATAGTTTGATCAAACTGTTTTATCTAGTTAATACACCTGGGTAACAGATTGTAAGATATGAAGCTACGTTCATGTAATCGTCAGCTTACGAAACCGTAGGATGTTTCTACGGTTCTGTTGGTTGTAATTTCGACCACGTAAATTTATCTTCTTGTTTTTCTATTTTTGCAGATGGCCATAATAGTCTTGTGTTTATCTCTCCAAATGGAACCCAATTCTGGTGCCCTGATGTAAAAACAGAAGACAAACCACTTGTTGGTACCGTATTCGAGAATTGGGACGATGCTCAAAGCTCATATAAGAAATACGCTCATTTGTCTGGATTTTCAACCCGTATAAGCACCTCAAAAAATGTTGCTGGATTTTACACCCTCAGATACCTTTTATGTAACCGAGCAGGGAAACCACAGAACCAGGATTTTGACACATGGATCCAAATTCCATGTGTAACGTTCGTAATAGGAGTTTTACATGTACAGACTGCCCAACTTTTTTTAAACATATGCTTACTTGTTTACATTTTGTTATATAATGCTTCAGGTTTGTAAGAACTAGCTATGTGGTTGTAGCAAGAAATGTGTTTGCAGAAAATGTGTTTGCCATTTACCTGATAGATAATGCGTTTACGAAAAATGAGAGAAAAGAAAATGTGATATACTGATCAATGAGAGAGAAATTTAAATATTTATATTTTTTTAAAATTTTACATACATGTAACTATTAGCTACACACATGTATTTGTTCGCTACGTATACGTAACTGTCCGTTACTAACATGTAACACATACATTAAAAAAATTACACCAAAGTGTAATTTTGAGATCTTGGTATTATTTTGGTGCTAGTATTATCATGGTTTTATTTTTCGACGGGTGGTAACCTTTTCCTAATAGTTGGTAGGACTCTATTAGGAAAATGTAAGGTATATGTAAGAAGATGCAACGATGTAACAGATGCCTATGATAATGCAATATAGACAACAACAAATTATGTAACAGATGCATACGAGCATGCAACCATGTAAATACTTGTTTACATTTTTGTTACACAATGCTTAAGGTTTGTAAGAACCAGCTACGTGGTTGTAGCAACAAAATGTGTTTGCGAAAAATGTGTTTAAGCATTTACCTGATAGATAATGTGTTTACGGAATATGAGAGAGAAGAAAATGTTATATACTGATCGATGAGAGAGAAATTTAAATATTTATATTTTTTAATATTTTACATACGTGTAACTGTTCCTTACAAATATGTATTTGTTCACTACACGCATGTAATTGTTCGGTACCAACATGTAACAACATACATTAAAAAAATTACACCAAAGTGTAATTTTGAGGACTTGGTATTGTTTTGGTGCTAGTATTATCATGGTTTTAGTTTTCGACAGGTGGTAACCTTTTTTTAAGAGTTGGTCGGACCCTGTTACGAAAATGTAACGTACATGTAAGAAGATGCAACCATGTAACAGATGCCTATGATCATGCAATATAGACAACAACAACTATGTAACAGATGACCACGAGCATGCAACCATGTAAATACTTGTTTACATTTTTGTTACACAATGCTTCAAGTTCGTAAGAACCAGCTACGTGGTTGTAGCAAGAAAATGTGTTTGCGAAAAATGAGTTTGGGCATTTACCTCATAGATGATTTATTTACGGAAAATGAGAGAGAAGAAAATGTGATATACAGATCAATGATAGAGAAATTTAAATATTTATATTTTTTAACATTTTACATACATGTAACTGTTCGTTACTCATATGTACTTATTCGCTACTAATATGTAACTGTTCGTTACCTCAATGTAACAACATACATTAAAAAAAATTACGAAAAAAAATTATAAAAAAACGAGACTATACATGTTTGTAATTAAAGCTTACTAATGTATTATATACACATGTTACCAATTGCTTTTACCTCATCCATATTTTCGTTTTTTGTCCGTCATCCTCAGTATCCACTTCCTCGGTATCTTCATCTTCCTCGGAATCTTCTTCCTCTGTAACTTTGCTTTTCACGTTGGTCTTTACATTTTTCACTATCTTTGTAGAATCTACATGAATCAGTTTTTTGTAGCTTTAAAAAATTGAAGTACACATATTATACACACATGTAACCAATGCAGGATACATCTAAACAAATGACGATTTCACCTCGGCCAGATTTTCTTTTCTTCCGTCATCCTCAGTTTCATCTTCCTCAGTATCCTCTACCTCTTCCTCAACTACCGTTTTTTTCTTGGCCCTTTCCTTCAGTTTTTTTAAGACTCCATACAAATAAGTGAGAGATGCATTATGTTAACAATTGCATGACTATAACTCTGGTCTGTTATACCCGCTTAACAATAGGTTTATATATATGTAGTATCCATTAACATATATGCAGTTCCATATACATTAACAGGTTCTATATACAGGTATATGTACATGTAGTAACCATTAAAAGTTAGTACCAATTACGTCTTTGTAACTCTATTTTACAAAACCGTATGAGGTATCTACATACATTAAGAATCCATTAACACATATGTAGATAAGTGCTAACATACGTGTAAACCATACCTGATCCAATGGGCTGATATTTCTTCATTACATTTTCCTTCTTTTCTACTCCCGTGCACACACCTGCATATATGTAAAACGTTATCTAGGTTAGTAAAATGTTGCTACCACATGGTAGACAGTCAATGTATAAGATTAATGGCAAACCTTTATCTTTTTGTTTTAGCTTTGTTTGGCCTTTATCCTGTGTTTTCTTCAAAGATTTAATGCTGACATCAATATCAGTCGCTTCACTATATGAGGAAGAAGATTCAACATCAACAGGATTATCAGAAGTATTTGAATATGAAGTAGATTTAATTCTCAATATTCTACTGCTCTTTCTCAAACGTATCCCTTAAATAAATTTTTTAAATTTTATTTTATGTTCTATATACAATATGTTAAAAAGTGAGTGTACCTGTTAACATTATACCCACATAATCTTTTTATGCCTGGATCATATGTGTAAGAAAAAGTTTTAAGATTACAAGTAAAATAGCCCAGAAATGCATAGGTGTATGTGGTAGCTACATGTATGCAGAAAATGCCCAAACATAAACGGCTTACATGTATGCAAAAATGCCTACGAGTGTGCTAAAACTGTTTTACCACAGTGTAAAGGGAGAAATCATGCGCTCAATGTTTTAACCACGGTGTTAAAGAAAACAATGTTTAACATGTGGTAGCTACATGTATGCAGAAAATGCCCAAACATAAACGGCTTACATGTATGCATAACTGTTTACCATGTGCGTAGTTGTATGCGACAGCTACATGTATGCAGAAAATACCTACGAGTGTGCTAAAACTGTTTTACAACAGTGTAAAAGGAGAAATCTCAAAATCTGTACCACCTACATACGGGCAAAATCAAAATCTCAAAATCTATACCTCCTACATATGGCTAAAATCAAAATCTCAAAATAGCCCAGAAATGCATAAGTGTAAAATCAAAATGCATGGGTAAAACCAAAATCACTGGTTACGAATCGATTCAAAATCCCCTAACCCAAAAACTTGATAATGTTCGATTCAAAATCCCCTAACCCAAAAACCATAACCCTAACCCAAAAACCGAAAACCCTAACCCAAAAATCGATAACGTTCTTACCCCGAGTGCTTTTACCTACATGCAACTGAAAATCCAGTAGCGATTTGCAGGCGCGTATGAAGAGGCGAGATGAAGATCGTATGATAAACCGTAACCAGTGCGTTTGCAGGTGGGTATGAAGAGGCGAGATGAAAAGTCAGTTCATTTTTAAGCTTATAATTTTTGAGGGGGCAGGGATGACTTTTGATTTTTGCATGTGCGTATGATTTGAGGGTTCAGGATTTTTGTGGACGGGATGACAGATAATAAGGAGAGAGACAGAGAGTTTGGGGACTTTTGGGGGGGAGAGAAATTTATTGGGAAGAGGGGAAACACATCAAATCAAGTCTTTCAAATGGCAATGTTGTTTTACGAAATTACCCTTTCTGCATAAATAAAGAATCTTTAATGTATTAATTAATTATTAGTTAGATAGATTAAATCTCAACCACTCATTATTTGTTGTTTAAAAGATGTGTGGTCTACAAGTGTTCTCGCGGTTCTCACAATATATAAAGGTTCTTAAAAGATCCTAACCCTATATATATATATATATATATATATATATATATTTATAGGGTTAGGTTCAAATGAGAACTTTTTCTTTTGAGAACTTTTGAGAACCATTCTAAGCCACTAATTTTTAGGGGTAAGCATTCAAATTCATGGAGGGGATTTCCTTATATATAACTTGTGGCTCAGAATAATTATCAAAAGTTCTCAAAACCAATTGGTTCTCAAATGATCATCCACCTATATATATATATATATATATATATATATATATATATATATAGGGTGAGGTTCATTGTAGACACTTTCGCATGTGAAATAGATGTGAAAGTTTCTAATTAATGAGAAAAAAGAAAAAAAGAAAAAAGAAAATTAATCACAACCATTAGATCAAGAGATCTAATGGTGAAAAAGGGTGTCTACCTGTCTACACTTATGGGGGTGTCTACAATGAACTTTTCACTATATATATATATATATATATATATATATATATATATATATATATATATATATATATAACAGTTTATAGCGCATTATTCTTCATCTGTTGGCGCGTTCTAGCGGCGTGACAAATTTCTACGTGATATTCGTTACTGTTAGGACGATGCAGTGGCGACGACAATCAACCAACGCGATACTTGTTTTCACTTAGTTTAATAATACAATAACCATATGCCCATTTTTCTAATGTGTTCGCAATGCAATAAATGAAACAAATCTGCTTAAATGTAGTTAGATCGGATAACACAAGAAAATAAGAAAGAGATGCTCCGGGGATATATGAGCCTGACTCAATCACTCATAAACTAATTCTCGTATTCTACTATCTCAAATAGTTGTTTTTTTTTTTTAGAACGGCAGTAATAATATTAAAAAACGCTCAAAAGAGCAAAAACAAAGAGTTACAATCTAAGCATAGGATTACAAATCCAATCGGACCAACAAAAAACAACTTTACATTGCCTAGAAGAAAACCAAGAAAACGTGTGATGGATAATGGAATCAATAATACTACCATTCCAAGATTTTGTCGGTTGAAAAACATAATCGTTACGTGCCTTCCAAATTTGCCACCAAACGCAAAACACGACCGTAAGAAGCACATCTTTTTTTATTCTACTCAACTTGCTCTCATCGATTATCTTGAGAGTGCCGACAGGGTTTTCGGCCTTAATGAGATCACAATCCAACCACACTTGAAGCTTAGACATAACTTTAACACAGATATCGCAGCTACCAAAAAGATGGTCATTTGTTTCAGGACGAGCATTGCATAATGGGCACAAGATATCTTGAATTTCCATGCCGCGCTTTGAAAGGTCGAAACAAAGAAATTAGTTGGAGACCTAACACTTTTTAGAGTTTCAAAGAGGGACAAATTAACCCAACAGATTGAATGTCGAATTGAGACGTTGAGTCAGGAACTAATGCTCGTATTCTAGCACTAAATAATGATTTTCTGGTTGCTTGTAAGTGTATTTAGCTGAAATATTTGATAGCAACATTAGTCCACAAAGTTGTATCTGGATTTAGAGTTTCTTGGACGTGATTTTGGATGACTAATAATGCAAGTTGATTTGGAATATCATCCTAACTTATGTTTTTTTCCCAAAACTACAATAATCGGTTAAAAAAACGTAACAACAAATTATTTAATCTTTAATTAAGTTTTCATCCTTGTATAGGAATGTTAATTATATTAAACCAACAAACATATCAATACCAATACCAATAGAGTCTCACTCAAAATTATAGGGTGCGGGAATGATGAAATGATCGGGACCTTTACGTCTATTCCAATCAGATGAAGAGGCTGTTCCTGAGAAACCCGCTTAAGAAAAACCACCTTTTTAAGGCAAAATGTAGAACATATACAAGAATACATTATTATTAGTTACAAAAATTAAACTTTAATTCTTGTCGATATTCATTTGGGAGGCCTCTAATAATATGGTTCTTGCAGGCATTCTTCTGTATCTAAACAAAGGTTTTCAAGAAATCTTGAAGCGTTTATCTAGTGACAATTACTTTCGGGAATATTAGGTTTTAGGTTAATATCACAAATTATGTATCTTGAACTACCCTAAAAAATCTTTACACAGAAAAGTTTAGATAAATAAAAAATCTATGAATTATTAGAATGTTTACCTTCATAATTTATGTGAAATGAAAAAACTAAAATCATCTAAATATTAATAAGAACAACCGGTATTCAACATCTACAACTATACAAACATTTTTCCATACACATAGTTCACACTTTTATCATCTATGCTAGCTTGTTAAATTATGCAGAGATTGGATAACATGAATCTAGTCCTTGTTTCGGTTCTTAAAGGCAACATGTATGTGGTTCGATCGGATGTAAAGTTTTTAGTGGTTAATTTTGACTAAATCTGCATTTTTTCATCAAAACAAACAGCTCACCTTGAAAGTCTTCTGCAACCAGAAAATCATCTTTGGCTAATCGTGTTATGAGGACCTGAAATGGATCATATATGAAGAAAAAAATGTATTTAAATTTTAAAGGCAGCCAGCACCTATGACAGGAATGCTTAAAAATAACTTTCATATGCTTGTGCAAAACTTAAGCCCTAACATCTTTTTTAACATCAAAGATATCATTTAAAACCACACAGCAAGGAGTTGTCAAGTAGAAAAGTCCAAAAAAAATAAACAAGTAACAAATACTGTAACAAACAAAATCTTTTTATTTAGATATAAAAATTAGGGTGCGGGTAAAGAGATCTCATTAGAACAAACCAGAAACAAAGTATATAATTCAGACAAATTAATATAAACTATTAACATTTTATTTGGGTGCAGGTAAAGAGATCCCTATCAAATCAAGGTCACTGTTGTATCTGTGCAGCCTTCAGAGACTTCCAAGCTAATCAGCCAAACACCCTTGGTCAAAAGCAAGGGCCTCCATCTATCGCCCCACTTGTGATCTAAGGCAATATTTTTAGACTAAATTACTTCCCCCATATATAACGTAACCCATACACAACCGTACTTGAATTGGGATTATACTGCAGGGGACCCTCATGATAATGGCCCCATCGAATGGCATTTCTTTAGTAGAGCACCATACCCATACCCCCCTTTTATCTTTTCCACCATCACATCCAGGTAACATCTCAGACTCATCACAAGGACCTTTGTTTTTTTTTTAAACCGTGCTTGTATAGTAGACCCCAACAATGTCACACCCCCAAAAATCCCACGCGCGACAACGCGCCGTAGGGAGCGTGACAAACCAGGATCGAACACATTAGTCATACGAACAGTCTATATGCAATGAAAAAGTAAAACCAAAGTAAATGCGTTTTTAAATGCGGAAGCGTAAACGACATGAGTTGTAATGATTGTTCAAGCGCCCAAACATGCGCAAACCAAAAGTTAATGAGTTTGAAAAGTATTAATGTCTAATATGCATGCATAGTAATATTAATCCTTAAGAGGTGCGTCCTAGCTCGTGGCAGACAATCCAGTTTAGCGACCTGAGAAATAACATGCTAAAGTGTCAACACAAAGGTTGGTGAGTTCACAGGTTTACCAGTTCAGTAACACTTCAAGTTCAGTTTAAGATTGACCGTTCAATAACGTCAAGTTGTAAGAGCATAATCACTAATATATATCAAATAGCTAGCTAGGCTATATACATGAAACTTCGCACGTTGATGGTCACCGAAGCTAACAGTTGTTTATAGTTTGCCTTGTTGTGTTTAGGACGAATATAACACCCGTTCGATATCCAATCGTGTCAGCGCGACTGACCCGGGTGGGGTTTGTCAGACCCAGTAGTACTACAATATATTTCCCGCTATCGTCATTAATACTAACGGTACCATAGGAAGGACTTTGTTGTATAGTGTGCTACAAGTACTTCAAGTGATATATAAAAGTCTAATTATCTCAGTTGTATAGTTCATGCATGTTAATCTCCCCCAACATGATTTAAAACAGTAAAATGGGGCCGTGAAACTCACCTTAGGTTGCTCGGCAAAGTTTCCAAATAAACAGTTAAGCAGGTAGCAAGAACGAGTCTTGTGCAAACAATCAATCACCTAACGAGCATAAATGTATAAGTGTGTGTTTTATAAACTATCAAGTCTAACGAAAACGACAAAAACGAATGATTGTGAAGTCCGGAATAAGTCGAGGATGGCACTTGTGCCATATCCGAGCGATTTATCGAAATACGCGAGAAAATACAATATATATTAATATTATATATTTTCTAAGTTTAAACATTTCAAAATAAATATATATAACATATATATTTACGGGTTATTGGATTTAAATAATCCCAACTATTAGTAATTGGCCGATAATAATCCCAACTCAGGAAATGTTTTCTAACGAGCCAAACTTTCACCCTATTTTTTTCTGGCAGTCCCAAACTAACAGAATGTTAACGGTGTTAACTTTTGATGATGTGGCATGATGAGGTGGCGGTCCATATGGCATTTTAATCTGATGTGTCATTCTTTTGATGATGTGGTCATAAACAACAATTACTAAATTATTATTATTATTATTAATTATTATTATTATTATTATTATTATTATTATTATTATTATTATTATTATTATTATTATTATTATTATTATTATTATTATTATATAATATACACACATAGATATACACACATCACCACCATCATCTTCTCCAACGATATCACCACCACCACCACCGCTCCGACACCACCACTGGTCCGACACCATCACCACCACAGCTCCGGCACCACCACCACAACCCCGACATCACCACACATCACCACCAACATCCGGCAACTCCGGCGACCTACAACTCCAGCGACCTCAACTCGACACCTGCAACTCGGTGACCTACAACTCGGCACTTGCAACTCCGGTGACCTGCAACGCGTGACCTGCAACTCGACAACCTGCAAATCGAACAAATCTGAAAATGGCGACGGGAACGAGATGGCGACGGGAACAAGGTGGCGACGGGAACGAGATGGCGACGGGAACGAGATGGCGACGGGAACGAGATGGCGACGGGAACGAGATGGCGACGGGAACGAGATGGCGATGGGAACGAGATGGCGACGGGAACGAGATGGCGACGGGAACGAGATGGCGACCGGAACGAGATGGCGACGGGAACAAGATGGCGACGGGAACTCACGATGGCGACGGAGACAGTGGAAGTCGCCAGCGATTAATTGGTCGGGGATGGCGGAGGGAATCTCTTCCTCTTCTTATTCTGTGGGTGGGTGAGATTTATTAATGTTTTAAAGGTTTTTCTAATGAATTTTCTATATATACCCTCATCTTTTATTAATTTTCACAAATACACCTTATCTTGCCACCTCATCATGCCACATCATCAAAAGTTAACACCGTTAACATTCTGTTAGTTTGGGACTACCAGAAAAAAATAGGGTGAAAGTTTGGCTCGTTAGAAAACATTTCCTGAGTTGGGATTATTATCGGCCAATTACTGATAGTTGGGATTATTTAAATCCAATAACCCTATATTTACTAAACGTTCCAGGAGTGTTAATAACGAATTTGCGAGAACAATATATATTTATATATATATTGAAGGTTATCGTAAAATATCCGGTTATTTCAATAGAAATCTAACGGCATAAGTTTATATATTACATTACTCAAGATATATATTTTTACCTTTTTGTAAAACTAGAATTTTTATATCAATATTTATATATATATATATATATAGATGTTGGAAATATATATTTTAATTTAAAACACATTTTACAACTTAAAATATGTTTTACGAGGGTTTAATGGTTTCAAATATGTTTCTACGGGGCTAGGATGTGAGAAGGAACGATTTTGGTACAAACCCTAATGACTATATGTCCAAGACAACACAAAAACAATAAAATTAAAAACTATGGAGGTCACTGGGTTCGAACCCGTGACCTCCCGGACCAAACAGAAGCACTTTAACCACTCGGCCAGTGGACCAACTGTGCTTGAATCTCGATTGGAATCCTTATATATACACAGTGACCAGGATTGAGTTTAAGGAAGAAAACAGGAAAGAAAAACAAAACGCGCAGGCCGGGTCTCGAACCCACGACCTCGCGCATAACCACCCAACAACTTATCCATTGAGCCAGTTTGGCGTCTAGCCTATATCCAGAAAAAAAATATATATAACATATACATGCCAGACTTCATCATCTTCCTTACAAGAATTCCGGTGATCGGAACCCCAGTTCCGGTCGCCGGAAAAACGTAAAACACAGAAAACTCAAGAAAATGGTGCGACTAACATAAAGGATTCATTACCTCGAGTCGGAGATGAAAGAAAATAAGTTTTTGACACCGAAATCAATCCCGAAACTTTGACGACCACTCCGCACGTCGCCTCGATTCTCAAAACTGAAAACACCTGCGTGACCAGTGTCGAAAGGGGAACTCAGCGGTGGTCGAATGGATGTCGATGGTGCAGTGGTTGGCCGGAATTTCTTGAGTTCACCGGAAAACTAAAAAAAAACGAGATGAGAGAAACAGAGAGTTACGAGAGAGGAATAGATGGACTGGACTTGCGAATAGTTGTAATGATATACCCTTATCATTGAATCATGAGCTATGGTAGGTTGAAACGGACGAGCGTGATGATGATCGGTCGAAACCGATCATCGGGTTTGATTTCACATAACCGTACCCCATTAAATCAAGTTTGAGAAATGACGAATTTGGTCCCTCAAGGTATTACAAATGTGGATCCAGAGTTTAGGTAATTACAGAGACAGCCCTTCGCATTTTATCTAGTAAAATGAAGTTTGGAAAATGGCATAAAGGGTCCCTCAAGGTTATCAATCTCTAGCGAACTCTAACGGAACTGACGGGACTGTTTTTAACGACGAATACCCGAGAAACGTCAAAATATATATCAATCGTATAGCGTTAATAGAGAAATATATAAATCTTATTTAAATTCACATTAAAGCCATAACTTATATATTTAAGTCACCATAATTCTATTATTAATAATTTGTAATTAAAATCCTTTAATTACATAAAATCATAAATCTCATTAAATTGTATTATATACACATGTATTTAGTTTCCACCTAAAGTCATAGAATTAAATCCACACTTATTTATATTTGTTTCACATAAAATCATAAGTTAAACCCAAATAAAATCATAAAATAATACGTCTAATTTTACGACACAACGTCACATAAAATGATAGAATAAATCGTGTGAACTTATATATAAATATATATCACATGAATTCATAAATAGTGAAACCGTAGAATATCAAACGTTTAAACTTTCGTGCATGCTCGTAGTGATGATCACACAAAACCCTAATTTGCTACACAGTTAAGCACATAAATGTTCACACAACATTTAATACGATTTACGTTCACTTAATGTCAGAAAATGACCTGAAAAGTCGGATTGTCACAAACAAGCCATTAAGATATCAACCTCTTTACACTTCCCCCACCATTACATTATCATGGAAAATGACAGAATAGAGAACATTTTCTCATTTGACATTCCAACTTGATGTTACCATTTGTCACTAACCTAATCCCATTTCTTTTCAGTAGCCCAACAAACAGCAACTATCAAGTCATAAAGTGGGTGCATGTCGCTATGTCCTATGCACTACACAAAAGAGAAGGTGAGGACACAATGTCAGTCATTGAAACAAAAATGTGATGCCAAGAAGTCATTTTCAATATGAAATCAGAAGTAGTTCAAAGATCTTAATCCTAATGATCCAATTAATCTTAATAATCATGGAAGCAAACATAAATTGCATACCAATTACCAGAAGAAATCTACTGTTAGATTAAAAAGTCCAAGTCCACCATTACTATTACATAGAATATATTCATAATATTACTTGAAACAATTCCCAATAGTAGTAGAGTACATAATTTGAAATTAAAACAAAAAAAGTTATAACTGATTAACCATTTCTACATATATTTTAAGAAACAGCAGGTTGTGTCTTCATGTTATTTGTAAGCTAGGAATTCTAAGTAACATACCAAACAGTTCTTATTGCTATTAGGTCACCATTTTTCTACTGATTTTTTTCTACACATCTTTTTAATACAGTTTTCTATATAAGTATGTAACGGGTCAGAATGGGTTGACCTGAAACTGTGCGTGCAAAAAAGCTCACTAATGAATGTAGACAAACTGTATGTGCAATATAACAATTCTATCATCCAATTTAATTTCACCACAGGAATTAGCAAAAAAGGACTTACAAATTAAACAAAGCACGGGCAAACTCGGTAAACCTGAGAAAAAACAAGCACATATATAACTAAACACGGTAGTTATGTAACACTTCGGTTAATCCATCTGTAATTACCCGACCCGTTTCCTATCATGGTTGATAATCAATAAAGAATCATTTCACATCTTATATTGTTATTTCACTTATTCAATGATTTAATCTTTTAATCAATATTCATGACATTCGATGTTTCAATTTATCACAAATCGAATCCCGAACTCGATCGTTTTTGTTATTTGTGCAAAACCGGAAAACTTTAGCATTTCAAACATATGTAATACTTGTGGGTAATAATAGTCATACACACAAGTGAATATATGTAAGATTTCGTAAAAGTTCGAGGTTTAAAACAAAAATAGCAAAAATACGAGTTTTCGTACGATTTCGGTATTAACCGGGAGTTCGTACATTCCAAAAATTCTCATTCTATTATTCCATAACATTATATTTAATGAATTCCATATCACGAATCAAGATGATGAATTATGATGAATTTTAATGAATTTTGGTGATTTTTCACAATTTTTAACAAAGAATATATAAATCAATATATATAAAATAAATATTTTATACATCGTTAAACGAATCCCGAGCCTTATAAATCTTAATAAAGTATTCTAATATCATTTTGAACTTAAAACATTAGTTACATCGAAGGATACAAAGGTAGAACACATAAAACAAAAGTTAAGGGACTAATAGTGCAATTTATCGAAAGTTATAAAACGCATGTATCCGTATATCATCGAGCATGTCCCGAGCCTTAGAAACTTTTATAAACATGTTCTATAATGATTTGGTGCATAAAATAACAGTTTCGGAGAAATCTGGGGCTTAAAATGTAAATATGAACTAGAGGGACCAAAACTGCCAATCCCCCAAACCTGGTCGCGGGTCGTGAAGCCCAGCCCCCCACCCTGCGCGTACCGCCGCCCAATTCTGGTCGCTGAAAGCGACCAGCACCTTAGTCACGATGTTCCAGCTCATGTAGGATCGATTTCGTGTCGTTTTAACTCGATTAGTCACCATTGGTACGTGTTGGAACCTCCTGCGACCTCGACAAGTATATATAGCAGCCCATTACATCATTTTATCCTCACCAATTTCGTGAATCTTCATCATAAAAACCCTCTTTTTAGCCGCAACCTTGCTCTATCAAATTTAAGCTGCTCGTTTGGAGTTTTGAGCTGAGATTCAACAGTCAAGGTCCTTCAGGTATGATTAACAAATACCTCTCTCAGTTTTGTCAAATTCGAATTCTAAGTATGCTTTTTAAATTCATGTCAAAATTAGGGTTCTTGAGATAAAACTTTGATTTTGGGCAATTGGGAAGGTGTTAGGGTCTGAATTTTTGAGGGTTACTATGTTGTAACATATATTAAAGAACCCCTAAATCAATTTCATGATATCTAATCATTAGGTATTTCATATAAAAATATGCCAAAACTAGGGTTTTCGGGTCGTTGTTCTGCCAAAATTGGATAAACGGTGTTGAATTAAGGTTCTATATATAAATTTTTAAATATCATAATATATTAATATGAATAAAACCCTAAGTTTATTTCAAAATCTAATGAGTTTTGGTAATTATTTAATTATTTTACCAAAATTAGGGTTTTGGATATAATTATTTAACAATAAATAAACCGGAAGGTATTAAGACTTGATTTTTGATGCTAGATCATATTTATATATACAATAAGTATTCATAAGTCCAAAAGTGATAAATGACAAAGTATTAGGAATGCACATCTTTACTAAACCCTAATTTACTTATAAAAGGGCAAAACGGTAATTTTGACCTAATCAAATATAACACTCCTTGAATACTTCAAACTCGGTTCATTTTGTGTTCCTGTATTCATATACCCTATTTGATTCATTAGGATAATCTCCGAGTTACTTATCTTTCACAAATCGGCGTTATCTCTATTTCCTATCGCCTCATCAAGTGAGTATTCATAGCCCCTTCTGTTTTAATACTTTGGGGTGTAACATGTATCTCTATCTCAAATTCCAAACTGTATATTTACTTCTCTAAAACAAAATGTGAATCCTATGCTCGTTATGTGTGTTTTTGTTGTGTTAAACTAGTTGGAATCATTGTTGTTATATACTATTACACTAGCATGCGTACTCATTAACATACCGAGCCGGGGTAACAGTAATAGATCTATTGGTTTGACAACCCACTTGGCCTGCCTTGAGGTATCAAGTGATTGGAAGCCTAATTGTCAAGGGTTTGATACGCAGTTGATTACACTATTACAATACTTGTTTATCATATTCTATGAACATTCACCTAACACATAGATCGCATGATTTATACTGATATTATGTATTAAACCTATGTTTACTCACCAACTACTTTTGTAGTTGACACTTTATCTTATACATGTTGCAGGTAATCGTGTTTGAGCCAGTATGTGATCACTATAGGACGCTGGACCTAGTTAATCGATGTTTAATTACATTATCTATGTTGTTATGTTTTGTCTGTTTCCTGTTTGTAAAGTATTCCAATAAATGAAATAAAAAGGCATGTTAAATATATTTCAACTTTAATTAGTTGTCATGAGCATCTGGACAATCATCATGCCCCGACATATTCCGCCGTCGGTTGGGGTGTGACAGATTGGTATCAGAGCCTTGGCTATAGAGATTTAGGTTATTAGAACTGGATAACCTAGACTATGCCTTAGGTGTCATACATGATTAACTCATGTTAGCATGCTTATTATATTATATGATGTCCTTATATGCTACTTAACTATGCCTTTCTCAAAATCCTGTCTTTCTAAAACACCTGACACACACGGAATCTTAAGGCTTCCTAGCCTATTTCCTTAGTAATGGTGCCTTACGTACCATTTTAGGGAATTGATTTCTGATTTTGAATCCGTTGGGGTTAGATTCCTGTCAGTAGACATGTAGTAACTGGAAGGGGGAAGATGCCGGTAGCTAGGGTTCTATCCAAGTAGGCATTACGCATAAATCCAGATCAGCCGTATGGAACTGGATGCCTATTTTGAAGCCCTTGGTGAGAGTGTCGGAACCTATTAGGCCAAAGCATGTCATATACTGCCAAGAATTGTTAATAACTCTGACTAGTCATGGTTGTAATTTCCCAATCGGGAAATGAGAACCACTCCATTTTTATCAAAGACAACGCAATTCTATGTTTTACAAGGATTCTCGATATTCTATGATTCTCTAATGACACATACAACAACCACTCGTATTCCAAATTGATTATCAAATCATGTCTTATCACTAGTCTCACGAACATTTTTCTCTTTAGCATGTCGACTCGTTTCCGTGGTCAACACAAGGGCAACAAGGACCGCAAAATGGCCTCTTTAATCGCCACCCAGATGGCAACTGTCATTCCTAATATGATGGTTCAACTTCAACAAGGTCTGGATACTAATCACAACAATCACGATGCTGCTACTAATTGCTCATTCAAGCATTTCAACTCATGTAACCCTCCCAAGTTTTCTGGATCTGAAGGCCCTACCGGTCTACTCCAATGGTTCGAAGGTATGGAAAATACCTTCACCAATAGCGAGTGCCCTGAAAACTTGAAAGTCTGTCGTGCTAGCAGTTCTTTGACCAAGAAAGCTCTTACTTGGTGGAATGGCGAAAAACGACTCCGGGGTTCTGATAACGCTCTGGCTTAACCTTGGGGTCAATTCAAGGATATAATCAAAGAAAATTTTTGCCCGCGTAGTGAAATGAAGATGCTCGAAGATGAATTTCATGATTTGGAACAAGACAGTGGAGAAAGTCAAGCTTATATGGACCGTTTTCAAGAACTAAAACTTTTGTTACCTGATAAGGCCTCTCCTGACTACATATGCATTGAAAATTTCATTGGTGGTCTGCCTATGATCATCCAAAATGCTCTCTGGGCAAGTAAACCCCCAACTCTCGATGAAGCCATGCGCCTTGCTGGAAGGTTGACTGATAATCATGTTAAAGCCGGGAACTTGACTCAGAAAGGTTCTAAGAAGGAAACAAAAACCAAGAACAAGGGGAAGGAAAAGGAGGTGAAAGTTGAGTCCTCTTCTGGAAAATCAAATAAAAGAAAGAGGAATGCTAAAAACTTCGCTGTAACCACCGCTCCTACCACTGCTACTCCTTCCAAACCTGCTGCTCCTCCTGCCAAGAAACCTTATGTTGGACCCCATCCCGAGTGCAACATTTGTAAATATCATCATCCTACCACTACTCCTTGCTGGAAGTGTGACAATTGCGAACGTTTTGGTCATAGGATCAACGTTTGTCGTTTTCCGATGCAAGCTCAACCTTTAAGGACTCAACCTATGACTCAACGTCTGGCTCAACCTATGAATGCTCAAGTTCCAAATATCCGAGCCTGCTACAACTGTGGAGACCCTGGTCACTTCCGCAGTGCCTGTCCCAGACTTGCAAACACCAACCCTCCGATCAACAATAATCGTGGAACACCTGCTCGTGCTTTCAATCTCAATACCAATCAAGCTCAGGTTAACCAGGAAGTCGTTAACGGTACGTTCTTAGTCAATAATCGTTATGCTTCTGTTTTATTTGATTCGGGTGCCGATAGGAGTTTTGTTTCTTTGGATTTTGAACCCTTACTTGCTATGCCACGTACTATTCTAAATCCTTCCATTTCGGTCGAAGTTGCGGACAGAAAGCCAGTCACTCTCAATTCCATTATTCGTAATTGCACGTTAAACTTCAAAGATTACACCTACTCTATCGATCTAATACCTATGATTCTCGGGAGCTTTGATATTATCATTGGCATGGATTGGTTATCTCAACATCACGCAGAACTCGTTTGCTTTGACAAAATCATCCGTCTCCCTCGTCCGGATAATCAAGTCCTAGTGGTTCATGGCGATAAACCATCAAGTGGGTTGAAGCTTATGTCTTGTACTAAAGCCCGAAAATACTTGCGCAAGGAGTATGTGGCATTTCTGGCCCACATCATGGAGGTTCGGGAGGAAGAAAATAAAATCGAAGACATTCCAATCGTCCGAGATTTTCCTGAAGTGTTTCCTGAAGACATAAAGGGTCTTCCTCCCGTTCGTCAAGTCGATTTTCGTATCGATCTTATTCCTGGTGCTACTCCCGTTGCAAAGTCACCTTATCGCCTAGTGCCATCGGAAATGCAGGAGTTATCTAAACAGCTGCAGGAACTTTCCGACAAAGGATTCATTCGACCTAGTTCCTCACCTTGGGGAGCACCTGTCTTATTTGTCAAGAAGAAGGATGGTACATTCCGAATGTGTATCGATTATCGCGAACTCAATAAACTTACCATTAAGAATCGATACCCATTACCTCGAATCGATGACCTTTTTGACCAACTTCAAGGAGCCAATTGTTTTTCAAAAATCGATCTTCGTTCTGGTTACCATCAACTTCGTGTTTCAGAGGAGGATGTTCATAAAACTGCTTTCCGTACCCGTTACGGTCATTTTGAATTCACCGTTATGCCATTTGGATTAACAAACGCACCTGCAGTATTCATGGACCTCATGAATCGCGTTTGTAAACCATATCTTGACAAATTCGTCATCGTCTTTATTGACGATATCCTCATTTACTCTAAATCAAGGTCTGAGCACGAAACTCACCTACGTCAAATCTTGGAGCTCCTAAAGAAAGAACAGCTTTATGCCAAATTCTCTAAATGTGAATTTTGGCTTAAAGAAGTTCAGTTTTTAGGACACATTGTTAATGACAAAGGTATTCATGTTGATCCTGCCAAAATCCAAGCCATAAAAAGTTGGAGTACCCCAAGTACCCCTACTGAAATCCGCTCATTTCTTGGACTAGCAGGTTATTACCGACGTTTCATTTCAAACTTTTCCAAAATCGCAGTTCCACTCACTGCCTTAACACAAAAAGACAAAATATTTGAGTGGGGTCTTGCTCAGGAAGAAGCATTTCAGACTCTCAAACAGAAGCTATGCGACGCTCCTATTTTAACTCTTCCTGACGGAAACGACGACTTTGTCGTTTACTGCGATGCCTCACGTCTAGGCCTCGGCTGTGTTCTAATGCAACGAGGAAAAGTGAACGCCTACGCTTCAAGACAACTCAAGATTCATGAAAAGAATTATACAACGCACGATCTCGAGCTTGGTGCGGTTGTATTTGCCTTGAAGATTTGGAGACACTACCTTTATGGAACCAAATGCATAATCTATACTGATCACAAAAGCCTCCAACACATTTTTAATCAAAAGGAACTCAACATGCGCCAACGTCGTTGGGTTGAACTTCTGAACGACTATGACTACAATATTCTCTACCACCCAGGTAAGGCAAATGTTGTGGCTGATGCGCTTAGTCGTAAGGAACACCTTAAACCAATTCTTTTTCAAACCACTCATCCATTATCTAATCTCCAAACCCGTATTTTTGAGGCTCAACACATATCTGTTACAGAAGGGAACTTGTATGAGGAAATGTCTTGTGGGGCTGAACTTCAACTAGAAACTAAATCCAATGGTCTTCTTTATTTCCTAAATCGTCTTTGGATTCCTAACCGAGACGATCTTCGTACCACCATCATGAACGAGATTCACAAATCTCGTTACTCCATTCATCCCGGTGCAGATAAAATGTACCAGGATCTTCGTACTCATTATTGGTGGCCTGGAATGAAGAAAGACATCGCGCTCTTTGTGGCTAAATGTCCTACTTGCTCAAAAGTCAAAGTCGAGCACCAACGACCATTTGGGTTACTCGAACAACCAGCAGTACCTGAATGGAAATGGGAAAACATCTCAATGGATTTCATTACTAAACTCCCGCGTACTTCTAGTGGTCATGATAGCATTTGGGTCATTGTCGGTCGTTTAACCAAATCTGTTCACTTTCTCCCTATTCGTGAAAACGATGGAGCTGAGAAATTAGCTCGTATTTACGTCAAACTGATCGTTTGTCGTCACGGTACTCCTTTGAGCATCATATCAGATCGAGACGGTCGTTATATCTCTCATTTTTGGCAATCTCTTCAATCTACCTTGGGAACTCGTTTGGATCTCAGCAGTGCTTATCATCCACAAACTGATGGCCAGACTGAACGCACGATCCAAACTCTAGAGGATATGCTTCGCGCTTGTGTCATCGATTTTGGTGGGAATTGGGATTCCCATTTACCATTGGCCGAGTTTTCATATAACAATAGTTATCACTCGAGCATCGGTATGGCACCATTTGAAGCACTCTATGGCAGAAAATGTCGTTCACCCGTATGTTGGAACGAGATTGGTGAAGCTCAAATCACTGGTCCCGAACTAATACAAGAAACGACTGACAGAATTTCTCAAGTTCGTGACAACTTGCTCGCTGCTAGAAGTCGTCAGAAAAGCTATGCTGATAAACGACGAAAACCCCTTGAATTCAAAGTCGGCGATTTAGTCCTTCTCAAGGTATCTCCTTGGAAAGGAATCGTTCGATTTGGTAAGAAAGGGAAACTAGCACCTCGTTATGTAGGTCCATTCAAAATTCTCGAAAAAGTTGGTAAGGTAGCCTATCGACTTGAACTACCTCCGGAGTTAGCCAATGGTCATCCTACGTTTCATGTATCAAATCTTCGCAAGTGTCTAGCTGATGAAAATCTTCATGTTCCTCTTGATGACATTCGTATTGACGAATCCATGCAATTCATCGAAAAACCCGTAGAAATCATGGATCGCGAAGTCAAACAACTCAAACGTAGTCGCATACCAATTGTCAAGGTTCGTTGGGAGTCTAAACGTGGACCAGAGTTTACCTGGGAACGTGAAGACCAAATGAAGAAAAAATATCCTCATCTGTTCCGACAGTCTTCTCGAATTTAATTTCGGGACGAAATTTCTTAAAGTAGGGGAGACTGTAACACTTCGGTTAATCCATCTGTAATTACCCGACCCGTTTCCTATCATGGTTGATAATCAATAAAGAATCATTTCACATCTTATATTGTTATTTCACTTATTCAATGATTTAATCTTTTAATCAATATTCATGACATTCGATGTTTCAATTTATCACAAATCGAATCCCGAACTCGATCGTTTTTGTTATTTGTGCAAAACCGGAAAACTTTAGCATTTCAAACATATGTAATACTTGTGGGTAATACTAGTCATACACACAAGTGAATATATGTAAGATTTCGTAAAAGTTCGAGGTTTAAAACAAAAATAGCAAAAATACGAGTTTTCGTACGATTTCGGTATTAACCGGGAGTTCGTACATTCCAAAAATTCTCATTCTATTATTCCATAACATTATATTTAATGAATTCTATACCACGAATCAATATGATGAATTATGATGAATTTTAATGAATTTTGGTGATTTTTCACAATTTTTAACAAATAATATATAAATCAATATATATAAAATAAATATTTTATACATCGTTAAACGAATCCCGAGCCTTATAAATCTTAATAAAGTATTCTAATATCATTTTGAACTTAAAACATTAGTTACATCGAAGGATACAAAGGTAGAACACATAAAACAAAAGTTAAGGGACTAATAGTGCAATTTATTGAGAGTTATAAAACGCACATATCCATATATCATCGAGCATGTCCCGAGCCTTAGAAACTTTTATAAACATGTTTTATAATGATTTGGTGCATAAAATAACAGTTTCGGAGAAATCTGTGGCTTAAAATGTAAATATGAACTAGAGGGACCAAAACTGCCAATCCCCCAAACCTGGTCGCGGGTCGCGAAGCCCAGCCCCCCACCCTGCGCGTACCGCCGCCCAATTTTGGTCGCTGAAAGCGACCAGCACCTTAGTCACGATGTTCCAGCTCATGTAGGATCGATTTTGTGTCGTTTTAACTCGATTAGTCACCATTGGTACGTGTTGGAACCTCCTGCGACCTCGACAAGTATATATAGCAGCCCATTACATCATTTTATCCTCACCAATTTCGTGAATCTTCATCATAAAAACCCTCTTTTTAGCCGCAACCTTGCTCTATCAAATTCAAGCTGCTCGTTTGGAGTTTTGAGCTGAGATTCAACAGTCAAGGTCCTCTAGCTAGGTATGATTAACAAAAACCTCTCTCAGTTTTGTGAAATTCGAATTCTAAGTATGCTTTTTAAATTCATGTCAAAATTAGGGTTCTTGAGATAAAACTTTGATTTTGGGCAATTGGGAAGGTGTTAGGGTCTGAATTTTTTAGGGTTACTATGTTGTAACATATATTAAAGAACCCCTAAATCAATTTCATGATATCTAATCATTTGATATTTTATATAAAAATATGCCAAAACTAGGGTTTTCGGGTCGTTGTTCTGCCAAAATTGGATAAACGGTGTTGAATTAAGGTTCTATAAATTTTTAAATATCATAATATATTAATATGAATAAAACCCTAAGTTTATTTCAAAATCTAATGAGTTTTGGTAATTATTTAATTATTTTACCAAAATTAGGGTTTTGGATATAATTATTTAACAATAAATAAACCGGAAGGTATTAAGACTTGATTTTTGATGCTAGATCATATTTATACATAAATAAGTATTCATAAGTCCAAAAGTGATAAATGACAAAGTATTAGGAATGCACATCTTTACTAAACCCTAATTTACTTATAAAAGGGCAAAACGGTAATTTTGACCTAATCAAATATAACACTCCTTGAATACTTCAAACTCGGTTCATTTTGTGTTCCTGTATTCATATACCTTATTTGATTCATTAGGATAATCTCCGAGTTACTTATCTTTCACAAATCGGCGTTATCTCTATTTCCTATCGCCTTATCAAGTGAGTATTCATAGCCCCTTCTCTTTTAATACTTTGGGGTGTAACATGTATCTCTATCTCAAATTCCAAACTGTATATTTACTTCTCTAAAACAAAATGCGAATCCTATGCTCGTTATGTGTGTTTTTGATGTGTTAAACTAGTTGGAATCATTGTTGTTATATACTATTACACTAGCATGCGTACTCATTAACATACCGAGCCGGGGTAACAGTAATAGATCTATTGGTTTGACAACCCACTTGGCCTGCCTTGAGGTATCAAGTGATTGGAAGCCTAATTGTCAAGGGTTTGATACGCGGTTGATTACACTATTACAATACTTGTTTATCATATTCTATGAACATTCACCTAACACATAGATCGCATGATTTATACTGATATTATGTATTAAACCTATGTTTACTCACCAACTACTTTTGATAAACAAGTATTGTATTAAACCTATGTTTACTCACCAACTACTTTTGTAGTTGACACTTTATCTTATACATGTTGCAGGTAATCGTGTTTGAGCCAGTATGTGATCACTATAGGACGCTGGACCTAGTTAATCGATGTTTAATTACATTATCTATGTTGTTATGTTTTGTCTGTTTCCTGTTTGTAAAGTATTCCAATAAATGAAATAAAAAGGCATGTTAAATATATTTCAACTTTAATTAGTTGTCATGAGCATCTGGACAATCATCATGCCCCGACATATTCCGCCGTCGGTTGGGGTGTGACAAGTTATGAGTTGCTCACTATATAAATATTTAAAGTACAAAAACTGGATTGAAGTGAGCTGTAAGTTCATGTATTTGTGTCCTGCATCTGCTCTAGTTCATGTAAGTTCTTAATAGCATCCAAAGGTAACAGGCTGTTACCTAAGGTTAATCAAACCTTGCATCAAATCCCTTAAATGGAAGCAGCTCTTTGAAGTAAGATATTTGAATAGATATTAACATGAAAAGGAAA
>JBCNJP010000012.1:20509860-20655496 GCA_039602395.1 Deinandra increscens subsp. villosa | reverse complement strand
ATTCATGAAATTTGCGCCAAATGTCTTAAGATTACGTTATATATAACTCTGGAAACAAATATTTTAAAAAAACGTAAAAAAAAAACGTATTTTTTTTTCCGTTTTTGGTACACATGTGTACCATCATCATTACTACTACTACACAAAAACGAATTATAAAGTATAAAAACACGACGTTAAAAATATATTAAAAACGTACTAAAAACAATAAAACATTTATGTTACGAATGATAATTAAACATAGTACACATGTGTAGCAAGACTAAAATCATAAAATGTTATTTTTTTCTTTAGATATAAAGATAATAAAACTATAATAATTAGGGTGCAATTTTCTTTTAAACCAATCAGAAATCATATGTAGTTTGTAATTTTTTTATTGTGGTACACATGTGTACCAAAAACGGAAAAATAATAAAAATAAATAAAAAAACGTTTTTTTTTTGTTTTTGGTTTTTATAGAATTAAGATAACGTAATTCTAAGACGTTTTGGCGCAAATTTCATGAAAAAACATTAACGTATGAAAAAGTTATAAAGATTTTAAAGTGGTTTTCACGTTTTCACAAAATAAATGGGTTTTCACACGATCCTAATCCTATATATATATATATATATATATATATATATATATATATATAGAGAGAGAGAGAGCGAGAGAAACAAATGGTTTTGAGAACCAATTGGGTTGAGAACTTTTGAGAACCATTCTGAGCCACAAGTTATATATAAGGAAATCCCCCCCCCCCCCCCCCCCCATGAATTTGAATGCTTCCCCCCTGAAAATTAGTGGCTCAGAATGGTTCTCAAAAGTTCTCAAGAAAAAAGTTCTCATTTGAACCTAACCCTATATATATATATATATATATGAAGTGGATCATTGGAAAACCTCTTAGAAATATTGGTAATCGTTACCTACCTGCGTAGCCCGGCCGTTGGAGAGAGCTAAGCCATTCAACGAGTCGCAGCCAAACATGATCTCATCTTAATTATAATTTTGTTTAGTGGGTCAAAAGTAATTAGGAGTTTTTGCATAATTTTTTTTTAAATCTTGCTTTTTCTTTGAGACGTCATCAAGTAATTGCGATCACGTTCCTACCTCCTCCCTATTTTCCCATAAGTACATCCTTGAGAATGAAGGCTCAACAACACTAATTTCATGATAAAAGTAAATATGAGCCAGTAAAACTAAAAATGGAAGAAGTCACTAACATCGTTGTCAGATAAGATGTAATCCGTACTCATATACCGTCCAGTAACGCTGTTGCAATCCCACCCTCTGCACACCATGACAAACAGAGGGCCGGAGTAGCCTAAATCCAAGTCCTCAAAACAGGAACCTGATGCTTCAAGGCCCTGTAACACCTCTCCAATCGGTCGCTTCGACATTCTAATATTCCTTTATCTTCCTTGCTATACGGACGAATAAAAGTAAGACATAGCTTTAGGTGTTTTCCAGACCATTTAATAGGTAGCAGGGAGACCTCCTGTCTCAAGAAACCACCGGCCATTAACACATGAGTAATAACAGGACGACACCGAATGTAATGAGGGAAATTGAAAAGGCTTAATGAATGTGGGTACTTTAAACCCATTAATTTCCCTAAAAGGCACACCGGCTCCTTCAAGATGCGCCATGAAGACGCCGTAACAGGAAGAGTAGCAAACCTTAAAATAACCTCCCATTGCTAATTGATAATAATACCTGAAAGAATATCAGAAGAACTATGTGGGAACGAAGTGTAATTTTGCGTGCGATCGATAATTCAAAATATGTAAGGCCCATGTCAATAATTGACACATATATTCTCATTTCCAAAATGAATTAAGATGTAATATACATGTAATCTTCTATTTAAATATGTGATATACATAACCAAAGCAGAGTTAATACACAATACAAAAGACACGGGCACAGTCCCGACAACATTAGTAAACTACCTCATAACACCGCGTATGAAGTGGGCATAGACAATCGGGTATAGTTTATCATTAGGGAGGAAAACAATGGAATAGTCAAATCAGGAAATCATTTACCTAAAAAACGTTTAAAGTAAATGGGACGATACAGAGGGAAATCGTCAACACGGGTCGTATCATCTTCATTTACGCAGAACTTAGTAATTTTGATACAAAAAAATAAATCACGCGAGCATTACACCATAGTGGTTCCCATTTTTTAATAACCATATTAATCTAGCAAACTAAAGACCCTATTGACTTCAGGATGCTCACATTTGTAAAAATAACGCGTGAACTAAAACCTAACCGTACTTATACTTTTTAGTAATTTTGATACAAAAAAATAAATCACGCGAGCATTACACCTTATCGGTCTCCATTTTTTAATAACCATATTAATCTAGCAGAATAAAGACCCTATTGACTTCAGGATGCTCACATTTGTAAAAATAACGCGTGAACTAAACCTCACCGTACTTATTCTTTTTACAACTAAGTGTAATATTTACGAACTCTGCGAACGTGACCAAGTTACATCATTTCTTAACTTGGAATCACTTCGTAAACTCATGGTGATGTTACATGTCACATAACCAGGTCTGTTTTGTAACATTTCTATTTGTGACATGGTCATATGTATGCCAAATGTTTTAAATTATAACTCTTAAAATGGAGAGCATTTGTTAAAAAAAATTTATTGGATTCGGGCCCAGATGGTGATATGGATACCCGGTTTTCTGTAAGCCTGTTGTAAATCTTTTTTAACTTTTAAGAGATATGGATACCCGGTTGTTAGGATTCGGGCCCAGATAGTGATTTTGGCAAAATTAGCCCATCTCGGATAGCCCAAAGGCCGAAATATTGTTTTTATCCATGAGTAAAAATTATCAACAGAATTACCTGAGATTTATTCTATTACGAACACATTTTACTAACCCTATCTACAACAATCTAGTAACCCTAACTACCTGATCTTTAACACTTAAGTGTTCAACCTGAGCTTACAGTTGATTTTATCCTTAAAAGGAATGAAAAGGAAAACAAAATATTTGTGTTCCTAAGTTTTATAAAAGAAGTGAAATGAAGATCCTGGTTCCCCGTTTTTTTTTTGCATTTTTTTGTCTCCTAAAATGAGTTGCTGATGGATCTTGTGACCAGATCCGACGTGGGAACTAACCCGTTGGGTAATGTCTTGGGACAGCCCACTTAACTATTGGGCCTAAGTAACGTAAACCCACAATTTTATTGAATTAGATTTATACTCAAAATATGATTTCTAAAATCATTTCTATAAAATATAAATAACAATACTCAAAATAAATTAAGTATTTTAAGTTAGATTTATACAAAGTTGTATACAAATATTTAAGTAATTCACAATTTAAATAGTTTGAACAAATTATAAAACATGTTTAAAAATTAATTATTTGAAATTAACTATATGTTTATTTGCTATTGGAGTAGAAATTAATAAATTATATGTTATGTTAAAAAAATTCGTTTTTGTGGCTGACTCTTAAAATGGAGAGCATTTGTTAAAAAAAAATTTATTGGGTTCGGGCCCAGATAGTGATATGGATACCCGGTTTTTTAAAAGTCTGGTGTAAATCCTTTTTAACTTTTAAGAGTTATGGATACCCGGTTGTTAGGATTCGGGCCCAGATAGTGATTTTGGCAAAATTAGCCCATATCGGATAGCCCAAAACCCGAAATATTGTTTTTATCCATGAGTAAAAATTATCAACAGATTTACCTGAGATTTTTTCCATTACGAACACATTTTACTAACCCTAACTACAACAATCTAGTAACCCTAACTACAAAGTACAACCATGACCCAACCTGTACGCCGCAGCCGGCAACTCACGAAGCCCTTCATCCCATCTGGTTAGGCGTCCACGCCGGCGGCATGGGACCGGCTCTTCATCGCCAACGGCATCTGTAAAAGAGTCTGGGGTCAGATCGTGGTAACGGAAGACCAAATCAGGGATTCAGTCGCCGCCGGTGACCCAATGACCATCATTTTGACGGCCGAAGTTGTCAGATCCATGATTCAGATACGTCTTTATAATTAAAGGGTGAGTCAATCCATATTCGAGTCCTTCTTTGAATGATATTCTATTCATTTCTTTCCATGAGCAGTTGTGTTCTTTGTGTGTTGGTTTTAAGATCCTGTGTTAATCAAGACATACATTTTGCCCAAAAAATCTATCACGTTTCGAATACTATGATTTTCTGGCTGTGTCATGTGAGATAAACCGATTATATGATTTTAAATAAATTGAAGCATCAATTCAAATACACAATTTCACGGCTAATCCAAACGGATGATAAACGAAAATCAATAACCGGGTTACCTGAAATACACCAGGTAATAAAGGAAGTCATGATGTCAAAAGAACCTCTTATGACGTCACAATAACCCAACCCGTTGATAACGTAAAAACAGATAGCGGGTCGGGTCATTCATGACCCGCGTATTATTTAATTTATCTCGCGGTCCAAACATTTTAATATTAAGGTGTTTAGTATTTTTCCACCTATTCAAACAAAACATACCATAATATCTATATAACGATTCAATTCAAATGTCATAATCATAACCGGTCTTTTACTTAACCAATTTATTCATTGTTTCTTTGGATTCATTGTTATGCCCGAGCACTATGCATTACATTCGAAACCGGGAAGAAACTGGCGACAATTCTAGTCACCGGAGAAGGAGTTCGAACCAAACTAACAGCAACAGTTAGGATTCATGCAGTGGACCCGCTGGCAAAAACGAACACATACCAATGCACCCGTCGAAGCCTGAAGCGGACGACAATCAAGCTCATATTCGCCAACAACAACTAATAAAAGAACCTGGGCAGAAGTAGGAAAAGGAAGAAAATCAATAGGTAAACAATAAACATGTAATAGAAAATGTAATATTCGGATCATATGTAAACAGTTTGGTATTTTGCGAGTATCCGGTGGTACATTTTTTTCCCACCGGAACTAATCATAGGGAGGTAGCCTCCGGTGGTACATTTTCTTCCCACCGGATGCAACCAAGAGGCCTTTACACTCCGGTGGTACATTTTATTCCCACCGGATCCAACCATAGCTAAATTAAGATTTAAATTGCATAAAATAGGCACGCTAAAAAAATGAACTTACACGACGCAAAAGTCCGACGGGTGAGGCGACGGAGGAAGGGGCGGGAGAGGGGGATTCACAACCAATTTTACGTGGATTTATATAGGTCATTAGAACCTTGTAGAAGATAAAAATTAAATAAGAAGAATTTATTTTCATGAGTTGCAAGAAGTCCAAAGATTGTCGAATTTATTTTCATGTTTATGATCAAAGTTATGATAATTTATATGAAATTTATTCATTTGGAGTTGCAAGAACCCGATGGGTTTTTCTTTATAAATTGTTATTTATTGTTATTATTATAGATATATAAATGATGATATATAAATGATGATGGCATCACCATCATGATGATGCATGGGCATGTACCATGATCTTCATTAAAGACCATGCTTAAGAATGTTGTACCGATTTCTTGGTTTAAAGTAAAATGTATTTATGATTTCGCATTAAATATGGGGTCACAATTGGACCATTGCTCAACTTTTAGTGTTATATAGATTATTATATAAGGGATGGTGCATTTCAAAGATTTTAACTTCTAATATGACCATTGTTTACAGCACCTCAACTCTCTGAAGATTAATTTTAACTTCTAATACAAACAGTTTCTGGTCAATAATAAATCTAATTTCATAGAAATGAAAACGAATGATAAAAAAGATTAATTTTGAACGTGATTGATTCAGGATGCGATTAATTAAAAATTGCCCTAAATATTGAGTTCAGAAAATGAAGGTATTGAAGCAAAGATAGCGATTTCATAAGGATGAAGATGAACTTTACCTAACTGCAATTGATTTCGAATGGAGGCGAGATGATTGAAGCTGCTTGAAGAACAAACTCGTCTCCCAAAAAATAGTCGGCATATAGTTTGGACGGCTTGAAAGGTCGAACTGGGGATTTGAGAGGAGCTGCGTTAATGTTAGAGACTGGAGAGGAATGAAAATGGATCCCCGATTAGGGCTTTTTAAGATCGCCTGGTTAGAAGAAAACGGAAGTGAAATCGCCGGATCGCTTGAATGAAGTTGAATCACCGGATCTTTGATGAAAAAGAGAGTGATAGGGGATTTAGGGTTTTTAGGTGTAGTGAATCAAAAAAAAATATGGATTGGGTCTTTGATAAGATCCGCGTGAAAACGAAGGGAGGTGATTTTAGGCGGGAAATTGATGCTGAGGAGGGCTGTGGTGATGCCACCTCAGCATCAATTTTTTATTTTATATAGTATATATATAGAATAGATATAGAATATAGAATATATATATATATATATATATTGGAAAGTTTATTGTAGATACCCTCATAAGTGTAGATGTGTAGACACATTTTTTTACCATTAGATCTCTTGATCTAATGGTTGTGATTAATTTCTTTCTTTTTTTCCTTTTTCTCATTGTTTAGAACATTTCACATGTGAAAAAGAGCTATTTCACATGTAAAAGTGTCTAAAATGAACTTCACCCTATATATATATATATATATATATATGTATATGTAGTGTGTGTGTGTGTGTGTGTGTGTGTGTGTGTGTGTGTAGTAGATTAAAGGAGAAAAAAAGAAAAAAATCAAATAAAATATAGCCATTCAACGACTTTAAAATCTTGGTCCTTTTCCCCTTTCTAGCGTGAAAATTCTCACGCCGTGGAGCTCAAATTTGTTTTTTTGCGCCCCACCATACTGGGAGGGTGGGCGCGAAGGGGTGTTATAGGGGCGCAAAAGAGGCTTTTCAAGCCCTCTACGGATTGCCTAAGAAGAGGATTGATTATATAGAAAGATTTTATGGTTTGAAATTATTGGTCTTCGTGTATTATTACCATACAGTGTGTAGTCATTTCAAACCGAAATCACAGCATATATACATACTGATTGAGTTGTGTATTATTGACAATTCTCCATCACACCTTTTATTCATATTGATTGAGTGGTTATTTTTGAATTATATTACTTTTTGGACTTATGATATTTTTCACTTAGATTGTATTTAAAAAATATATATGTTAATCTATATTTATATCTATTTTTCACACCTTTTATTCATATTGATTGAGTGGTTATTTTTGGATTATATTACTTTTTGTTCTGCCATGTTTAATTTTGATGAAAGTGCTTGCAAATTCTTTGCTTTGTTGTGTGTATACATGTAGTGTGATTGCTGACTTCATTTTTTGGGTGTTGCGTGTCTAATTTTAGCGATCGTGGCTCTTTTCTTTAGGGTGTCACATTGACATAATAGAGTGTTGGATTTAACCTAAAAACCTCTCCTATTTCTTTCTTATGGATAATTGGTGTGTTAAATATGATTATGAAAACTCTATGCTTATGATCAAGGTTGAAGAAATCGTTTGGCGGTAGCTCAACGGTCGACTGGTGTTAAGCGATTAATCGGATTAATCGTGATTAATCAGCAATTAATCGGAGACCCTAAATTATTACGATTGTTACACAGTTGTAACAAATTTAGAAATAAAAAAATTGAATTTACGAAAGGAAAAAAATGTTGATCAGCAGGTTCGTTAATAAATCGTAATACCAACATGTTACAACAATGTAATTTTCTACACATCTTCAGTTTTTGTAATAACAGAACAATCTGTTACAAAATTACAATACTGTAACATTTTCTATACATATATTTGCTGGTCTGCTTTTTCAGATATGTAATACCAACATGTTACAACAATGTAATTTTCTACATATCTTCAGTTTTGTATATAGAACAATCTGTCAAAAACATTACAATACTGTAACGATTTTCTATACATATATTTGTTGGTCTGCTTTTTCAGATATGTAATACCAACATGTTACAATGATGTAATTTTCTACACATCTTCAGTTTTGTATACAGAACAATCTGTCAAAAACATTACAATACTGTTAACGATTTTCTATACATATATTTACTGGTCTCCTTTTTCAGATATGTAGTACCAACAAATTACACTGTTGTAAACATACCAATATCTAAAATAAATTACAGTGTTGTAACATATGAATATCTAAAATAAAAAGTCCTTCAACGTTAAAATAAATTACAGTGTTGTAACATACGAAAATCTAAAACTAAATTACAGTGTAAACGATAAGAAATAAGCAAAGGGAGAAGCTACATATCCTTTGAGCCTCTGGTCATCCTCGCCACCACATATGAGAAAAATCATCGGAGATGGAAATCGATGTAAATGATATGATTTGGGGTACATTCGAAGTTGCAGGTATTCGTTGCCGGCAAACGGCGGACCGTCGGAGCTCGTGAGCGGATCTACAATCAATGTACGAATTGTCGGTGGTAGGCGATGGATCTGTGGATTTGTAGCTTCTTTCTTTGTGGCGGAGATGAATCGGAACTCGTGTCATATGCAGTAATCGGAATCGTGCTCGGAACTCGCTTCTTTATTTGTGGCGGTGATGAATCGGGATCGGTGGTTGTGGTAGATGGCGATGAATTAGGGTTTGCAATGGAGAATGGTGGTGATATGAATTAGACGTGGGGATAGGGATATATACGTGATATTATTTGCAGAATAATAGGAATTAAGTTAGTCAAAGATTTACAAAAATAGATGTGTTAATTTTACCCTAATACCCTTTTAATAAAAGAAATAATTTAAAATAAGAGAAATTATTTGATTGGCTAAAAATGGTTTTCTGGTTTTCTAATACTTAATTGGTTTTCCAATGATCATTTTCCTATATATATATATATATATATATATATATTATATATATATATATATATATATATAATATAGGTAGAGGAAAATTGGAAAACCTAGAAAATATTTTAGTTCTTAAAATAAAAAATTCTCAAATGAACGTAACACTATATATATAAACATTTACATATCCCAACATGTCAATATCCTAGTATAGTTAATAAGTAAATACGTAAATAACCTTAAAAAGTAATAAACTAGTACTTATATAAACGTTTAAGTAAAAAAAATACAATATTAAAGCCGAATACGTTTAATAATCGCAAAAAACAAACACATTTAAGTAAAAAAAACTACAATATTAAAGTCAAAAAATACAATTTTTTAAGTTTTTCTTTTTTTTAATTATTAAAGTTGGCTAACCGTCAAGGCCGCCAAGACCGCCAAGGACCGCTAAGGATCGATATTGACCGTCGTTGACCAGCTGACGGTTAAACCATTAATCGTAGACGGTAGGTACCGCTAGCGATTAATCGCTGATTAATGACCGATTAATCGCGATTTCTACAACATTGCTTATGATACTAGGTTTAAGAGAGAATCCATCCAGTTCTTCCACCGCTCTGTTCTTTTCCATATTTTTCAGGTTCGTTCTCCTTTTTGTTTGTTTTCTAGGGTTGGTCATTTAAAGTTCGCTATATCTTACTATGTCCTCCCTTCTAATCTCGCCTACGCAGTTTTAAATCTCCTTTCTCTCGGTGTATATGATTTGTAAAAATTTTAATCGAGGGTCGTATTAATCCTCTTCCAATAGTATTGTTGAAATCTGCATTTACCAGGTCACACCAAAAAGATCAACAAATTATGGGTCAGGCTCATCATCCGGTTCCTGATTCTTTTTCAAATAAGCCTTCTACTTGGTCCTGGCCCTAGCAATTGCAATGGTAATTGGGAGTTGGATGTCGAATCAGTTCCTTAAGTATGAAATCCGTGGTTTGCTTCACATATTGTGCAGGGTTATCTAATTTTGACACTAAATTCAAGGCTTTCAAGCTGCATATAAAATTTTACATATAAATGCGTCAACTTGGGATATATCTGGCAGCAGCACAGTGTTACTGGTATGTTCTATTTTTCACATGTGATTTTGAACTCTCTTCTTGTTAAGCTACATTTATTTTAGAATGAAAGAATAAGTGATACGGGAGGTGAATTTCAACTTGTTTATATATAAATGGGTCAACTTGGGATATGTATGGTCCCTAATGGGTAAAATTAGAAAAAAAATAACTAGAAGATAAACAAACCATATGGGTCAAAACTTAACCAAAAAAAAGTTATGATGATTTTTGGTACAGTTCTAAAATTCATATTGTAGTAGTTGTAAGGTTATCTGGTTTTATATTCATATATTCTTTGAATGAATAAAGTGTATGCTGATTTGTGGTTTTCTTTTTATATTTTTGTTTCAATGGGGTTATGAAATCTGCCACTACTAATTCACATTTAATAGTAGTTATGGTCGGTTTGGTTGATTATTAGCTTATCGCATATTATTAAATGTGTATGTTTCTAGAAAATTTAGGTAATTTGATGTTGTTTGGTTCGCAGTTATGGTCGGTTTGGTTGATTATTAGGTTATCACATGTTATTAGATGTGTATGTTTTATAAATTCTAGGTAATTGGTCATACTTTGTTATTATTTTTATGATTCCATACCGCTTTGCAGGTGTTTGAGTATTTTTTTTTTTTTTTGCTTATTCTTCTCAAATCCAGATACAATTTTTCTTTAGAGGAGGTGAGTCCACATTTTCTGTACAAACACACAATCACCGGAAAAAATATCATTAATATAAGTTGGTTTCCTGTTCTGTTTAAACAGGTTATTGTAAAGAGAGGCCAATCCACCTGTTGTATTCAAATACAAAATCACCGATAATCTCCAAATACACGGTCACTTTTCTGCACTATTTTATATGAATTCTGCAAGATGGTTACTGTTTTGCAGGTGTTTGACGAGTTGTTTTTTGTGCTTTTCCTTTTCAAAGTCAGGTATATCATAGTTATATGGGTTTCTATGGTGTTTTTTTTTTAAAGTACATATAGTGTTGTTTTAAAAACTTATGGTTCTGTCTCAACACCAATTTGTTTTTGTTTTTTTTTTTTTTCATTTTTTTCTAATATGCGTGTTCTGTGATTCAAGTTGATTTCAACTAAAAGTTTATTGCATAGTTACAGGATTCGCTGACCCCCCTACGTATTACGTTCCAAATGAACCAAAACAGCAACCAGATAACTCCCGAAACAGCAAAGATTCAACCCGGTTTCTTCACGTGTAAACATAGGCACAATGCTAATTTAGTCATGTATTTATTTCTGGTTAAGTGTCTTGATGATGCTGCATACTTAAGAGTTTGATTCATATGGTTTCAGGTAAAACCAGTAAGAGCACGATCAAGTATTGGAGTTACAATTGCCTATGGTGTTGTTGACTCCCTTTACAAAGTTAGAGAAATAAGTTCTCAGGTATCTTTCATCCTTTTTACATCTTTGACTTTGGTGTATCTGTATTCTTCTATTAAAATGACAAAACAGATTGAATAACTTGAAAGTTTTATTACTTAGGTGTATTTGTATTCTTTTATGTAAATGGTTGCAAGTTGTCCTAAGTTTTTGTTCAATTTGTATCATGGAGGCTACTGCATCTATGAGCAGATCATTAAGATCCTCCATTTTTTATTTCCAGTATTCAAAGGTAAGTGACATTCTGACCCACTGTTCTTTACTAACTGCACAAGCATGGGCTTTGGTTCATTTCTTTTTGGGTAATAGATCAACTTTCCGTTCTAAATTACAATGCTTGGTGACCCGACCCAGTCTACCTAAGAAGAAACCCATAACTAAAAAAATCGTCTACCTCAACCCGTAACTACATGAGGCGAGACTCGAACTAATGACATTCTAATTAAAATGTCATGAGATACTACTATGACAAATACTAGTGGACTTTTTTAACTGTTTTGTTGTGCCTGTAACATATATCCATACATGTTAGCTTAAGTCCATATAGGTTAGATTACTTTTTGATGTTACTCTTTTCTTGTCTTTTTATATATATATAAAAAAAATTCACACCTGTTTTACTTTCTCTTTGCTTTATACAATGCCTGAGCTCTAATAGTAGATTTATTGGTTCATTGTACTTTCAAGATTTAGAGTTCCATGATATATTCCATGTTTATTTTTTAATTTACAAAACGGCTTATTGTTTCTGCAAATGTTATCCTTTTTATGTCCTTAGTATTGACTTCGTGAGGTTAATTTGTTCCTGTTTTTACTTCTTAGAGGCAGTGCCGCTGTTTCTATTTGGTTAACCCTTAGTTGTTGATAGGCATTCTTTTTGTGTTTGTTCAATGTATCAAGATACATGTGCACTTTTATTCTTATTATCATTTCTTTGGCAGGTTGACTGCTGACTTTTCAGTTTGGGGTATTTGCTTTACCTCACAAGGTAAGGTTCCTTTTATAGTAGCTTTTGGATTGTAAGTACAGAAAGACAACCAGTGAACTACTGTAATTTTCTTAAGTATAAATTGTAATGTTGTAATGGACTTTGTTTAGACTTTCCTATTCACCAGTTGGTGACAAAAATCTGATGTGTGTCATGTTGAATTGCTATAATTTTCTTAAATATATATGGAATGCAGCTAAAGAAATATGAATTGTAGTACCCAAAAGTATTAGGCATATTAGGCAGTTTATTTGTAATGGAAGTCGAAGTATTTTATTAAGTAAATATTCCATTACACATGTTGCAGGTACTAATTGATGAAATTGCTCAACATTCTTATTAATTAAGAACATCTCATGAGATGAGTGAGTGAGTGGAGGGAGGGAGGGTTATCCATCAAGATTCTCCAACTCCATGTTTTTTCAAATGCACAGCTTGTTTAGTTAGACACATGTTTAACTATAAAAGTAATAAGTTGTTAAGATTGTCAACGTCGAGTTTTGATTGAAGGTTTTTGAAGTAGTGGTTAGGCTTGAGTAGATTTCTGTCTTCTTTGTAGTATAAGACTAGCTTTAGTATAAGAATGTATATGCTATTATAAGTTTTGGAAGATATTGATAATTTCTATGGTAAATCCATTGATAATTTCTATGTTAAATCCGTAAATGCATCCAGCCAAATTTGACGTACGTGTAGTAGCCAAGTTTAAGCAATCTTAATTAGTAAACGGTGATTAGTTTTTCCTTCTTAAATACAGTTTCAAGAACACTTATCAAGTGTTTTGGGATAAGGTTTTATTCAGGTGTCCTGAAGCAAGCATGACAATGAGCTCACGTAGATAACTCACCAAAATTCCAACATATCAGAAGCATTTTGGAATAATTTGAAGTAGAAAACTGGATTTAGTTAATTTTTTGGTATCATTATTTAGGACCAACTAGATCTAATTAGCTAGCTTGAAAGTAATCTGGGAATTTCGAATCTATTATTCTAATCTTAGACTGACCATGCTAGCTTGGAAGTAATCTGGGAATTTGGAATCTATTATTCTTATCTTAGACTGACCATTTATTCTATACCCTATTATTCTGTTTTACCTCCAACAGTTAGCTATATGAAGATATGAATTGATTGTATTTCATTGATTAGAATTTACAACAATATATAGAGAGAATTACAAAAAGGAAAGAGTAATCACAGGAGTAATTTAGGGCCCTAACTAAGGAATGTTGACAAAACTAATAAGGTAAATACATACAAGAATACATTCTCATAATATCATGGTATAGGTTAGGAAATAGTGTTAATAAGCTAAAGGATCAAGTTGAACTTGCTGAATGCTTTCCACCTGTTAAGTTGTTCTATTCCAAGCTTGAGATTATTGTTGTAATGATTAATGATTTTGTTTATGTATTCATATTATAACAAAATGCACATTCATTATGTGTATAAAAATTAATAATTTGATAAAACATCTAACGGGTCAACTTAATTGGACCTGGCTTGTTTCAACCTGAACCTGATGGTTGTTTGAAGGTTATGAAGATCCGAAGCTTTTGGAATGGATTATGACTTTTGAAGTTCATTATTATAAACTTTTAATACTTTTGCTTTTAGTATATTTTAAACTTGTATTGATCATGCCAACATGGACATGGATTCTTCATCACTTCATGCTTGTATAGTAATCTTTAGACTTTATTATGGATGATAGCGTTGTGTTTCAAACTTTTAATGTCTGGTGACAAATTTAAGTAAAAATCTTCTGGTGAATCATTATTGTTGGATAATTACTTGATTGTAAAAATTACAAATGGAAATGTTACGTGACTGAAAAAAATTACTTGATAATTACTTGGTTAATCAAAATTGTTGGATAATTACTTAATTGTAAAAAATTACAAATAGAAATGTATTGTTGATAATGACCTCAAGCTTGTAGAAGTAGTAGTACAGGTCTACAGCTACTAACTCAAACTCTCAATTATGCAAAAAAAAAAGCCAAAATGGTCCTTACATTGAATTATTAAAAGACTAGGTTTGTAACCCGTATGTCACACGGGGCACGTAAGTAACTATGAACAAAACAAACACAATGAAGACGGTGCATTCTGTCATATGGACATGTTATGTTTTATAAATCTCTGAAACACTAATAAAGCTGGTAACAGGGGCGGAGCTACTGTTTACATGTCGGGGTCAAGCGACACCAATGAATTTAAAACCGTAGTGGATCGTATGTAAACGGGATTTTGATTGACCCCATTGATTATATAAATTTGACACCAACAGATTTCAAATATATCAAAATGGTTCAGTGGCAAATCCTAAATTAAATGTCGACTGCGTATCTTTTTTCTGGAGGTCAGGAGATCGAAACATGGCAATTAAACCTTTTTTTTTCTTTTTATCCTTTCTCAAGTCACGTGACCTCACCCCCTCCCAACCCTAATTATTTACTCGCTATTCGTAAACCACAACTTCTGTTCTCCCAAATACAATCCCTTTCCATGATTCCATCATCCATCTTTCTCTTGCCATTTAAAAATTTCTGTTCTATACCAATTTCAAAAACTTGTGTTTTTCTCGAACCCAACTTTGCATTCCCAAATCTTCTTCATTTGAAATTTCTCAACAAAAATCAAAATACAAAAAAGGGATTTTGCAGGTTAGGGTTTTATTTCTTTAATTCTTGTTATGTATTTATTTGTTATCATGTAATCTTGTTGATTAATTTATTTGTTTAGTTTGAATGTGATTTGTATGAAGGGGTTGAGTTCTTGAACAAGAAAAAAACAAGTCTAAACTTAAAATTTGGATTGTTCAAGCAAATCAAAGGTTAGTATTATATAACTTCAAATTCATTCTTGAAAATTTATACTTGACATTTTTATATGATATTTAAATTTTGATACCATCTCATTAGAAATTTTGGTCTATACCTTGTTTTATTACGTTACTTACTTGACCGACCCGGCCCGAATATTTTGGTGTCATCTCATTAGAAATTTGAATATAAAAAAAAGATCGACACCATAGAAAATAATTCCTGGCTCCGCCACTGGCTGGTAATGCAAATGTTTATATAAACATTCTGATGGGGAAATGGGCACAGGATGTTTTATAAATCTCTGAAACACTAATAAAGCTGGTAATGCAAATGTTTATATAAACATTCTGATGGGGAAATGGGCACAGGAACTAAGCATAAATCAAAATGTATAGCATGAAATGTGAAGTTTAAGTTAGACTAATTAATATAACAATAAATTTGACTTTTTGATATCTTATCTACCAATTGTATACATAAATACTATAACATGTGTTTTTCGACCCAGTTCAACTTACCAATGACGGAGCTTGATGTTATATTTTGTGGGGACGATAAGTCGCCGGACGATAATTCGAGGGGGCAATTCTTAATATATATAAATTTTTTACAGAAAATCATGAAAATTAGTACTACCGGACGAAAAAACCGCGGGGACGGTCGCCCCCCTGCAACACCACTAAGCTACGCCAATGCAACTTACGATGTTCGCTAATATCAATTTGAAGCCTAAAATCAGTTTGAAGAACAGTGACCATACCATAATAGCACATGTAGACACGACACAATAGCCGTACACTCAGGAAACAAAATCTTATTTAGTTCATTTTATTATTTCAGTGGAACTGGATTAAATGTCACATCCAAACATCCTTATAGGAAGAACAACATGTACCTATCATAGACAAACATATACAAATCAACTGAAAAAAAAATTGAAATAATTATGAACGATAAAAGTGGGATGGTAAACAACGCGACACTTACACTGACACAACAACAAAATCTGGAAGATTTATGAGGAGCATATAGATGTAATCAATTAGCAGGTCATTTTCTATGAAGAGTTACCTAGAACTTTATCTTAATTTTTTGCATATGTAGGGGTTTCAAAAGCACATACCATTCTACTGCAAAGACTACATCTTGGACCCTCAACTACTATGCCACTTCAATCTGTTTGAAAGAAATTGAAGAAATGAAGCCATACTGTGTGACAGCAGAAGATCAAACACAAAAGTAAGAATAAGAACCAATGGCAGAGTTTGAATACAAGCTTGCTGTCTGCTATATGTATAAGTGCCAAAAATATTGTAATCACGGCTGTGATAAGAGAAGTACTGGTATTGTTATTTTTGTAAGCATTAACAACAAAGCCATCATTTGTATACCTTTAATTGCATCTTCAATTGGTTACACTCTTTATCACTTATTATTTGATTATCAGATACATAAGCCAGTGAAGCTTCCCAAAAACTCCTTTTCATTAGAACCTAAAGCATATAACACGAAACAATCATATACATAAAAATGTTTCATTAATATCAAAGAAAAAACCTTCCGATTACATTAAGCTATAAGAAACATGAATCTAAGTATTCCTATCAATTCCATTCTGTTTTAAAAAAACATATTTTACCTCATAGAAACCAGTGTGCTGCTAAAATCTTGAAGAACACTACATATAATCAAAATTAATTAAATTAGAAAAAATATCTACGTATTAAACACCAATTATGAAAAATAAACAAATTTAAGACATGAAATTCGTAAAATCTTAATGCCTAATCACCCTATCATCTAATTTAAGGAAGAACTAAACCAAACATGCTTCATCCTCGGTTATAAAATTAAGATTTTCAATTATAAACATCATAAAAGGCCCTAAATTAAGATTGACTAACAAACCAGCACATGGGTAAATGGTCATAAATTCATTACAGCAAATAACCATGCTATAATAATTGATCTACAGAGTGAATTATAGTAGTTTGAGTAATATGATCGTTGATCCTTCTATTTTTACATTCAGTCTATCATACAATAAACCATAATAAGGCTGTCAACAAAAAAACAAATCACCAACATATATCCATTTAGTTGTAGATGTGGAATAACTAAAATATTTGTAAGCTTAAACTATATAATAAACAACATGAATAAAAAAGAAATATTAGGACGAGACAAAGAAAGGGACGAATCACCCCATAAAAGTGTTGATAAATCAGTCTGAAGGAGCCCCTAACATTATCGAGTGTCCATTAGCATCATGAACAACTCTGAATAATCCAATCATTTAATCATTGGATGATGAAATTGATATTAGAGTATTTCAAACAATCTAAACCTAAATTCAAGTTCCATAATTTGGTAATCTGAATAACCACTCAAATCGTTTTCCAAGAAAGAGGAAGAACAAAACGATTGGCAAATCACCTCTTTCAGAGACTAATAGTAGAAGATACCAAGAAACCAAGAACGATTCAACCTATTTTCAGAAAATACCTCATGAATTTTGTCGTCCAAATACAGATATACCTGATTCTTTTAACCTGCACATGGTTTTATCAAAATTGGATTAAACTATTAATGAATCGCAGCCAGGTGTAAAATAGATAACCTACACATAATAAACACCGGATATCGCTTCTATATAAAAGCCACAAATCGAAAACGAAAAAGAAGAAACCTGCAAAATGTAAGAACTGGGTGAACTCCGTTAGGGTTTGGGGCTGGATAGATTAAGTAGATCTTGTGTTTGAAGTTTGATTCCATGATTTGGATCGATTGATGATCCAATCGAAGTGCGCGTTTCTGTCGATTTGATGATGGAATCAATTACCATTGATTCATTGGATCGGTTATGATAAGAAGCGTCGATTGAAATCATCTCTCAATATTGCCTGAAAGAAGGGGTGCCGGATTTCTAGAGCAAATAATTTGGGTCGATGGAATGTAAGCGTCGCTTTCTACTAAGGATGACACAAATCATCTCTCAATATTGCCTGAAAGAAGGGGTGCCGGATTTCTAGAGCAAATAATTTGGGTCGATGGAATGTAAGCGTCGCTTTCTACTAAGGATGACACAAATCATCTCTCAATATTGCCTGAAAGAAGGGGTGCCGGATTTCTAGAGCAAATAATTTGGGTCGATGGAATGTAAGCGTCGCTTTCTACTAAGGATGACACGTGGTTTTCTACTAAGTTAGGACACGTGGCAGAACCACTAAGTCAGGATTTTTCTTTATTAGGCTACTCGTAATGGGGCTTTATGGGGGCGTTTTTATGCCTCATAACGCCCCATAACGCCCCCACCCCACTACGGTGGGGCGTTATGGAAAAAAAAATGTTGTAGGCGTTGTATATATAACGCCGAGAAAAGCCTGCCATCTACACACCTTTTGCAGAGATTCCTTTTTTTTGAAGGGCCCCACCTCTTGCTAGTGATGGAGTTGCTAGTGATTCCAAAAAAATGTTGAAGGGCCCCACCGTACAACACACTTTTTGCAGAGATTCCTTTTTTTTATCCCTTGGTCAAAAAAAAAAGAAAAAAAAATAAATATTAAGTAATGATGGTGGGGCTTTATGGGGCTTTATCCACTACACCATAAAGCCCCATAAAGCCCCTTGCCCAGTCAGCGTCCACATGGCGCATAATGCCCCTTGTGGGGCTTTATGGGGCTTTATCCACTACACATAGCCTTAGATGAGGTAGATGATCTCATGATCATAAAAAGAAAACACAGGACTTCAAAATTATTATTAATTTTTTAATTTAAGCATTTAAACTATGCATGCGTGAACATTTAGTGACGTGTTTGAGTAGTAGAACATACATAGACACTAGTAACTAGATGTTACATGCTTCGAATAAAAAAAACTAACAAAGTTACAATTCTATATACAAAGTTCTTCTTTTGGCAAATTCTAGAACCTGGATTGGAATCCTTAAAAGAGGTCTATGGGATCATATGGGTGCTTATCCCTATTTTTACAGGCCTTTCAACCAATCGATACGCCCCAGGAGAGCGGCTTTTGGATATTTCCCTTGAACTCCGCAATATTTTTGATTTGGCATCAATCACGTGAGGATTGCTAATTAACAAAAAAAAAAAAGTATCGCGTTGGTTGATTCTTATTACTGCCGTGTTATGCTACTTGTTTTTTTTGGTGGACAAACTATGGTGACGAAGTCATTCAAATTTGTAAGGCTTATGACACCAATTGATGTCGTCACAATGAAAGTCATTAACATCTGATTTTTGACTTCAAAATTACAATGTTTATAACCTATATTTTATTATTCTTATTTTTGAACATCTATTTTTAAATTACCATATTTATGACTAATATATATTTTTATTCGAATTTTCGTTATTATTAATTTGAGATTATGTAAATTACTATGTTTGTGACATATATAAGTATGCGTTATTTGGGTATTATGTTTATGATTTATATTACTATGTTTTATTTGGGTGTTAAATTATCTATGTTTGTGACTTCAAGTTTGTCACCCGAATCTACAATACTCATGACATACATAGTCTACATGAATGCTACGTATATAAAAACGTACAATGCAATATATCACGTGAGGATTGATAAACAAGCAAAAAAACAAGTAATGCTTTGGTTGTTTCAGTCGCTGAACGTCCATGTACCACCTTATAAATTGTCGTCGCGCCCTTTTGCGCTAACAACAACCAATATCTCCTTGTAATTTTTTGTGCCGCCATAACGCGCCAAGAAATAACGAATAACACACTATAAACTGTCGCCGCCGCAACGCACGGCCACCATGCTAGTATATATATATATATATATATATATATATATATATATATATATATATATATATATATATAGGGAAAAGATAAATTGGAACCCACCTTGAGTTGGAGAATCGTTGGAACCCGGTCAAAAACGTGATAAAAAAAATATTTTTTTTTCTGAATTTTTTTATGGTGGTTCTTTATGTTATAAACTATCCTTAAATGAAAAAAAATCAAAAAACCGCCTAGTAGATTTTCAGTTACGAAAAAAGTTACATTTGTAACTTTAATGCATATTTTTGCAGTTACGCAAAAAGTTACATGTGTAACCTAGACATTTTTGATATTTTTTTTAAAAAAAAATCTAGTAGGCGGTTTTTTGATTTTTTTTCATTTAAGAGTAGTTTATAACATAAAGAACCACCATAAAAAAATTAAGAAAAAAAAACAATTTTTTATCGCGTTTTTGACCGGGTTCCAACGATTCTCCAACTCAAATTGGGTTCCAAAATACCCCAACCCTATATATATATATATATATATATATATATATATATATATATATATATATATATAGGGTAGGGTTCATTGTAGACCCCTTAAAAATCATAGACCCCATAGACCCCATGTTTAAACGTCCGATCCTGAAATATACGATTGCTTACATGAGGGGTACGATCGTCAATAAAAAATAAAATCTTTCTTAAATCACCTGATCGGAGATAACACATCGCATCCATAAAACCCCAAATCCATTCACCGGAGCAGGAGAGCCGATCTCACACTGATTTGTTGTTCGATAACACCTCCAACTACCGATCTCCGTCTCCAACACCATATCCGCCCCAAAAACTCCTTCAAAAACGGCTCCACCATCACTGTCGGATTCGGCGTCAACACGCACCGTTTCCGGCACGCGGAGAACACGCACCACGCCTCTGGATGTAGATCACTCGAGTAAAACTTTGGCAGCACCCGAATTTGTCAAGATCCGGCGTCGGTTGTCGGATTTCGCCTCCGGCAACATGATGAAGGTTTCTTCTTCCGCCATCGTCGCATCCGTCCTCGCCGCATCCACATCGGCTATCTCTCTCCTCCTCCCATCCTAATTCATCCACGATCCAGGTGCATCAATTGTCCCTAAAATATCTTAATTTTAGGGTTCTATCGTGTTCAGGTTAGGTAATTGTTCAACCTGTAGAAGATAAATGTATTTGTTGATGTGATTTCAGGAATTGTATTGTTTTGATTTGGTTTGATGGGGAGGGTTATTATTGTTGCTATTATTATTTGGATTTGTGTGCTAGATCCCATTTGTATTGCTATTTGAGCTTGTTAACAGACATCTTTTTATTTATTCAGTGAAAAATGACTCGGTTTATTTAAAATTCACTAATGATTTAAAACTCACATTTTGTTTAAAACTCACTAAGGATCTAAAACTCACAGTTTGTTTAAAACTCACTAAGATTAAAACTCACTAAGGATTTAAACCTCACTAAGGATTTAAAACTCACTAACGATTTAATTTTAACATAGAGTAATAAAACTAGTGACTTTTAAATGAGTTTATAACTCACTTGAGTTTTAAATGAGTAATAAAACTTTGTGCTATTATAAAATCTCATTTGACGGACCATATATTGAGGAGCTTGCTCCAGTGTTAATGGTTGACCCGTGTCTGTATGTATGAAGATGGGGCGATAAATAAGATGAACCTCTAAATACACATTATTTATGATCAATACAGTGCAGCACTTTTATAAACTAAAAACAGATCTAAGAACCTGTTTGTTGGCATACACAAAGTGAAGAAAAGCTTATATGGAGTTAGAGTGAAATGGTGGCCATCTAACAGTTTGTCATGAACCTTGGCATCTTGAGAAGCAAACTGAAACTTATGAGCGCCAATCGTCTGGTTATTTTTGACCCAAACTTGCTTGATTTTTACTGGTAAGGATGAAAGTGGTAGGCGCATGTAGGTCGGGATTTGGTTTTCTTATGTTGTTCATGTATGCAGCTTAGTATTTGTTTTTCTAATCAGTCTCACCTTCTCTTTTGCATTTATCTTGCAGAATACTGAACTTGGTAATCATCCATATTTCATCAGCATTCAGTTTCATCCTGAGTTTAAGTCCAGGCCAGGAAAAACTTCTGCACTTTTCTTAGGTAAGAAAAAACTAACTTCTAGTATCACAAGCATAAAAAAGAATATATAACAAGACTAGAGATGAAAACACTTTCATCCCATTTATTCAACCAGTATTCTCACTTGATCTAAAAGATGATTATACTTATGAAGTTGCTAAAACTCAGCTTTATAAGTTGACTCAACCAGTACAAGTTGCTAAAACTCTGCTTTATAAGTTAACTCAACCAGTACTCTTGTTGAATGCTCTCTCCAACCTCCTGTTGGTGGGAGAATAATGACAGCTTAAAGCTTTATTCTAAAAAAAGTGATATAATTGGTTAGAACCTCACTTGATATCATTGAGGTGTCAATGTAATCCTTTTTACACATAAATGGGTCCAACGGGTCAAAATTTATTCAAGTGCATGAAACCTCCTATTCTACTTTACTAAAAAAAAACTTAGGCTTCTATTGTAATAATACAATACTTGGTGGGATGGGGTAAGCTGTGAACAAATAAGTAGTTTTCAGTTTGCCTAATCATCATATTAACATCCTTTTAAGATTATTTTTTTCAGAAGTAACAACATAACTAGAGGTTATAGAGGAGAGTTTAGGCAATTCCAAATTCTCCCAGGTACATGTGAGACTTCCCCAGTGATGGCCAACCAGTTCTCTGTAAGTCTCTGTCTTAATTTAAAACACAGTGAGTTTTAACTTAGTCTTATAACTCAATGCAATAAAACTCACGTTATAATAAGTTTAAGACTCAGTGAGTTTTAAATAAAGTTGAAATGAGTTCTAATGATTTTTATGTTATTCAATAAAAAATATTAATAGTTCTAATGATTATAAAACTCGATGAATTTGGACTAAATTTAGAACTCATTTAAAACTCACTAGTTTTATTAAACACATTAGAACATGCGTTTAATTGTATCTATTTCAGTGAGTTTTATAACTTAGTAAGTTATGAACCCATACTCAGTTAAATAAAACTCACTGAAAACTCAGATAGTTTTAAATAAAGCTCACTAAAAACTCAGTTAAAACTCATTGATTAAGGTTGTAAACCTCACTGTAGTTAAAACTCACTGCAAATTTAAAACCCACTATTTAAATTTAGTGAGTTTTCAACTCAGTTAGTATTAAATTTAGTGAGTTTTAAATTTTAAAACTCACTGAAATAGAGTTATAAAACTCACTGAAATAGAGTTATAAAACTCACTGAGTTATAAAACTCAGTTAGTTATAAATAAAACTCATTGAAATAGATCCAATCAAATCCAAGTTCTAATGAGTTTAATTAACTTAGTTTTAATGAGTTAAAACTTAGCAATGCTCACTGTAAGTTTTAAACTTAGCAAAGATGGGTCAACAGTGAGTCCAATATTAAAGCGTATGCTCATAACATCAACAATAGTCCAAATATTAACAATGAAGTTTTGCATATGTATCTAACCGCCATGTATTGAAGAGAAGATGGTAAATGCTTTTGTGAGTTTTGTTGATTGCCCTGTTTTGTAGGTGGTAAGAACATACGCTTCTAATAAGCCTTGGCTGCTAGGTTTTCTGATGGACATATTTGGAGCATTGCTGATGTTAAGAGTGTTATCTCTAGCTCCTATATGTTTTCTACACCAAAATCCTATATTGTAAGTTTTTGATGAATATATTTGTAAGTTTTCTAATGGATATATTTAAAACTCACTAGTTTTTTTTTCTTTTATGTTTAAAAGAGTGAGTTTTAAATACTCCAAATTTGAGCTTTAAAACCAGTTAACTGTAAGTTTATAAAACTCATTACAACTGTTTTATTTAAAACTCAGTGAGTTTTAACTGAGTCTTATAACTCAATGCAATAAAACTCAAGTTATAGTGAGTTTAAAACTCAGTGAGTTTCTAATAAATAAGTTGTAATGAGTTCTAATGATTTTTATGTTATTCAATAAAATATATTAATAGTTCTAATGATTATAAAACTCAGTGAATTTGGACTAAATTAGAACTCATTTAAAACTAACTAATTTTATTAAACTCATAAGAACTTGGATTTAATTGGATCTATTTCAGTGAGTTTTATTTATAACTAACTCAGATAGTTTTAAATAAAAATCACTTAAAACTCACTTAAAACTCATTGATTAAGGTTGTAAACCTCACTGTAGTTAAAACTCACTGCAAATTTAAAACTCACTATTTTGTATAAAGCATAATGTTTAGGCCATATTCAAACATTTAAACTTTTGGATTTGATTGGATCTATTTAATGAGTTTTATTTATAACTAACTGAGTTTTATAACTCAGTGAGTTTTGTAACTCTATTTCAGTGAGTTTTGTTCAAATTAAACGTTGCCAGGATTGTTGTTTTCACAATTGATTTCCAAAATACCAGAGCTAAATGATAATCACGAGCAAGTAGTGGAGCATAATGGTCTTGAAGAACAAAGGCAAGAAAAAGCTGAAACATTCTTCCTCAAATATGCATATTATAAACTTTGTATAAGGATGAGGCAGCAAGAGGTTGCTGTTGGCCAAAGCAAAGGCAAGAAAAAGCTGAAACATTCTTCCTCAAATAGTAAGCATATTCCAATTGACGTCTTTTTTACAAAGACAAGTCACAATTCTTGTCATGAATTGATGAAGGTTATTGTATATAAAACCAATAATTATAATATATCATAGTAATTATGTTATTTGTTAATTTAGTTGATAGTTCAGTACTTGTTATTGTTGTTCAAAATTACATTTTGTATTCATGTCTCCGAAATGTGTTTACGCTATGACATTGTTGTAAAGTTTTGAATGCAGTCTGTGATAACTGTTAGTTTACTTGCATCTGAACCAAATTCCTAATCACATGTTCTAGATGAAATTGAAGAGTAGAAGATTCTTGTTTTTTTGTTCTTGATAAGATCTATCGTCGGGCAATTGACATAGATTTCCACTGCTATCGTGGAATGACCTATGGCATCCTCAATAAGCCCTGCTTACAAAAAAATGGTTTGCACCAATATTTTCGTCAGCTTATTTCTGTAATGAGCTAAAATGATATTATAATTACACCAGACCATAACTGGGTGAAGCAAAATTTAATTTCCTTGAATTGAAGGTAAAAACATATATGCTTATCATACCTACTCTAAAAAATAATAGACTTGATGTGGTTAACTATGTCAATCATGTGGGAATTGGTACAAACATAAGACTCACTTCAATTTAAAACTCACTATTGAGTTTATAAACATCGAGTTTTAAAACTCATTATAGATTATAAACTCACTGAAAATCATAAAACTCACTATTAAGTTTAATAAAACTCGCTATTAAGTTTAATAGTCACTGTTGTGTTCAAAATTTATTGTTTTTAAAACTTAGTGTCAATTATAAAACTCACAAGTTGTGCTTAAAACTCACTACAACTTTAAAACTCACTGAAAATTATAAAACTCACTATTAGGTTTAAAACTCACTGTTATGTTTAAACCTCATTGTAACTTTAAAAATCGATTTTCTATAAAACTCACTGAAAATTATAAAACTCACTATTAAGTTTAATAGTCACTGTTGTGTTCAAAATTTATTGTTTTTAAAACTCAGTGTCAATTATAAAACTCACAGTTGTGCTTAAAACTCACTACAACTTTAAAACTCACTGAAAATTATAAAACTCACTGTTATGTTTAATACTCATTGTAACTTTAAAAATCGATTTTCTATAAAACTCACTGAAAATTATAAAACTCACTATTAAGTTTAATAGTCACTGTTGTGTTCAAAATTTATTGTTTTTAAAACTCAGTGTCAATTATAAAACTCACAGTTGTGCTTAAAACTCACTACAACTTTAAAACTCACTGAAAATTATAAAACTCACTATTAGGTTTAAAACTCACTGTTATGTTTAAACCTCATTATAACTTAAAAAATCGATTTTCTATGAAACAAAAATGATAAAGCTTTAACTCCTCAATCATAGGTATCCCAATTGGCATCACTTGAAGTCTGAAGACCATATCACTGTCTCCATGAGTCGCTCACGAATCAATGCCAAGAATGAATTAAGCTCTGGATCTGGTGGTTAAATCATCTCCGATATCTACATGGAAATTTTGCAATCAAAGAAGCTATGAGTTGTGAAGCTTACACCAGCAAGGTAACAAAGCCGATCTCATCTCGTTTCACAAGTTCTCCTTCCAATTTCTAATACGATTGATAAGTTAGATGAACTATTCACCAATCGAAGCATCTCTAATCGAAGGTGCATAGTGAGAGGACGAGGGAATGGTGGTTTTCGATGCAGACGGCGGTTGTATGAGGTGATGATTTTGGGCGGGTCGATGGTGCACGAAGGAGTCAAAAATGGCGAAGAAGGTGCTTCGGAGGGTGAGTGACGGTTCACCGCTATATGCGGTGGTTGTTGTGGTGACCTAATTCTTCTCCGGTGTAGAAGAATGTCGATCAGAGGGAACAGTGGATCGATCAACTGATGACGGGAATTTCTTTTTAAACATAAATGCCAAAAGACCTAAGTGCCCCTCCGTCTACTTCCTTCAAAATTTCATTAGAATTCAGCAATTGATCTCAACCATCATATTAAAATGATCCAAAGGTTAAAAAAGGGGTCTACGGGGTCTACACTTTTTAAGGGGTCTACAATGAACTTTTCACTATATATATATATATATATATATATAGGGTTAGGATCTATTGATAACCAAGACTTATTGTGATAACCACGGGAACCAATCTTAACCACACATTCTAAAAACTTTTTTAAATATATGGGTATGATTCATTTGGATTCTAAAAGAATTAAAATATGATTAAAAGACATAAAAAGGGCTTTTAAGTAATTTTTATTTTTTCTTGAGATGACATATCTAGGTGATGTGACATAAAATCTACTTCCCCCCCTCTATTTTAAATTGCTAATAAATTTTTTATACAATATTATTTTTTTGAAAAAAAATTACACCACTTAATAGGATGTTTTTTAATCTTTAATTTGGTTGTAGTCTCATTAATTTTTTTAAATATTTTTTAAACGTATTTTGTTACATATACGTAACGAATAGTTACATACAGGTAACACTCAGTTACATGAATGTAAATTAATTAAAAGAAATGTACTTATTTAAATTTCCCTCCCACACCCTTCTCTTCTCACCATTGATCTTTAAACCACATTTTCTTCTCTGTTATCTTCCCCAAACACATTATTTATCAGGTAAATTATCAAATCGTTAATTTCAGGTTGTTGTGTCAGGGTAATAGTAATCTGCCTGAAGGTATTTCAATCTGAACAATCAAGTATGTTTAAACCAGAATTGCATCTTGTTACATATATGTTACATACTACTGCGTGGTCGTAGGCGTTTCTTAAATGGTTATTATCGCCAATACTGCATTCTCGTAGGCATCTATTATATGGTTGCATCTTGTTAGATATATGTTACAATTTCGTAACAAAGTCATACATACCCGTAGTAGAATGCTACCACCCGTCAAAAACTAGGACCATGATAATACTAGCACCTAAAACAACATCATGATTTAAAATTATTAATCTACGAATTGGAAATAAGATCTGGAGTCGAATAAAGACACAACTAAATATTAGGGTAACACAAAAATCGTTCAAATAGAGGCAAAATTGATGATGCGACCACTTTGAATATGACATTTTTTAATCTTTAATTTGGTCATAATCTTGTTATTTTTTTTATAATTTTTTTCCGTAATTTTATAATGTATGTTGTTACATGTATGTAACCAACAGTTACATACTCGTAGCGAACAAATACATATTTGTAACGAACAGTTACACGTATATAAAATATTAAAAAATATAAATATTTAAATTTCTCTCTCATTTATCCGTATATCATATTTTCTTCTCTCTCATTTTCCGTAAACACATTATCTATTAGGTAAATGCCCAAATATATTTTCCGCAAACACATTTTCTTCCTACAACCACGTAGCTGGTTCTTACAAACCTGAAGCATTGTGTAACAAAAATGTTAACAAGTAGACATATGTTACATAGATGTTAGATATCGCTACATGCTCGTAGGCATATAATGCATGGTTGTTAATATCTATATTCGATGCACATAGACATTTAACATTTTTTTTACAGTAAACATATAAAAAAAAGTTTACAGAAGTAAAAACAAGTAAAACAAATATATTTTTTTAAAAAAACATAAAAAAGAAAATTAAAAAAATCTAATAAAAACTTTTAAAAACTAGATTAAAATAGTAAAAAAACGATAATAAAATAGTTTAAAAATATTTAATATAAGTCAAAAAAGTTTAAAAAAACACAAAAAATAAGTAAAGAAAAGTAAAAAATACTATATTAAAAACATAAAAAATAATTTTAAAAAACTAGTAAAAAGTTTTCTAAAAAATAATTTAAAAAGTAAAGAAAAAGTTAATAAAAAAGTTTAAAAAATTTTAAATTTTTTTTATTAAAAACGTAAAAAAATTCAAAGTTAATAAAACTTTTAAAAAATTGTTAAAAAAATGAAAATAAAAACGTAAAAGTAAAACTTTTTATAGGTAAAAAATTCAAAGTTAATAACAACTTTTTATAGGTATAAAAAAGTTATTAGTAATTCAAAGTTAATTGCTAATAACTTTTTTATACTATATTATTTTTTGAAAAAAAAAATACACCATTTAATAGGATGTTTTTTTTATCTTTAGTTTGGTTGTAGTCTCGTTAATTTTTTTAATATTTTTTAAACATATTTTGTTACATATACGTAACGAAAAGTTACATACAGGTAACGATTAGTTACATCTATCTATCTATATAATAAACATGAGTTTTTAAAGTCTATGTGGCACAATTTTAGGTGTGCCACATTGGATTTGCTTACTTGTTAATTTCTCATAATTTAGAATTAAAAAATTTACATTTAATTAATCTCTTTCCATAAAAGAATTATCCATATTTTTGTTTACAATACCACAACTTTTATTCATCACATCTCCTTTATTACTCAACAAAAATTCGATTCGTAAATTGCTTTGGATTCGTGACAGAAAACCTAACAAAACTAGATCCATATTGCTTAGGTTTTGATCAACAAATAAGACGTTTATTCCAAGACTTTCATTGATTCCAACAGATAAGCGGATTGCTTTTAGATTTCAAATAAGACAATTTTTAATTTCGGTTTTTTTTGCAATGACCATAAAAAAAGCTAAAGTCAATCGCTGTCTAGAATTTGTCTGTTTTTAAAGAACCCGTTATTCTTCTATGGCTCAGTTGTACGTTGCTCTATTAAGAGTGAAAAGCAAAAAGGGTCTTAGAATCTTAATTTTAGATAAAGATGGTCGCCAGACGAATGTAACCAAAAACATTGTATTCAAATCTTTTTTTAAACTTGTAAATTTAATATTATTGAATATTTATCAGCTCTTTAGCTTTATGTATTATTCAGTTTAATTTTTTTTTTCAATTGAGGTTCATCTTTTATTTTGCATAATTCTTTTTATATCATATCCTCGGGTATTTACCCGGGTCACTGACTAGTTTATATAAATTAATTAAAAGAAATGTACTTATTTAAATTTCGCTCCCACATCCTTTTCTTCTCGCCATTGAACTGTAAACCACATTTTCTTTTCTGTTATCTTCCCCCAAACACATTATTTATCACGTAAATTATCAAATCATTAATTTCAGGTTGTTGCATCAAGGTAATAGTAATCTGCCTGAAGGTATTTCAAACTGAACAATCAGGTATGTTTAAACCAGAATTGCATCTTGTTACATATATGTTACATACTGCTGCGTGGTCGTTGGCGTTTCTTAAATGGTTATTATCGCCAATACTCAATCCTCGTAGACATCTATTATATGGTTGCATCTTGTTTAATATATGTTATTCTTTCGTAACAAAGTCATACATACCCGTAGTAGAATGCTACCACCTGTCAAAAACTAGGACCATGATAATACTAACACCTAAAACAACATCATGATTTAAAATAATTAATCTACTTTTTGGAAATAAGATTTGGAATCGAATAAAGACACAACTAAATATTAGGGTAACACAAAAATCGTTCAAATAGATGCGAAATTGATGATGCGACCACTTTGATCAAAATCGGAATGCAATTTCGATCTAGAAAAAATCTCCGTTTCACACCAGTTTGATCACCGAATCTCAGAATATAACTTAACCTAAAAAACGAATGAAAGAAGAAACTACTATAGTTCGAAATGAACCACAGATTCATGAAAATTAATCAATTATTATGAAAACTTGTTGCGAACTGACCGTGAGACGCTTTATAACCGTAAACCGACTTTCATTTTGAAATAAAACATACATGAATCGATGACAATAAAATCCACCAACTCAGGTGGCTAGCTCTCAATCGTTAAAAAATAGATATGTGTATATAAATTCCTATTAATGTATCCGATCCGAAAAAATAGATACGTGTATATAAATTCCTATTACTAGACTAAAGATTTAAAACAACTCGATCTGAAAAAAAATGAATATAAAGTGTTCATAAAACGATTAAATAATACGTGTATATAAATTCCTATTAAAAAAAAATAAATGTTGTTAAAGAAAATTAATATTGTTCACTGGAAAATAATGGATAACTAGTACATCATTTGAGAACTAATTGGTTTTGAGAACTTTTGAGAACCATTCTAAGCTACTAGTTTATATATATGGAAAACCCCCCATGAGTTATAGTGGTTCCCACCTGAAATTAGTGGTTGAGATTTAGTTCTCAAAATAAAAAGTTCTCATTTAAACTTAACCCTATATATATATACTAGGGGTATACCCGCGCGTTGCGGCGGCGGCAGTACATATGCATTATTCGTCATTTGTTCGCTCGTTATGGCCACACAACTGTTTGGGAATTCATTTGGGAAACAACGAACGCAATACTTGATTTTTGTTCGTTTATCCATACCCTCGTGATATATCTTCGAATGTACGTATCTGCCACTGATTTTATGAACTTTCCAATTAATGTAAAAAACAAAAACGTTAGTATTTTAACATAAAAGAAATAATAATCTAACATATTCAAATATAACAAAATATTTTAACATATTTTACCAAGTAATGTTAGTATTTTACCAAGTATTTTAACATAATAAAATATTTAGGGATGCAGACATATTCAAACAAAACATCCAATATCCACTAATACCTGGGGATAGAAGCGTCTCGGTGTATGTTGCTCCTTGAATTGCATTAAAATACTTAGAACATGTAAATATATTTTATCATTAAAAATGGTAAAGAATATATAAAAACAAAGTAAAGTGAATGATTATTGTGGTGAACAGTTTATACGTGTTAGTATGTCAGGGATTTCAGGTGGTGGAGTATTTAGATTTTGGAGTGCACAAATATTAATTATAAATGTGTCATTTAATGGGTACCCGTTCATAAACCTGCATGCATATATACCAACAAGAACCCATATTTAGTAGTCAGCAACCCATATCCTTATTGTTACCTACCGAATTAACAATGTTTTTCAAAGAATATTGGTCCAAATTAAAACTTTTAGTCCTTACTTGAGATTGGAAACGTTCATCCCTCAGTGAGGATGAGAAGGCCAGGTTGTTGATACTGCAGTCACAATTAAACCATTAACTGGCCTGGTTCAGTGACTTTTCTAGTCGTTATTCGAATGGTGTCCTCCACTGAATCTGAAAGGGATGTCCTTGACTGCCCACAAGAGCCAATTATGTGAAGGAAGAACATCCTTACCACCCTGAGCCATATTCGTCAAATTCGTTCATATCAAATTCGTTCATATCATGTACTTTATTAATAATTAAAAAATATTTAAGTTTGATGTGTTACCTCCAACTTTTAACATATATTTTGGGCCATAAGACTTGCAAGCCTCTCACATTAGCGTTGTAAAACAGCTAGCCACCATCGAGCTCCAAATGCCATTCTACTGCTAACATAATCAGTAAAGATCCCATGAAACAGCTCATTCTCAACCTCTCTACTTCTTTCAGGACCAACGACATAGGAATAGCCTTAAAAACCTGCAAACGTAATCAAGTTTGCACACAATAGAAGCAAAGATCACCTGCGGCATAGGAATAAACAAACAAACATTCACAATCGATGCATTTGAATATCACCAATTCGCAAGGAAAAAAACCAAATTGTAGAACGCAAGGAACACACAGGAAGCTAAATTGACGGTAGAGAAGGATTAATGAGCGGCAAAATTAAATGCATGTCATATATGTAAATAATGTATTTGGTTACACTAAGATATGTGTATATCTAAATAATCGTGTAATGCACCGGACTATATATATATCATACACCAATATATATTAAACATGAGTATACTACTAACTTGGTTAAACTATCCAAGGAAATCGAGTAACTAAAATTTGACAAAAGGAATTCTAATCTCCACTTTACAATTATACAATTAAAGTATAACAATTCCAATATGTGAAAATTAGACAAAAAGACAAAACATAAAGATATTATTTGCAATCAAGAAACACAGAGATTTGGTTCTTGAATTCCTTCTATGCACAGCAGTATACTTTGAACCATATAGCAGCAACAAAAGCTGCATAAAGAAAATGCAAATTAGTATAAATTATGTTTTGAAATAAAAATAATGCATATTGGTTCATACTTGTGAAGGGAGATATAGGAGTTTTATAAGAAAGACAACATAAAAGTAAACCAATTTAGGAGCAAGAGAGAGCACGCATAACAGATAATTAAAGTCCTATATAGTTCTAAAACTGATGGAAATCATCACACAACGTTAAAAGGATGCTGCCCTGATTCCTGGAAACTGATGATGATGTATGTTGTGCACCACAATTTTATAAAGAAACTGAAAAGAAAACTACCAAAAAGTTAGTCGAACCAACACATATAACAAACAAACAAGGCCAAAACACTGTTGGAGAAATTAATCTTGACCCATTAGAGTCTTTGACCCGTTAGCACATTTTAGAAGCATATGACCCATTAGTATAAGTTCTAATTAAAATAAATCGGTGTCACACTATTGTGACATAAATCCGATATGTAATAGATGGTAGTTAATGGCAGTTGGTGTTGGTTAAATTCCCGCCAAGTAACTGCCATAGCAGTTAGTTAGTTAACCGCCAAACCAGTGGGTATAAATACCATGTAAACTTTCATTTGTAATCAATTCAAGATTTCTGTTTTCATTGAAATCTCTCTCTCTCTTTTCTTACGTAAACACACACACACAAAGATTGTTCAACATTGTTTCAAATGGAACAATTTATTGATCCGAACATGTTCGATGCAATTTTCAACATGGCATCAGAGCCACGTTCCGGACCTGTGGAGAATGAAATACCGACAGCGAGTGTCGGAGACATTGGTGATCCCGTGGAAGGAAGAAGTTCGCCGGCGAGGAGCGCCGAGAGTACGACGAACGCATCAGTAGAAGACTTTGTGTTCGTAGAAGATATTGCAGCGGGACGGGTGAGACCAGATCATGTGAAAAGACTGGAGACACCAAAGATTTGCAGGATTTCCGATCAGATCGAGGGGATGTCGATTAGAGGATCGGGAGTCAGCGGCGAATCAGAAAAGTCCAGAGCAATACGTAGAAGTTGGAGTATAAGAGAGGGATTGGTAAATATGGCGAACGTACAGGGATTGAAAACCGATGTCGATAGATTGTGTGAGAAAGTACAGGCAACGAAAATGTCAAGCGAAGAAGAAGACTTGATTGTCGATAATCTGAATAGTCTGGCTAACATACCAGATAAGTATCTTCCTCCCAAAGCCCGTTTTAAACGAAAATACGGAAAGGAAAGGCTGTGTTCATACTGCAAGGAACCAGGCCACAACAAAGAAATTTGCCAACAAAGAATACGGGACTCAGAATTCATTCTGATGGGGACGGATCAACAAGACTGGGATGATATTTGGTTGGTAAGTTTGATCAAGAAACAACATGTAACCGGGTCAGAAAAATTGTTTGTGAAACTGGAAAGGACACCCGGTGTGGAGAAAAGAACAATAGAGGGAAAGAAGTTGTACATGAAGGGAATGGGCAATGTGGAAGTGATTTCGAGGGATGATATGTTCGTGATCGAGAACGTGTTCTTCGCTCCCTCATTTGACAAGAACATATTAAGTGCCGAGCAATTGTGTAATCAAGGTTTTGAAGTCACCTTTGACGGATCAAAGTGCTATTTGACAAGAGATATGGACGGAAACAGTGAAGGAACACCCTATGTACTCAATTCTGATGAAGAAAAAGAAATGAAATACTTTGAGGCCTTAGATGAAGAAATTGAAAAAAACATCCGTGGATTTGAAGCAAAAAAGGGAAAAGAGATACCATCATTTAGACCATGCGTGAGTAGTCTGAAAGAGTGTATGGTTTTCATGGATTTACTAAAGATTATGTACGTGGGAGCAATGGAAGAAGAAAAAATTAAGGAGGAGTTTGAAAATGCGGTAAAATGGTTCAACCGAAAGTATTTGAAACAGAAAAAGCCTTTTCCTGCAATAATGAATGGAAAAAAGGTGGATCTGTACAACCTTTACATGATCGTGCAAGTGTTTGGAGGCTACGAAGAAACGACAAGGAAAGGAGCATGGCCACACGTAGCATGCAGATTGGGTTATAGCGAGAAAATGGCTGGCTGTGTAGACATTACCTATCTGATTTATTTGGAATTAATGGAGTTCAAGTACAATGACTTCAAGAACAAGGAAAAGGAGACAGCAAGAGGAGAATGCAGCAGCAGTAATGAAAGAGGGCTGAAACGAATGCATGATGAAGGTTGGAATGATTGGAAACCAAAAAGGAAGAAGGTTCCTGCTGTTCGAGATTGGCCTGCGGGTTGCGGACCAGCGAAGTGAAGAAAGGAAGGCTTAAACGGTTCAAGATTAGGGGATAGTACTGTTGGAGAAATTAATCTTGACCCATTAGAGTCTTTGACCCGTTAGCACATTTTAGAAGCATATGACCCATTAGTATAAGTTCTAATTAAAATAAATCGGTGTCACACTATTGTGACATAAATCCGATATGTAATAGATGGTAGTTAATGGCAGTTGGTGTTGGTTAAATTCCCGCCAAGTAACTGCCATAGCAGTTAGTTAGTTAACCGCCAAACCAGTGGGTATAAATACCATGTAAACTTTCATTTGTAATCAATTCAAGATTTCTGTTTTCATTGAAATCTCTCTCTCTCTTTTCTTACGTAAACACACACACACAAAGATTGTTCAACATTGTTTCAAATGGAACAATTTATTGATCCGAACATGTTCGATGCAATTTTCAACAAACACAATGCTAAAACAGGTCCTTACACCATCTATCCCAAGTTAGGTCAGCACATTTACCCCTAAATTTCACCTATCACCAATTGATTTGATTTCACCCCAATCATCTTCTAGTGTCTCCCCTTCTCATCCCAGATGTCCACATAATTCATGTCTTACCTCACTTTTGAGCAACTGATAATGTAAAGTTCTTGAACTTGATGTAAGCAAAGAATTTAGATATGTGGGTAGCCCATATGAGGTAAGAACTTATTAATATGATTAGTGGAACACCTTACACGGCTGAGAAAATGTGCCATTTTTGGCTAGGTGTTTCGCTTCCAAAAGTTAAAGGATGAACAAGTGTTTCATCCTCCAAGATTTATAGAAAACAGGAATGCTAATTCTTATAAAAAGCTATGAATTTGACAATTACCTAACAACTTCCACCAAAAAATTCTAATATTTTACCTTAGTTTTACAGAAGGGGTTGCTAACAGTTGTTATATTCAACCCACCTGTAACCTGGAACACAAAATTAATATGTCTGTAGCTAGGTATGAAAGGCAAGGATAACACAACAAATTTATTGCTTTTCATGAATATTTGATAATTTCAAGTTTCTATTAGCCAACACTTTAAAGAAGGGAAACCCTGCAACGTTCGAAAAGTGAATCCGACTTGACCCGTTTTAATCCGAACCCACACTGATTTTTTTCTGTAATTTTTATTCTTTAAACTGTTAATGTTGTTTTATATTTATATTAACCAAACTATAAAACCCGAAGTTTGTTTTTGGTTTATGGTTTGGTTTGGGACCAACCAAGTTCTAAACAAATGGATCCTGTTTAAATCAATCTGGTTTTGCTAAATCAGTCTGTTTAAATTTGACACTTGAAATACCAGCTCTTGTTTGAACTTTATTTCTTATAGTGTTTACATGTGTGTGTGTTTGGAAGTCAGCGATTTCTTAATCACCAACTTTTGGCTTTACAATTCACCTTCACTAAAACCAACTGAATGTAATATGATTTAAAAAATAATTGCTAATATATGGTTGATAGGAGGTTGTTGTAGAACTCACTTGCATTGTTTGTGCTAGTATAGGAGTTGTTTAGAGGTTCTGTTTTATTTTATAAGTTTAAGGGCATGATTATGGCTGACACATCTGAGGCATTTTCTTAGTCAACTCTAGCAGGTATGTTGAATTTTTAGTATCTTATATGTGATTTTTTTTAATGGTTTAAGGTTTGTTTATCAGAAAAAAAGGAACTTAAGAAAATGGTCAAGGTGTTGAGACCAAGTAATCATAAAACTTGGGATTTCAAACCAGTACTTTGACTTTCAAAAATGTGTGCCTGGTTGCTTCATCCGATATGTGAATTGCTTCCAATAAATCATTATCCTGAATCAAAAGTTCAAGAATCATTATAAATTTCTTCAAGTTTAGTTCTTCTAGCTCATCTACATCAAGCATCAGACCTCAACTATGTAGCATTTTACATCAAATCTAGCAGAATGTTAATATCCAAAAATAAAGAACTAATCAGAACTCCAGATAGATTACTTGAGCACAAAAATAATAATCAAAAGGGAGGGTAGTACATAGGTACCTGCTTGATATCATGACGGTCAAAATCAGCACACTTAACAAAATATGGTGTCGAACACACTCCATGAACCTCTAACAGACAAAAACTTCATCCGGCAACCCAATCATTAATCAAGGGTTCATCAATTTTGGTGAAGTTCTCCATTTCTTGTTCAAATCATATATCTGCTTGCCAAATTACACACAGACAAAAAAGTTGAAGCTAAAAATATGCAGAAAGAAAACTCACTTGAATATATATTTCAGTCCTTCTAACCAAAAATTAACAACAATTAATTCACTATCTTGTTGTTTCTGTCCCTAACCCTAAACGAAGACCCCAAAACCAAAGAATTAAGGCTCCTATGAAGTTAAAAACAATTGTCATCTTAATCTATGAGTGAAATGATAAACCAATTTGACCTCAAATGAAGAAGAAATACGGTCGTTGCGTCTTTGCTATGAGCTACTTGTATCCATCGCCATGAAAACCACCGAAAAAACCGACGGAGGTCGCCGGTGCTAGCTGAGAACGAAATAAGTGCTCAATTACTACATGAGAACAATAGCTATAGAAAAACACAATTACCTCGGCACTACAGAAGATGAAGATGAACTTGCGTTTTGAGAAGAAGATGAACGTGTGTATTTATATTGGTCTGTGATTTCAATTTCCAAATTTGAATTGCAAGTTCAAATTGACCGCCCATTTCCATCAAATCTCTGCTCATCGTTGAAGGCGTGTACTTCTCTACAACCAAAAGGAACGATTTTGAAAGGGGTCTGCAACCAAATATCTGCAACCACCGACGAGAAAGAGAAAAGGGGTGTACAGTTGCTTCTGCTTGCTGTGGAAAGGGCTGTATATAGTTGGGAAGTAATTGACCTAGTTTTAACAAGCTTCTCAAGCTTGTACATTATGCAGGTAAAGAGGTACTTTCTTAGTAACAGATAAAGCAAGCCCTAAAGCAAATCTCGATGCTTCCTATGTACTTGTACATGATGCTTCCCATGTAGTACCTCTTAAAACTATAAGAGATTAAGAGATTAAAAAAGAGATGTATTATAATGTTATGTTTTTTTTTTTTTTTTTTTTTTGAACGGCAAATTTGGATCACTGAAGAGATGTATTATAATGTAGTAAAGATAAAGATATATATATATATATATATATATATATATATATATATATATATTGGATATATATTATACTAGATTAAATAATATTTGATATATTTAATATATATATATATATAGGGGAAAGTTATTGTACAAAGGGACAAAATCATGCGAAGCGTGCGAAGGAATCGCAGCCGGAGATTGAGAACAATAAAAACGATCTAATGGATAGGGTTGATACGCGCCAGAAAAATGGGGTACAGCTCATTAAAATTAGTAAAAAGGGTATCATTGTCTTTTCATGAACTAATCAAAATAGCGTGACAGCATAAAAAAACGCATAATATTCACACAACAAAGTCAATAAAAACAACGCACCTTTAATTATGTAAAAAATCACGCAGAAAATTAAACACTCACCTGTTTAATCACGCACCTTTAAAAAAGCAGATTTTTTTCTCACACACGTTATCATAATCACGCATACACGTTAAAAAACGCAAAAACGTATCAACATTAAAAAGATCAGAAACCTACATGCGTTAATTTTATAAAGTGTTTTTATTATATATTGCGTGTTTCGAAAATATGCATTAATTGTTCGTTTCTGCTTGCGTTATTTTTGTCTTTACACGCAACCACCCGAATTAATAATAATTTAAAAAAATATATGTAAAAAAATGAAAAGCCCTACATGAGTTATTATAACTAGAATTTATAATTAGCACTTACTTATACGGAAAAATTAACACAAAAGTAATCTTGTAATCACGAATCTATTAAAAATACAAAACAACATATTCAAAAAAAGAATAAAAAAAAAAAAAACTGAGAGATGTCTAAAACATCTTGATTTCTTCAACATAATCCTTTTGGTCTTTAAATTTCTTTGTAGTGCTATCCATCAACATACGAAGCATCTCATGAATTTCATGCTTCAACTGTAGTTGATCAACAATGTGCTCCGTAATAACACTCTGCATCTCACTGGGAGGGTGACCAGCAAAATCCTCAAGCATCCGTGTATAAGTTTCCATGCTATTGGTGGTAAGGCCGACCATCATTTCGAACGAACTATGCATAATGCGACCTTTCACTTCTTCTCTGTTGTAGAGATCTTCCACAACCTTTATCGCCTCAGGACATGTAGTGGAAATGTACTTGCATGAAGATGAAGACATTTTGAAGATTTAAAGATGTATAATGGAAAAAGAAAGATGATAAATTGATGAAAATAAAATTGTCTATGAAACTGGTAAAAAGGTAAAATACTTATAGCTAAGTGGACGGAAACAGAACAGACGCAAAAGAAAAAATTATAAAATTAAAAACACGTATTCCGTTTCTTTATTACACATAACTATAATTATAAATACACAGTTACCCATGTAAATTGCGTCCTTCCGTCTACTCAAAATACCAGATCATAACTCCCCATACCCCCGCCTCTCCCACTCCCTATAAAATAGGCACTTGATTCACTTTGAAGAAATCACGCAGCCCTCTGCAACTAATCACAGAGAACACATCATTTCCCAAAAACCGTCAAAACAACAAAAACCTTGCAAATGGCTTCGTCATCTTCACCACCATCTACATACTCTGCTGAAGATTTATTCATATAAAGGAAGTTGAAAAGGGAGATGATGATCGAATATCATAAGGAAAAGCACATGATAGAGGTTCTAAACAAAACCTTCGACACTCTACGAGAGATGATCGAAGAAAGAATTGAGATAAAAAAATCTATTCATCTTGCCGTATAGTGCTATTCGAGATTTGGTAATTTTGTTTATGTTAGACAGGACCACAACTGACATAGAACAAATGCACACAATTACCAAACTAGTCGGAGCCCTTCAAGCATCTACCGATTTTAAGAAGTCTTTTCTGAATAAATATAATAGTTTAGATTCTGCTTTGTATGTTCTTTGTAATTTTAATTAACTTTTTGTCAAAAACATATATTAAGAAATGGAGATTATCGTTCTTCGTCTATTATACTGTACAAAATAACACATGAAAAACAATAACGCAAAGGGTATTATGTTATAAACTTAGATAGCTAATAACACAAAATAAATCACGCAAAATACAAAAAACGCATGAAAAAAATAACGCAAAAATAATAACGCAAATGGTGTTCTGTTATAAAACTTAGTCAACTAAAAATGCAAAAAAAAAAAAAATAACGAAAAAGGTGTTCTGATATAAACTTAGGCAACTATTAATGCAAAAAAAATAAGCAAAAGGTGTTCTGTTATAAACTTAGACAACTAATAACGCAAAAAATAAAATCACACAAATACAAAAAACGCATGTAAATAAATAACGCAAAAGGTGTTCTGTTATAAACATAGGCACCTAAAAAACGCAAAAACATTACACAAAAATTCGGGAAGAGAAAAAGGGCGCTCTAAAAAAATTAAGTAAAAAACTCGCCGGTTTAAACACAGATGTCTAAAAAGACAAAAAAAACCCTTCATGTAAAACTCGGAACAACGCGTGTCCCGCTCTTCTCCCTTCGCACGCTTCGCACGGAAAATGCACTTTGTATTTGAACTTTCACCTACATATGTATATACATATCTATCTATCTATCTATATATATATATATATATATATATATCTAGTATTTGTGTGTCGGTGATTAAATCCTATTTATTTATCACTTGGTTGTTTCACGTTTTAATTAAATATGTATATTTAGATATATTATTGCTTCCGCTAACTCTGATTTAATTAATGTAATTAAATAAATATATAATTGTATCCGGTAATACAATTAGTAAACGGGTTTTAATATAGAATAGATTTACTACCCGTGACCCTAATACCACTTACAAATCTCAACAGAGGGGGTGGCTAATGTTGCTTAATTAGAGGAAAATTAGGGAATTACAGGAAAACCCGGTTTAAGCGTATCGCTTAGGGGCACCATATGCTCTAGGCGATACGCCTAGAGCCTCCCGTCTGGCAGCCCCTTTGACTTTTGTTGACCGCAACCCGTTTTGTCTGTTTTTTGCGTTTTTGGTCATGGTTTTCAACGTTTTCATTTTTAATTCACCATCATTTTTATCACATCGAATCCAATAAGATCATGTATCAACTTGCCACATAACAATTTACGATCATACAATTAAATTCACATATCAGTTTACACGTATTTCACGTCACATAGCAGTTTTCAGTTTATCACCAATGTTTCGAGACTCCGGCTTGTGTGTGATGTTTGTGAAGTGTTTTAACGCTACTAGACTCTTCTAATACCTTAATTGACATACTACGCCTAAATACGCGACTTCCTGTTTGCCGGTTTTATCAGTTTCTATCCGTTTCTAAGGCTCGGGTCCCACCCGAAGGGCCAGAATGTCACATCCTTCCCTCGTTAAACAAATTTCATCTCAAAAATTAAGATCACAACCCCGTTGCTAAGCGTGTAAGTTCCACAAGTTTTAACCGTTGCAACCTCATTGCAAGTAGTGAGAAATCAAGTTGCACCATTTTAGTCAACAGTAAAATAACGTTTCGCGCTTTACTCAACAGTAAAGACTAAGGTTTAACAGTTTACTCAACAGTAATAGATAAAAGTTTTCAGATTCTCATAAAATTTTTCAAGTTATCACATAAGTTTTCGGTTTTATCGCATCAGTTTTTCCAAGTTATCACATAAGTTTTCGGTTTTATCACATCAGTTTTCGGGTTATCACACCTAAGTTTCCAGGTTATCACATCATCCCTTCCTTTAAAGAAATTTTATCCTGAAATTTAAGGAGTAATTTCGGCCATCAGCACGGGTTGTCTAAATAAGTTTGGATATTTCCTCATCATCTGATCTTCGAGTTCCCTTGTAAACTCTGGTCCACGGTTCGAATTTCATCGAACCTTGGCGATCGGAATTTTGCTTTGCTTGAGCTGTTTAGTTTCTCGATCCATTATCTCTACTTACTCCTCTACGAAATGCATTTGCTCGTCAATCTCCAGCTCCTCAAGTGGAACTACGAGCGATTCGTCCGATAGACATTTCTTCAGATTAGATACATGGAGTACGTTATGCAGAGAACTTAGCTTCTCAGGAAGATTCAATCTATAAGAAACTGGACCAATGCATTCGACAATCCCGAACGGTCCAACGTATCTCGGATTTAGCTTTCCGCATTTCCCGAAACGGATAACTCCTTTCCAAGGTGAAACTTTGAGAAGAACACAGTCCCCCTTCTGAAATTTCAACGGCTTCCTACGCTTATCTGCGTAACTTTTCTGTCTATCACGAGCTGCTGCTAAGCAATATCGGATTTGAACGATTCTCTCGGTCGTCTCGTGAATAAGTTCAGGACTAGTAAGCTGACTGTCACCCACCTCTGCCCAGCAGATTGGTGACCTACATTTACATCCATATAGTGCCTAGCTCAAATGGCGCTGCTCCAGCACTTGTGTGATAACTGTTGTTATAGGAAAACTCCACCAATGGTAGGTGAGATTCCCAGCTGTTACCGAAATCTATCACACAGACTCTGAGCATGTCCTCCAACATTTGAATAGTCCTCTCACTCTGACTATCAGTCTGAGGATGATAAGACGTACTCATGTCGATCTGGGTTCCAAGTGCCTTCTGCAAGGACTTCCAAAAGTGCAAGGTGAATCGCGTATCTTAATCAGATAGAATAGTTAAAGGAACACCGTGATGTGACACAACTTCCTTCATGTATATACGAGCCAACTTATCCATATTATCAATCTCTCGAATTGGCAAGAAATGAGATGACTTTGTTAGTCGATCAACAATCACCCAGATCGTAACGCATTGACTCGGGGTCTTAGGCAATTTCGTTATGAAATCCATCATTATGTTCTCCCATTTCCATCCTGTAATCTTTGCCTGCTGCAGCCAACCTGACAGTTTCTGATACTCGATCTAGACTTCCGAACAAGTGAAACATTTGCGCACATAAGTGGCGATGTCAGGCTTCATCTTCGGCCACCAATAAACAGCCTTCAAATCGTTGTACATTTTATCTGAACCCGGATGTACAGAATACAGAGACTTATGAGCCTCATCCATGATTAGTTGTCTTAAATTTCCGTGTTGAGGAACCCATAGCCTCCCAGCAAAGTACTGAGCTCCACCCGATCGGATCTCAAATTGGTTGTCTAAACCACGCAAAAATCCAGATTCCAAGTTCTATTCTTTCAGCGCTTCAAGCTGAGCATTCCGTATCTGATCTGGCAAGCTTGAGTGAATTGTCCGATGATAGCTCCCAGTTCATCTGCTAATAGTGAGAAGGTACCATCCCATTCTCGACCATGTCCAGCCATTTGTTCTTAATTCATCGCATACAAAAATGATTAACATTCTGGTGTCCACCATTCAAGTATAGTATAAATATCAAATGACATATAGAACACATAACAAATTTAACTACAACATTAAATAAAATAAAACCACAACTGACTCGCAATTTCATTAAAATTTAAATCGAGTCCAAATTTTTACATGTCACATAAAAGCGTCTAAGATAAATACTATCTACTACTACTAGCAGATAACACAGGAACCCTCATCCCATGATCACCGAACCCTCACTCTCTTGGTCCTCCGGAGCCACAGGCTCTGGCACAGGTGTTGCTGGCATCTCCTGTGGTGCCAACGCTGCCTCTAGGGCCATGACTCTAGTCGCCATACGCTCATGCACCGCCAACAGATGCCGGATAGTCTCATTCTGAGATCCTATCATAGCCTTCAATCCGTAAATCTCATCACGCAGCAAAGTGCTACTATAGCATTGTTGATCGAGCCACCCCTCATCCCGACGACGTCTGACAGTAATATCGTCCACTCGACATGGCAGGGCGCGAAGTCCACCCTTCAATTTAGCCACGTCATCCACAACATGAAACATACACTCCTGGTGACGCGCAGAGTCCACCACCACGGCTGCAAAAGTACGCTTAGGTGGGAAAGCGAGTCCTGGTAGAGACGACGAAGTCCTCGTCCCTGGGGTAACACTGCCAACGGCTAGGGGCTACACACGATAGTTCCGGATGATATCCTTCATGTAGGCAGGATACGTCTCCGAGTTGTTGATGCTCAATGGCCTCCTTCTGATGGCCGAAAAGGCACGGACCGACTCCTCTGATGCTGAATCCAAGGGTCTCTTCCCCTTCACTCCAGCTGATGCTCCAACGTATGATGGGTTTGTCGACATGCCTGCAATATACATCCCGTGTATATTACAGTGAGTAGATACTTTTTGAATAACCGTCATTTAATTCAAAAAGGCACTAATAAAATGTATATGTGATATGATGATTTGATGATGTGATAAGATCAGAGATAGAAATAACAATATCACAGATGGTCAACATAGTATATACATATACTTATATATATATATATATATATATATATATATATATACATACATATATAGTAGCAAAATGGGCAAACCGTGTATATGTGCGTCTAAGTGTGTGTCTAACTCCCTTTAGCCATAGTTGGATTCTAATGCAATCCTATGTTCGCAATGACTGAGGGCTTAGATACCAATCTATCACACCCCGCCTAAAGACCACCCGCGTAAACAACGCAAGCGTGTGTGTAGGCGTGAGCCAGACTAGGATCCGAGTCGTCAAACACATCGAACATCTATATGCTCGACTCAACAACATAACTAAGTTTGTAAAACCGTTTATCAGAGTTTTAGAGTTTTCAAAGTTAAGCGGAAGCATCATAGCATAATTAAGTTAGGTTTCAGAGTAGCAGAAGCGACAAACAATAAAACAGGTTAAGTTGTCTTTTCGCCCAAGGCGACAAAGGATGTTAATTATTACAAACCATGCAATAGACACCATAAATGATACATAAAGTGCTCCTTAGCTGCTCATAAGGACCTGAGAAGAACATACTAAAAAGTTTCAACGCTAGGTTGGTGAGTTCATATGTTTAAACAGATAAATAACATTTATCAAAACAGTTCATTAACCAGTTACCCTCGTCGAGGCATAACCCTAGCAGGGAGTCTGTGACAACCCGTAAAAAATCCAAGGTCAAACCTGTTACTTTGACTATATATATGTACGTATATACATGTGCATGACTTGATTTAATAGTATTATTAGTAAACACTAGGCATGAAAACGTCCAACCTTGACAATTCCCACGTTTGTACTCGAAAAAAACATACCCGTAACAAAATGGAAATTCAACCATGTGATTGGTGAAATTTTAATAATAAAAAAAATAATACATAAAATGCCTTTTTATATTTTTTCTTGAAACGGTGTCGTAAGACGCCATACCGACACCCGACGAACACTTTAGTTGAATATTTTTTTAAAAACTATAGTTAGTTTTGACTACGTAAAGTATTCGAGCTTAAAACAATTTAAACAAATTATTTATTTTCTGAACGCGGTACGCGAGCAAATAAAATAAATAAAAGACGAAACTTCTAAATAATTAAATTTACGACTAAAATAATAACTTTTTATCAATATATAAGTCTCATAAATAGTTTAGAAACACATCCCGATCAAAACTCCAGAATGATTCAGTGTGATTAGCCCGTATGCCGAATTGGACCCAGTCCGGCCCAACACCGCGAAATAAACAAACCAAGCCCAAAAAATAAAGCCCAACATGTCACCCGACACTTTTAAGCTCAAAGATAATATTCCCGACTAATTTTAGTGAATAACGAATCGAACCGCGTGAAAATCGAAGAAAGCCTCGCATACCGGCCTGACACGAACTGTACCGGCCCGACACTCGTTCTCCACATTTTCCTCCTATTTACAGTCTCCATCAATTTTTAATTAACTATTTTATGATGACACTACATTTATATTGGTATATTTTATTTAAATAATTATGAAAAGTGTTAACTTTTATAAAAATTAACACCACATAAACCTCCTAACCACACCACCTAAACTATGGTTGGCTTTCCTAACAATCATTGGTTAAAAATCATAGATTTTTCCATCCCAAATGAGCACATGTGCTTATTCACTCAACCCCTCTCCAACACTCAACCTCTCATCCCCACTTCACCTTTAAAAACCCACCATAATAACACAACTCACTCATACCACCATCCTCCTTCTCCCCCCCCCCCTCTCGGTCGGCGCCTCCCACCGCCACCCTCTATGAAATTGGCGACCTCCCGAGCCCAAGGCACTCTCTCCTCCCTGTCGCGACCACCAACAACCAGGAACCACCACCATCACCCCAACCCCGTTGCCTATCCACCCTACTGCCACCACCATCATCATCACGAACCTCCACATCTATCGGCATCACCACCGCCTCTCATTTTCTTTTCTTTTGTGATGTTTCGAACACCACTTATAAAATACATCAAGCAAAAATGCTACATCAATGCGGATTGATCTGGGGCGTCCATCAAGATCATCCAACAGTCAGGATCTATGGTGTTTTCCGCCTATGGTGTTTTTTTCCCCCGAAAACGCCATAGGCGAAAACACCATAGATCTTGGCTGTTGGATGATCTTGATGGACGCCCCTGATCAATCCGCATTGATGTAGCGTTTTTGCTTGATGTAGCGTAACTCGACTCTCTCTATATATATAGAATCAGAATTTTTAAATTGAACCACCACCATCACCCCAACCCCGTAAAGGCCACTTTACCTTTCGGGTTAAACTTTTAAAACTCGATATTTTTCGATCGGGTCTATGGAGATATTCTCGCCTCTTTCGGTTCATCACCTAGCCTAGTGCTAGAGGTAAAAGTGTAAACTTTTCAATTTAATCATTTTCGTTGTTCGTTTTTTTTTATTTTTATAATCACCCAAAACGAGTCTGACACTTCATCCACTAAATATATAAAATGAACAAACCATACTAAATATTAAACTAATGTTAATATTTAAGAACTTGTGTCACAATATATATTTGACAATCGTTGTGAAGACTAAAAAAGATTATAGACCAAGCGATATAAAAACTGACTCGAGGACCGTCAAAATGACATGTTGGACTAAAAGTATATAAACGGATATATTTTGGACATAAAATATAAAGAATATATTATTGGGTATGTTGATTATAAAAATGTGTTTATTTTTATAAAACATATATATTTCAAAATACCGAGCGTTTGGACTCATAATTAATAACTAAGTGCTCGTATATTTAGATCTCATTTTTTTATAACTTAAAATAATTATTTAAAGCTATTACAACCCGGTAATATTTAAGGACTTAAATATGAGTTTTCATATTGTATTACTTAACGGAATACTTATATATATATATATATATATATATATATATATATATATATATATATATGTGTGTGTGTGTGTGTGTGTAATAAATCAATTCCAGACGTGAAACTTATATATTGTTACAAATATATTTTCCTAAAAGTGTTAAAACACATCACACAGATATCTCGTTCTAATATTTTATTATTTTCTAAATATAATTTAGAAAAATATTTGAGATAACATAAACATAATAGTATTTACGGAGTTAAATATTAATTATTATAACGATCACTTGTCAAATACTTGTATCTTATAGCGGCAGAGCCAACGACTGAATTTCTAAAAATATAAAGACTTATATTTTTCTAAAAACTTGAGAAAATTGAAACATATATCATTTCTATAAGTTATATATATATATATATATGTGTGTGTATTTGCATAAATATTTCTATGACTTATGTATAATTATTTGTCTATAATTATAAACTCGGACTTAAGTCTATATCGTGAACTTCAAATAATAAAATACTTTATTATTTGTCACAATGTTCGAAAATTGAATGAATATATATTTTCATAATCTTAAATAATTATTTTATTTATAATTATTTCTACAAGTTATATATTTATTCGACTATAAATATATTCATTAACCTAAATATTTATTTATATGATAAGTATTTCAAACGGGTTTTCCAAACAATACAAACATGAATGTTATGTCAAGACTCGACCATGATCGTTTGGGTAACTGAACTTTATCCAACTGAAACAGTACCTTAAAACTGTCTTATTATTTATTATTAGGACACTGTTTTACTTGCTTCATCCAACGCGATACAGTTTACATCATTATCTTGAATCAAGAGAGTTTCACGGCCCCTTTCTTTTAAAACTGTAAGTAATTATTACTCCTGAAGAAATGATGCTGATCGGCTAAACATGTTATCTAGGAAGAATAGAAGGCCCGAGATAAGTTACCTCAGAAAAACAGACTGCCCGAGATAACTTATGGTTACCTCGGAAGGTCATTTTACCTCGGAAGCCTATTTTACCTCGGGAGCACAGTTTTATCTCGGATAGTGGATACGCCCGGGTTAACTCAAGTTACCTCGGTAAGGCGAGTTATCTCGGACATCAACTTGACCTGCTCCACTTGTCTCTGACATATTTGATCTAGTTTCCCGCCATTCTCCTGACATGAAGCTGACACAATTATCTTCTAGCTAGTTTAATATTATTCCAGTTCATGTATCTTTACTTGACGATTGTGATGATCGTCAGAGAAATCAAGGGTTCTCCTGATTTCTTAGGGCACTATATATAGACACTTGTAACTATGCTTTAAACAAGCAAAGTGTGAATCACTCTGATATATACTTCGAAATCTACAAGTTGTAATCCAGTGCTCAGGATTATCCATATTATTGGTATACTTGTCTTATATTCGATTTCATATTACTTGACCTTAAACAGAGCATATGAATTAACTTGTTCCGCCTGGTTAATTCTAAAGTAAAACCTTGTAATTGGTTCAACTCTGTAACCAGAATTCAATCCTACAAGTGGTATCAGAGCCTTGGCTCGTGTTTTTAAAACTTGAAACTCAAATTAAGTTTTAAAACTCTGTTTTACCTACATACTCTGTTTTTAGTAAAAAGTCACTCTTTCCACTTTTTCATCCTTAATCATGGGAGAATCACGAAATAATAGTTCAAACAAACCACCATCATCCATGCCCGATGATTTTGATACTTGGAAATTACGAATGATAGGTTATCTTCATCATTCTGATTACAAAATGTGGAAATCTGTTATGTATGGCCCTATTGTCCCTATAGCAAAATTTGCTACTACACCAAGTGTAGATATAGTAAAGGTTGTTGTTGACTATTCCAATGACGACCACAAGTTGGTTGAGGGAGATTACAAAGCTTTATGGGCATTACAAGCAGCACTTCCAAGTTCTGTTCTCGTAGGTTTCAAAAACTGCAAAACTGCTTTCGATTTATGGAAAGCTTTAAATGAAATGTACGAAGGAACTGATGAGGTTAAAGAAAATAAGAAAGATGTTTAGAAACAAAGATATGAAAACTTTTCTCACAAAAATGGAGAAAGTATGAATGCTCAATATCTACGTTTTGTTCAACTTCTTGATGAATTACAGGGAAATGATGTGAAGATGGAAAATGGCGACGTGATCAGAAAATTTTTGAGATCACTTCCTGATGTCTGGACAGTATATACTGTAAGCATCAAGTATAACAAGGATCTAAAACTTTAAAGTTGAGTGAACTTCATGGAATGCTCAGTGCACATGAAATGGAAATCAATGAAAAATCTGGTACTTTGAACAAACCAGTGAACTTAACAATTCCAACATCTACTGCACTCATTACTGCTCATGAAGATAGAAGTCACTACAGTGAACAAGCTCCTTTGATCACATATCCTACGTCACCAAGAGGTAATGAAATCATGCCTCTCTTTTATAACAACTTTGCTCATATTGCAGATAACAATCAGAATGGGCTCACTAGATCAGATCTAGAATGCTTAGTGCTGATGATCTCGAAGAGATGGACATCAACACACAACTAGCAATGATCTCCTTACATGCAGTCGTGCACAAAGGTTCTACAAGAGAATAGGCAGAAAGCTCAATGGAGATAGAAATGTTCAAATTGGGTTTGACAAAAGCAAAGCCAAATGCTACAACTGTCACCAATTAGGACATTTTGCTAGGGAATGCAAGCAGCCCAGAAGAGAAAACACAAGCTAAAATGGAGGGAACAAGTATCAGAGACCTCACAATACATACACACCAGTTACCTATCCGTCACATGACATAGGTTCAAGAACAAAACCAGCAACACCAAGTGTATCAACTGAAGGTTGTGTTGATTGAGGGGAAATCATGCAAGAATTCTCTCTAATCAATCATGCTTTAATGGCAAAAGAAATCTCCTACTCTGCTGAGAACTCCTCTACTTCATCCATGGATACCTCTTCAAACTATGAGGTAAACACTGAAATCCCAAATGAAGTTCTTTCTCTTCTTTGTAAAACTGAATGTGTGGAGCAGATAGAAAATTATAGAAAACATAACTTTGAACTCATTGAGGAAATGGCAAGCCTAAAAGAGATTAGAGAATACTCTAGAAAGGTTGATATTGCTTACAATAATAAGGTTGAAGAACTAATCAAAAGTATTAGTGCACTAAAACATGAAAAATCCAATCTTATTACTCAAATCAAGGATCTGCTCTCTGAATTAGATTTTGCAAACAAAGAAAATGAGGAAATAAAATCTGTACTGAGTATCTGTGAAATAAAATTATTTGTTGCTACTGCTGACTATGAAAAATTACAAGCAAGTAGAGAAACACCTAAAAGAATGGCAAAGTCAGAAAACAACAGGAAATCATTTGAACAATGGAATTGGGTACAATAAACTCACTTATCCTGATTCATACACTGAATGTGTGAAAAAGGTTAGGAATGAAGAAACTAAGGTTCAACTTACACCTGATCCCATTATTAACACTAGAGAAGAAATTTCAAAATCCAGTGACATGTCTGAGTCAGAAACTGAAAAGGTGTCATTGATGTGTTGCAAACACATCTCATTTCTGGGGTCTTTTCTTTATATGTTTGAGTCAAATTGAGTCGGTTTTGCTTAGTTTTAGTTGCTTTTAGTCTAATGTAGTCCTTGAGTCTTTTATTTATGCTCTTGGTAAGTTTTGCAGGAGTTTGATGAATTCCCGAGGCCACGAGAGAAAGTAAGAAAGAGTAGAAGAAAAGAAGAAGTGCTGAACAAGCAGTCCTAGGCGTATCGCCTGGGATTTGATGAGTAATAAGCGATACGTGAGAAGGTGGCAGTCAACAAAAGTCAAAGTCGGTTAAACCCGACTATTTTGTCATGTAACGAGCTCTAGGCGTATCGCCTACCAAGTGGTCACCTCCAAGCGATACGCTTGGAGGTCTAAAACCCGCAAAAAGAGGTTTCGTGATATAAATTCGATTTTAGGGTTTCAATTCGTCATTCTGTACCTGTGTTCGACCAGAGAGAGGCTGAGAGGCGATTTTTGAAGGCAGAGAAGGTGGAATCAAGTGGAGATCGATCCGAGAACTTAAAGTCAATCAATTTCGCAATCCGGTTTCGTTCTTGATCCTTGTTTCTTGTATTCATTTAGTCCACAACTATGTTTCTAGTTAAAGTTTCCGACTTTGTCTGTGATTTTGCTTTGACCATGGTGGTTGGCTAAATTGATATTACCACCTAGACCATTGTGATGAATTTTTAGTATTTATTATCGTATTTGACCTTTGGCAATTTGATTGATGTTGTTTTCTATTAAACTCCATTGATTTGCTGTGATGATGCGTTTATGTGCTTGAATTAAGTTTCTAGTCATTAGTTAAACCTTGCTTTGCTTGCGGACGTCTTCCGGTTTGGGTAAAGTCACTAACTTGTAGGGTTAAACTTGCAATTTAATGTGATTGCTTTATTGTGGTCATAGGTTTAGGTGATGATTGGTTACTTGACTCTTTTGTGTTGCTAGCTAAATAGACTTAAAAGGGTGATAGCTATTGGGTAGTCGGGTTGGTTAATTACTTAGGATCGAGTTGTCCCAAAAGGAAATTCCCTAGGTTAGTTGTCTAACTTGCTATTCCGAGTCGTTACAGTTGGTTAATGGTAGCTCCTGTTAGCCTAGGGTGCCTTAGATTAGATTCGAGGGTGGTTAGGTTTAGCTGAGGTAGGAAGTACCCAAAAGGTGAACTCCTGTTCGGGCGTTAGAAACAATTACTAGGAAGGACTTAAAAGGTGAACTAGGCTCCATCAGAATTATCAAGGTCAGGTTCGGTTATAAGTATTAATTGGGATTCCAGGTCTAGGTGGTGTCTTCTCGCATTTGATATTTTTCTCAAGGTTTGTCTTGCTGTCGAGCGTTAGTGTTAGTTGAGTTAGTTAGTTAAGTTAATTCCTAAATTCCAAAACCCAAATCCAATTCTCAAATTTTCCATTCCTTAGGTCCTAGGTTAGTTTTGTCTATAGAGTGTCTCTAGGGTTCGATATTCCCGGTCTTGCCTTAGCTTAGCTACAATCCGATAGGTACACTTGCCTTAGGGTTCGGTTTAGTTTAGGTATTTTCGGTAAAATTAGGTGTGTCTAGGTCTAGTTTAGGTCTAGGTTTTATAGGTATTTTTAGTGTAGTTCCGAACACATCAAGTTTTTGGCGCCGTTGCCGGGGACACTTGGCGATAGCAAGATTAACTTAGGTCGTTGTGAGGAAATTTTTAGTCTTTTAGGGTTTTTCCGTGTCTAGAGTCTTAGGATTTTCAGCTTTTGAGTCTAGATTTTTAGGTTTAATTTTTCTAAGTTTTATTCGAGTCGTTCCACCGTTTTATGGCACACACCCGTTCGCGAGGTCCACCTGAGCTTTCACCACTTTCTGATCCCGACGCGTACATTCGTGAACGGTTCTGCAGACTTCGCGCGGAACTCGAGGCATTCATTCTTTCCACCACTCATTCGAAGCCATCCACCTCTTCCACACAAACCTCACGCGACACCAAACCCATTCCATTCCCCGATCTGACCACCATGGCGGCCCGTCGCACCGTCCACGAGCAGGCCAGCGCCGGCATTAACGACGCTCGGTTTGTCATTGCCCAGCCCAACATTGCCAACACCAATAATTGGCAAGTTCCGTCTCACGTAATCAATGCGCTCACTAATTCTATCCAGTTCCACGGACGTGAAGACGAAGATGCACCGACGCACATTTCGCGCTTTATGCGTATTTGCAACACGTTCGGACTTACGGGAGTCGCGAACGATACTATCTATCTGCGCTTGTTTCTGTTCTCCCTTACGTCTCGAGCCGCCGAGTGGCTCGAGACGCTTCCGCCTAACTCGATCGCCACCTGGGATGATCTGATGTTAAAATTCCTGAAAAAGTATCATCCTCCAGCCAAGGATGCACGTACTCGGGAGGAAATCCATTCCTTCAAAATGGACCCCGATGAGCCTTATTCAGTCGCATACGAGCGATTCAATACCCTTCTGAGCAAGTGTCCGCAACACGGGTTGACGGACTGGGTGATCATAGAAAAGTTCTATAATGGACTTCCTTATCATGTTCAGAAGGATTTCAATATCTCAGTTGGAGGGCATATGATGGAAAAGCTCACTGTGGACGAATGCAAATCATTATTCGAGAGCTTTTCACTTGCTGAATAGCAGGCACCCGGAGGTCGGAGAGCCACCTTGGCCCCGACTAGATCACTTGCACCATCTACATCTACCCGGAGTGTCAGTCACATTGGCTCAGAGACTATGACGCCTAAGGAGTTAGAAAACATCTATAGGACTTTAGAAGAAATCAAACTCCACATCAAAGCCAAAGGTGAGCTGTGTAGAGGCACTCACGACACCCGAGACTGCCCACTTGCTCCCGCTGAGCAAGTTGATTATATTAAAAACCGAAACCAGTTCGGTAATTCTTTTCAGTCCGGGTGGAGGAGTGGCCAGAATTCAGGATGGCGAGAGGGAGGAAACCCATCAGGTTTTTCGTCAAGAAATAATCATGGTGGAGGAGATGACGGGTCTAGTCTAAGAGAGATGAGGGAGTTGATAGCTAACCAGACCCAGATCCTGGCACAGATGAATGCGCGAGATGAAGCTACCCAGAAGAAGCTTATGGAGCATGACACGTTACTAAGGAATCAGCAAGCTTCTTTCTTGGACTTACAGCGTTCGGTGGGTGACATCGCCAAGCAAATTAAAGAGCTCAATTCCCGTGGGGGTCAATTTTCTGGTAGTACTTACAAAAACCCCCAATGCCAATGTTAATGCCATTACTACTAGGAGCGGGAGAGTTGTTTAGGGACCATCACCGGCGGTAGTTGAGGAGGAACCGGTTGATGAGGAGTTGGAGCTAGAGACGCCTGACGGGAGGGTGCACCCGAGCATAACGCCAGCAAGTACCGCACCAAACGTCGAGGCTGAAGTAGTTAGGAAGCCGCCGGCTGGAGAGAAGCCGTTGAAGTGGGAAGTGGCCAAGGAGAAGAAGAGGGTGCAATTCGCGAGTAAACCGATCACAGAGGACGACCTGAAACATGTGCCCTACCCTGAGAGATTGATCCAGCAAAAGAATGCGCGTGAATATGGGCAGTTTCTAGAGCTTCTGAAGCAACTTAGGATTACATTACCATTCACTGATGTTATAAAACAAATGCCTAAGTATGCTAAATTTTTAAAAGACATGTTGACAAATAAAAAGAAGCTTGAAATTTTTTCTGATGTTACACTTGATGCCCAATGCTCCGCAATAGTACAGAATAAATTACCCGAGAAGCTTAATGATCCAGGGACCTTTACAATTCCTTGCTCTTTTGGTGATTCTTCTGTTACACGTGCTTTAGCTGATTTAGGTGCTTCTATCAATGTCATGCCTTTTTCTGTTTTTCAGCATCTAGGATTAGGCGAATTAGAGCCGACTAGGATGACAATTTCTTTAGCAGATAGGTCAGTAGTTAGGCCCAAAGGAATAGTGAAAAATGTACTTGTTCAAGTTGATAAATTTTTGTTCCCTATAGACTTTGTGGTAGTTGACAGTGCGTATGATGCTAGCTGCCCTTTGATTTTAGGAAGGCCTTTCCTTAGGACCGTCCGGGCGTTAGTTGATGTTTTTGCGGGCACCATCACGTTGGGGGTTGATCATGAGAGTGTTATGTTCAAGGTGGGTAGACAGAGGATAGTGGCATCGAATATGTGTGTTTGATAGGTACTTTGATGTCATTCATAGACCTAGTGGTGGTAGGTAATCGGTTAGAGGATGAAGAGGTTGAGGAGCATGAGTGTGAAGAGAACACCGGGGGGTTAGTCGAACTAGTTGACACAATTGAGATTTTTGACCCATTAGTGAAACCCGGTGAGGTAGTTGAGGAAGTGGTTGGAGAGATTGTGATAGAGGATAAGTGTGGGGAAGATCTCGGGGGGTTAGAGGAGTTAGTTGATAAAACTGAGAATTTTGACCCGTTAGGAGAACCCGAGGTTGAATTAGTGGTTAGAGAGAAGTTGGAAGTTGAAGAGGTAGTTAGAAAGACCACACTTGGTGATCTAGGTGTTTTGAGTGATGATATAGGATTAAGGCCAAGTGTGGGGAAGTTAAAGGGGGTTGTTAGTAAAAATGACCCGAATTTGAGTTTTCTAGAGAAAATTAAGTTTCTACCGGGTCGGTTTAAGCATTGGAAGGTTAAGATGTCGTTGGAGTTTTTATGGTTTAGAAAGTTGATAGGTGGTTGGGAGGATGAGAACCGGGAGAAAACATGTAATTATGCGGTTAAGGATGTGAAATCGAAACCTCCAGATGGTTTGGGAGGTTGCTTGTTCATTTTGTGCTGAATGCTTTAGTGCCCGGTTTGTGTATTATGTAGTTGTGTCTTTTGATTTTCTGCATTTTTAGTTTTTGTGCTTTTTGCGTCTTTTCTGTTTTTGTGTTTTTCGGTGTTTGCAGGTGGTTCGAGAGACTCAAAATGTGGAAACGAAAAATGAGGAGGTCCGAGTGAGTTTTGCAGGTCTAAAGTGCAGGATTGGCTGGAAAATTCGACTAAGGCACCTGGAGAAGAAAAAGAGAGATAGAAAAATTTTTGAGGGCCAAAATTCCGAAAAGTCTCTGGAAATCACGTTCCAGGCGTATCGCCTGGAGGTTTGGCAGGTGTAGGCGATACGCCTGGAGAGGTGCCTACCTGCCGGTTCTTTGAGGTTCTCGCGTGTCGCGCAGTCTGAGCAGTCATCCCTAGCAATACGCGAGGGGGTCGTCGACCAGGTATGTTTTCGAGTTTTCAATTTTTGATATTTCGGGGTGGTGAGTTTTCGTTTTTCCAGGTAAACACCATTTCAACTTAGTTTTAATATTATTTTATTTCATCCTTTGTTTATATTTTTGTGATTTTCTTTTTCGTAATTGTTACTAATGTTTCGGTCGAGTCGAGTCGTTTGTTTTGTGTTTGTGTTATACAGGTCCGATGATATTCGCACTTTGGAATGCTCATTACGTTTCAATAGAGGACCTTCGGTTACGAGCTTGCCTGCCATTCATCTAAATCATTAATCAGGGGAGTCCGTTCCGTTTTATTTTTCTGTTATTCTCGTTTGCATTTTTAGTTTTTGTTCGTGTGTTTATTTTTATTTCTGCTTTGTTTTGTTTCCATTCCACATTGGGGACAATGTGTCGTTTAAGTGTGGGGATGGGAGGACTTGCGTCTTGTGTCTCTTTGTTTTGTTTTTAGCGTGTCTTTACATTAGTGTGAAAAAATAAAAATAAAAATTGTTCAAAATGTCTGAGATTTTGGCTGCAAGTACATGGGAAATGATAGTACAATCAGGCTTTGGTTTTCTACTTTTGTGCTTAAATGTTAAATAAATAAATAAAAGCTGAAAACATTGTCGGTTAGTGATGTATTGGTAGGCCCAGCCGACTTAAAAAGCTTAAATATCCTAATTGTGTCAAAAATTGGAATTTAATGTGTATAAGATCAGGATATTTAGTGGGTTCCCGCCTTAGATTGAAACGATGATGCTGAAACTGTCAAAAATAGAAGATAGGTACCTTAATATTTAAAGATAGACTTGTCTCTAAAGCAATAAGCACGCCTCTGTCTTTTTATGAAAATAAATCCGACTTTGGTGGCGCTTCCATGGAAAAAAAAATCCATATTACATTTCTATTTCTGCATGAGCTGAGCTAAATACCCTATGTGCTACCCATCGGGTTCACTCTCAGTGGATGCTCCTCTAGGTGAAGCTCGTAAAAAAATAAATATAAAGCTCAAAAATAGCAGACCATTCATCCATTATTCCACCATTTAGAGACAAGTATATAATTAAATATTAGGGTAGGAGAACCTAAATGGTTTAAGCCTGTGCCTTGAAATCTTGAGATGGACTTAGGCAAAGTTGTGATATTTGAGTGTGGGATCCATTAGGTTGAATGGTTAGGTAAAAAGAATGAGCAATGACACTTTTGGGGGCTATAAAGGTTGGTGATTGGGTTTAATCGGATCGAAATAATGATAATTGCTACCGGAGTGTAAGTAAGCTATGTCAAATATAAAAATTGGAAATTTTAAGTTGTTAGAATCCAAAGGCCTGGTTATGATTCCATTGCAGCATTTTTCGAGGACGAAAAAAGAGTCAGTGTGGGGATGTTTTATGTGTTGCAAACACATCTCATTTCTGGGGTCTTTTCTTTATATGTTTGAGTCAAATTGAGTCGGTTTTGCTTAGTTTTAGTTGCTTTTAGTCCAATGTAGTCCTTGAGTCTTTTATTTATGCTCTTGGTAAGTTTTGCAGGAGTTTGATGAATTCCCGAGGCCACGAGAGAAAGTTGGAAAGAGTAGAAGAAAAGAAGAAGTGCTGAACAAGCAGTCCCAGGCGTATCGCCTGGGATTTGATGAGTGATAAGCGATACGCGAGAAGGTGGCAGTCAACAAAAGTCAAAGTCGGTTAAACCCGACTATTTTGTCGTGTAACGAGCTCTAGGCGTATTGCCTACCAAGTGGTCACCTCCAAGCGATACGCTTGGAGGTCTAAAACCCGCAAAAAGAGGTTTCGTGATATAAATTCGATTTTAGGGTTTCAATTCGTCATTATGCACCTGTGTTCGACCAGAGAGAGGCTGAGTGGCGATTTTTGAAGGCAGAGAAGGTGGAATCAAGTGGAGATCGATCCAAGAACTTAAAGTCAATCAATTTCGCAATCCAGTTTCGTTCTTGATCCTTGTTTCTTGTATTCATCTAGTCCACAACTATGTTTCTAGTTAAAGTTTCCGACTTTATCTGTGATTTTGCTTTGACCATGGTGGTTGGCTAAATTAATATCACCACCTAGACCATTGTGATGACTTTTTAGTATTTACTATCGTATTTCACCTTTGGCAATTTGATTGATGTTGTTTTCTATTAAACTCCATTGATTTGCTGTGATGATGCGTTTATGTGCTTGAATTAGGTTTCTAGTCATTAGTTAAACCTTGCTTTGCTTGCGGACGTCTTCCGGTTTGGGTAAAGTCATTAACTTGTAGGGTTAAACTTGCAATTTAATGTGATTGCTTTATTGTGGTCATAGGTTTAGGTGATGATTGGTTACTTGACTCTTGTGTGTTGCTAGCTAAATAGACTTAAAAGGGTGATAGCTATTGGGTAGTCGGGTTGGTTAATTACTTAGGATCGAGTTGTCCCAAAAGGAAATTCCCTAGGTTAGTTGTCTAACTTGCTATTCCGAGTTGTTGCAGTTGGTTAATGGTAGCTCCTGTTAGCCTAGGGTGCCTTAGATTAGATTCGAGGGTGGTTAGGTTTAGCTGAGGTAGGAAGTACCCAAAAGGTGAACTCATGTTCGGGCGTTAGAAACAATTACTAGGAAGGACTTAAAAGGGGAACTAGGCTCCATCAGAATTGTCAAGGTCAGGTTCGGTTATAAGTATTAATTGGGATTCCAGGTCTAGGCGGTGTCTTCTCGCATTTGATAGTTTTCTCAAGGTTTGTCTTGCTGTCGAGCGTTAGTGTTAGTTGAGTTAGTTAGTTAAGTTAATTCCTAAATTCCAAAACCCAAATCCAATTCTCAAATTTTCCATTCCTTAGGTCCTAGGTTAGTTTTGTCTATAGAGTGTCTCCAGGGTTCGATATTCCCGGTCTTGCCTTAGCTTAGCTACAATCCGATAGGTACACTTGCCTTAGGGTTCGGTTTAGTTTAGGTATTTTCGGTAAACTTAGGTGTGTCTAGGGCTAGTTTAGGTCTAGGTTTTTATAGGTATTTTTAGTGTAGTTCCGAACACATCAGTCATCTGTAGCTACTGTCTCAATTGAGCCTCAGATTCACAGCACGCTTGTTAAAAACAAGAAAACTCTCTGGAAAATAAAAGACATCAAAGAAACTGAACCTTGCTTCGAGCAAAATTCTTCAAATGAGAAAACACCTTCAGTCTCAAAATTTTCTATATTTAAAACGATAAAGGAATGTTTGATATGTGGAAAAATTGGTCACATTGCTATCAATTGTTTTCACATTCCTTTTTTTTTTATAAATTTAGTCAAGCTGTCAAAAGTCAAAATGTTAAAAAAGGGGGAACAAAATCTGAATTTATTTGTAAAAGTTTTGAAAAAGTCAGTTCCGAAGATGCAAAAAGTCAAAATGAATATTATTCGGAACAGACAAAATCAAACAATCATAGATTTAAAAAATTCAACAGTCATGACTTTGAAAAATCCGAACAGCTTCATGTTACTAAAACTCAGAATAAACAAAAACCTAGGAGTACTTATGCTCCTGAAGAAAAAAAAAACTTGATTCTGAGATAAAAATTATCTCGGAAGGCAAAATTCACGATCCCGAGGTAAAAATTACCTCGGAGGGACAAATACACTCTGGAAAGCAACAAAATGAAAGAAAAGGAGCACCCGAGATAAAAGGTATCTCGGGAGGCAAAACTTTTGCACCCGAGGTAAAAGTTACCTCGGACAACAAAAGTTACTCCGGAAAGAACTCCAGGAATGTAAACAACACTTTTTGTCCTAATCAAAACAAAATTGTTTCAAGAAATCAAAAGAAACAAGTATTTCCGAGAAAATCCTCAAATTCATATTCAACAGGTAGTGATCCTACAAATTTCAAATTGAAACTCTCTGAAACATCAAAAGAAATGTAACAAAAGGAATATAGATCACGAAGGGATGTAACAAAACAAAAAGACAAAGACTCTCAGTCTAAAACAAACTCATTTTCTATTTCCCAAAACAGTCAAAATTCTTCATCCAATGATAAAGGAGAGTCTTCAAAAACTGAAGAATTGACTCAAACACTTGTGCTCAGAGAGTACAAGTACAATGACGCAATGGGAAGACCCAAGACCACAAAGGCTTGGGTCTCCCTCAGAAATTAACTCATACTTTGTCTTAACATGTACATAACACATCCAATAAATCTCAGAACAGCATCTAGGTTGTAGATAGTGGGTGTTCTTGCCACATGACAGGAAATAAAGAATTACCGAAAAATACAAAAAGAGTTAATGGAGGACCAGTTGCTTTTTGAAGCACTGAGGGAAAAATTTCTGGACAAGGTACAGTTAGCAATGGGAAGCTTACCTTTGATAAGGTAAATTTTGTTGATGTTCTTAATTTCAATCTTCTAAGTGTCTCACAAATGTGTGACAAGAAGTTGAATGTCCTGTTTAATGAAAAAGAAGCTATCATCCTTAAACCAGGTATCAAAATTTCTGATGAAATGATCTTGGTTAAAGCACCTAGAAAGGATGGTCTATATACTCTGGATATGGCACATACAACATCTAAGGTTGGTATCACCAGCCTTATATCCAAGGCTTCTATAGATGAATCAAATTTATAGCATAGAAGATTAGGTCGTGTGAATTTTAAAACTATGAACAAACTGGTAAAATTTGATTTGGTCAAAGGTTTACCAAATAAAACATTCACATGTAATGAAAAATGTATTGCTTGTCTAAAAGGAAAGCAACACAAATCTTCTCACAGGCCTAAATTGAAAAGCTCTATATCAAGTCCTTTAGAATTGCTACATATGGACTTAGGACTTATTTGGTCCTACAAGAGTAAAGAGCTTAGGGAAAAACTCTTACTGTTTTGTAATAACTGATGATTTTTTAAGATACACCTGGGTATTCTTTCTTACAACCAAAGATGAAACCTTAGAGATTTTAATAGCACTATTCACTCAGCTTGAAAATCAGTCTAATTTAATAGTCAAAACAATAAGAAGTGACAATGGTCCAGAGTTTAAAAATCATGTGTTAAACTCTTTCTGTGAAGAAAAAGGAATTGCTAGACAATTCAGTGCAGCTAGAACTCCTTAGCAAAATGGTGTTGCTGAGAGAAAAAATAGAACCATAATTGAGGCTGCAAGATCTATGTTGGCTGAATCAAAATTACCTGTAACATTTTGGGGTGAAGCAGTAAACACTGCATGCTATGTACAAAACAGGATTTTGATTGTAAAAGGTCAAAACAAGACACCTTATGATATTTGGAGAAGAAGAAAACCTAACATACATTTTCTTAAATCATTTGGTTGTCCTGTAACAATACTGATAACCAATGAACAACTGTTAAAATTTGCTGAAAAAGCATACAGAGTATATAACACCAGTTATAAAATTACCTGTAACATTTTGGGATACTCTAGTGTCTCTAAGGCATACAGAGTATATAACACTAGTTATAAAATTATTGAAGAAACCATAAATGTGGTATTTAATGAAAGTCAAAGAACAATTTTAGAACTGAGCCCTCATGGTTATTTGATATTGATTCACTAACCACTGCTTTCAATGTAACTATTGATAAGCATCTTAGTGAAAATGTGCAGACAGAAGATCTTCAAAATATTACAAATGGCACGTTCAAAGGTGTTGACCCTCCATTCTTCTCATCTGTCAGCACAAAACCTTATGTCTCAGCAACCAGTTTCAACCTAACTCCAGGAAATGTTATTCAATTCAATTGTGAAGGAACACCTATTCCTCAGATTGCAATTGAATGAGAACAATCAGCTGAAAATCATCTGGTAACTTATCAAGACACTGCTATAAGTCTTGAAAACTCAAGAAACAAATATGATTTGAACAAACAATCACAGGCTTCAATAGAAAATCAGATAGGTAGTAGCAACTCAGCCTCCATTTTACTTGAAGGCTTAAGCTCACCTACTCCCACTGATGATAGTAATGAAGAAATCAATGAGCCTGTTGCCTAAAAAATTCAAGATGTTCAAGAATAACCTTCTTCAACAGAAATACCAGAATTAGTGCTTATGAATGAGTTTACTCCATTAAACCTTTCTGAGCCTAATTTTCATCATGAATTCCACCTACTTACAACTCTAGAATTTTGAAAAATCATCCTCTAGAGAATGTTATAGGAGAAGTGGAAGCACCTGTACTTACAAGAAGCAAATCAACTGATGCAAAAATCTGTCAACATGCATGCTTCTTGTCACAGGAGCAACCAAAGAAAATAAATGAAGCTTTAAGAGAAAACAGTTGGACTGAAGCCATGTAAAAAGATCTGCATCAAATCAACAAACAAAAAGTATGGGAATTAGTGGATCTACCAAAGAATGCACCACCACCAATTGGAACTAAATGGGTTTTTAGAAACAAGAAGGATGAAAGGGGCATTGTAGTAAAAAACAAGGCAAGGTTAGTGGTTCAAGGCTTTGCTCAAGAAGAAGGAATAGATTATGATGAAGTTTTTGCACCAGTAGCAAGAATAGAAGCAATTAGGATATTTTTAGCCTATGCTGCTTACAAAAACTTCCATGTCTACCAAATGGATGTCAAAAGTGCTTTTCTGTATGGATTACTAAATGAAGAAGTATATGTGTGTCAACCACCTGGGTTTGAAGATCCTCATCATCCAAACAAGGTGTGCAAACTGATAAAAGCTCTGTATTGTCTTAAACAGGCACCAAGAACCTGGTATGAGACTCTCTCTTGGTATCTGACTAAACATGGATAAAAAAGAGGAGCTATTGACAAAACTCTCTTCATTAGAATAGTTGGTAAGGATCCTTTAATGGTCCAAATTTATGTGGATGATATCATCTTTGGTTCAACAAAAGATGGTCTCTGTAAGGAGTCTGAAGCCCTAATGCAAGCAAAAATTGAAATGAGCTCAATGGGTGAACTCACTTTCTTTCTAGGTCTTCAAGTAAGGCAAACAAAAGAAGGCATTTTCCTGAATTAATCAAAATATATTCAGGATATGCTAAAGAGGTTTGACATGCTGTCATCCTCCACTACTAAAACTCCTATATCAACCTCACACAAGTTAACTTCTGATGTAACTGGTGAACCTGTTGATGAGCATAAATATAGGGCCATGATTGGTTCCCTTATGTATCTTACAGCAAGCAGACCTGATATCATGTTTAGTGTTTGCTTATGTGCTAGATATCAGGCTGGACCAGAGGAATCACACTTAAATGCTGTGAAAATAATTTTTAGATACCTCAAAGGATAACCAAAGCTTGGTTATGGTATTCTAAAAATAAAGACTTCAATTTGAAGGCTTTCACAGACAGTGACTATGGATGATGCAATCTTGACAAAAAGTCAACATCTGGTGGATGTCAACTTTTAGGAGATAGACTTGTATCATGGCAATGCAAAAAGTTGACATGTGTTTCAACTTCTACAGCAGAAGCAGAATACATTGTAGCTTCAGCATGGTGTGGCCAGGTACTTTGGATACAAAATCAGATGATGGACTATGGCATCAACTTCATGGAAACTCCTATGTATGTTGACAACACAAGTGCCATCAGCATTACTAACAATCCTGTCAAACATTAAAAAACAAAGTACATTGAGATCAGGTATCACTTTATTAGAGATTGTGTTGAAAAGAAATTAATCAAACTCCATCATGTTCCAACTGAACATCAATTGGCTGACTTATTCACGATGAGGCTAGATTTTTCTACCTTATCACATCCATAGGAATGATGAATTTTGATTAAAATTTCAAATCTGATAAAATAAATTTCTCTTCTCTTGAAATAAAAGGAATCACAAATTTTTGTCAAAGTACTACCGAGATAATCTCACTCGAGATAACTCACTCAAGATAACCTCTTCCGAGATAACTCAAATTACCAAAAAAAAAAATATCTCACTTATTTATATCGGATGACAAAATCTCACCCAAAATAACTTCAACCGAAATAACTAAAATTACAAAGGAAAATTTATCTCACCCGAGATAACTATACCCGAGGTAACATTACTTATATCGGATGATGTCATCTCTCCGAGATAATCTCACCAGGTCACTTAAAAGACATTAAAAGAGTTATCTCTGATGAATACCTCGTCCGAGGTAACTTCACTCGAGATTAAAAAAATTACCTAGGTCATTGGTAAAAATTATCTTCCGAGATAAGGTTTTACTAATTACTTAAGAAAAAGATAATCTTCTTAAAATATTTGTCGCAAGTTGTCCGATGGGACAACCGTAGGTCCAACAAGAAGATGCCACGTCAACCCACCTTTTTCTCTTTTACCAGACCCACTTGTGCTTTTTACAATAACCGTTCCTTCCACATCCCTAATTTAATGCGACAAGCAGTAACCTAGAACCCACGATCCAACAAATTAACTGCAGCAGTTACTCACCTTTACTCCCATATACTTCCAAACTCTCACTTTTCTCCACTACCTGCTCATACTTCTCCGATTTTGTTCATCTTCAAACAAACATCAAACAAATGGCACCGAAAGCTAAGAAAGGGGAATCACCGTCCGATGCGAATGCCCTATTCCATGCTGACCACAATACAATTGCTCTACTGTCGAAAACAGAGAAGAGCTCTGTGTTTCATGAAATGATTGATTTTCTGAAAGCATCACACATATGCTACGCACTTATAGTTTATCCAAATATTTCTGAAGTTGTGATTACAGAATTTTGGAAAAATGCCTCAAGAACAAAAACTACTGAAGGAGTGTATGAAGTACACTCAAAGGTTCAAGGTCACGAGGTAACAATTACTGAAAAAGTCATCCGAACACATCTGAAGTTCAATGACCAAGGAGGATACAAAGAGGTGCCCTCCTCTGAATATCTTGCAACCTTAAGGGCTGTAGGGTATGGGGGATTAGACAAAAAATTAAAGAAATTGCAACTGCCATTCAACTGGAGATTTCTTGCACACGTGATCTTGGCAAATTTATCATCAAAGAAGAGTGTTGATGAACTCTCTTCAGTTCAGGCCTCAGCTTTTCATGCTTTGGTACAAAATCAAAATTTTAATTTTTCTAGAATGGTGCTGGATGGGACGGTAGATAATTTAAAACCTAAAAATGCTCACTTCTTTCATATGTATCCCAGGTTTTTGCAGCACATTCTAAGGCATTTGATACCCAACTTAAAAATATCAGATAAAATTTATCAATTAAGGGTACCAAACGAAAAATTATTTTCATATCTGTCAAGCAATGAAAAGAATAAAGGGTATATGAGTGTGGACACTGACCATCCTATACCTGTGCCAAGACCTGCAGTGGGTGCACCAGTGGTATAACCACAGGCAAATCCTGAGCCTGTTGCTCCAGTTGACAACCCTGTGTTACCAGCAGAGGTTAAACCCCCAACTGCCAATCCTTACTCTTCCAAACAAGTCCCACCTAAAAAGAGGAAGAGGGACTCAAAATTTGTAAATATTTCAACCATTTCATCCACTCCCAATGATCCAGAAAATCCTGAAGAAGAGGGTGCAAGGTCTACTCCACCTGTGCAACCCATAGCCACCCAAACTGTAAGCTATGTCAAGGACAAAGTCCCTAGACAGAAAAGAGCCAAAAGGGATAGCCAAGCAATAGGTGATTCTCCTAAAGGAGATGAACCTATAGGGTTGAATGTACTTCGCTCATTCACTAGCAAAACTCCAACAAGACCAAGCCAATTTACACCTCAAAGTGAAGGTGATGACATTTTTTGTACTTCTTATGATACACTATCTCCAGAAACCATATTTGCAGGAGATGTGTTGAAGAGTCTCAAGGAAAAATCACCCCAACCACACTTTGGTAAGGAGTTCAGCCATAGGAGTATAGACATGGCTGATGTGGAAAGGGTTGCCACTACACTTGAATCCCCACTGGATCTAGTGGACAGTGGTAACATAAATAAGACCATATTCATGGCAACTAGACTATTCTCTGACCCAAAGGCACCTTTAGTGGCGTCCGAGGTAAATGAGGATGTGACTAGGAATCCCAGGAGCCAAGACAACTAGGGTGAGGGACATGATCAAGCAAGGCTTGATGGTCCTTCTCTGCTCAAGGATATTGGTTTCAAACCAATGGAGAGCAAGCTTTCACTAAATGAATTGACGATTTTGTACTAAAACTTACAAACACAGTTCACTTTGCTTTCACATACTGTGAAAGTGCAGGGTGAAGAATTGAAGCAAATCAAGCATCAACAGGTTTCTTATGCAAAGGAAGATGTCACCAAAACCTCAAGCTCAAAATCAAAAGCTGCCACTCCACCACAAGAACTTGGTACTGATAAAGATGATGCTACCAAAATGGAGGGGTATACGGCCTACCGAGAAGATGATTTGACTGAATTTGACTGGTATACAAGAGTACCCAAGGAGGTTAGATTGAAGTTGTTTCAATCTGTGGGAAGAGAGCCATTTACAATTGAAGAAGCATGGAAAGCAGTCTCAATAGAAGACATTCTTGATGTGGCCCCACACAAAGACAACCTAAAGGAACTATTTCTCTTCACTATGATAGTTGCAGGAGCACTTCCTGCTTCTATCAGAGAAATACAACAGATTATCGAAAAAGACTTTATTACCCTCGAAATGAGGGCAATTGCTGAAGAAGAAAGAGTTGATCTTGATGCTGAGACAATAAGTGATGGATGAAGATTATGATGATGAGAATGATGATGATAAAAGTGGTGGTAATGGAAAGAAAGATGATGAAGAAGTCCTAAGTGTGCTGAAAGAAGACACTGCTGATAAAAATCAGAATATCCAGGAAATCAACAAAAATGTGTACAAAATTGATATGGATATTGTTGATGAACAAATAGAAGATGCTTTGAAGGATTATAAAGATCTGATTGATCCCGAGGTAAATGATCAAGTAACCTAGGAAGCTGAAGATATTATCTCGAGAGAACATATTACCCCGGGTGAACAATTTACCTAGGGATAAAATGTTATCTCGGGCGATAAGATTATCTCGGAACTGGCTATTGTAACTGCTGTTGATCAAGTTACCTCGGAGCAAACAGTTAATCCGGAGGATGAAACTAACACTCTTATGTTCTTTGTAGCAGACACCGAGCAGCCAATCAGGTTTGAGTTCACTCAAGCAAACATTTGTGAAGAAGCAGAAACACTGGCAATGCTACATGCAAAAAGAGTTTATCAAGGAATCATATTTTCTTGGTTAACTTCTGCTCCTTCACCTCCTGTTGAACTTGAACAAAGACTAATGATTGAAGCTCCTCCAGTAGATTTGGGAGGGGTTAGAGATGAAAGAGGATACCTCATGGAATTTGGTCCTTACTTCCCACCAAAAAAAGACTATTCAGAAGATGTTCATGTGGCTCCTTCAACTCCTGTGGAAGATATAGTAAGAGATATTTTGGCCAACTACTGGGCCAAATACAAGCCAGGAACAGGTGAAGTCAAGATCAATCCACTGCCACCATTTGTCAAAAGAGTTGCCATTAGTGACAAGGTCATAACTTACCCTACTGACAATCCAAATCTTAGGAAGGGTAAGAAGAAAATAACTGATGATGAACTCCTACAGGAAGATTATGAGAAGAAGTTCAAACCTGCCAACAAGAAAGTGTCAGCTCCTGAAAACAAACTTGACTGTTCAAAAACAGTATTCATTCCTATTCTTGACAGGCATGGTGAAGATCGTGATGGGAGAAGAGAATGTGACAAGGCATTATCAAGAGAATTCAATGAAAGAATGATGAGTCACATAGCTCAACTAAAGAAATTCAGTGAATTGAAAAGAAGAAGTAGAGAAGGTGTAAAGATTCCTGCAAAACTATTTGAAGCAGAGAAAGCAAAGGCCACAGAACCTACAAGGCTTCTGGATGGGCAAGAAACTACCTTACCTAACAGTGATGTAAGTATGATAAACTCTGTACTTGCAGCTGATATACTTGAAAGAATGGAACAGGAAAGACTGGATAGAGATATGGCTAAAGCTTTTGCACTTCAAGACAACCTGCAATTTTATCAAAACAATGAAGTTGTCTTTGAATTGATAAAAGAAGCAAAAAGAAGGTCTATGGAAGAGAGAATGAAGAAATTAGACCAAGCGAAGGAAAAGAGGCATCAGTCATTTGCCAATGAAGCCGACATTGAAGTAAACAATGAAAAGGAAAAGATCAGGCTAGCTGCAAATGATGCCAACTGGGAATTACTAAAAAGGTGGAGAGACATAATCTTAGCCAGAGGAGGGGTCACATCAGAAGCTATTAGCTTAACCTCTGCTAATGACTTATGTGGATTAATGTCAATGGTAGTAAAAGAAGAAGGAGACAATGCCATCCATGAGCAATTAAAAACTGTTGAAACACAGAAAATTGCTAAAGCTCCTCTTACCAAAGCAGAGGAGACAAGAGCACTCAAGAGATATCTCATAGAGATCTTAGGAGAAGAAAAGAAATCAATAAATCCATGTTCTTAGAATACTCTAAGAGATAGGTATGATGAGATAAGAAAGGAGCAATCAAGGACATCAGAAAGAACAAGAATTCCTAGACCTCCAGGAGCTTTCTCAGGTACACCTTCTCTTCCTCCTAAACCTATGAGTCTCATAGACTCACTTATTGGCAATACACCCTGTACACCACCTACTACTACACAAATCTTCACCATTCCCACAAAAAGAAACCCTCCCAGGGCCAGCAGACCTCAATTCTCAAAGCCACCAGCCAAAAGATCCAAAGCTAGCAAACCCATTCCACCGAAATTCAAAGATGATAACTTCATACCCATTGAACCTCTCATTAAACCCAAACCAAAACCACACCAGAATCATCCTATATTCCTTCAGTCCAAAAATCAACTCACCATTCCACACAACCACCTTCTGCACAACCAACCTCAGCACCCACTGAAGAAACCAACCATGTGAACCCACCAGAATCCACTACAGGTACATCAAGAAGAAAGAAATCAATGGCAAAAAGAAAAAGGTATCAAGTCATTTCCTCTAGCTCTGACTCATCTTCAGACAAGAAAGAACCTGAGGATATGCATACTCAGAGAAGAAGAATTCTTTCTTGGAGATTTGATGAAGACTCAAGTCTCTACCCGTTCAGTACAACCACCAATGAAGTTCTAAGACTCAGCAGCAATGAAGTGCTTACTACTTCATCTGACTTAGAGCTTGGTGAGGTAAGAAATTCTGCTGGTGATGACAAAAGATTAAGTGCTCAGGAGCAGTCCCTCATGATGAAGATAAGGATGCACTTTGGCACAATTACAAGGGAAACATCATCTGCTGCACCTATCAGAACTGGCTGTCCTATTACTCATGTGGAATTGGATCTAGCTACTGACAGATACATTGTATACAGAGCTGATGGATCATCCACATGACACGGAGAGATAATTCCAGGTGAATGGAACTTTAATGATCAGAAAACTATAGTGGATTGTATGCTCTCAAACAGGCTGTTCAGATTTGAGATGACAAAAGATCAGTAGAAGAAGTCAGTTTTGCTGAAGAAATTAGTTTTTTTTGGTTCAAGATAGTTTAAAACCGTTTTCTTTTTCATTTAGTATGGTATTCGGAAGATTTTGGAAGCATCATCTTGGGGGAGATTGTAAGGAATTATTTCTCATGAAAAATTATGTTGATCGGCTAAACATGTTATCTAGGAAGAACGGAAGGCCCGAGATAAATTACCTCGGAAGAACAGACTGCCCAAGATAACTTATAGTTACCTCGGAAGGTCATTTTACCTCGGAAGCCTATTTTACCTAGGGAACACAGTTTTATCTTGGATAGTGGATACGCCCGAGATAACTCAAGTTACCTCAGTAAGGCGAGTTATCTCGGACATCAACTTGACCTGCTCCACTTGTCTCTGACATATCTGATCCAGTTTCCCGCCATTCTCCTGACATGAAGCTGATAAATTATCTTCTAGACTAGTTTAATATTATTCTAGTTCATGTATCTTTACTTGACGATCGAGGTGATCATTATAGAAATCAAGGGTTCTCCTGATTTCTTAGGGAACTATATATAGACACTTGTAACTATGCTTTAAACAAGCAAAGTGTGAATTACTCTGATATGTACTTCGAAATCTACAAGTTATAATACAATGCTTAGTTTTATCCATATTATTGTTATACTTGTCTTATGTTCGATTTCATATTACTTTGCCTTAAACAGAACATACGAAATAACTTGTTTCCGCCTGGTTAATTCTAAAGTAAAACCTTGTAACTGGTTCAACTCTATAACCAGAATTCGATCCTACAAAAACTGTTTAAATACCATGGGGGAGAAATCATGATCAAACAAATCTTTTTTACTTGATATTATGGTACAGCTGTTACGCCTTATTGATTATATGTTCTTTCATACCCCTTCGTAGTAGTTTGTTATACAACATATTGCTACAAATCCCACCATCAATTGATTTCGATTAGTTCCTATAACGAAACGATAACTAGTGCATAGATCTATTTGGGTTGACAACCCTGCCCTAATTGGTAGCTCCAATTCTGAATCCGCGGTAACAGTCACGGGGTACATGTCAGTTATTCTATGACATTGGTATTTCTTGGGGAAGATGTCATAGGTGGGTAAATCTGTTAGTCTTTGAAATCAAGGTGCAGGTAGATCAATGCAACGACGGGAAACCATTATAATATCTTGTATATCTTCAACTGTTTTACAAATGCATTTTGTAGTATCTTAAACCTGTGAACTCACCAAAATTATGTTAACCTTTTAAGCTCATGTATTTCTCAGGTAAAAAAGCCAGACCGTATGCAAATGGAACATCAAACTTTAGGGCCTGCATGTTGGAGTCATAGTCACATTCATCATCATGAAATAACTTATGAAACACTTGCCTTTTAAATCCATGGTCGAAACGATTTCAAGACTTAACCCTTTATCATGTTTCCTATCTTACCATTTCTGAAACAATTTCTATTTCAGTATTGTACAAAAATGTCGTCTTAACATATTTTCCGCTGCAACTTTGATGACATACTTGGTTGTTCAAACATATATTAATCTGATAGAGGCCGTTCTATATATACACGACTATGATCCAATGATGTCACACACCTCTATTCCCGAAAGGTCACGGTGTGACAGTTTGGTATCAGAGCCGTGGTTATAGTGAACGGGGTTTCGTCATGTAGAAAACATGGACTATAGCCTGCTCTACGAGTACCATTTGCATACAGGCCATCTTACTAACATGTTGTCTCATGTTAGACACACATCTACTTATCATACTAACATGTTGTCTCATGTTAGATATACATTCACTATCCATGCTAACATATTGTATCACATTAGATATATATTTACTCGTTATACTAACATGATGTCTCGTGTTACATATATACTTATTAGCCTTTTAATATTTACATTAATGCTATTAGTATTATCATGACTTTAGTATATATATAGTTCAATCCTCTTTACACCGCCCTTTGAGAACCTTAAGAGAAAACACGTCTCCAAAGCGCCTAACCTGAAACACTTCGATCCCTCCCATGATGAATGCCACCGAAATTGAGGCAATGATTGCCCAAAGAATTGTGGAAACCGTAGCTGCTAGCAGGGCACATCATGCCAACGATAGGCGTCAAGGTAGACCACCGCGTATTCTTTGGTTGATGGCAACTTAAACTCTTCATCGGTGAGCATTTCTAGTGAAGTTCTCCTTGAAGAACCTCCTGGATGTGAAGACTTGATAATTTTGAAGATTTTGGTCTGAAGTCCTCTAAGAGAAAAAGTTAGCAAACTTGTACTTTGCTCTTAGCGAACTTGTTTTTCTTCCTATTGGACTTTAAAAAGCTCTTAGCGAACTTAAATTCTTAGCGGACTTGAGTTCCTCTCAGCGGACTTCTGTCTAGCGGACTTCTGTCTAGCGGACTTCTGTCTAGCAAACTTCTGTCTAGCAAACTTCTGTCTAGCGGCCTTCATCTCCTCCCTAGAGAACTTCAACAATGCTTAGCGAACTTGGATGTTAGCGGACTTAACAAGTTATTCCTAGCAGACTTATGCGACACTTAGAATATTACTTACTGATTGCTCATGAATACTTGTAGTTCCACACTAGCATGCGTGTATCGGGTGAGATCCATTGTCAAATAGATCTAGACACTAGGAGCTTCAAAGGCACGAACGGTGCCATTGGACTAATAAGATGGATTGGGAAGACGGAGTCAGTATTTCCCATAGGCAACTGCCCCGAAGGCTACTCGGTTAAGTACTCTACCTGCATGTTCACCGAAGGTGCGCTCACATGGTGGAACTTCCACGCCGACTCCATAGGAACCGACTTAGCCTACGTCATGACTTGGAATAAATTCAAGCAACTTTCGCGTGACGAGTGTTGTCCAAGGGAAGAGCTTCAGAAGTTAGAAGCTAAGTTCTGGAGTTTGACTATCAATGGTGCCAATATCCCCGACTACACCAAGCAATTTCACGAACTTGCTCATCTTTGTTCAACCATGGTCACTCCCCTGTACAAGAAGATCAATAGATACATTTGGGGTCTTGCACCCCCATATTCAAGGATATGTTCTGGCATCAAACCCGACCACTTTCTAAAGTGTTATGCGCTAGGCACATCATCTGGTTTATCAAGCCACACGTCAAGGTGTGACTATTGCCAAGAAGATTCCTAAAGCTAAACCTGCAAATGTCAATGCTGCCCCCTCATCAAGCAAGGAGCCGGATAACAAGAGAATGCGTGCTTTTTAGAAGCCCGATAAGAATTCAGAAAAGGTTCCCAAGAAGAATCCGGAGCCAATGAAGGTCTATATTGTCACTGCACCTGTTCCCGAGTCAAGAAAGACTGGTTACTCCACTAACCTACCTTTATGTAACGTGTGCAACCTTCATCCTACCCTAAATTGTAAGAACATCTATGGTAGGTATTGAAAAGTTAAACGACACATCACGCGAGCTTACACCAAGCTAAAGAACCAGACTCCCAACCAGGCAAAAGAAAGAGCAATTGCCATCAATGCTGGTAATATCCGATGTGACCCTTAAATAGTGATGGGTAAGTTTCTACTTAATAACCATTATGCTTCTATATTGGTGCCGATAGAAGCTTGGTGTCTACCGAATTTAGTCCATTACTTGAAATTGCCTCTCTTACCTTAGACACTAAGTTTACCATAGAATTAGCTAATGGTGATAGAAACTAGAGGGATGTTCGATTAAACTTTTGGAGCATACGTTCGACATCGATCTAATGCATGTCAGGAAGTGTTGATGTTGCTGTTAGGATGGATTGATTATCAAAGAATCAAGCAGAGATCGTTTGTCAAAAGAAGATAGTCAGAATGCCACTCACAAACGGCGACACATTTAACATGCAAGGCTAAAGGAGTGAAGCCCTATTCAATATCAAAATCTTGCATAAAGGCCCGAAAATTCCTTCGCGGAGGATGTCATGCCATCCTCGCTCATTTCACGGAGAAGAAGCCAAAGGAAAATCGCATTGAAGACATTCCAACAGTCTGTGAAATCCCAGAAGTCTTTCCTAAAGACTTACCTGGCTTGCCACCTCCTCGGCAAGTAGAATTTCGCATCGAATTAACACCTGGAGCCGCCCCCATTGCCAGATCCCCTTACCATCTTGCACCGTCCGAGGTGCAAGAGCTATTCAATCGACTACAAGAGTTGTTGGATAAAGGTTTCATCCGGGCAAGTCACTCTCCTTGGGGTGCTCCTATGCACCGTTCGAACTGCTATCCGCTCCCGGGGATCGACGATTTACTCGATCAACTTCAAGGATCGAGTTACTACTCCGGGACTGAACTGAGATACGGTTACCACTATTTCCGAGCCAAAGATGAAGATGTTTCGAAGACAGCATTCAGAACACGCTATGGCGATTACGTGTTCCTCGTTATGCCATTCGGTTTGACCAACGCACCTACGGTGTTCATGGACTGATGAATCGTGAGCGTAAACCTTATTTGGATAAATTTGTTATCGTGTTCATCAATGATATTCTAATCTACTCCCCTAGTAAGAAAGAACGCGAACAACATTTAAGATTTATCCCGAAGTCGATGATTTACTCGATCAACTTCAAGGATCGAGTTACTACTCCAGGACTGAACTGAGATACGGTTACCACTATTTCCGAGCCAGAGATGAAGATGTTTCGAAGACAGCATTCAGAACACGCTATGGCGATTACGTGTTCCTCGTTATGCCATTCGGTTTGACCAACGCACCTGCGGTGTTCATGGACTGATGAATCGTGAGCGTAAACCTTATTTGGATAAATTTGTTATCGTGTTCATCAATGATATTCTAATCTACTCCCCAGTAAGAAAGAACGCGAACAACATTTAAGACTTATCCTGAAGTCGATGAAGAAAGAAGAATTGTACGCGAAGTTTTCCAAATGCGATTTTTTGTTTCGCGAGGTTCAATTCTTAGGTCATGTGATCAACGATAAAGGTATTCATGTTGATCCATCTAAAGTTGAATCTTTCGAGAATTGGAGTACTCCCACGACTCCATCGGAGATTCATAAATTCTTAGGTCTCGCTGGCTATTATCGCCAATTCATTAAGAACTTCTCAAAGATAGCCTAGCCTCTAAGCACTTTAACTTAGACAGATAAGAAGTTTATTTGGGATTCCAAGACTAAAGGATCCTTCCAGTGTTGAAGCAAAAACTTTGCAACGCGCCAATCCTATCCTTACCTAACGGAATCGAAGATTTTGTAGTATTGTGATGCTTCACAACAAGGTTTGGGATACGTACTGATGCAGCGAGAGAAGTAATCGCCTATGCCTCTCGAGAACTGAAGAATCATAAGAATGATTATATAACCCACGATCTAGAGCTTAGAACTGTTGTGTTCGCTCTGAAGATTTAGAAACACTACTTGTATTGAACGAAGTGTATCGTATTCACTAACCATAAGAGTCACCGACATATCTTTAATCAGAAGGAGTTGATTTAGAGAAAATGCCAATGGATTGAGCTACTCAATGACTACGATTGCGAGAATCATTATCATCATGTGAAAGCTAACATTGTAGTGGATGCATTGAGTAGAAAGGAGTGCGTTAAGCCTCTTCGAGTTCGAGCACTAGGCATGACAATTCATACCGGTCTCACATCGCAAGTTTGTGATGCTCAACTTGAAGCTCTAAAGGGAGAATTCAAACAAGAAGAATGCCTCTAAAGAATGGAAAGGCAATTGGTAAAAAAACCAAATGGAGCCTAATACTTTGTGGATAGACCTTGAGTGTCAAACCTTAAAACAATAAGAGATTGGTCTTAAAAAAAACACACAAGTCTAGATATTATAGTTACTAGGGGTCCAACAAGATGTATGTATAAAGGAGTTGTACTGATGACCAAAATGAAAGGAAAGAAATTCAGACCTTAAAAGGGTACGTTTCCTGGTCAGGTGACAGATTGTCATCACGCAAGACAAACCTTGGTAATGGTTGAGACAACCATTTTCACTCGCTGACTTTCCATATAACAATAGTTAGCGCTCGAGTATTCAAGCCGCCCCTTTCGAAGCCTTGTATGGAAGGAAAGTGTCATCCGCCCTTTTACTGGACCGAAGCCGGTAACAGCCGACTGACTGGTCCAGAGATAGTTCATGAAACTACTAAGGATACCTTTCAAATTTTATAAGAGGGTTCAAAACCTTATAATGGATTCTGCCTCAGACAGAAATAGTTAGGCCTGGAAAGCAAGGAAAACTTAATCATTGTTACAGTGGTCCCTTGTGATCCTTAAACGGATTGGACCAGTGGCCTATAAACCCCGACCTGTCTAGAACCCATTAAGATCTTGGACTACAAGACCATGAGTCTGGAGCCAAACCGCATTTCAATAATTATTATCATTAGAACTACCAGAGATCAAGGAAGATCTCGTCCGACAGCTGATCAATATAAACTTTTCCATAAGCCATTTTATCCCCGACACATTGCATATTCCAACGAGAGCTGAAAAATCAAGTATGAGCAAAGCCTAGGCTGGTCATGTAAGGCAAATCACAATTGTGGGTGCACACATAATTGTAATCTAAACTGCATGAAATCCTGATAGAGCCCATTCATGAGGAATCATGACTTGTCCAAAACCTCTCTCGGTCGGCGCCTCCCACCGCCATCCTCTGCGAAACCGGCGACCTCCCGCCGCTGCAACTGGAGCCCACGGCTCTCTCTCCTCCCTTTCGCAACCACCAACAACCACGAACCACCACCATCACCCAGCCCTGTCGCCTATCCACCCTACTGCCACCACCATCATCATCACCAACCTCCACAATTATCATCATCATCATCCAACGCCATCACCACCACCTTCGTCATCATTAGCATCAACCACCACCATCCGACGCCACTGCTCCATCTACCACCGCCACCACCTTGACGACTGATGAATCCCAACCACAACTCCCTGTTGCCACCACTGTCCCGACGCCACAACACCACCCCTACCGCTGTTGAGCCACCGGTTCACAACCACCATCACAATAACCATCATCATCGATCTCCCTCCCTCTCATTTTCTTTTCTTTTGTGATGTTTCGAACACCACTTATATATATATATAGAATCAGAATTTTCAAATTGAAGCAAAGAGTCCCACAGCCGCGTTCTCTTTTTCATCAGACGCATTAACTTATTTTTTGTTTTGGAGCAAAACTGCCCATCGAGCTACCTTTAGACCACCGTTTCTCCACCATCGGACCACCATAGTACCACCATTTCACCACCAACGGCTAGTCCACCCATCCACCTCCCAAACGGCCTCAATGTTTTCCCCTAACGAACACCATAAACCACAAAAAACTAGCCCGCAAAAGGCCACTTTACCTTTCGGGTCAACTTTTTAAAACTCAATATTTTTCGATCGGGTTTACGGAGATGTTCTTGCCTCTTCCGTTTCATCACCTAGCCTAGTTCTAGAGGTAGAAGTGTAAACTTCTCAATTTAATCATTTTCGTTGTTCGTTTTTTTATTTTTATAACTGAAAATGCGTGAGCACCGGATCGTCTACTCGATCTAGCTAATCGGACATCGAAACGTAAATAACCGATTGTTTTATTGATCAAACGAGAACAATTACAACCAGTAAAACACAGAGAACTGACACAGAGATTACACACTCAGAAACACACACTTAACAGATCTCGCACGCTCAGAACCCCTCATTACAAAGACCAAACTACTATATATACCCGACTGGCCGAACGCCCTCCGAATCCCAGGTTTGGCCGGTCCGAACTTCAGGTTCGGACCAGGTTCGGCCAACCCTATATTGGCTTGAACTTGATCTTCGTTCGATACTTCACACGACGCACATTTCAGGTATCAACAAACTCCCCCTCGTCGTGTGCAGTATCTCTCCTCTATCTCTTCAATATCATCAAAATTGTATCTTCAATCAAGCTCCCCCTCAAGTTAAGAATCCGTTCGTCCAATGAAATGAATCTTCGAACAAACTCCCCCTCAACTTGATCGTAGCTTGATCTTGTATACTTGATGACATTCAGTGTATCTCTGGTCTTTATCAACAGCTTCAGAAGACTTGAAGTTGATGATATCTTGCACTACAGCATCCTGCATCAATACTTTAATAATCTTGGCGCAAAACGTCTCTTCAAGACTCCAAGATATGATTTTTTTTTAAAAATTGATTTTATATCACGTGTTGATCAGATCGAAAATAAAGCAAAAACAAAATCTTTTTGGCTTTTTGGAAGTTTATATCAAAACAAACCTAAAATATTTTTGAGTTTTCAATTTATGTTAAAACACACCAAAAATCTTTTTGTACTTTTCTTGATATGAAATGAAATTGCAATACAGAATCAGACACTATTTTTGGTATAAGAAAGATCACTATATGGGATCATATTGATCATGACGCACTGAAGTACACTTCAATTTTAATTAATTGAAACACACAAGTCATGTCGATTGCTGGTATAATTTGTCCATCTTAAACTCAGACAGAATCATACTCATAACATCTGGATATGTTAAGGTATTGATTAGATTTGCTTTGACCAATGTACCCCACACTATCAGACATATTCAGATATTTTCTGATTTTCCTTTCTTTTCTTTTGTGTGATAGCATTTGTGATATTTCACATTGCATAATATTTTTCATGATACAGTCAACTGTGTTCCATGCAAAAAGAAATAAGAACGTTAAATCGTCTACCTTAAGGTCGATCTTTCGATACGCAGATAAGGCCTCGGATTTAACAAAATAAAGAAAATAAAACAAATTGAAGTTGTATAACTCAACAACAATCAGGTCGGTACTCCCGTACACGCAGAGAAAGTCCGATGAGTTATACGAAACACCAAAGAAAATAAAGCAGAACGTCAAACGAACAACAATCAGGTCGGTCTTGTGGACACGCAGAGAGAGTCCGATCGTTTGACAAAATAAAGAAAATCAAACAAGTTTAAATCTTTGCAAAAAGAACGCATGTATACACAGTGACCTTTCATTACTAAATTCACACTTATTTATTCTTTTGTGTCATGAAATACGCATCAAGATGTTGTCCACTTGGTCAAGCATTAGTATTTAGTGAATATCACATCTGAATACTTTCTGATTTGTCGAGCCTACCAAGCATATCAAACAATGATCTTATGGCTCTTTCATCTACTCTATCCATGAGTCAGATACGTATGCCAATGTACCATCATTTCCCAATGATCAATTTCTCACAATTTTATATTGTGCATGTATTCACCTTCCTTCCTAATATATTTTGCATGTATTCACCTTCTTACCATGACATGCATTTCTCAAATACTCCCCCTTACTTACAATTCTACCCCTTAAAATGAAAACTCTATTTTTGGATTTTCATTTTACACAAAAACAAGACTCTATTTTTGGCTTTTTGAGAAAAACGTGTAAACAAAGAAAAGTGATCAATCAACACGTATATTTTGCAGTTTTAAATTTCAGAAAATTTGCAGGTTAGAAAAATTTGACATGAGATTTAAATTAAGCAGAATAACTCCTCCATCAACAACTTTGCAATCGTCGATAGGTCTTCTAGAAGTACCTGCACACTGGACAAACTGATTAGTTTTCAAATGACCCGAAGCGTATCGCTTCTGGTCGACCAGTATCCTGATTTTGCTTAGAAACCACCTTAGGTTTCCATTGCTGTTGTTTTGGTAATTCAGCTTTTGATGAAGCAATCACAGGCGACTGTGATGATGAACCTACATTGTGAGCTTTTGAAAACATTGGAACAAAACGTTTTTGTTTATGATAAAATGTAGGCTCAACTTCACCAAAAACTCTGCCTTGTTCATCAACGAACTTTGTTGTGGCAGGTTTACCAAAAACAGATTTCTTTTGAAACCGTGAATTTGATTCAGCAGGAAGTGGACAATCTTTTGCCATGTGCCCTTTTTGGCGGCAAACATAACAAATTCGAGTGGATTTGTCCCACTTTGGATATACCTGCGAAAAACACACATGAATATCTCTAGCCTTATCTGAATGAGAATCATATACCTGATGACGATGATCACGCACCCATTTAGATGTTGGGCTTAGAGATTGAGAACTCTCAGAAGATATATCAGCTTTCAGAAAAACTTCAGAAATTTTCCGAGCATCCACGCAGTGGAGAGGAAATTCTTTATCCGAAAATAACTGTTCAGAACCTTTGAGTTTGTAAAACCTTTCAGGTTGAACTTTGTCTGCTTTGAACACATCCTTCTTCACTTGTTTCATTTTAAGCTTCTTGAGATTTGGTGAATCAGATACTGGAACCTTCTCAACTTGAACCTTCTTTTCTTGAAATCCCAAACCAACTTGTTTACCAGATATCTTCTCCTCAGAATTTGAATTCTGGTGTCCATTCTTAGCTAATCTTGTGAATTCGGATTTCACATCAGAAATTTTCTTTTGTTCATAAAAAATTGTCTCATCAATTTCAGGTTGAGACTGAATCTTGTCACTTGATGAAGCCGATTTTTCATTATCAGCTGAAGATGAACCCGAAACAAACTTCGGTGCAGGAGGAATCTCAGATTTCAAGACCTTTTTCTTGTTCTTCTTGCTTTTCTTCTTCTTCACAATCTTTGTTTCTTCAGAAGTCGAGGATGAAATTTTTGAATAATCATAGTCATCATCTTGGTCTTTCACTTCCTTGAAAACTTCCTTGATATGAGCAGGGGGTGATGCAGTTTTATCAAACATCATTTCAAAATTGTCATCATTTGCTAAGAAGCTTGTGAAAACTTGTGAATTGGAAACATTGTTGAGCAATCTTTTAGCATCAAGAACTTGAATTTTGAGATCAGAAATTTGCTGTTGAGCTTCTGCAAATTCCTTTTCTTTAGCAATCAAACGCTTGGCAACTTTATGAGTTTCAAATTTTTGTAAGCGAAGATTATCAAGTCCTTCATGTAACTCCTTTTTCAATTTAGCTTCATTTCTCTTTTGAATTTCCAGATTTGCAGTTTGCACCTTATTAACTCTAACCAACTCCCGCTTCTCATCCAACAACTTTTCCATATCAACTTGATATGCTTTGATTTTAGCATCAGATTCTGCAACACTATTAGTTAGGAAATCAAGCTTGATCTTGGATTTGTCAAACAAATTCTGAAAATCATTTGCAGCATCTTCTGCCTCTTCCTTCCATTTCTTCACTTCTTTCACCAACTCATCCTTTTCTTCACAAATCTAAGCTTTCGAAGTTTCAACATTCTTCTTATCTTGCTTCAAAATATCTAAAACTTCATTAAACAGTTTGACTTCAGTAACCAAACCCTCATTCTTCAAAACCAACTCTGTTTCATGTTCTTTAGAAATCTTCAATTCTGAATTAATCACATCAAATGCCTCAGACACTTGTTGAACTTTCTTTATCAACAAAGCATTTTCCTTCATCAGACTCTCCAAATTTTCAGCAGATTCATAAGAACTTGGAATTAAACTAGTATCTGAACTAGTATCTGAACAATAATCTTCTTGTTGAACATGAGTAACTATTAAAGGTGATGAATCATATCCAAAATGTTTACCCCAATCAATAGCACCATCTTTTTGAACTGTCAAAGCTGTTGTCTTGCCTGTGCTACTGGTAGATGGTTGAGTAAAACCAGGTTTGGATGATTGTGGAGTATCAGATTTCTGTTGACATTCTTTGGCAAAATGTCCAAGTTGTTGACATTTAAAGCACTTCATTTTTGATTTGTCAAATCCCAATTTGTCACCAGAAATACGTCTTCCATGTTTCTTGAAAAACCTCTTTGATCGTTGACATAACATAGCATATTGCCAAGAAACATCTAATTCAGTTAATTGATCATCATCAAGTTCTTCAAGATCCTCACTGGTTAACTTTGCATCAGCAACATTTTTGAGAATCAAACCAAAGGATGATGAAATCAAAGCAGAAATCATTTTGGCACAGTCATCTGTTGATTCAACTGAAAAAGAACTTTGATTTGAAAAATTTGGAATTGTGAAATTGCAACTTCTTGAAGAATTATTATCAGAATTTCCTGAAGCTCCAGCTAGAAAAGCAACACTTGGTGCTGTATTCTGATTTGACTTAGATTTTGCACTCATGCTTGCACTATTCTCACCATGGTATAACTCAGGATTTTGCAAGATAGCAGTTGACTTCTTGTTGTTTAACATTTCCATTTCCCGAGCATGAAGTTTTCCAGTAAGCTCGTGAAATGTCATTGTAGAATAATCCTTGTCATGTGTGAGTAGCAAAACATAATTTTCCCATTTTTCAGGTAATGCTTCCATGATCTTTTCCTTTAAATCCGCATCAGATTTTTCAATTCCAACAACCTTCAATTCACTAATCAGATGTGAAAATCTTGAAACTAAAGCATTAATGTTTTCATTGTCATAATTCTGAAAATTATCAAACTCTTTGTTCAAAACTTTCTTTCGACTCTTCTTATAATCAGCATTTCCTTCACATCTTGCAGATAAAGCATCCCACAATTGCTTAGATTTCTTGCAAGTGCTAAATTGATGAAGCAATTCAGTAGGTAAAGCCATAGTAAGATAACCATAAACTTTCTGTTCAAGTTCATAACTTTTTCTTTCAGTAGCATCAAAATCTTGAACTTCCTTAAAATCTCCATCTTCAGTTGGTCGTTCATACAATTTTCGAATTGGAATCCATAGATCAATATCATTTGTACTTATGTAAGCAGAAAATCGTTTCTTCCAATTCTGATAATCTTCCAATTTCAACAGTTTGGGAACTTTCTGACTTGTTCCAATTTCGTTGTCAAAGTTTAACATGGTTTGCATCGCGCTTTGCATTGCGGCAAAAGCTTGAAATTCTGACATCGTTGAAAATTTGGAAAAATTCTGTCCTCCGAACTTATTCCGAACCTAGTCAGCCGTCCGAACCTACTCCGAACTTAGTCCGAACCTTAATCAGCCTCCGAACTAGCACCTAACCTTGTCCGAACCTGTTTCAAGCTCCGAACTTGCGCCGAATTAGTTCCGAACCTAATTATGATGTCCGAACCTAGACCGAACTAGTGACTGAGCTTAAACACACCGAACTCTGACCGATCAACCACCGAACTCTCGCCGAACACCTCCGAGACTCCTCCGAACCTCAAGTTCGGGGCAGTTACGCCGAACGTACCCAGTTACCTTCGAACCTCGAAAACATTTTTCGAAAACCCGCGAAAATGGACTGATTTTGACGAAACTCGATATGGTGGATCAGAAAAATCGATAGGAAATGATTTAGAAACAGTTTTGGCACAAAACACACGTCAGAAATGATAGAAAACACGTAATGAAACTCGAGAAAACTTCAAAAACGTTCAAAAATCCGAAAAATAGCAACCACAGATCAGTAGAGTGAACCAGAAAGCTCTGATACCACTTGAAAATGCGTGAGCACCGGATCGTCTACTCGATCTAGCTAATCGGACATCGAAACGTAAATAACCGATTGTTTTATTGATCAAACGAGAACAATTACAACCAGTAAAACACAGAGAACTGACACAGAGATTACACACTCAGAAACACACACTTAACAGATCTCGCACGCTCAGAACCCCTCATTACAAAGACCAAACTACTATATATACCCGACTGGCCGAACGCCCTCCGAATCCCAGGTTCGGCCGGTCCGAACTTCAGGTTCGGACCAGGTTCGGCCAACCCTATATTGGCTTGAACTTGATCTTCGTTCGATACTTCACACGACGCACATTTCAGGTATCAACAATAACCATCCAAAGCGAGTCTGACACTTCACCCACTAAATATATAAAATGAACAAACCATCCTAAATATTAAACTAATGTTAATATTTAAGAACTTGTGTCACAATATATATATTTGACAATCGTTGTGAAGATTAAAAAGCGATATAAAACCTGACTCGAGGACTGTCAAAATGACAGGTTGGACTAAAAATATATAAACGGATATATTTTGGACATAAAATATAAAGAATATATTATTGGCTATGTTGATTATAAAAATGTGTTTATTTTTATAAAACATATATATTTCTAAATACCGAGCGTTTGGACTCATAATTAATAACTAAGTGCTCGTATATTTAGATCTCATTTTTATTACTTGAAATAATTATTTAAAGTTATTACAACCCGGTAATATTTAAGGACTTAAATATTAGTTTTCATATCGTATTACTTAACGGAATACTTATATATATATAATATATTAATTCCAGACGTTGGACCTAAAAATATACGGTGTTATATTTTGAACTTACTCAACGTGAAACTTATATATTGTTACAAATATATTTTCCTAAAACTGTTAAAACACATCACACAGATATCTCGTTCTAATATTGTATTATTTTCTAAATATAATTTAGAAAAACTGTTTGAGATAACATAAACATAATAGTATTTACGGAGTTAAGTTTTAATTATCATAACGATCACTTGTCAGATACTTGTATCTTATAGCGGCAGAGCCAACGACTGAATTTCTAATAATATAAAGACTTATATTTTTTTTTTAAAACTTGAGAAAATTGAAACATATATCATTTATATAAGTTATATATATTTATTTGCATAAATATTTCTATGACTTATATATAATTATTTGTCTATAATTATAAACTCGGACTTAAGTATATGTTGTGAACTTCAAATAATAAAATACTTTATTATTTGTCACAATGTTCGAAATATGATTGAATATATATATTTTTATAATCTTAAATAATTATTTGAATTGAGTAAATTACTATTTGCATCCCTGAGGTTTGGTCAGTTTTGTCACCTGCATCCGATTTTCAAATTATTAACAAACTTCACCCAAGGTTTGCATTTTGTTGCCACCTGAGTCCCTCGAACTAACAAGGGTTAGATTTTTCTGTTAAGTGGGAGGGTATTTCAATCATTTGTGTATTAAGGACTTATTCTGTAATATATTAAACCAATGTTTTAAAACCGGATTTTTAAACCGGACCGGCCTTATGTAAAAAAACGTTTCAACCGGTTGACCCGGATTGACCCGGACGGTCGAACCGGATTGACTATTCAAACATGTAAATTACAATATACATTTAATAAACTTTTAACCGCGACATATGTCGTTAAAAAACTCTAATAAAGTTTAAAACAAGTTACAATTATCCAAAATAACATCAATATAAGTTCTAATCAAATTATATTTATCAAAAATATATCAGACTTTCAGTTATCTTCGATGGATGGTTTGTTTTAGAATCTCTAGCGGCAAGTGACGAAGTGACGATTTGTTTTCGCCCGATCAGTTAACTTCAATTAAAAAAAATAGTGAAAAACCCTACGGCCCTACCTTTTTTCATTGTTTTAAAAATGTTTTTTTAAATTAATTTAAAAAAAAACGGTTCACCTGGTTGAACCGGCCGGTTCAACCGTAAAACCCGGTGGTTCAACCGGAAAACCCGCCGGTTCATTTTTTTGTCTGAAACTACTAAAAACCGCCCTCAACCGAACCGGTGTGTCCACCGGTTACCGGTTCAACCGATTGAACCGGCCGGTTCAATCCGGTTTTTAAAACATTGTATTAAACAATAGGGACTGTTTTTGTATTTTATTTAATCTACTAAAATTTACAAATATATCAAACATCCCCATAGCTATCTCTCTCACATAGAAAACGAAAAATGAGCAGATCCCCATATCTTCAAACCATCTGGCTAAAGTCTAGATCTGAAAATTAACGCTCGTTCAAAATCCGGCCACCGTTTTTGAACACCGGCCACCGTCACCATCGTTTAAGAATTCAAACAAAACGTCAGAGACGAGCAGAAACAGCGACTACACCGTCTCGCTCTCCTGATCCAGGTAAACCTAGATCTGCTTTCGCAGTTGAACCGCATGACGATATTCGCTGTCAATGACGCCGGCGTGTTTAATTTGAAATTATAAATTGTTCCGAATATGAGATTGATGGCGTTGGAACTGATTACGCTACGCGCCGATTCGGTGTTGCCGACGATGGTAGCCGGTGAGAGTATAGTCGTGACGGTGGCCGGAGGCGGAGGTTAATTGTCGCCAATGCATGAGCAACCTCTTGTCATAGATTCAATAAAGTCATAGTCAGAAACCCAATTCATATTCGTTAGAAATTGATTGAATATATAAGAAAGAAAGCCGGTCAACTCTGTTACCTCCTTTATTTGTTGCATCTTTTTTTCTCCTTCTTGATCACCTTTTCGTTTTTTCCCTTCTTGTTTGTTGAATTTAGTGGTGTTGCTTGTAGAGATGGTGGGAGCGTTGATGGTTGCGGTGGCTAACAACAATGGTGGTGGTGGTGGTTAACAGCGAGGTGACTCGATGGGTGACTGACTGTTGGGTTCTTGTAGAAGAAGACAACTTAACAAAGATTTACATGGATAGTCCTTTAAAAAATTAGGGTTGTCAATTTTGTTTATAAAATATTACATAACTAGTCCTTTATGTATAAATTGACTAAAATACCCTTCCACTTAACAGAAAAATTTAAGCCTGTTAGTCCAAGGGACTCAGATGGCAACAAAATGCAAACCTCAGGTGAAATTTGTTAATAATTTGAAAATCGGATACAAGTGACAAAACTGACCAAACCTCAGGGGGATGCAAATAGCAATTTACTCTTTATAATTATTTCTACAAGTTATATATTTATTCGACTATAAATCTATTCATTAACCTAAATATTTATTTGAACGATAAGTATTTCAAACGGGAATTTTATGTCAAGACTCGACCAGGATCGTTTGAGTAACTGAACATCATCCAACTGAAACAGTACCATAAAACTGTTTTATTATTTATTATTAGGGTACTGTTTTACTTGCTACATCCAGAGCGATACAGCCTTCATCATTATCTTGAATCAAGTGAGTTTCACGGCCCATTTCGCTTAAAACTGTTGAAATACTATGGGGGAGAAGTCATGATCAAACAAATCTTTTTTACTTGATATTATGGTACAACTGTTACGCCTTATTGATTATCTGGTCTTTCATACCCCTTCGTAATAATTTGTTATACAACATATTGCTACAAATCCCACCATCAATTGATTCTGATTAGTTCCTATAACGAAACGATAACTAGTGAATAAATCTATTTGGGTTGACAACCCTGCCCTAATTGGTAGCTCCAATTCTGACTCCACGGTAACAGTCATGGGGTACATGTCAGTTATTCTATGCCATTGGTATTTCTTGGGGAAGATGCCATAGGTGGGTAAATCAAAAATCAAGGTGCAGGTAGATCAATGCAATGACGGGTAACCATTATAATATCTTGTATATCTTCAACTGTTTTACAAATGCATTTTGTAGGATCCTAAACCTGTGATCTCAACAACATTATGTTGACCTTTTCAACTCATGTATTTCTCCGGTAACAAAGCCAGACCGTATGCAATTAGGAACATCAAACTTTAGGCCCTGCATGTTGGAGTCATAGTCACATTCATCATCATGAAATAACTTATGAAACACTTGCCTCTTAAATCCATGGTCGAAACGATTTCAAGACTTAACCCTTTATCATGTTTCCTATCTTAACATTTCTGAAACAATTTCTATTTCAGTACTGTAAAATAATGTCATCTTAACATATTTTCCGCTGCAACTTTTATGACATACTTGGTTTTTCAAACGTATGTTAATCTGATAGAGGTCGTTCTATGTATCCACGACTATGATCCCATGACGTCACAGGCCTCCATTCCCGAAGGTTCAGGGTGTGACAGAGCCCACCCTGGAAAAAGCAAGCTGATATTTATACCCGTGGGTAGCTAGCCCATAAGATTTTTATAACACCATAGGATTTGTGACACCATTACTGAAAGCTACTTTGCCTTCCAGTCATACTGTATGCGAGTACTGACCGAGCTAGAGACAATATAATACCCGCCCCGCACCCGACGGTTGATTAGTGCTTGTCAGGCCCAGTAGATCTACCTTTTAATTCCCCGTTATAAATTATACATGGTTCACCTTGTGGAAGGACTTTCAGCAAACGTTTCAGCCATGGTTATAAAGTGTTGGTATAAATAATCAAGTTAAGTTGTAAAACAGTTACCGTATGTCTTCTTCCCCAAAAGCATAAACAATTACCGTATGTCTTCTTCCCCAAAAGCATAAACAGTTACAAACTGCGTTATGAACTCACCTTAGTGTGCAAATAAGATTTTTAATAGTAAACGCTTGGATAGAGTATGTGAATCCCTCCTAGACTCCACCTATGACACGCAATCGTGTGAGTGTTGACTAATTTTGACCAGCCGTCCCGACAACGCTAGGACAATAGACAAGTGGACTCGAATACACATTGGTGATTGAATTTAGGTTTTCTATACTTAACGTAACACGTATCACACATAATACACATTGTACTATGATAAACATAATGTAGAGGCTAGATTATGAGGCTTGTAATATTAAATTAGTTGGGCTGGGCTTAGAGGGTTTATTTAGATTAGTAGACTAGTTTGGTTGGGTTTACTATTGGGCTTGGGGTTTACCATTGGGTTTACTATTAGGGTTTAAGGTCCATTAGGGATCCTATATAAACCCCATGTGTTTACCATTGTAAGGGTTGGCGAGTTTATGATTGAGAGGAGTGCCAAGGAGGTGTTTATGATCGTAATCATAAACTAGAGAGAGAGTTCAAGTTTACGATTTCTTGTTTTGTACCCGACAAGGTTTCTTGTGTGCAAAGATCAAGTTTTTAGCGTTAAATCATCGTATTCTTCGTGTTTTCTTCTCTTCTCTATCTTGAATCAATCACCTATGAGGATTCCGCACTCGTTCGTGATATCAATATCGTGTTTTAGGAGATTTTCTGGACCTACAATTGGTATCAGAGCCAAGAATCTTAGATTCGAGGTTCTCACGATATTGGATTCAAGCTTTTTCCAAAAAAAAAAAAAAAAAAAAAAATTTGTCAAGATCTGACGGAGGAAGTCTTTTCCATTAGATAATAAGTATCATCCTCGAGTTCCATTCGGATAATACTTATTATCCCATACTCTATGGGATAATAAGTATTATCCGAATGGAACTCGAGGATGATACTTATTATCTAATGGAAAAGACTTCCTCCGTCAGATCTTGACAAATTTTTGAGTATGGGATAATAAGTATTATCCGAATGGAACTCGAGGATGATACTTATTATCTAATGGAAAAGACTTCCTCCGTTTTTCAGTTTTAAGTTTTTGACACTATTCTTTGAATAGTACTTTTGCCGATTTTGCCGTTTTTGCCGATTTTCAAGATTTTCAGAAGTTGCATACCTAAAGAAAGAAAATGAGTTCAGTGGTTGAAGAAAAGAATATATTTGAGGACGAAGATGCTGAGATATGCCCCAATCCTACTTGTGCTCGGATAATTCCTGAACTTAAAGAAATGTGTAGAAATTTTCAGTCAGAATTGTTTGAGACAAAGTGCGAGAAGAGTTCCTTTAAGGGTAGATGGCAAAAGAATGAAGAGAAGGTAAAAGCTCAGAAATTAGATATAGCAAAATATAGGAACCTTGCAACTGAGAACGCCTATCTGTATGACAACGCTAAATTAGAAATAGCTGAGCTAAGTAAGCAGATAGATGACCTGAAGCATAAGAACAATGAGATGCAGGTTAAGCTTGATATGAATCAAATGAGGAGCAAAAGAATGCTTGATGCTGGAAAGGAATTGTCACATGCTGTTGTGACTGGTCAAGTTGGGAAACACACACCTGGATTTGGATCAGAAAAGACTGATAAGGCCTTGGCTGCAAACAGCATCATACCTCCACCAGTTCCCAGAGACATTATCGGAATACTTCTTAGTGAGGATCAAGTTGTACGAACCGAGTCTGATTATAAAGAAGCTGCTCCTCCTGTTGATAGTGTCTTGGTTGGAACTACACCATTGACACAAGAAGAAATTGATAATGAAGCAAATATGACTTATGGTGAAGGGAGGGTAAAGGATATATCAGAAAATGATGCTGAGTGCCGAGAATACAACAGGTGTCATAATTCCAAGTCTGATGAAGTTGGGGTAGAGTTGAAACCATACCCTAAAATTGAAACCCCATGCTTGAAAGTTGTTGACGAAGTCAAAAGGGAAAAGGTGATCTTGACGACACGGCCTGGGGGGAAGATCTTTATGACATCTGGATCTATGTTTGACCAAGAACCAGATGTTGGGTATGACTTACCATCCTTCTCCTCCAAGTTCAAGGGATTAACTGATGGAGTGGTCGGTGAAGCTAAAGTTGAGAAGCCAAAGATCACCATCAAGCATCCAAGTGTGAAGTCAACAACTGTGGTGAAGAATGAAAAACTCAAGAGAATGGCTGTGTCTCCCATTTCTTCAGTTGGATCATGCAGTTGCTGTTGTAATTGCAAGGATGGTGCTTCAACGTCAAAGAATCAAGGAAGCACAAAGATAGTAAAGACAGGTTCGACACAGGCTTCGACGAACCAGCAGAAAGTCAAATCTGAAGCAGCAGTCAAAGCAACGAAGCAGACACAAGGCAAACCAGCTCCATATCAGCCACCAAAGTCAAATGGGTACACGTCTGACTTCTATCTAAAGAAGCAGACTTGCTTTAATTGTGGCACTGCTGGTTATATTGCTAGGAACTGTCTGTATCGCCCCTATGAACCCTACTTTCCAAAAAGTCAAAGGGTTTCATCTCAGGAGTCTGTAAAGTCTAAGCCGATGATGGTGCAGAAACCTAAGGCAATGAAGACTGTTACTCCTAAGGTTAAACCCTCTGATCAACATTGGGGCGCTGCCAAAGCTGAAAGAAAATCTATAAATCAAAACAACAGCTTTCCAAGTTACAAAAATTTTCAAAAACAGGTGAAGAAACCAGTTTCAAAACAACCAAAGCTTGAAAAACCCAAGGTAACTAGAACTGTTTTAAAAAATGATTCTAAAACGAAGAAGGTTGAAATTCCTAAAGTCACAACTCAAAAGGTGACTAAAACAAAAACTGTTTTGAAAAGTGAATCTAAAACGAAGAAGGTTGAAATACCTAAAGTCACAACTCCAAAAGTGACTAAAACAAATGTTAAATCACCTGGAATTTGGAAGCCAAAAGTCAAGGCAGCTACAACCGAATCATCACAACTTCCTGATTTTTCAAAAGGAATGTTTTTAAAAGAAGTTTCATTCATTGATTCCTCAGGTGTACCCAGAAAAACAATGGCCTGGGTACCACTGGCTAACTAATCTCTCATTCTGTGCAGGAACGATCAAGGAGGATTATCACTAACGTTTTTATTACTAATTTGTTTGTTGATAAGTGATTGTTCCAGGCACAGTTTAGGAGACGTATCTTCATGTCATGTCTAGTAATCTATAAATGGAAGGTATGTCTCATTGAGAGGTAAAAGGTAAAATTCAGCATGAAAGGTACTGTTCTTAACTTGGTTGTGTGAATGAAGCGACAAAGGGTGTTTTGAGTCAAACCAAATTTCCTAAAATTTTCAATTGATTGATTAAGTGGTTGACTTCAAATGCAATGAAGTGTGCATGTCATGAAACCCTATTTTCTAAAAATTTTCAAATCAATACTTTGAAAGTTAGCTTGGCCAGATGTGTGTAAAGTCATTTAATTTGTTTGTGTGTTTGTGTGTTTTATTTTGTTAAAAAAAAAAAAAAAAAATGATTATGCTCACAAAATTGTGACATTAAAAATCAAAAAGCAAGGGGAAGAAATGTAAAGAAGATGAAAATGTTGACCCCTCAAAAATAGTGTGCTTTTCAATTTTTAATTGTTTCTTGTTTTTGAGAAGTTTAGGGGAAGTAAAATGAATGTTCGGGTTGGAGATGGCTGACACGCGTAAGGCGGAAGTGAAAGGCAAGCTCCACGGTGATATGCTCGGTAGGCTCGACCTAAACTTATGACCTCCAATGAAAGTGCAGTGAACTTAAAAGATATATATGTTTAGCTTCCCATCCTAGGTTGCATGGTTTAAAAGACTGAGTCCCGACAAAAACGGGTTGAGAGTGGTAATTATACCTAGTATTCACTCTCTCACACGCCATGTTTATGCTATCTTGACAACACCACAGAGCAAAAGAAAATGAAAAAGAAAGGAAAAAGAAAAAGAAAAGAAAAAGAAAATGAAAAAGAAAAGAGAATAAATAATCACTCAGTTGGTCTTCTTTGCGTGCTTAGCGGCCGACCTGATCACCAACTGATGGTTAATGAAATAAGTGGTAGTCATAACGGTGTTGCATGGTTCCTCAAGTTGGGGGTTTGTGAATCCTCAATAAACTCTGAGGTTGGGTAGGTTTTGCTGTGTACACTTGGGTGTGGGGACAATTAAACATGACGGTAATATTGTACCATATTAAGCATGACGCATTCGGTTGGGATTAAACGGGTTTGAGTTTAAAGCGGACAAACATACCGGCAATCACCTGGACTAGTCAAGTAACTGAAGCTGAAAAGGGTTCCTCAGTCAGATTCATACGGTTTGATCCCTTGTAAACTTTCTCATGTTTGGTTTGGTAAGTATTTGTTTATTTTTATCTTTAGTGTGTGAGTCGTTAAGTTCCTTTTTATGTGTTTTCGTCTTGGCCAGGTTGATTTGAGAAGTCAAAATGTGTTTTTTATGGGTTTTAATGCATGACAATATGCCCCCGACAGATCTTGCCAAATTTTTAGGGGAAGGAGTATGGGATAATAAGTATTATCCGAATGGAACTCGAGGATGATACTTATTATCTAATGGAAAAGACTTCCTCCGTCAGATCTTGACAAATTTTTAGGGGAAGGAGGGAGGATAATAAGTATTATCCGAAAAGACTTCCATAATACATAGTATCCGAAGGGAACTCGAGGATGATATGTATTATCTCAGGGGAAGTCCTTAGCTGAGGGGAAGTAATCAGCTAAGGGGAAGTTTTTAGAGGTCTTTGGGTTCAGGGGAAGTTTTATAGAAAACCCGTAATCTATATTAGGGTTTTTGGTTAAAATATTGTTAATTTGAATCAACTGAACAGATGATAATTACCTTCTAACCCAAAGACCAATCATCAAATGTCTGGTGGAGTATATTTTTTTTCAAATGTGTGTCAGACAGGTTGATGATAGAAAGATGTTGCTGCTGCTCAAAGTTAAAGAACCAGCCGGACAAGACTTCCATCTGGAAAAGCAACTGTTCAGGGGAAGTTGTTGGTGTCTTTACATGTTTCCAAAAGCTTCAAAAGTTTTTCAAAGAAAATGCTCACAAGTTTAGGGGAAGCTGATGATTTCAAGTCAATCTTTAATGAAGAAAATGATGCAGAGAGCAGTCAGAGATCATGAAGTTTGAAGATCAACAATCAAGTTCTTCACAGTTAGAGGCATTCAAAATTTTACCCTCTAATCTTTGGAGATTCAAGGCAGTTACCGAAGATTTAGCAAGAACCTGTTCTTTCAAGAGAAGAAAGTCAATGAGAGTCCTCCATTTCATTGATTGTTCATTTAAAGAAGTTCGAGCTGATGCTGATCAAGAGAAAGCCCCAAATGCCCGTCATGAAACCCATTGAAGATTTCTGCGGAAAGAATCTTCATCAACATCTATGCCAGCCAGTCAAGAAGAAGAACTTCAAACATTGAAGACATTTAATATCACAAGCCTAGGGGAAGATTGTAGAGGCTAGATTATGAGGCTTGTAATATTAAATTAGTTGGGCTGGGCTTAGAGAGTTTATTTAGATTAGTAGACTAGTTTGGTTGGGTTTACTATTGGGCTTGGGGTTTACCATTGGGTTTACTATTAGGGTTTAAGGTCCATTAGGGATCCTATATAAACCCCATGTGTTTACCATTGTAAGGGTTTGCGAGTTTATGATTGAGAGGAGTGCCAAGGAGGTGTTTATGATCGTAATCATAAACTAGAGAGAGAGTTCAAGTTTACGATTTCTTGTTTTGTACCCGACAAGGTTTCTTGTGTGCAAAGATCAAGTTTTTAGCGTTAAATCATCGTATTCTTCGTGTTTTCTTCTCTTCTCTATCTTGAATCAATCACCTACGAGGATTCCGCACTCGTTCGTGATATCAATATCGTGTTTTAGGAGATTTTCTGGACCTACACATAACGTGTCACAGTTACTTACGAAATTATCCCGCGTATACGATGTACGATCGACAGGGCAATCGTACAAAGTCTTGTCATTCCCATCGCGGTAGGAGACTTAGGACTTGTACACTCGTATAACTCATAACCAATTTGACTTATGACATGCAAACACATAGCCAAGTAATCTCATTCCCATATTCATGCATTTTCCTAGTTTATTTATTTTCCGATAAATAAATATTTACCACTTATAGGCTAATTCCATGATTATACGTCATCATCATCTCATGCAAATCACATAGATCATTATTTAACATATTTCAAACCATGTCATAGATTCCTAACCACATGCATGACTGCTATCTTGACCTAATAGGCCATTTTCACCATATTTTCATGTAAATAATTTTTATAAAATAATCCACATGCATTTAAACATAAAGCTTACAACTTTATACATTATCATGCATCCATTAACCTAGATCAAAGCACATCATAGTAGATCTAACACCAATCATGTGCCTTCATTCAAGATCTAGCATGCATGACTACCGAAATCGAGTTTCCTTCATAGATCTCACGTAAAGTTAGCAACTTTATTGCACATCGACCCTGGATCTATCATTATCAAGTCATTAGAACATAGATCTAACATAAATCATCAAGCTTTATTCACATGCATGCATGTTTTCTCATAGAAAACCCTAGATCTAGAATATATCATCGTATCATGCACAAAATTCATGTTTTTTTTATCAAAAAATGAAATATTTATCATCACAAATACTAGATCTACACTTCATATCATCAAATCAACACAAATCAGACCTAGATCCATCATAAAGCCTGGATCTTGACAACTTTAAGATGATCAAAACATAAGAAAACACATACCAAAAGATGTAGGATGCTCAAAGATGAAATCGGGGCTTGAAACTTAAAAGAAAGCAAGGATCTTGATGATAATTGAGTATGAGCAGGTTGTGGGTCGTAAATGGGGGTGACAAGATGTCCGGAGCTGAGCAAATGGAGAGGTGGTGGGTAATGTTGCTTAAATAGAGAAAAATTAGGGTTTTGCTGGAAAACCCGGTTTAAGTGTATCGCTTAGGGGCACCAAATGCTCTAGGCGATACGCCTAAAGCCTCCCGTCTGGCAGCCCTTTGACTTTTGTTGACCGCAGCCCGTTTTGTCTTTTTTTCGCGTTTTTGGTCACGGTTTTCAATGTTTTCTCTCATTTTCAATTCCCCATCATTTTTTATCACATCGAATCTAATAGAATCAAGTATCAACTTGCCACATAACAATTTATGATCATACAATTAAATTCACGTATCAGTTTGCACATACTTCACGACACATAGCAGTTTTTAGTTTATCACCAATGATTCGAGACTCCGACTTGTGTGTGATGTTTGTGAAGTGTTTTAAGGCTACTAGACTCTTCTAATACCTTAATTGACATACTACACCTATATAAGCGACTCTCCGTTTGTCGCTTTTATCAGTTTTCTTTCCGTTTTTAAAACTCGTGACCGTTCGAACCCTATTAGCCATTGCTGTTAAGAAATACTGGATTGTTCACTAACTTGATGTGAACAATGCCTTTTTACATGGTGATCTTCATGAAGAAGTTTCTATGAAGATACCCCAAGGTTTTTCAAAAGATAATGAAACTCGAGTTTGTCGGCTATAGAAATCTCTATATGGGTTGAAGCAAGCATCTAGGAATTGGTATCACAAATTTACCACTTTCCTTTCAGGATTAGATTTTCGCCAATCTAAGGCTGGTCATTTGCTTTTCAACTATGACATTGGTGACTCCATGGTCGTCGTTCTTGTTTGTGTGGACGATGTTATAATCACCGGAAATAACCTCGTGAAGATCCAAGAAACCAAGCAACAACTTGATAACGAGTTTAGTATCAAAGATCTTGGCCCTTTGAAATATTTCATGGGGATTGAAGTTTCAAAAACTAAAGATGGCTTAGTTCTGAGCCAACGCAAATATGCTTTGGACATTTTAAAGGATAGTGGGATGTTGGGCTGCAAGCCAAGCTCTTTTCCCATTGAACAAGGATTAAAGATAGACAAAGGAGAAAAAGAGGCCCTAATTGATGCGAACTAATATCACTGACTAATCGGTCAACTTCTCTACCTTCAGGCCACTCGAGCAGACATAGCCTATTCGGTAAACATGTTGAGTCAATTTGTGACTGACCCCCGACAAAACCACATGGAGGAATTAACATGTATTATTCGCTACTTGAAAGCCACGGCAGGCCAGGGAATTATACTTTCCCGTACAGGTGAACCAGTTTTGACCGCCTATTGTGACTCAGATTGGCTTGGTTGTCCCTATACAAGAAGGTCACAGACATGATATATTTTATTGTTTGGTGGCACGCGTATCTCATGGAAAACAAAAAAGCAATCAGTTGTCTCTCGGTATTCCGCTAAAGCTGAATACCGAGCAATGGCCTCCAAAGTTAGTGAAATCATTTGGGTTCGGTGGCTGCTCATGAGTTACACATTCACATCTCTTCTCCTACACCTTTATTTTTTGATAATCAGGCCGCTCGTCACATCGCTACTAATCCGGTCTTCCATGATCGTACCAAACATGTTGAAATGGATTGTTTTTTGTTCGAGAATGAGTTGACTCAAAGGAAATAGTTCCCATGAACATCAACAGCAACATGCAATTTGTCGACTTACTCTCTAAAGGGCTTGGAAATCAACAGCTACACTTCTTACTTGGCAAGATCGGCATTGCAAATTTGCATGCTCCATTTTGAAGGGGGGGGGGGGGGTATAAGATTTATATATATTTTATATATTCTCTTTTATTGTTTTAATCTTCTCCTTTTTTTAGGGGATTTGGTTATTTGACTATTTGACTATTTAAAAGGTCTCCTATACGTATCCTAATTATTAATAATAAGAATTATTTTTTCCCTATCAAATTTCTAGAATGCTTGCTTTCATTTTAGACTTGAAATGAGTTTTTAAAACTTTTAGAAAACAGGTACATGTGTGATGGACGTGGTGGTATTAGATTTCTGTCAAAATGATAGAACATGCGAACTATAGACGATACCGATGTCCAAAATATAAGCTTAAGTGATTAGTTGATCACATTAGGTGGCATTTGATTAAGACCTTATGTTGACAGGTTATAACTATAGTAGGCTGAAACCCATGTGCAAAATGGTCGATTGACAAATATAAAGACGCATAAAATGTTGTTTGTTAAATAATCTTTGAAGGAAATTGTATGCTGAAAATGATACATGTTCCTTACAAATTGCTTAACAATATGCTCAACCAAAAAATACAACCCTTTTCTTTTGGCAGTGGTTCAGAAAAAATCATAAGGACATGTTATACATCCTCATTTCTCACATACAAGGACAATCATAGCTTAATCTCATTTCTAATATGAGTAGCAAAACACCATATAAGAGTGACATTGACGACGAGGAAGATGAAAATCAGCAACTACAATCGTCTAAGCAGAAGATTGCAACGATGAGGCATATAATATTCGATCTTCGTTGGCATGGAATGCACTCTCGACATCAATGAGGTATTATGTTTTCCCTAGAATACAAATTATGTTTATTTCATGTCGACTATAAATCATCTTCAAGTTAGGGTTTCTGTTATCCTTTGTTCGTTTCCATCAGATTTAATTAGAAGTAAAATTTGCACTACCCAGTGGGTACATGAATGGTGTTAGGGGTCATTCTAAATATGCAGGCTTTGACTTCTCACAGATGTGACAATTTGGTAGTTAAGAATCTCATTGACCAAAAAGAAACCCTATCACCTGATCAATTCACCTTTACAACTTTGATTGCATAGAATAAAATTTAATTGGTTCATCTAAGTTACATCACATAGTATCACCATTTATCATCTAATAACATGTTTATTAATGGTTTTGCGTTTTTATTGCAAGTTATGTTGGAAATTATCTACATAATTATGGCCTTAGGACCATTTCATTATAACTAATTAAATATATCAAAATGACATTAATGGTCCCCTACATTTATTTGATGGAAGTAAATGTAAATGTTATTAAGTTAAGGGGGCAATTATGATTTCCTATTAGATACCTATAATTAAGGAAGATTACAGGGAATTGTACAACGATCGTTATTATCATACGATCATCAAAACTCACTAACACAATTCTCTCTCAAGAACACCAATAAGGATTCTTCCAAATCATCCATCGATTCAAGGTATCATAACGGGAATCAAGTAATGGCTTCTTCATCATCAAAGATTGTATGCCCTACTACAAGTAAGTTATATGATTCAAGTTGTATTTTTGATGATTACATGATTGAATTGATGTTTAGGGTTCTGGTAAATTGATTCATAATCAAGATTTAAGTAACATGTGGTATCAGAGCCACGTTAATAACATCAATTGAATCTGTAAAATTAGTTTTTGATGCCTTGATATTTGATGAACAAATTGCAAAACCCACTGGAATTTAAGAAATCACGATCGTGGAATTTACGAAATCACGATCGTAATAACATATCAATTTTATAGAATGTTTGTTTTCGTTTGATGGCACATTATTTCGTTTGATCTCTGACACAAATAATTATGTATCAAACTAACATATCAATATTATAGAATGTTTAATTTCTTGTTTAATATAAAAACTTTCGATTACTAGGACGTTGGATTTTCATGTCTACTAAAAACAAATTCTTGGAATTAAATTTTCCATTTTGTTGGTTATAAATGTTGGAGATTTGAACAACCGTGTCATCGGTCAGAGATCACGATCTCTATTGACTATTGATATTGATTCCTTTTAATTTTGAAGTGCAAACCAAATTTATGCAAGTCCGTTAATAATTGTTCGACTTAACTTTCTACATGAAGAACGCATACAGTAACGTATAATTCATTTGCAATGGTTCTCTCATCAATCGCATAATTGGACAAATCTGTTTGCAAAACTTCAAAATTACCATGTTACTTGTTTGCAAATAAATTCAAAGTTTGCATAAACATATAATGGTAACTTCAATGGAAAATTAGATGATTATACCCAACGGTGTGTCATTTGATTCAACATTAAAGTTTGAATGATTCCATTTTATATAATTATGTGTGTTGTCAAACAATGAACCCAACGGCCGATTGTTTGATAATACATATAGTGAAATGTTGGCCTAATATACATAGATATATCATTTCTGCCCAAAGGTGATATGCTGTATTTGTGTGCCTAAATTTAATCTTTACGTATGTTCATGATACTTGAATTTTGGATATAGCCAACGCGAAACCAACTTTCAATTAGAACCTTGATGTAGTCTATTATTTTGGTGTTATAATAGGCTTAATCTTCAGTGTGCTAAATCTTGCTTATTTTATGTGATTACCCTGTATGCTTTAAGTTCACTTCGGTTCTTCTAGTAATATATGTTATAATTGTATCAATCCAGCCACCACTATGAATCCTAACTATGGAATTGAACCCTTGACTGGCACTAATTTAGCGTCATGGCGAGATGCTGTCAAACTAACTCTTGGAATGATGGATTTGGACTATGCTTTAAGGTATGACCCTCCCGCTGCACTTACTACTGAAAGCACTACAGATCAGAAACAAGTGTATGAAAAGTGGGAGAGGTCTAACAGAATGTCTCTCATGGTTATAAAGAACTCCATCTCGGTTGCCATTCACGGAGCCATCCCTGACTCTGAAAGCGCGAAAACTTACTTAGACTCTGTAGAGGAGCAATTCAAGGGCACCTCCAAGGCACATGCAAGTACTTTGATTCTGAAGATGTTAACTACTAAGTATGATGGTGTGAGTGGTGTGCATGAGCACATCATGATGATGAGCGACATGGCCCATAAAATGAAGGGTATGAACATGAAAATTAGCGAAGGTTTTCTAGTACACTTTATAATGACATCTCTTCCTGCACAATTTGATGCCTTTAAGATAAACTATAATACTCAAAAGGACAAATGACAAATGAGTGAACTCATTGCCATGTGCGTACAAGAGGAAGAGCGTTTAAAAGTAGAAAAACCCGATGTTGCTCATGTCACCACCACAAACACCAAGAAGAGGAAAGGTAACATCCATAAAGGAGAAAGCTCAAAGGTCCAGAAACCGAATGCAAGTACATCATCTGGCTCAACCACTCCTAATGGTCCTATTCGTTGTAAATTCTGCCATAAGAAAGGGCATCGCCAACGAGATTGCCTAAAATTCAAGGAATGGTTAGGAAAGAAAGGTGATCATTTACTTATGATTTATGAGTCCTTTAATATTGATGTTCCTATAAACACATGGTGGATTGATTCTGGTTCCATGGTTCATGTTACAAACACCTTACGGGGATTCCTTACAATCCAGAAGCTGGAAAGAAACCAAAGGACAATTAAAGTCGGGAGCGGTGATGCCCTAAATGTTGAAGCTGTAGGAACTTTGCAATTAGTTATACAAGGCGGTCATTGTATTAACTTATTAGATACTCTTTATGTACCTAGAATTACTTGAAATCTAGTATCTGTACGAAAGTTAAACAATGATGGTTATCATGTAGCATTTGGTAATGGTAAAGTCACTATTAGTTTAAATTCTCGTGTTCTTGGTAATGGTTATTTAGATGGAAATCTCTATAAATTGAACTTGGATGACCAATTTTCAAAATCTTTGTTGTCATATAATGTGAATGAAAACATAAAGAAAAGAAAACGAGATATGGAAACTTCATCTATGTTGTGGCATCAACGCTTGGGCCACATCTCACGAGATCGAATGGTACGTCTAGTGAAAGATGGCATACTACCAAATCTCGATTTTAGCGATTTTGAAACATGTGTAAAATGCCTTAAATAGAAAATGGCGAAAGGAAATAAAAGAGGTGCCACAAGAAGTTCCAATTTATTGGAACTCATACACACTGATATTTGTGGACCTTTTCCTGAGGGGATATCAGGACATAAGTCATTTATCACTTTTATAGATGACCATTCACGATATATGTACTTATATTTAATTAAAGAGAAATCTGAATCACTTGACACGTTTAAAATTTTTAAGGCTGAAGTTGAAAATCAACTTGACCGTAAGATAAAGGTGGTGAGATCAGATAGAGGAGGTGAGTATTATGGTCGACATACAGACATTGGTCAAGCTCCCGGTCCTTTCTTTGAGTTTTGTAGGGAACACGAGATTGTGAACCAATTTACCATGCTGGGTACTCCTCAGCAGAATGGTGTTGCTGAGAGAAGAAATAGGACCCTTATGGATACGGTAAGGAGTATGTTAGCAAACACAAACCTACCTCAATTTATATGGACCGAGACACTAAAGACGGTAGTCCATATACTCAATAGGGTTCCTTCTAAATCTGTTCGTAAAACACCATTTGAAATTTGGACGGGAAGGAAACCAAGTATGAGATATATGAAAGTGTGGGGCTGCCCTGCCGAAGCTAAGCTTTATAACCCTCAACAAATAAAGCTTGACATGAAAACCGTCAGTTGCTTCTTTATAGGGTATCCTGAACGATCAAAGGGATATAGGTTTTATTGCCCTTCTCATTGTACTCGCATAGTTGAAACTCGTCATGCTAAGTTCCTAGAAAACTCTAATGTTAGTGGGAGCAATGTACATCAAGATCTTATTTTACAAGAAGTGCAAGAAGGAGGGGAGAAAACTGTACACTTTCCTTCTATTTCACCTCGTGTGCATGACATTGTCCCACCTAGTGTCTCTCTCGAGGATAATATCACTCCTAATATGCCATCACATGAAGGCACATCAAATTCTCAAGAACAAAATCCTGACATTGTCACTCAACCCCAAGAACCTGATGCTCCATTAAGAAGGTCATCAAGGCCTAGAAGACCTGTTAATTTTGATGATTACGTAACCTATCTTAATGAAGCAGACCTAGACATAGGAAAGTACAACGATCCGACCTCCTATAATGAAGCCATTAGTAGTGACCAATCGTCTAAGTGGAATGGAGCTATGATTGATGAGCTTGATTCCATGAGTAAAAATAACGTTTGGGAACTAGTTGAACTACCTAAGGGGGTGAAGCCCATAGGATGCAAGTGGGTTTATAAAACCAAGTTGGACCCAAACGGAAACATCGAACGACATAAAGCACGTTTGGTTGCAAAAGGTTATAACCAAAAGGAAGAAATTGATTACCAGGAGACATTTTCTCCTGTATCTCGAAAGGATTCCTTAAGGATCGTTATGGCCTTAGTAGCTCATTTTGATTTGGAGCTACATCAAATGGATGTTAAAACAACTTTCCTTAATGGTGATTTACATGAAGATGTGTTCATGACCCAACCAGAAGGTTTTAAGTCTGAAGGTCAAGAACACCTAGTATGTAAGTTGAAAAAGTCCATATATGGTCTAAAACAAGCATCACGACAATGGTATTTGAAATTTGATGAAGTTATGAAAAGGAATGATTTCATTAAAAATCAAGTGGACCAATGTACCTACCTTAAAATGAGTGGGAGCAATTTTGTCATACTTGTCCTTTATGTAGATGACATTCTTTTGGCAAGTAACAATTTGGATTTGTTGCATGAGTCAAAGCGATTACTTTCGCATCATTTTGACATGAAAGATCTCGGGGAAGCATCTTATGTGATCGACATTGAAATTCACTGAGATCGAGCTAATGGGACATTAGGGTTGTCTCAAAAGGCGTATATTGATCGTGTGCTTACGCGTTATAACATGCAACATTGCTCTCCCTCAGTTGCTCCTGTAGTTAAAGGAGATATTTTCGGTTCTTTTCAATGTCCGAAAACAGAAGTAGAAAAGGAAAAAATGAGAATGATACCTTATGCTTCTGTAGTTGGAAGCCTAATGTATACTCAAGTTTGTACCCGTCCTGATATTGCTTATATTGTTGGAATGCTAGGCCTTTATCAATCTAATCCTGGCCTAGATCACTAGAAGACAACAAAGAAAGTGTTGCGATATCTTCAAGGAATCAAGGACTACAAACTAACTTATGGAAGAACAAATAACTTAGAAGTGATTGGCTATTCTGATTCTGACTTTTGCCAAGTGCAAAGATGACAAAAAATCAACTTCGGGGTATATCTTTATGTTAGCAGGTGGGCCTATCTCGTGGAGAAGTCATAAACAACAATTAACGACGACTTCGACAATGATGGCAGAGTATGTTGCCGTTTATAATGCAACTTGCCATGGAATGTTGTTGAGGAACCTAATAAGTGGACTTAAAGTTGTAAACTCCATATCAAGACCATTGAAGATTTACTGTGATAATTCTGCTGCTGTTAGCTTTTCGAATAGTAATAATTCGAGCGGGGCAGGATTATATCTTGATACAAAGTTTTGGTTTGTACGAGAACGAGTAGAGGAAAATAACCTTTGTATCGAGTACATTAGCACTCACGATATGCTTGCGGATCCGATGACGAAAGGTCTACCACCCAAAGTCTTTCATGAGCTCGTAACAAAGATGGGTTTTACTAGAGATCTTGTATGATATCATAATATTCTAATGAATTATTTACTTAAATTTCCTCGAATGTATTATATCATTGTCTATAATAATGTATGCATGCACTTATTTATATATAGACATACCTATACGATTAGATGTCGTATATTCTTGTCATTTTGGTTTTAAAGTTTTCTAAGTGTTTTATGTTGAGACTTTAGTATGATTGATGAGGGTCCTCGTGTTGAAAATAACTCGAATGACTGTATCTTTTTGCTAAGATTTTAACATGAAACTTTATGAGTATTATCTTGGCCAAACTTACTAATACTCATCATGAATGGTCACTCGGCCAAGTGGGAGAATGTTGGAAATTATCTACATAATTATGGCCTTAGGACCATTTCATTATAACTAATTAAATATATCAAAATGACATTAGTGGTCCCCTACATTTATTTGATGGAAGTAAATGTAAATGTTATTAAGTTAAGGGGGCAATTATGATTTCCTATTAGATACCTATAATTAAGGAAGATTACAGAGAATTGTACAACGATCGTTATTATCATACGATCATCAAAACTCACTAACACAATTCTCTCTCAAGAACACCACTAAGGATTCTTCCAAATCATCCATCGATTCAAGGTATCATAACGGGAATCAAGTAATGGCTTCTTCATCATCAAAGATTGTATGCCTTACTACAAGTAAGTTCTATGATTCAAGTTGTATTTTTGATGATTACATGATTGAATTGATGTTTAGGGTTCTGGTAAATTGATTCATAATCAAGATTTAATTAACAAGTTATTGTTATGGTTTTGGTTGTAAGAATATGATTAATCTAATCTCTGCATCTTTACTAAATAGAAATGGAGGTGACGGTGGATGGCAATTGGGGAAATATTATCTGTTAAGTGTTAAGTGCTATAGAGCCACTTAAATTCAGTTGACGGTGGATGTCTTATATTTTGTGACATTGTTCGACTCTTTTAGATGCTAGTTTGAAAATCAAACATTTCACATTGCTTATGTGTTTAAAACCTTTTATGACTTTTGTCTTTTTTGGTTGAGCATACAATTCGTTTATTTGTGTTGTTTCTACTTTATCTTAAATAAATTATTGTAACCTTGATTGTCATATTCCACTTTCAAGAGCCAGTTAATTTGTGTCGTAAGAATATATGATATTTTGGATGAGAGGTAATTTTGTCGGCTATCACAATTTCAACAATAGAATATCACAACTAGATGTTGACCCCTTCCGCGCGTTGTGGCGGTACATGATCGTTTAAGTTTTTTGGGATTGGACATTTCTAATTTTTATTAGAGAAGCTAATCAATTAGCTTTATAAGCCACTTAAATACATCATAATACATATAAAACTCAATTAGTAAAAATGTATCTAATATTATAAAATAGATGTTGTATATGCTTAATTGATCACTAAAAATGGACTAATATACATTCAAGCATAAAGCAATACGCTCACTATCTAGTTCAGTCATCATTGGTTTTACCATCCTATTAATTTCATCAAGAAAATGCAATAGGGTCTCAATAAACCATGTATAAAAGGCGAAACTATCAATTTCCAGTGAGAAAATTTAACAATAAAAATACATTTATTTAAGTTAACTCCGAAGATATGCCTGGGATATAATAATAAAGCGCTAATCTTGTTCGCATATAGCGGAACAAAATCTCTGCTTTTGCACCACAAATCAGTGAAAACGTCAAATTAACTTGCACTTCATGGACCCTACAAACAGGAGAAGAAATCATCACCATGAACTGATTTCTTTAGTTCCTCGATTTCTTTTTCTTCATCACAACTACACATTCCATCACGATTTGGGAATTTCAGCTATACTACCTTATGTCCCGATTTCTTCAGTTCCTCACTCGGATCGATCTTTTACCTATTTATGTGATTTCTTGATACAAACAAAAGTTTCCAATCAAAACCCAAAAATCACAATATAATAAACTGGAGTTCAAGCATATTATCATATCTAGAAACAAAGCTAACTTATAATTCTGACCTGTTATATAAAAAAGATAATATATTAAGAATGATTATAGCCACTATTATAGAATTAGAAACCATACAACTATCACATATTTTTTCAGTAGAAAAGAAAACAAAATCAATCGCAAAATTGGTAACCTGTTTCTGAGAACATAACTATTGATGTAGATGGTCACACAAACGTTTGGGAGTATGCTGAACTTACTACACTCCCTTCACCTGCCGATTTAAAAAGATAGGCATTTTAACAAAACCACCAAATGAGTCATTGGAGTCGGAGACTAATACAGGGTAAACAAAATTTGCAATAATCTGTTTTGGTGTGCAAACTTTTGCGACACGTTAACCACTTTGCATACCTTGCAGTCTCAAATAGAAACATACCTGTCATCTATTGTATGGTTTAAACTTAAGAGTGTGGTTCATTTGACAACAATATAAATCTTCCCTTGGAAAGGAACTCTTAAAAATATGTTTAAACACTTGGAAGTACAACATCATTTCAAAATAATACTCGTGACCAAACAACATATCCATGCGTGTGTGTTTGTTTCGTTTGCCGAATACGTATATATAAATACATTATATTTATATGTTATATTTTCGGATAAATATTAATGATAAAAAAAGTTAAAAAGGGGTTAACTTGGGATTTGAATACTCGATACCTGTAAAACCGATTAAGAGATAAAGACGATACAGAATCCAAATCTAGAAGAGAGCGGGCTGATTGATGTAGTGACATAGTAGAGTATCACCAGCTTTTGCCTCACAGAATGAAAATTTAAGTGCTCCCAGCACCGCACTTACATATTTGAACCTATGCAACAATAATTATTTAAGTTCCTTTTTATGGCTTAGAAAATCAAACATTCAACCCGTGTTAGAGTAGTAGATAATGCTTGTGTGTACCTGGAAATTGCTGCAGATGTTTGAAAAGAGAGGGGGGTTACTTATCACTCTATGATCTTCTCGACTCTGTTTTTTACTTCAAAGATCCATCAAGAAATGAAAGGCTTAGTCAGTTAACCGACAACATGAAATCCAAAACTTAAGAAAAAGGGGAAAAAAGACCACCAAATGATAAAAACAGTAGCTTACCGAGGTAGACGAAGATCGTGCGGTCCGTGCAAGTGCAAGAAGTAATCGTAATATCTTCAAGCAGCAGTGATGCGAAAAGGTTCTAATCCTGGATCAAACTTCCAAATTACGACCCCTTTCTTCTGCTTTTCGTCCCAATCGTAAACCTTATAAGAAAGGGCTTGGTAAAGTCATCTGCAAATCGTTTGAGGAAGAGGCGTAGATAGAAAATGTGAATGCAATGGGGTTAATAATTAGAAACAGTCACCGGCGTAATGGGGTTTTTCACCGCCGCAACCGACGATGGTTCGATCGGAGAAGACTATCTCTATACCACCTTTTTATCGCTGGTTGTATAAGAAGCGAGAGAAATTCTGATGTATCGTAGATAGATTGTAAAATAGAGAAGATCATCTTTGGAGAATTTTTAGGTCGACCATATTTCTCCCCTTTGCGTGCATACCTAAGCAAACCCACATCACATAACGTGTAACTGCTGAAGGAGGTGTGGGGGGTAAGAGAAAAACCCTCACTACCTACTACATGCGTATATACGTATATCACTGGCCTAGACTGCTTCATGAGGTTGTAACCCAAGCATAAAAAGTTGTACATATGAGGAATAGTGTTTTTTGTGAGTGAGGGACTGAATTTGTTTTGTAATATTTATATAATACCCCCTCACTTAAAGTTAAGTTATAAAATAAACCCTAGAGTTTAAATTAAATTTTAGAAAAACCCCTAAAGTTAATATCTCATATTTCTACATTAGACTTAACCATAACTAGTTAAAATACCATATATTAATAAGTAATAACCACTAATTAACATATTAATGATAATAACAAATTAAATTGAAGAGATACCTTATATGTTCTGCTGTTTGATTACTCAAATGATTTATAATGATTTATTGTTTTCTATTCACGTTTGAGTTTGATCAAAATAAATTTATCAAGTTCATTATCTTTATGTTTGTATGTATAGAGTTGCTCTATAAGAATTAAGAGAGTTTTAAATATTATTTAGAATTAGTTTATAAATATTGTTTAGTAACTTGATTGGTCTCCTACTCAAAGCCTTAAGCGATCGTCGTACAACTCTAAAAGTAAAACGATCAAATTCATGTATCTTTATCTTTAATTTTAAAAACTTTTAACTAACTAGGTTGCTTAATATAGATTTTTTGAAGCATTAAATTTAGCGTTGTGCTGTAAATTTTAGTTGATTTGGCCGAATAAAATATCATTATTATCTGTTTTTAACAAATATTTTTTGCCCTCACTGAGAAAAAGTCCTGGATCCGCCACTGGTCGCGTTGCAAATCCTAATGCATCGACTACATTTGCAAAGTTCATGCAAAACGTTCTTACCCTTTATGTGTAACATACCTATTTGCCCATAATTTTAATCTACTCTTTATTTGTTCTTCTAAATTTCAGGTACATCCTCACATGAAGATCCTAATGACCTGTTACAGCTTTAACCACTCCGCATTTTCATCCAAGCGCTTCGGTCTCATTGTCTAATATACACTTTGTTCGTTGTCTGTTTGTGTTCTAAACACTTATTTGCCTAAACCTGTACATGCTATGCAAATGTCGGATCAGAGTTTTCTACACTCTGAATTTTATTTTTAGTTACACCGACATTTCATACAGCCTATGTCAAATGAATATTGACACACTCTTTATATGTAAATATGCTTTAACTACATTTCGTTTACGTTGCAAGAAATTTGATTAAACCCGTGAACCGCTATAGCGCGCGGTTGACACCTCGTTATATTTAATTGTAATGTACGTATTCAGAAGGTTGGTCTTAATATATGTCACACCCCGAGAAATGACTGAATGTGGGCATGTGACTGATTTGGCACCATGGTCATGGTTATGAATGATTGACATCTAAGTGAACGTTTAGAAAAGTCATTTGTCTTTTAAAAACATAAGTCTTAAACATTTATCTAAATATTTAAAATAGTGGCAGCGGAAAATAGTAGTGGAAGTACATGTTAAGTTTCAAAAGACAACTTTATGAGATTTTAAATCATGACAACCCTAAGGTGTAATGTGACTAAATCTCCCAAGTGAAATGCATGAACACGCGGCAAGCAGACCATGATATGAGACAAGCAGGATCTATGCAGAAAGACATTTAATTTCATCCTTAATCACCTGAGAATTCAAGAAATTTAAAAAGTCAACATAATTGTTGGTGAGTTCACAGGTTTGATGACACATGAAAATGTTTGAACAATGTTTGAATCAGTGTTTGAAACAATGTTTGAAATGATTGGCCGTCATGATATTATTTTTGTTGACTCTGATGTTGTAAAGATCAAGCATGAACCTTGAATTCAAAACTAACTGTTTACCCACTCCTGGTGTCCAACCCCATGTACACCGAATGACCAGAATAACTAATGTACCCCTTAACTATTTCCGTGGAGTCAGGACTGGAGCGACCAAGTCGAGGCAGGGTCGTCAACCCAAATAGATCTATTCACAAGTTATCGTTTCGAATGAACTAATTGAATTCAATTAATAGTGGGACTTAGGCATATAACATGAATCAACATGAATACACAGATTGGGGTTTATGAAAAGAACATGCAATCAGTACGTCTTATAGAAATCATAATATCAGACAAAATGAAATTTGAAAGGCATTCATTGAATTCTCCCCCATAATTTGAAAACAGAAAAGTAAAAGGGGCCGTGAAACTCACATGTTTGAAGATGGAAGACATATATGGTTGGTTGAACTTAGCCTAGCAAACGTCTACAAGGAATTGTTATGACGTATTAGGGTTTGGCTATCTTGAGTTAGAGAATACGTCACTCAATGTTCAAGGTTAAGTCTCGACTGGTTATTACCCGATGACGGTGATGGAAATCCTAGGACTTATTTATTGTCAAATAAATAGTATTGAAGTTGGTGGAATTTTATTATTTATTTGAATAAATAAATAATGATCATATTTTCACGTTTGAAAAATAAATATTGAATAATGTGGAATATTTTTCATTAAACGCTAGGGAAAATCGTAAATATTTAATTCACTAAATATTTGTAAGGTTTTAGGCTTTTCGATTTAATAAATACAATCTTTCTTTAGTATGAAGAAATGGTTCCAAAATGTACGAAGTTACACTTTAGTAAAATTAAGTGTAGGTTCGTCCGGCAGTTAACCGGTTTCGCCGGTTTGACTGGTTCGACTCGTTTTGTGACGTTTTAGGTTTTCCTAACACTTAGGATTTGTTAGTAGACTTGTTTTAATGTGTTTTAGGGTTTTGAGTTGCCAAATTAATTAGTGGAAGTTTAACTTGTAAAATCCGACGTTTTCGAGTAACCGAAAGTTATAGTTTTTGTCTGGTTTGTGTATAAAACGTGTTTTTCTCATTTTGGACTTTATAAAATATTTTTATACGTCAAAATAAGCATGTTTCATGTTTTGGACTAGACCCAATTCTAAATCGAAAATAAGTTATAATTTTTATCGAAATGTCGTAGTTACGATATTTAACCGTTTTGTTTCCAAGTGTTTTAACTTCTCGAATTATTTAGTATGTTTTAGAAAACATCTTTGGCACCCCTAATATTACATTACAAGTCCTAAGTGGTCACAACTTGTCAAAAGTCTTAAACTTAATTTTTCATAAAAATAAATGGTATTTAGGTCATATAAATTCCATGTTTTTATTTTCTTGAAGTTTCATGTCTAAATCTTTGGTAAACACTTTTATGACTCAAAATCACCCTTTAGTAAACTTTGGTTTTGGTTTGAAGTCAAAATACAAGTGTTTGGAGGTTTGGAAAAATGTATATTTTTCTATATGACAGCAGTTTTATGACACGCAGAATATGTGTGTCATCTCTGTTCAGTGTTCTTGCTTCATATAGTTCACATATGACAACAGATTTATGACACGCAGAATGTGTGTCATCTCTGCCCAGTTTCATAAAACTTATGGGCGCGTTTAGTTGTGGAAAACAGGGGGTGTTTTCCATTTCTGTTTTTCAAGAAAACAAGGAAAACAGAAAACGCGTTCAAATTGTATTTTTTAGAAAACGTTTTCTAGGAAAACAGAAAATAGTGTTTTCTAAATTTTAACTAAAAATGGAAAACACATTTTTTACTGTTTTCTGTTTTCTGTTTTCTGTTTTCTGTTTTCTGTTTTCTGTTTTCTGTTTTCTATTTTCGTTTTTCAAATATATACAAAAGAAAATGGGCGTTCATTTTCTAGGGCTTATACGCACAGCCGCTCGACCTCTCCTCCGTTACCTCCGTCGCCGTCTGCTCCACCGCATCGTCGACGGAAATCTAATGAAATGTAGAGATAGAAAAGAAATAGAAAACAGTTGATTTGAACATGTTTTTTAGTTTTCTAATTTTGAAAATGAAAATTCCATCTTTCAAATTTGAACGCGTTTTCAAAAATTTTCATGTGTTTTCTAGAGATGAAAAACTCATTTCATTTTCTAGAAAACCAGAAATGAAAAACTAGAAAACATTTTCCACAACTAAACGGCCCCTATATTTTTCATGAAATTCGATTTTTGGCATTTTGTATCCCCATTTCATACCAAGTTAAGTGTCCCAAATTATCTTTAACATACAAGAACTAGTATTTGTCCAATTTTGGTCATTTAAAGTGATTCTTTTAACAAAACACAAGTTATATATATATTTTGTCAAATAATCTTTTTAACATAACTAGTTTCCATCACAAGCACATAACCATACTAACATACATGATTGCTAGCAAGTCATACAACAACCAAATCAAGACTTATTCATGAACATGACATGTGACATAAAGATGTGAAAGATTTATAGAAAAATAAACAAAGAAAGTAAGTTTCCTCACTTAGAGCTTTCCGGATCGGTAACGACGTTAATGGGTTGTTTAACTAGCTTCCAAGTTTAGCTCCAAACCCAACCTTGATCTTGATTTTGAAAGGAAATGGTGATGAAAGATCAAGAGTTTGTCATGGATTTTTGACAAGAAAAACAAAAGATTAGTTTGTTGTTCTTGAAGGATTAGAAGAAATAATGAAAGAAAAATGATAGCATAGAAGTTGTTGATGGCTTACCTTGGCTAGAGGTGAGTTTAGGAACTAGAATAAGTGGTGGTTGATGGTGGAAAGTGGTGGTTGGCGGTGGTGTTTTAGAGAGCCGAGAGAAAGATGAGAGAAAGAGAGAAAAGTGTGTGTTTGTTCTTTGAGGTGATGAAGGGTGAAATGAGATGTTTAAGTGTTTAAAAAAAAGATGGTTAGGTGGTGGTGTGTGGTCTCGGTTTTGGGTGAACCGCAAGGGGGGCTCGGGTTTGGTCCTAGCCGAGAACAAAGAAGAAAAGAGGAGAAAGGGTGAAAGTGGCTTGAACCTTGCTTGTCTTGTGCTAGAAAAAGAGCATATGGGGGCGGTTGTGGGTGCACAAAACCGTCCAAGGAGGAGGAAAAAGAGGGGGAAAAGATGGAGGGAAATGTTTAACCCTTGTGTAATACCCAAAGGGTGTATCATTGTCTTGTACTTTCCCTACACACTTGTCCCATATCAAGAGAGCAAGTATGGTTCCTAGGGAGACATTAGGTGAAGGTTACCCTAAGAATTAGGCATGTGGGGAAGGTTAGGAATGACACAATCTAGTTGGTTTAGTTGAGGACTTGGTTGGAAAGTTTAGGGGATTTCGGTTGGGACCGAATGGGAGAAGAAGAAAAGAAAATCGGGAGGAAAAGAAAGAAGGGAGGGGAGCCGTAGGCTCGAACCCGGGAAAAAGGAGAAGAAGAAAGGGGCTTCGGCCCGAAAAGGAAAAGAAAAGTGAGAATGGGCTTCGGCCCAATTCGAAAAGAGAAAGATAAGAGGGTAATGGGCCGGGCCGGCTGGGCCTGTGGGCCGAGAAAGAAAAAGAAGGGAGATGGGCCGAGGGAAAGAAAGAAAAGGAAAAAAGTTTGGGCCGTAGGCCCATTGGGCTTTCTGGGCCGAACCGGGTCTCGAGTCGGGTCGGGTTAAGTCCGGTTTGGTCCTACGAGTCCAATGAGACTTTGTTCGGGCGAAAACGATATTCGGAATGAAAATGGATTTTCGACGTGAAACGGGTGATCGTAACAATAAGAATATTGTTTATCGCGGACATTTACGGATAATTTGGAATGTCACTTGTCATGGTTTGGCTTTTGTTGTTTTAGTGCACTAATGATGTACTCCGAATTTGAATTTAAATGTTTGCTCGACGTGAGCGGGTTACGTTTAAAAGTTGATGAAATTTGTTTGACAAAAGAAATAGTTTGAAGGAAATAAATTGTTTGAAGTTGAATTAGTTTTAGAATTTAAAACCAAGTTATTGTTTGATTAGAATGGTCGTTCGAATAAACGGCTTGTTTGGAATACGTTTGACATTACGTAATAGTTTAGAAAAATATAAAATATCCATTTTATATTTAGATTTCACAAAACAATGTTTATGAATTTCTTATTGTTGAAGTTCCATCTTGAATAGTTGAGGAACTTTGATTGATTTCCATTGCGGGTAATTGTTGTCGGACCTAGATTGGCTATGTTTGCACGTAAAGTCACCTAATTTGGGCAAATTAAGTCTAATGCACATATATAATCAGATAATTGCACGTTAATATAATATTAAAGTTAACCTGGAATATACGGGTTGTCACAATATATTACATATATAAACTAGTTGGTGACCCGCCCGCGCATTGCGGCCGGTCACCGTTGACACACTATTTGTTTTGGGAAGGAACTTTTTTTTACATGATTGTAAGCAGTTGGTATTGTATAACATTTCAGACTTTGTGATAACTTACTGGTAATTTGGGCAGGGAATTGGCGGCGTTCTTTGCATATAAGATTAGGCTTGTCATTGTCAATTGAAATTACTTCATATAGCTGTCGGTTGCAGTCGGTGTCTGGACACTTTGCTAAGAACCATCGGCGATAGGCTTCAGTGTCTTTCACAGTTTCCACTATTGTGTAGAATTTGATCTGTTCAGTAACAGATAATGGTTAATTTCTTTAGAGAAAATATTATTAATTATAGAGTTCTTTTCTTGTAGACGTAATTGCCAGGTTCAAGATCTCTAGGGTGTTGCAAATGTGCATTGAGCTTATATGGGTTAGAATGATAGTTTATTGGTTTTCATTGTCGACTACAGTTATATGTATGAGTTAATAAAATTTTCTTTTCAATTCTTGTTATCACTATCAATTTCTCTGATAATGAAAAATGAATTAATTTTTTAAATGGATACTAACTTGCTGACCAGTGTATTCAATGATACTCCTCTTTGAATTCAAACTGTGTTAATCAGTAAACATATCTAAACAGTATTAATCAGTAAACATATCTAAAGTGTTTACCTTTTTGGATATAAGACGAACTGCAACTTATAATTAAATATGTAAGTTTGAAGTTGCAGTATTAGTAGTTGTACCTTGTATTCCTCTGGTTCCTTTATCTTCAGATCAGCAATTGTGAAGCCAATTGTAGGTCAGAAACTGGACTTTCATTTGCTTGTAAGTTCCTGAAACTATGCAGTGAAAACATTGGTCAGTAAATGTACATGTTTTTATGGTTTTCATCTATAAGTACTTGTCAATGATCTATTTCAGATTGTGCAAGGGTGGATTGATTTGTGTTACTGTCGAATTTGTTGATTCCAATTGGAGTTTTCCTATTAGATTTTCATTCGAATGGAAATTGAAATCAGCTAAGGTATTTTGTTATATTAGTTTATTGATAAAGAATAGTGTAGTACCTTTGTATTCAATTTTGCAGACATGATTGCTAAGATCTTTCCAATGATATTCTCTTTTGTGAGCGTGAGAGCAATTTTTCTCATAAAGTAAAAACAATGTGGTTCCACTGCATTATAGTGTAATGGACACCAAGTTATGATTTTAGTATATGGATGCAGATTATGTCTTTAGAGTTATGTTCTAGTATAATTTCTTTTGAAGTGTTACCATTGATCTGCCACTGTCATTTTCAGCATGTTTGTGTTCTTCTTGTAAAGACCTGGGAATGTTTCAACACGTTCGAGGAAATCTGCATAAGAATGTGTGTGTTGGACCTTTTTGTTTTCGCCCTTGTACCTATAGTTTTTTTTTTTTGTGCTGTATTTTTTTTGTTGCCTGTAAATATCTGATTGTTGTTTCGGTGCCTATATGCAAGGATGTTTAAGGAGGCAAATTCAAAGTATTTGCTCTGTTGTCGATCTCAATTGATGTTAGGTGACTAACAACTCTGCCTGTTGGCCTTGGATATGTCCACACATGGCCATTGATGGCGTAGCATCGGTCCACTTTCATCAGGGAGTTGGTCTTCTTGTCGTTTACTATGTTACAGCCTTGTCATCCCTGTCATCCCTGTCATTATTTTGAGTTTGAAAGGTCTATTAAAACCTTGCTAACACTTTTTAGTAAACATTTATCCAAACATGATAAAGACTCACATAAGAACTGTGAAGAAAATGAAGGGTGACTCATGTGAATGAATGATTTTGATATGTGAAAATTTGCATATTGGAATGTATCTATATATTTTTTGCAATACATTGACTCAAATAAGGGGCGTAGCTTTCTTTCATCAGATTCGATACCATATGTGCAAATCAAAATTAACATGTTATGACTTATAATCACTAAACTTAAAACACAGGTTTATGGCATTTGGCGAGAGAATTTGTTTATAAAGGAAATGTGTGCACCCCTTCATTTGTGCCTGCTATATATGCAAATTGATGTCATTTGTAGCCTTATAAATCAGTTCATAAGAAGTGATGAAAATCAGTTAATAAGAACACTATCTAAGGGAATTCCAAAGTTACTAACAGAAATATAGAACATTGATTGTAAAATATGATTGAATTTTAAAACATATTTTAATACATTTACAATCATATGCGTAACTGCAATTCCAAACAATTAAAAAGTTAAAAGTCATCTCAGTTCTAAATATAGTAACAACATCCACTGTGGAATGTTTCTCCACAATGTATTCACGGTTCATACATAAATCATATAGATTTGAAAATTTGAGAAATCATGTGTCACACCCCGGAAAACCCGTCGCCCTCGGGGGCTCTGCGGACCAGGGGCGCGATAGGTGGCGCGACCGCGACCGCTGCGACCACCACTAGGATCTGAGTCGTCAGACACTTCGAACATCTACATGCTCGACTCAATAACACAAACACAATTTCAAAACGTATTTTTAAGAGTTAAGCATTATTAGTCAAAACAGTGCGGAAGCATTTAACCAATTTTGAAATCCAATTGCGGAAATGACTAAACCATTAGTTGTCAAAAACAAACATTGTGGAAGTGAAACAAAAGCAGTTTAATTAGTCTTTCGCCCAAGGCGACCAAACAAGTTTAAACAAACTATAACAAATGCAGACCAAGTACCAAAGATCCTAAGCGTGCGTGCCTTAGTGACTTCCTCCTAAGGACCTGAGAAGAAACATGTAAAGTATCAACACAAGGTTGGTAATTTCACAGAGTTTAAAAGTAGGAAACATAGTTTTTTTCCAGAAAAATATAGTTTAACCAGTTACTCTCATCGAGACGTAACCCAACAGGAATTCCACTCCCGAAAACAAGTTTAACAAAAACAATAAAGCATTTTATATACCTGGGTTAGCTAGACCACGACATTTATAAACTAGTAGGAATTCGTAATCACCATAACTGTCAGACTTAAGTTTTTGCCTTCCGGTTGTGCTATGATGCGAACAAAACGCCGAGTTAGGACAACATTATACTCGTTCCTTTCCCCTCCAAGGGCTAGTAGGAGCTATAGCGACTAGTGCGGACAGGGTTTGTCAGACCCAGTAGATTTACCAAACATTTCCCCGTCACTGATATAAAATGGCTTACGCTATTAGTGGAAGGACTCCCTTGCATGTCTTTCGTCTACTATTTATAAACTAGTATATAAAACAACAAAGCAGTTCAAAAACCGTAAAAGTTTACCACATGTCTTCTCCCCCAAAAGCGTTAAAGAGTAAAAGTAGGGCCGTAAACTCACCTTAGGGTGCAAATAAGCTATTCCAAATCAACCAATCACCGAGAAGTAGTGAAGACCTCCTAGAATTCACCTATGACACATAATCGTGTAAGTGTTAACCGTGTTTGACCGAACGTCCCGATAATTCGCGAACATTGGATGATTGGACTCGACAACATATTGGCGATCATATTAATGTTTTCTATATGTTTCCTAACATGTATAACACATATAACACATTACATGCCAAACATATATGCATCATAATTATTTACGACATCATACCGCGTATACAATGTACGATTGACGGAACAATCATACAAAATCTTGTTATTCCAACCGAGGTAGGATATTTGGGACTTGTATACCCGTATAACTCATAATCAATTTGATTTATGACATGCAAACATATAGTCAAGTAACCCCAAGTTCATATTCATGCATTTCCCTAATTTATTTATTTTCTGATAAATATATATTTATCACATGTAAGCTAATTCTATGATCACACATCATCATCATCTCATGCAAATCACATAGATCATCACTTAACATATTTCAAGCCATGTCAAAAGTTCCCTATCACATGCATGTTTGCTATCTTGCCCTAATTGACCATTTTCAACATATTTTCATGTAAATAATTTTTATAAAAGGGTGCTACTATTCGTACCCCCCCCTTTAAACTATTTTTACTTGTTGCACCCCTTCCCTTAAGTTTTATAAAATTACAATTAAAATCTTTTTGTTTCGTTTTTGTTTTCTTTACATAAAAATAATTTTTTTACAAAATATATTTACCATCTTAATCCAAACTCTTTAATTTTATTTTATACATGGTTCATCCTGAATTTAAAAAAAAAAACTAATAATCTTAACTTAGAATAAAACTTTATAATTTCTTAAAGAAAAAGTGTAATTTTCGAAAAAGATCCTAAAACATTAACATCCTAGTTGGGCTGTCTTTTTGGTAATCATTTTCATGAAATATTTTTTTATTATTTTTTAATTTCATTTATAAATTAAATAAACCTTTATTTGTTCCTTAGCATAGATCCTTTAAGCTTTTTAAAATCTTCTAAAAAATTTATTTTAATTTTTTATAAAGCACTTTTTTCTAAAGTACAATTTAGTTTTTTACAAACAGTGTCTTAAAATTTTCTTTAGAAATATTTTTAATCATAAAAAAATTAAAAACATTGGGAAATATGACAAGTTTTTTTTTATCCATTTTAGTTGTATTCATAAGTATGGAAACAATAAATTTATTTAAAAACTTGTTTTTAAAAGCAAAGATATTTCGAGGGGGGATATATGATAATTTTTAAAAATAAAATTCGGGGGGGGGGGGGGGGGGGAGTGCAACAAGTAATAATGGGGGTGCAAATAGCCTATCCCTTATAAAATAATCTACATGCGATTGAGCATCAAGTTTGGAACTTTATACACCATCATGCATCATATAACCTAGATTACACACCCACATAGTAGATCTAACACAAATCATGTGTCTTTGTTCCTAGCATGCATGACTAGTGAAATCAAGTTTCCATAATAGATTTCGTACAGTTAGCAACTTTATTACACCTCAACCCTAGATCTATCATTAATTAGTCATGATTACAACATGGATCTTACATAAATCATTAAGCTTTAACCTCATGCATGCATGTTTTCTTATGAGAAACCCTAGATCTACGCATGAACCATCATCAACACTTCAAAGATCACATTTTTGCTTCAAAAACACTGTAGGATCGTGGTTAGGATCAACTAACCAAACAAGTTACTTAAAGGTATCAAACAAGAAAGGCGGAATCAGACTTGTTTGTGTTAATGTTTGAAATGGTTTGTTCGAAACAGTAACTAGTAAACAGGAAGTAAAGTAGATGAACACAAGATATCAATTCCAAGCACTACTATATTATTACTTCACAATGTTTACAAAGAGTTACAGCTGATGAACAAGAGAGAGTCGATCAACAAGAAACAAAGGAAATACAACTAATATATATAGTGCAAGGAGGAAATAAAAGATATTCTTTTATTTCCTTTTAGCTACTAGGCTAAATAAACAAATCAAATCTACTCCAAAGTTGTTGTAGTACAAGCATGCTTCTGTGAACAGTTGAGCAAACCTATCGGTGAACAGTGTACAACATGGTGTAAAGTAAAACTGCTTTCTGACAGCTTTATGCATTGGAACTTGCAACCAGGGGATAAGTCAAAGTTCCGGAGTAATACTAGAAGGAGTTCCGGAGGAACTACTTAGTGTGAAGGAAGTTCCGGACTAACTTCCTTCGGAACTCTGACTTAGAGAATTTCAGCCAAGCTGAACATTCCCAACAGTCTCCCCCTAAGATGTTGCTACCAAAAACTGTTCTTCTGTCTGAATCTTCTTGATGCTTCTACTTGAGCTCTACCACACCTTGTAATTGGGAGTACCCATTATGGCCATGATGTCCATCTGATGCAACTTATCCAAGTCATCCATTCTCAAATTTGGTTTCTTCCTTACTTCACCATTGCTCATGAAGAAGTAGTGCATGTTTTCACTCTGATGTAATTCAATCCTTAGTATACAGGGATGAGTGACTTTAACATTAGTGGGCGGAGGATCTGAAGGCTCAGACTCTTCTTCAGATTCACTCTCTACTATCTTCTTCCTTTTGGCTAAGCGGTTTCTTGTACCCATGGACTTCTTTCTTCCAGAATAGGAAAGAGGAATGGGAGGTATGGTGGAAGGTTGTTGGGATGAGGATTCAGGCTCAGGTTGTGTAGGCTTTGGAATTTTAGGAGGTGGAGAGGATGGTGGAGATGGAATTGGTTGGTTTGGAGTTTGAAATGTAGGGGCAGTGGGTTGTGATGTTGAGGTGAAGGGTTGAGATGATGAGAGATGAGGATCAGAGACAGTGTCAAACATTTGCTTGACAATGTTGATCCTAGGCTTCTTCTGTTGAGCAGTTGAGACAGGAGCTTTCCTCTTTTTGTCTTTGAGGAAGCTGAGACCTTCAGGATGCAAAGAGTCAAACAGAGAATACATACCTGGTGGCCTCTTCTCACCAGTAGTTCTTTCCTTTTCAATCTGACTCTTCCTGATGGCATCATAGTCTTGTCTCAGCCTAGGCAACTTACAAGAGTTGATTCTTCTTGGATTCTCTAAAGCAATCTCTTTGAAGTACCATTTATGAATCAGCAGGTCATCTTCCTCAGATAAAGTTTGATATCTGGTACCTTGCTTCTCTTGTGCCTTCTCCTGCTCAAGACTACAGTCAACATACCTCTTTACATTTGTCTTCTTGGCATGATCAACTTGAATAGTGAGGATCATGTACATCCAATTCAGCAAGTCATCACCCTTCATTTCATCAATCCATGCATCAGTAAAGCACTCCTTGCTTCTGAGCATTACACTGAATTGACCAAGGAAAATTCTGTTTTCTTCATTTTTCTTCATCTGAATTCTCCTATAGTCATTCCCTAAGACCCTTCTGTATTTTTCAACTTTGTCTAAAAGACCTTGCTCTTCAGCTTTAGCAATTCTTTCTTTTATGTACAGATCTGATCTCAGCCTAGCTCCATTGATAAAGAACATCAGGTCTGTGTTGTTGATAACATACTCATAAATACCTCCTTCTATGAGCAGTTGTTTCTGTTCTTCAAACACAGCAGCCTCCTTCTGTTCTAGGAACTTTTTCTGCACTTCAACATTCTCCTTCTCCAGTTGATCAATCAGAGCCTTTGTGACACGGTCCATATCTTCATTTTGACCACCTGTGCTCTGATTATCATCTTCCAAATCAGTGAAACCAGATATGGTTCTCTCATCAAGAGAATCACCATCAGCAGGCTTTGAAGATTCAGGAAGTGAAGTTGTAGCATTTAGACTGGCTTCCGAGGTAGCTTGCTCAGGAATAGTCTTAGTGCCATGTTCCGAAGTAACTACCTTAGGACTGACTTCCGGAGCAATTTGTTCCAAAATAGTCTTAGGCAATTCCTTGGTAACAACTTCCGAAGTAACATCCTTCGGAACATTCTCAGTAGTGAGAAGTTCTTCCGAAGTAACTTCCTTCGGAATCTCCTTAGCTAAGGTTGAATCTTCCGGAGTAACATCCTTTGGAGTTTCATCAGTAGTGACTTGCTCCTCCGGAGTAACTTCCTTCGGAATTTCAGAGGTAGAGGCAAATTCCTCCGGAACATCTTCCTTTGGAATTTCCTCAGATACAACCTTTGCTGCAGAAGATGTAGGACTCTTTAGGTGCAGTAAAGCTTCAGTCACCTCTATGTCAAACAGGTCTTCTTGTTGAGTCACATCTTCCACTGGTTCATTTTCGGACTTTTCAACCTGTTCTCCACTTCTTTCTCCTCCTCCAGCCTCAAACTGTTTTACACCTGTTTGAAGATACTCTTGCTCTTTTTCCAGGTAGACATCAGATAAGAAGTTTCTGACCTCTCCAATGTTTTGAGGGTGAGCACCTGAGGCAGCCATCATAAATCTCAGGAACTCCATATGATTAACCTTACATTCTTCAGGTGCTACCTGCATTAGCTGATCCATGTGAACATTAAGCAAACCTTCTATTGGGTTGAAGGGCTTAATCCCACAGATCTTGAATAGCTTCATCTTCATCTTCTCAGGTAACCTCTCATTGGGATCAAAATCGATCTCACTAGAGCTAGCAGAGTCTTCAGTTGGCTTGGTTCTAGCAGAAATTTTCTGAAAAGGTGTTGAAGAGCTAGTTTTCTCCCCCTTTTTGGTAGCAACAGCTTCACCAGTTGGGTTTGATGCACTAGCCTTCTCCTGCTTAAGCCTTTCAATTAAGGTGTCCTGCTGTTGAATTGTGGTCAGCAGGGATTGCATTTGTTTCTGCAATTCAGTTTGATTGGCCGTTAATTCCTTAAGTAAAGCACTGCCCTCAACTGATTATCAGTATCCTTGGGCGAAGAAGAGCCATCAAGCCTAGCTTGATCAAGCTCAACACCCTGGTTGTCTTGGCTCCTGGGATTCCCTGCAAGAACAATTGTTGCCTCAGGTTCCATTTCTGGTTCCTTTGGTTCAAACTGGCTGCTGGTTGCCATAGATTGGGTCTTAAATATGTTACTACTGTCCAACTGTTCCAGTGGGGAACCAATTGTAGTAGCAGCCCTTTCTATATGAACATCTTCATCACTCATGATGTTCAACTCCTTAGGGGGTGAATGGGGGTTAGGAGAAACATGATCAATTTCCATCCAATCATCTCCATGAGGTGAGGTTGATGTGAAGAGATTGTCATATGGATTTAGATCAGTTTCTGCTTCATTCACAGGTAGATCTAGGTTTAGGTCTATGGAGGTAAACAAGAGGGATGAGGGTTGTACATCCAATCTAATAGAAGATGAGGTCTCAAGTGAGAGATCATCAGCAATATGGCTTAACCCTTGGCTTTGATGTTGAGCAGACAGTGGGTCATGCTCAAGGTTTTCTGCTTGGGTGGGTGTAGGAGACACAGGTGGAGTAGACCCTGTCTCCCTTTCAACAACTTTTGATGAATTAGGTGAGGAAGTTTTGGTAGTAGTTTTTGAGTGCTTGACCCTCTGTCTTTTATAGGTGATACTGACAGGTAATTTATCAAGAGGGTCAATTTCAGGTGTGGGTTCAACAACTGATGGTGTGAGTTCAGTGTTGTCACCTGGAGCAGGTTGCTCAGTTGGTTCTTGAGCCTCAACTGGTTGCTCTTGCACCATAGGTGCAGGAATAACTCTTGGATCGGGTAGTGGATGGTCATTTTCCACACCAAGACAGTTGGAAATTGCAGATTTAGAAAGCAAATAAGAAAAAATTTTCTCAGTTAGGTTCTTCTGCTGAAAGATGGTACCAGCTCTTGGAACATCAGGGAATTGTGTATCCAAAATGTGTTGTAAAAACCTGGGATACATATTAAAAGGTTTTTCACAATTCTCCCTGAGCCCATCAAAAATCATTTTTGAAAAATTAAAGCATTCTCCCCTGATCACAGCATGAAGAGCAGTTGCTTGGACTTCACCAAGTTCCTCATGAGATCTCCTGGGGGTTAGGCACACCAGCAGAGTATGGGCAAGAAACCTCCATACGGGTGGAATGTGGCATTTCTTCACAGTTTTGCTTTTGGGGTTTCCTCCATAGCCGATGCCCATCAAAGTAAACTGGTAATCTTCTTTGGGAACAGTAAGAATACCATCTTTGTCTTGTAATTTCAAATGATTTCTGATCATCTCTTCAGTGATGTATACGTCTCTTCCATGAACCTTGCTTTCGATTTGCATTACCTGCTCGCCGTCTTCACTACCGGCACCTACTACAACATTTGCCCAAAACTGAGTTATAGTTTCATCGTAAATCGTGGGACTTACAGTTAGGGCAAAATGGAGCTCTGACGCAGTAAGGAAGTCAATCATCCCGTCAAACGGAGCAGACTTCTCTGTTTTCTCTAGAAAAGCTCTTTGATTGTGCTCGTTATGAAACGCGGATGCTGCCATTGTTCTGTGCTGAGCGATTCTTCAGGAAATCGAGATTTGGTTTGATGAAATTGAGAAGAAAACGAGAGCGATTGAAGAGTATTTGGGGATTTAGGCTTTGTAAGTGAAGGGTTTCTCTGGAAATGACAGTTAAAGGGTGAGGAGAGAGGGAATTGACGTTAACGGAAAAGGTGGAGTTAGTGGGCCCAGCAGTTAACCGTCACTGTTAATGTTTAAAGTAAAGGGTCCCACTTAATCCAACAAAAACGATTAAGTCAATAAAGTTCCTCCGGAACTTTTCCTTCGGAACAATTTAGTTCCTTCGGAAGAGTGAAGTTCCCTCGGAACTTCTTCCCTTGGAACATTGTCTTCATTTCTCCTGAAATACTTCCGCAGGAAGTTCCCTCGGAGTTGCAAATTTACTCCGGAACACCTAAAACACTTAGAAAAACACTTGAAACCCATTAGAAACCTTAGAGAGTTCCCTCGGAACCTCTCTTTGAGAAGGAAAAACCTCAGGAGTAAGTTACTCCGGAACAATGTTGTTCCCACGGAACTTACTTAGAAGTATCAAAATGCTCAGAAATGCTCATAACTTAATAAATTTCTTAAACTATGTGAAGAATTGGTTATAAAGACATTTCCTGAAAGAGTTTTCATGATTTTGAAGAGATGGATGCTAAGATACAAAAACACATAAGGTGACCGAAAATTATGTACATAAAAGCAAAAATTGACAGCAAAAGTTAACCAAAGTTCATCATCCCAATAGCTGTGATAAGAAAGAAAAATCTTGCCTCATCAAATGCCTTTGTGAAAAGGTCAGCTAATTGAAGATCAGTATGAACCTTGTGTAATTTAATCAATTTCTTTTCTGCACAATCTCTAATGAAATGATACCTTATCTCAATGTGCTTTGTCTTAGAGTGCTTCACAGGATTGTTGGTGATGGAAATGGCACTGGTGTTGTCTGCATACATAGGAGTTTCCAGAAATGTAATTCCATAATCTAGCATTTGATTCTGAATCCAAAGCACTTGACCACAGCAGCTTGAAGTAGCAATGTACTCAGCTTCAGCAGTTGATGTAGAAACACAGGTTTGTTTCTTGCACTGCCATGATACAAGCCTATTTCCTAGAAATTGACATCCTCCTGATGTTGATTTCTTATCCAAGTAGCAGCCACCATAGTCACTGTCAGTGTAGGCAACAAGAGAAAAGTCATTGTTCTTTGCATACCACAACACAAGTTTTGGTTGTCCTTTGAGGTATTTAAAGATTCTCTTCACTGCCTTCATGTGGGATTCTTTGGGAGCAGACTGATATCTAGAGCATAAGCATACACTAAACATAATATCAGGCCTACTTGCTGTTAAGTACATCAGAGAACCAATCATTTCCCTGTAAGTGTGCTGATCAACAGGTTCACTTTCTGATTCTGAATTCAGATTGTGAGAAGTTGAAATAGGAGTTTTTGCAGAAGAGGAAGATAGCATATCAAACCTCTTGAGCATATCTTGAATATATTTTGACTGGTTCAAGAAAATGCCCTCTGCAGTTTGTTTAACTTGGAGACCCAGAAAGAAGTTAAGTTCACCCATTGAACTCATCTCAAGTTGATCTTGCATCAGGGTCTCAAACTCCTTGCACAACTTAGGATTTGTGGACCCAAAGATGATATCATCCACATAAATCTGAACAAGCAACTTATCGTTTCCAACTTTCCTTATGAAGAGAGTTTTGTCAATAGCTCCTCTTCTGTATCCATGGCCAAGCAGGTAATTTGACAGTGTCTCATACCAAGTTCTTGGTGCTTGCTTGAGGCCATAGAGAGCCTTGATCAGTTTACACACCTTGTTGGGATGGTGTGGGTCTTCAAACCCTGGTGGTTGACAGACATAAACCTCTTCCTTCAGTTTCCCATAAAGGAAAGCACTCTTGACATCCATTTGATAAACAGTGAAGTTCTTGTAGGCTGCATAGGCAAGGAAGATTCTGATTGCCTCTAATCTTGCAACTAGAGCAAAAACCTCATCATAGTCTATCCCTTCTTCTTGAGAATATCCCTGAACAACAAGCCTAGCTTTGTTCTTGACAACAATTCCTCTTTCATCCTTCTTGTTTCTAAAAACCCATTTTGTTCCAATAGGTTGAGCATACTCTGGTAGATCAACCAGTTCCCAAACCTGTTGTTTGTTGATTTGGAACAATTCCTCTTGCATAGCTTCAATCCAATGATTGTCTTTTAGTGCTTGCTCAACTTGCTTTGGTTCTTCTTGAGATAGGAAGCAGGCAAATAAACAGATATTTGCATCAGCAGACTTGCTTCTTGTAAGAACAGGAGCATTCACTTCACCAATCACATTCTCAATTGGATGAGATTTGCTGACATTTGTGTTCTGAAAACTTGGAAATTCGTGACTTTGAACTTGCCTAGTTGGTGGAATAATTGGGGGCAATTGGACACTAAGCTCAATTCCTGGCAATCTTTGTGAAGAGGGTAAATTTGATGTAGTTGCAGCAGAGACATGTTGATCACTCAAGTTGTTAGCAGAGTTGATGGTCTCTTCAAGAGAAGAGTCAATGAAATTTGACTCATGAGAACCATCATGATCACCATATAGATTGTCATTAGGAGAATGCTGCAAACTCACATCATCACTGGTATCTGAGACATAACCATCCTTTTGTGATTGAGAGTCACTTGACTCAGTTTCAACCAAATTCACTGGAGTGGGATCAGTAACTTGTTGAATTTCAGCAGATGGCATGGTTGGTGGTTTGTAAGGTTGTGTGCTGACAGAGGAGTAGAAATGACCAAAATTGTAGCCATCCTTCTTTGCATTTGAGTTCTCCCCCTGAGACTGCACATACTCACTCAAGGACTTATCAACAGTAAAGTTGAAAGCATTGGTTAGTGAATCAATATCAAATAACCATGAGGGTTCAAAACTAAACCTATTTGTTGATTTTTCATTGAAAAACACATTAATTGACTCTTCAATAATTTTAGTTCTGAGATTGTATACTCTGTATGCCTTAGCAACACCTGAGTATCCAACCATGAAGCCATCATCTGCCTTTTCAGCAAACTTAGCTAAATTCTCACTGGTTATTAATATTGTAACAGGACAGCCAAAAACTTTGAGAAAGTGTATACTTGGTTTTCTTTTTCTCCAAAGCTCATATGGTGTCTTGTTTTTACCTTTGACCACAAGCACCCTGTTCTGAACATAGCAGGCAGTGTTCACTGCTTCTGCCTAGAAGGTTACAGGGAGCTTAGACTCAGCCAACATAGATCTAGCAGCCTCAATCAGTGTTCTATTTCTCCTCTCAGCAACCCCATTTTGCTGAGGAGTTCTAGCAACACTAAACAGCCTAGATATCCCTTTTTCTTCACAAAAAGAATTTAAAACATGATTTTTAAATTCTGTGCCATTGTCACTTCTAATTGTTTTGACTTTGAAATTTGACTGATTTTCAAGCTGAGTGATTAAAGACTTTAAAATTTCAGGTGTTTCATCATTAGTTCTTAGGAAGAAAACCCATGTGTATCTTGAAAAATCATCAGTGATTACAAAACAATATGATTTCTTTCCCAAACTCATCACCCTTGTAGGACCAAAGAGATCCATATGCAACAATTCTAAGGGTTGAGAAATTGAATTTTCAGTTTTGGACTTATGAGAAGACTTGTGTTGCTTACCCTTTAAGCAGGCAGTACAATGCTCATTACAGTTAAAATGTTTTTGTGGCAAACCATTTACCAAACCTAAATTGACAAGTTTGTTCATGGTTTTGTAATTAACATGTACAAGTCTTCTGTGCCAAAGGTCAGACTCATCAATAGAAGCTCTTGATATCAAACAAGTATTGCCATCAAGAGATTTGGCACTTGCCATATCAAGTAAGTACAAGCCATCCTGTCTTTTTGCTTTTATCAAAATCATTTCAGCAGGAATTTTGAGACCAGGCTTAAGTACCAAAGCTTCTTCATCATTAAACAGAACATTCATGTTCTTATCACAAATTTGTGATACACTCAACAAATTAAAATTCAGAACATTGACAAGACTCACCTTGTCAAGAGTAAAACTTCCATTTTGATACATTACCAAGTGCTGTAATGTACCCTTCATTGCTTCCAAATGCAACGGGACCACCATCATATCTTTTTGTATTTTCTAGAAGGTTTTTACTACATGTCATGTGACTGGAGCACCCACTATCTACAACCCAAACATTTGCTTGAGATTTATTAGGTAACCCCTACACAGGTAAAGAGCATGGTCAGTTGGAGTATGGGACCCAAGCCTTTGTGGTCTTGGGTCTTCCCATGGCATCATTATAAGAGTAGTTTCCTAAAACAAGTTGGTTTTCAGCAGGAAAGTCATCATACTCAGAAAAATCACCCTTTTTCTCATTTACATTTCTGTTATAACTTTGCCATTTGGGAAAATCATGTTTCTTAATAAAAGCCTTCTTTTCCCTATACTTTCTGTTGCTTCTTTGTCTTGCATTTTCAAGTTTTGGTTGAGAAGCAACTTTGAAAGTTTCAGTATGAGGATGCTGAGTTTCGTAGGAACTCACTTATGCAGGATGATCATACACTTCATACTGTTCAGAAAATTGTTTTCTTTCACGAGGAGCAGATTTTGCTCGTGAATTTCCTTTGAAAGATGGGTGAATTTGATTAATGAACTCAGTAGGTTGAAATTCAGGTCTCTGTTTTGAAGGTTTAGAAGACCTGTAGTTGCTAAAATGTTCCGAGGGAACTGTATTTCTTCCGGAGGAATGTTCTCCCGGAAGAAATGAAGTTCCTGCGGAATGTTGTTCCTTAGGCAAATTGTTTATTTTAACATATGAGAAGCTGTTATTCCTTTCATTTCCAACCCAAACCTTCTGAGTTTTTCCAAAAATCTTTTGATCACCATGTGATCCTTTTGGTGACATGTTCCTGCTATCCTTTGAATTCCTTGAATTTAACAGATTTTGATTTCTCCTTGGAGAAATATTGACATTTTTAATTATCTGTTTGAAAGGATTGTAGGAACAGTTGACAGCAACATGTCCTAATTCACCACAAATTATGCATTCTTTCACAGAATTGTAAGATCTTTGTTTTGATGACACAGGACTGTTTTGATTCACAACAGTTTTTGCTTTTCCAATCTTTTGAGTAATAGATTTTGAGGAGTGAGATCCATCATTGTCTAAACTCAATGTCTTAGTGACTTTAAGAATTGGCATTGAAATTTTTGATTTATCAACCTTAGCAGAAGTGCTGGTTGATACAGTTGTGACATCAGGAAAACCAATAAAACTTTCAGTTCTCATGTCATCACTCTCTTTCAAGCTTTCAGCTTCTTTGGAAAGGTCCTCAGTTACAGGACCATTTGCCAATGGGTCAGGAGTTAAAGAAACACTTGTTTCCTTAAGGGTTAAAGTTTCAAGACAAGTGTATTATCAGGGTTTTCAACATTTTTAAAAGATACCCTTCCCTTCCCATGTGTGTGCTCATGCCATAATTTTTCAGCTTTTTCACTTGCAATTTGAAATTTATCAGCATTGCATATGGCTTCCCTCAGCTGATCTTTTAGAGTTTGAATGTCAAGCACATATTCCACATTTTGTTTCTTTGAAATATTTAGCTGCTCAACAACATCATCCATTTGAGTTATAAAATCGGTTTGTTGATGTTTCAAAATCCCTATAGTTTGCTTGAGTTCATCAGTTTTGGTTGAGTAAGCTATATCAGCCCTTCTTGAGTACTCTTTCAACTCATTTAGATTTTTTAATTCATCTACAAGTGACTGATTATGCTTTTTGTAACTTTCAACCAGTTCAATACACTTAGGTGTACACAACACATTCTCAGGTTCAGTGTTGGAGTTAGAGTTTACCTCTGTAGTTGCAGGTGAAGAACCACTTGCCATCAAGGCATGGTTTGTTGGAGCAAACGCATTCATCACTTCTTCCCAGTCAACAAACCCTGTTTGGTTTGCTACAGCAGCAGTTGCTTGGCTTAGGGTGTTGTAAGAGGGCTTTGGTGGAGTAGGACCAGAGGAAGAGCTTGGTTTGGTATACTCCTGTTTCTTCTCAGCATTGTAACCAGTTTCTCTCCTTGGCTGAGAACACTCCCTGGCAAAATGTCCCAACTGATGACAGTTGTAACACTTGACTTTTGATTTATCAAGGCCAATAGGAGCATTCTTGGCTCCATTATACTTTCTTCCAGTTCTCTTGTAGAACCTTTGTGCCCTCAGTGACACCATTGCAAGTTGGGTAGTGATATCAATCTCCTCTAGATCATCTGCACTAATGCACTCAAGATCTGATCTAGTGGACCCTGTATAAGAACTGTTAGCAACATTTGCAAAGTTTTGATAGTATGAAACTTCATGTCCCTTAGGAGACTCAGGAAAAGATACATATGGTTCTGGTTCAGAATAGTTTTCTGAGTGAGCAGTGATGAGGGCCAAAGTGCCTTTGGAAGATGATGTCTGGTTAGATGATACACCAGACTTCTCATTCATCTCCATCTCATGTGCACTCAGCATTACATAGAGATCTCCTAATTTTAAGGTTTTGAGGTCTTTCTTATATTTTATGCTAACTGTATAGACAGTCCAAACTTCAGGTAATGATCTTAAAAGTTTTCTGATTATATCAGCATTGTCAATTTTTACATCAACACCTTGTAGTTCATCTATAAGTCTCACATATCTCAGGTATTGCTCAGACATTGTTTCACCTCTTTTGTGACAGAAATTTTCATATCTTTGTTTCAAAATGTCTTTCTTGTTCTCTTTCACCTCATCTGTTCCCTCATACATTTCAATAAGAGCTTTCCAAAGATCATGTGCAGTTTTGCATCTCTTAAAGCCAATGAGTATAGAATTAGGAAGAGCTGCCTGGAGTGCCCACAAAGCTTTGTAGTCACCTTCACAGGTCTTATGGTCATCATCAGAATAATTCTCATAGGTTTTGATAAGATCAACAATTGGTTGAGTAACAGATTTGGTGGTGATGACTTGTGGTCCATTGATAATGGAAGCCCACATTTTGTGGTCAGTGTTTTTACAGAAAATCTCCATTCTAAGTTTCCAAGTATCAAAGTCATCAGGAGTGAAGGTGGGAGGTTTGTTAGTGCTGTCATTCCTTAGTTCACTCATTTCCAGAGATCAAGAATCGAAACAGTCTTATCCAAAGCAAACAGAAACACCTTTAGTAAGAAAAGTTTAAAAAACAAAATTTTTAAAACTTTTAAACACAAGAGCCAAAGCTCTGATACCACTTGTAGGATCGTGGTTAGGATCAACTAACCAAACAAGTTACTTAAAGGTATCAAACAAGAAAGGCGGAATCAGACTTGTTTGTGTTAATGTTTGAAATGGTTTGATCGAAACAGTAACTAGTAAACAGGAAGTAAAGTAGATGAACACAAGATATCAATTCCAAGCACTACTATATTATTACTTCACAATGTTTACAAAGAGTTACAGCTGATGAACAAGAGAGAGTCGATCAACAAGAAACAAAAGAAATACAACTAATATATATAGTGCAAGGAGGAAATAAAAGATATTCTTTTATTTCCTTTTAGCTACTAGGCTAAATAAACAAATCAAATCTACTCCAAAGTTGTTGTAGTACAAGCATGCTTATGTGAACAGTTGAGCAGACCTATCGGTGAACAGTGTACAGCATGGTGTAAAGTAAAACTGCTTTCTGACAGCTTTATGCATTGGAACTTGCAACCAGGGGATAAGTCAAAGTTCCGAAGTAATACTAGAAGGAGTTCCGGAGGAACTACTTAGTGTGAAGGAAGTTCCGAACTAACTTCCTTCGGAACTCTGACTTAGAGAATTTCAGCCAAGCTGAACATTCCCAACAAACACAAACTTTATGATTCTAAACACTAGATCTATTCATATTAATGCGAGATCTAAACAAATCAGCCATGAGTTTATATAAAGGTTGAATCTTGATCACTTTCAAAAGATGAAATACAAAAAAGAGCACATACTGATGATGCACGATGAAACTAGGATGTATCGGGGCTTGAAACTTGAACAAAAATCACCAAAAAGCATAAAACTTGATGAAGAACACTCAAGATGACGAAGCCAGCGTTTTTAGGTCGTGAGGGCTAATGACAATGATGTGATGGTGGCTAAGTGGGTTTAAATAGTGGAAATTTAGGGTTTTGCTGAAAATTAGGGTTTACGCGTATCGCTTACTGGGAGCATATGCTCTAGGCGATACGCCTAGAGCCTCCCGTCTGGCAGCCCTGTTGACTTTTGTTGACTTTTCACATTTTTTGATGTCTGGCCATGTTTTTCAAGGATTTGGCTTTTCTAATGTTTTCCAGGGTTCTTAACGCATCGAATCCAATAAAATCAAGTATCAACATGTCATATCATAATTCTCAATTAAGCAATTACATTTACATAACGGTTTTCACATAATTCACAATATTCACCGATTTTCGATTAATCACCAATATTTCGAGACTCTGACTCGTGTGTGATACTTGTGAAGTGTTTTAAGGTTACTAGACTCTTCTAATACCTTAATTGACATACTAAGCCTATATACGCACGTTCCGGTTTTATCGGTTTTATCAGTTTTTATCCGTTTCTAAGGCTCGAGTCCCACCCAGAGGGCAGGATTGTCACATCATGTTAAAACAAAGAAGCCTATTTCTTCTCCATAATGTATTTACAGTTCATAAAGAAATCGTACGATCAAAATAACATATAGTACAGTTAGATCAAAATTGTTTATCACTGTAAGAAAGAATTTTGGTTACATATTTATTTAATGAAATCAAAACATCCGGGACAAACAATTAGATAGCAGAAAACCTAAATTCCAAGGATGAAAACAATAACGAAATAAAGCGAAATCGGCATACCAGAAACAGAAAACGACTGCAACGCGACCTCGAGGGACAACAACCTGCAAAAAAGGGAACGATAACTAAACGTAAATCAACAAAACAAAAGCAAGACGCGATCGAAGAACGGAAGAACGGAAACCTGGATACGCGAAGATGAAAGAGAAGGAAGAACTCAGAAGAAAGTGTGAAAAAAACATTGGCATGCTTACTCAAAAATCACCCAACACCAGAGGAACGACAAATTGCAGCGGAGCAAAGAAGAGACGACAAGTTGCGAAGAGCGGCTGAATGAGTCGTGAAGCAAGGGAAAAAACACATAAAGGACTAAGTACAGGTGGCGAGGAAACAAAGTGATTACTCAATATGGTGGAGAAAATTTATTGGCTAAAGAAAACATGTAAATCACCTATTGGATCTAAACGACACAATAAGTGCTCTCACATAAAAAGTTAAGAATTGTAAATATATATATAATAACTAAATCTTGTGAAATAAATTGTAAAAAAGAGTTGAATTGTTATAACACTACATAATATAAAAAAGAGTTAAATTACTATAACATTACATAAAGAAGACGGGAAAAAACGTGTAACGAACAAAACGCTTCAAATAAAATGAATTGCTATAACACTACATAATATAAAAAAGAGTTAAATTACTATAACATTACATAAAGAAGACGGGAAAAACGTGTAACGAACAAAACGCTTCAAATAAAAAACATTGTTACATCACCAATAAAACACTAACCATTTCATCAAAATAATTCGAATAGAAAAACCAATTAAATAATTATTATTCTAAAACCATAACAATTCTCAAATTGGAAATCAATATAATTCTAATATTATATTGCTTATTTTAATGCTTTTTATTATTAAAGCGTTTGGTACAAGTCCTTGATGCAGTCCTTTTAATATAATAGTTATAATATTCAAATAGAAGTGATTATTATGTTATTGGAGCCTAAAGTACAAGCTTTGATGCATATTCAGTAAGTGAAGCTTGGTGTATAAGTTGGGATGCACGGTCAACATCTTCTACACATGTGCTTGATATGAGGTTGCTTCTTCTTTGCCTGCAAACTTCAAATCCCCACCTAAATCCATGTGCAAGGACGATATACAGGAACATATACAGTATTCGCGCAACTGTAGCATCGTGGGTTTGATCTCCTTATTTACGCATGTCTGCTATCATTCTCTACCATATGGATCTCTCTCTCTACCACTCTCTACTAGCTTCTCAACATCTGCTGCTCCCTCTCTCAGATTCGTTCTAGGGTTTCGATTGAAGCTCGAATTAAACGATGGTTCACCAGTATCTCCATCGAGGTAACTTAATCGTTGATTTCTGGGTTTAATTGAAAATTTATGCAGTTAATTTCTTTCAAATTTGAAACAGAATTGGGGTTTATTTATCTCCAACTTTCGAATTTGTGCGGTTAATTTCTTTCGAAATTCTCTCTCGCACTCTCTTGCACAGCCCTTACCGCCGCCACAAAAGCTCAGTTATGAAATCGATGTGTTTAGGGTTTTCGACCTACGGATCGATTTTGGGTCGTCTCTTTACTACACTGATTGTCCTTTAAAAGGTTAGAGTAACGATAAGGAGATCAAGGCTCTTCCAATTTTTGGTTTTCTTCAAATACTTCTTTTCCAGTTCGTTGTTGCGCTGCATTTTGTCTCCACAGTCATTGCCGGAGATCGTTTAAGCCATCGCCCATTACTTTAGGGTTTTCATATGCATATTGGTAGCCTCCGTTTTGTATGAAATTGTTGTAATATTATTTTGTCGTTGCTCGAATATGCAGGTTAATTTGGAAGCTTATGAGGTAATCTCTTCGCCTTGGTTTTTTTTTTTTTTTTTTTTTGTCGCTTGATTTTTCTGATTTGAAAGCAAAGTTAAGCATCACATATTCTATCCACAGTTATGCCGGGCTTACATCTTTGAGCTGTCGCTTCTTCCATAATCTGAGATTTACATAGCTTATTGAACCAAATCAAGGTATGGAAAAGAAATTAGGTTCATTCTCTTCAATTCAGTTTTTTTTTATCTTTCCATGTTTTAGTTTTATTAGTTCTTTCTATAATTATGTTTGATTGGGATTGGATAAAAATTATTAAAAAAAAGCTCTCTACGATGGTTTCTTAGATAGGTTCTACTTCTATTCTATCATTACCTGTCGATTCTGTGATTATATGTGCAATTGTTGAAATTCGATAATGTTTAAACTGATTTTCTTTGAACTCAAAGGTATCTAAAATGGGTTATTTTTAGATGTTTCGAGTAATCCGAATTGACTACAGTTGTTTGTTATTTTTTTAGGGTGAAAAGTCAATTTTTTTTTTAATTTTTTTTGTTGCAGCAACTGCATGAACGAATCCTGGAACACAGAGACCCTCATCCACGGTTAACAACATCACGTGTCTGCACAATTTCAGTAGCCCGTTTTGAACTTTCTGAAACATTTCAATAATAATCATGTTTGTGTTGTTCTATAAGCAAATTGTCCTTTTGTTTTCCAGATGCATATAACCATTAAAACAACTGATAGAGCAACATTTTCTTCAGGTTAGTTGATAACTTCTTTTGACTTTCATTTTCAATTTCTGCTGACCAACTTGGAGGGTTGGAGTATTATTCATTTATTACATTAAAAAAAATGGTGTCTTATTCATATATATATACATTCCTGTTGTAAAGATGGTGTGTTGAGGTATGTATCTTATTTAAATTCTCTTTGTAAACTGTTTTTTGGTCTTTTCGTATGAGGAGATGCATTGCTTTATGTCTATAGTTGAATTTGTACAGTATATGGATGCAAAGGTTTATTGACATCGTAATTATATCATATTTAGGTAGCCAAAGGTTTTAGGAGTGGTATTCAGACCTCATGATGACACCATTTATGATAATGCAGTTTGGAGAATGCGGGTTATGATATACAACCAGAATATGATCTGCTTCAGTATGTTTTGCTTTTTGACAGTTTTGTATATCTCTTCTTATCATTTTGCATAAGCAGCTTTGATGGTCAAATTCAAAAGATATTAAGAGGACATAAACAGTGATAGATCACAAGATTTACTGAATTGGTAATGATGTGCTTACCGGTAGTGTTTTACTCTTTGATAGTTATGTCTATCCCTCATATTATTTTTGGATATAGTGGCATTTTAAATATGCTTTTTGATTCATCGATTTGAAAAAACTGAGTGGTGTTTATTTAATGTGTGTATTTGTCTAGAACCGCCTCTAGCAATTACAGGAAAAATACTTATATATTCAACTTCAAAAGCACAGAGAGACAACAGAGGTGCCTAAAAGTCCATCGTCAATTGAGTGTTTGATATGTTACTGCTATCATCATGGTAATCTTAAATTCGTATTATCCTTTTTTTATTTAAAAGTTATTTTACTAACTTTGAGTAGCTCATGTTAATGTAATTTTGATATCTATAAATTTACTCATCAAATGATTTATCATATGAGATGGAGGTTTTTACCGTTTAGGTGTATGGCCATGATGACATAATGATTCAAGTTCCATTTATTTTGAGTTAAAAATATTGTAGGCGGATGCTCTAGCTTGCTTTGTCTCACATATAAGATTTTGAAAGTTACTGGGTTGAGATTTTCACTTTTTGGTTTATCTTCTACACTTCTAACTATTTATGAATAAATAAACCTGCATTACTAGGGATCATCCAAAGTTTCTTATTAGTTGATTTTCATGGGATTATAAAATCCCATCTAAAGGCTGCATATTCGGTTCTGATGAAAATTTGGAAACAATATGTACAAGTTCCCATTGTTGTGATGTTTTTGAAGCATGTTGTACAAGTTTACATTGCCGTGATGTCTTTGAAGCGTGGAGTACAGACCAAACCTCTTTCATACTAAACACCCATTATAAGGCAAACTACACATATCTCCAAAACCGCACAGCCCAACACATAGCTTCAACGCAAGCGGTTCTCCAACAACTTGCCATCCAACCGCACCGCCCGCGTAGCGGCGGTCGGAACATCTTGTATTATACTATATTGCCTAATATAATAAAATAATGATCCAAAGTTAATTATTTTTATATTTAAGAATAAAGAAATACAACTATAGTTAAATATCAAAGACAGTATAATATTTAAGTTAATAGAATAATGCTATTTAATTAAGTTGACGATATTATAATGCCCTGTATTCATCCAAGATTTGTAATTTATTTAGGGTATCAGCTAGGTGCCATCCGCTCTGTCCCAATCTCCGATCAATGATTGAGTCCGCACTCACCTAAAAGTAATAGTAATGTGATTTATTAAACTTATTATTATCATTATTTATTATTTATTATTTATTATGATAATTAATAAACTTAATAATCCTATTATAATAATTTATTAAACTTTTTCATGTATAATAACTATTTTCTAAATTAGTTTTTTTGTTTTATCCAAATTATTTTAGTAAAGCGGTTGGTGTTTTATTAGTGGTGTAACAAAATTTTTGGTTTTAAGCGTTTTGGTCGTTACACGTTCTTTTATTTTCGTCTTATTTACGTAGTGTTATAGCAATTCAACTGTTTTTTTACTCGCGGTATCCTCGCGGCAACACGCGATGGTTACATCTAGTTATATTTAACGAAAAGAGGTTCAAATGAGAAATTTAGTTTTGGTAAGAAGTAGAGGTGTACATATGAACCGGTTTGCAAACTGAAACCGTATAAAACCGGATCCGGTTCTAGATACAAACCGGTTTGAAAAAAAAAACCGTCTGATTCGAGTATAAACTGGCGGTTCCCCATCGGTTTACCGGTTTGGAACTGGTTTATTGAAACTACCTCCAATTAGTTGTTAAGTCATTTAAGTGTTATTGGCGTAAATTAGGTGTCTTTTAAGGATACCATTTCAACATTTTTAACATTAATTACCTCCAAAAAATTTTTTTGAACGGCCAACAAATGTCCCGAAAAAAACGGGACTATTTACATCAGTTAAACTCATTCCAGGGAAAATCCACCTTCGCGAACGGTCGGGTGGTCAAACCTGTGAGCTTAGGGATCGAACTTGTGACCTTTCAACCCCAAATCTCCCCTCATCGCCAATTAATTACCGCCAGTTAACCGTTGAATTTTTAACGGATATTTCTCATTTCTCAATCATTTCAACATTAACATTAAATTCAAGTAGCCGTTGTATATTTCTCAACCAATTTTTACCCATTGGAATCTTTTTCCTTTTACAATTAAAGTTAGCTTTCAAGTTATTATAATAGTTTGTGATTATTTTGGTTTAATCACATAATTTTCTACTCTCTTATATCTTAAAATCTATTAAACTGGCTTCATCATCTTGCGTTAATGTGAGTTTGGTAACTCAGAGGCTGTTTGGTAGCGTCTGTTTTATTAAGTGCTGAACCAGTAAGATGTCTGATTGAATAAGATACTCTGAACCAGTAAGTGTTAAACCAGTAAGGACTTGTTTGGTTGGACATCTGAATGAGATTCTAAAATTAACAAACAAATCTCAAAAATTTTCTGTCCTTTACCTTGTCCCACATTGGTGTGGGAACAAAAACATGGTTAGTATATATATGCAAACCTTCATGACATATCAAGTTCTTGTGTTATGCTTTACTCAATCATCTACCCACGTGCGAGGGGGGGGGGGGGTACAAATTTGGTTAAAATTCCATGGAAACAATGCGATGCCCGCGCGACCTGCGGACACGAATGCAGCTCCGAAAACCCGGGTTCGTGCGAGGAGAGTTTTTATTGACGACGAGGACCTCATTGGTTTTTTTCCCCATTTGTGTTACAATTACAAGTTTTTTCCCTCGTTTTCGGTTTTTTTTCAGCTCGCTGCCCTCTCGTCACTCTCTGGCTGGTTCAGAGACAGCCCCAACTCTGATCGGTCAGACTTCCGGCTCCTTCAGAACTCAACCAAACACCTCTGAACCAGGGCCTCCTATGATTCGGTCAAATTCAGACCGAAACAAACAGCCCCTCATTGTTTGAAACAACCAAAAATACCATTTTTTTACAAAAATCGGTTCAACTCAAACCGGTTTCAAACTGACCCGATTCGGTTCTATAGATTTGAGGTTTTGTTGCTTCAAACCGGTTTGTAACTCGAACCGGTTTGGGTTCACAACCCGAATCGGTTTGTAAAATACGGTTTTGTACACCTCTAGTAAGAAGGATAAGAAAAAATCTCAACCACTGGATCTTGATCTAATAAAAAAAAAAGAGACAATTTGATCTTAGCCAACTTTGTTAACTTTTAATTAAGTTACCGTATTTTTTAAACACTCATAACTTTCACATACGACATTATTTTTTTTAGAATACACCATAAAAACAAGCGTTTTTTTAATCTTTAAACTGTAAAAACATACGTTTTTTTAATCTTTAAAATGCGTATAGTGTTGCTATATATAAAGTAAAAAAATTACTCTTTCGATTTTGACACAATATGATACAATGATCTGAACATTTTGACACAATATGACATAATTATCAGAACATTTTTGATACAAAATGACACAATAATCTGAAAATTTTGACACAATATGACATAGTGATCTGAAAATTTTGATACAATAGAATAAGTAATTTTTTTGTTTGTTATATAACAACATTATACACGTTTTAAAGATAAAAAAATGCTCGTTTTTATGATGTACCATTTATTTAAATAATAATGTCGTATCTAAGGTAATGGTTTATCCACTCCACCAAATGATGAGAGATAGATCTTCATTTAATTAAAGATCGAATGACAATAATTCTTTCTAATCCTTTTTACCAATTTACCCAAACTTCTAATAATAACCCCATAATTAATATTATATTTTTTATTCAACATAATTTTTTATGGGTTTAAATAAACTCTTTGGTATATGGTTCAAGGTTTATAGTTTATTGTTTAGATTTTGTTTAATATCAAGTTATGTTTAGTTTTATTTATTTACTATGTAGACATCTACGGTATTCTCACCGCAACGCATGACCGTCAGTTTTGTTTATGATTGCATGTCTTTTGAATGAGTAGAAAACCTATTCTTTTCATCTGATATTTTATGTTCATTCTTTGATTTTTTATTTCACCAAGTTATGTCACATAAATAATTCTATAAAATGTGAGGATAGGAAATTTTGGGGAAATTTAATTATGTTATTTTGAAGTATCTTAAACTTCGGGGAAGAAATCTAGACAAAATAATGGCATACTTTATGATAGTCGACATGGAGGAGTTGGTGGCTGATGTGGACATTTAGGGCATCTCGTATGCGTGAGAGCTTTCACATGGAATTTCATATGAGAGCGTGACAGGACTGTCTTATTCTTAATCTTACACCGTTACACGTTCACACTAGTCTAAAGATTAATGAGATTTACTATCTTGAACATTCAAATAAACGGGTACAATGTCCCTATATATATAAATACTAAATACAAAATACACCCTTATACAATAATAGAGATGACTAATATATCTATAATTACGCCCCCACAGTTCGAGCGGGAGGAGGACGAATGCTCAAACTATCTCTGAATGTCTGAAACAAAGGACGCGGAAGGCCCTTTGTGAAAATATCAGCATACTAGTACTCTGAGGGGACGTGCAGAACGCGAATATGGCCAACACGAACCTTCTCTCGAACAAAATGTATATCAATCTCGACGTGCTTGGTACGTTGATGTTGTACCGGACTACCAGAGAGGTAGACTGCAGACACATTATCACAATAAACAATAGTAGCGGAGTGAAGTGGAACATGTAACTAAAGCAAAAGATTGCGGATCCAACTAACTTCAGCCACCGCATTGGCCACAGCCCTATATTCTGCTTCTGCACTAGATCGCGAGACTGTGCTTTGCCTCTTTGAGGACCAAGATAAAAGATTATCACCCATAAACACACAGTAGCCAGACGTAACGTAGAGCGTCTAGAATCCGGACACCCGCCCCAATCAGCGTCCGAATACAGTGGTCTAGAGTACCTTGTAAGTAGCGTAAAGTACGCTTTATGAATTGAAAGTGGGGCTCCCAAGGGGCATGCATAAATAAACAGACCTGCTGAACTGCATAGGAAATATCGGGATGAGTAAATGTGAGGTACTGTAAGGCACCCGCTAGACTCCTATATAATATCCCATCATATAATAACGGCCCATCTTCTGCGCTTAACATAGAGTTCGTGTCAACCGGTGTGGCACATGGTTTACATGAACTCATAGAAGCCCTCTGAATATATTCTCTGGCATAATGAGACTGTTGTAAAAGTAAACTAGACGAATCACGTGTGATCGTAATACCAAGAAAATGATGTAAGTCACCCAAATCTGTCATAGCAAATTCCCGGGATAGAGTAGTAATCAACTGTCGAAGAAAGCCAGAATCTGAGGCTATCAAAACAATGTCATCCACATATAATAATAAATAAGCAGTGTGTGCACCGTAGCAATACACGTACCAAGATGAATCAAAAACACTGCTCTTGAACCCATGGGCCAAGAGGAAACTGGCAAACCGCTGGTACCAAGCTCGAGGAGCCTGTTTGAGGCCATAAAGTGATCGCTTAAGGCGACAAACATAATCTTGGTAAGAAAGCCTAGAAAGCCAAGGGAAAGGGAAAGGGAAAGAGCAAGGGCAAGAAGCAAGATTCTCACAAAGGAAGTGCTTAGAAGGATGCCAAGTGTTTCTACTACAATGAAACAGGGCACTGGAAGAGAAACTATCTTAAATACCTGGCGGAGTTGAAGCTTAAGAAGCTGACCATAAAAGGAGAGTCCTCGGGTATTCATGTTATAGAATCGTTTTCTTTATCTAGTAAATCTTGGGTGTTTGACACTGGATGTGGTACTCACATATGCAATGATTTGCAGGGGTTAAGATAACTTAGAGATCTGAAGCAGTGTGACTAGGAACATCATATCTCTATTTTTTTTTAAAAGACAAGGTTTTAAGTATGTTTTTAGTGATAATGGTGATTCCATTTCCGCATACTTAAGTGATGAATTTTTATTTTGAGGCAAGACCACACAATGGAATCTATGAGATAGAAACCAATAATAACATGATATATAACATCTCTAGTAAAAGTGCTAGGAGTAGTACCAATTGTGACAATCCGTCTTTTCGGGTTTTTCCTAACTTTAACTGAACTTAAAATGTTATAAATGTTGTGTGAACATTTATGTGATAGACATGTGTTGACCATAGCAACTAGGGGTTGTGTAATTACCACTATATGAGTATCCACTTAAGTCTATACGTTTGATATTCTAAGATTTTTATGTAATGTTATAATTTCATGTGAACAGTTTGACTTTTTACGTGACAATTATACTTGTGATTTTATGTGATCTCTAATATATATAAACATTATATTCTACCATTTTATGTTACAATGTGTCACGTAGTTATACGTAAAGTTTTATGAGTTTATTTGAGTTATATACGTATTGTTATAGTTTCGTATTCATCATTTTATGTGAAATCAATATATATTTATGAGTTTATATCAATGATTTTATGTGAACTTGAAAATATATATTTTGGGAGTTATTATTATGTGCTTATGTGACAAACAAGGTTTATATATATTCTATAAACGTTATACTTTAAATATGTTGTTACAGTAGACCACTAATGTAATTTTCAATGTATTGATATGCAGGGAAGGCCATATCAGGCAACAAAAGTTTCAATTCTTGAAAATGGTCCATGTAAGATTAACTTTCTCCACTATCTTTTTCCAAGTCATGAAATTCATCTTCGAGTATCTTCACTTCACTATGCGGGCAATATTTTTCCTTAATTATATCCTTGAATTGACTCCAAGGTAAAGCCAGAGCATTATCAGAACCACAGAGTCGTTTCTTACCATTCCACCAAGTAAGCGTTTTCTTGGTCAAAGAACTGGTAGCACGACGAACTTTCAAGTCTTCAGGACACTCGCTATTGGTGAAGGTATTCTCCATACCATCGAACCACCGGAGTAGACCGGTAGGGCCTTCAAATCCAGAAAATTTGAGAGGATTACATGAGTTGAAATGTTTGAATGAGCAATTAGTAGCAGCATCGTGGTTGTTGAGATTAGTATTCAGATTCTGCTGAAATTGTACCATCATATTAGGAATGACCGTTTCCAACTGCTTGGCAATTAAGGAGGCCAATTTACGGTCCTTGCTGCCTCACCGTTGACCACGAAAACAAGTCGACATGCTAAAGAGGAAGAAAACATTTGTGAGAACAAGGATAAGACATGATTGATACAATTTTGAATACGATTGATTGTGGTATAAATCATTACAGAATCATAGAATATCGAGGACCTTTGAAAATCATAATACATAAAGCCTAAAATCATGTTGTCTTTGATAAAATATAATGGAGTGGTTGTTGGGCTACATTTTATAGAAGGCATGAACATTAGTTATTGGGCTAGCTTATTTAGTGTTAGGCTTGTTTAGTTAATGGGCTTATAGCCTTATTATGTTTGCGATTGGGCCATGTGGGCCAGTTCCTCATTTACGATTTGTGTAGGGTTTATATTGGGTAGTATATAAACCCATTTATGTTTATGATTCACGAAGCTTTTCTAATACAATATCACAGTTTACGATTTTCTATGTGCTCTCACGTTTACGATCAGCTTCAACTTGTAGTGTTTCTCATTCAAGATTAGATCTTTTCATTAGATCTAGTCTATTTCTTCTACTTGTTTCTTGAATCAATCACATTTGAGGATTCCGCACTCATTTGTGATTAGATATCGTGTTGTCGGTTTGATCTCGGACCTACAATTGGTATCAGAGCTAAGAATCATTGATTCGAGGCTCACACGATATTGATTCAAGCAGTTTTCTGGGTTAAAGTCTTGGTTTTTGAAGATTTGAAGGTGGTTTGGTGTTTACGAGTGGTCCTGCTGCTGTTCTTCGTGTTTCCGATCGCTTTTTCTGGGTTTGGTTGGTGTTTACGACTGCATCGGTTGAAGATTTGCATCAGCTGCGTGTTTACGATTTCAAGATCTCATTTTTATCGAGTTTACGATCCAGAAATTGGTGTTTACGACATTTCTTGGTAGTAATTGGAGTTTACGATTTTGCAATACCGGAATCTCGGAATCGTAATCGGAGTTTACGATCAATTCGGATCGTAATTGGAGTTTACGATTGTCTCCAATCGGAAACAGGCGTTTACGACGTTCGGTGTCGTAATCGGAAATCGTAATCAGTGTTTACGATTTTCTCAATCGGATTTGGTGTTTACGATTTGGCTTGGATCAGAATCAGGGTTGCCGATCGTAATCGTGTGTTTGCGATCGTAATCAGGTGTTTTTGACCGTAATCTCGTTTGTTTGGACATTTGGACTTTAGTTTTAGGTTCCCTAAGCTTACGAAATGGATTTCGAACCAAGTATGTATCAGAAGTTGGATTTTGAGATTGGATCTATCACTCGTCCACCTAGACTCACATCGGCAGATAACTTTTTGGATTGGAAGTATAGGTTTGAAAACCACTTGAAGAGTGTTGACTTAAGATTGTGGAGAGCGGTGCTTAATGGATCACACATACCTACACATGGCGAAGGAGCTAAAGCTGGAAAAGCTAAGAAGGAAGAAGAGTTTGATGATGAGGACTGGGAAAGGTGCAACAAGGCTGAGAGGGCGTTTGCAATTATGACCATGGCGCTAACACCTGACATTGCTCAAGGATTTAAGCACTGCAAGACAGCGAAGGATCTCTGGAATGCTTTGATTGTGGCCTATGAGGGAAATCCAGACATTAAGGCGAGTCGCAAGCAAATGTTGAAACAAAAATTCAATCTGTTTAACCATATCCAAGGTGAATCTTTTGAAGCACAAGTGCAAAGGTTTGTGTCTCTGATGGCAGAAATGTCAAGCTATGGTGTGGAGCCAGAATTGGAAGATAAGAACTTGAAGCTGCTGAACAGTTTACCCAAATCTTGGAACACCAATATCTCTATCATTAAGGACAACAACAAGTTGAGTGAGCTGTCTCTTGATGAAATGATCAACAAGTTGAAGTCTAAGCTTATTGATGACAAGCAGAGAGAATTGAACCATATAAGCTCTCTTAGTTTGGCTGGAAAACTGAACTAAGCTTTGTTGTCAGAAGAAGTGGATGTCAAACAAAAGGGAAAGTCTGTTGGAAGTGGATCAAGCTCTGTCACTAAAACAAATGCATTTGTGGCACAACCTCAAGCTAGTTCAAGTGGAGGTGACAACTCTGAGGCTACCAATGATCCCAATTTTGCACTCGGAATGGGATTCATGAACAGCTATCATGCTCTAATGGCCGGAACCTTAATCCCTACTGAGATCCTATCAGGTGAGCTGAATCAGATAAATCCAGAGGATGTAGAGATGTTGTAACAACCCGTAAGTTTTCCAAGGACTTAAAACGATAATATATACTTATGTGTTAACTGTGTTACGTAACTTTTTACTTGCAACGTGCCAATTTGATCATAATTACATTCATTTACAATAGGAATATAGCCTTGACGTAGCCTTAGTTCATGTTGTAAACAATAATTGAACATGAAGACTTCTTTGCACGGAATGGTCGCTGGAACTTCAATAATAATAAAGCGACTAACCGAACTCATTTATCAAAATTACCAAACTATGTGATAAACGTTAAACATGATCCCATCATCTTGTGGATTATCATTATTTTCATTATCATTTTACGTTCATTTAAACCATTAAACCTTAATAAACTTTTATCAACCTTTGTCATTTATGACACACATTTCATATATATAACTTATATAAACAACTTCATATCAGGTAAACAATGTGTTTAGACGACAACAACGAAACGAGACTTGTGATCCATTCCTCACGTAAATTTTAATATATTTTACGTCCAAAACATTTTATTTAACTTTATTAACGTTCACGACACTTGTATTTTAACATGCATGCTATATATATGTACATGCAACGTAATAACTTCATGTTATTAACCTTTGAGTATTTTCATTCCAAACCAAGTTATTTTTATTATTTTGAAACGTCGTGAATAACTATTTTATAAAATGTTTTGTTACACACGGTTCATTTATTTGATTCTCTCGTTCCTTCACGTTTAAACCAACCATCACCTTGCCCCCTCTCCCTCGTTTTCTCTCTTCGTGACCCGGCCTCCCCACGGGGTCGAACCCGTGACCTCCTTTCTTCGCCGGTTACTACAACCAAACCAAACCACCATCCAATTGGTTTAGTAAGTGGTTTGTACTAGAGTTGACTCCATAATGTGCCATTCCCATCAATTGCAACAAGGTCTTACACCCTACACTCCCTTTTAACAAACATAGGTTGATCTTGTCTCATGTTGTGCCAAACCTATTGACCATTGGACCTTCATTTCCCTCCCAAACACATATACTTTCCCTCCTAACAAATTGCAGCCATCTAGCACTACAAACACACATCAAATGTAAACAACTCAAGGCTCTTGAACCCCTTGGAGCACCCTCATGAACCGGCTCAATGGAGGACTCGAACCCGTCCCACTTTTCTTTTCTTTTCGGTTCACAAACACAACACAACACACACACACTTATACTTAGACGTGTATTAACCCTTTCCACTAGATATTTATCTAACCTAACAAGACACAAACATCTCATTCCTTTCCGTCTCTCACTCCCTAACCCGTCTCTCTCTCTTTCGGTTTCACTAGAACCGAAACCCACCACCAACACCTAACTAAACATCCCCCTTTTCATTTACACCCTCACATATATTCACCTATCCTTTATCCTAACTTCATTTGTTACTTTCACATCTCAAGAACATTCTCCTTTCTCTCTCCCTTTCAAGACCCGTAAGTACTCTCTCTCTCTACTCTCTCTCTAGATTTTCTACACAAACAACTACTC
>JBCNJP010000012.1:20400185-20509360 GCA_039602395.1 Deinandra increscens subsp. villosa | reverse complement strand
AGATTTAATTAAAAAAAAAACTATAAAATATCTTGATCCAACAAAATATTTTTATTTTACTATATTTTCTTTCATTTACTTTTTGTAAACAATAATTATAAAATAAAAAAAATCATATACTGAGCGACTAGAGAAGCGATTAGTTTGAACCCCACTATGAAGCCTGTTTAATGAACGAGTTCGAGAATCAATTTCATATGCCAAACAACCAGTCTTGCAAATACGCCTTTTAGCGAATTGAAGAAAAACGAACAAGGATATGTCTGTGTCTACAGTTTACCTTTATCATAACAAATAACGGACACGGACATATAAACGAATGTATTTTGTTATTTGTGTTGAGTCTCCATCTTTTTCATTCAATTCATTAATAGAAGTAGTCGCGACCCTAGTTGCTTCGTATATCAAACCGATACCCGAACTCATTTATTAAAAGTGCCTCAAACTCACCTTCCTTGTCGTACAATATATAACTTTTTAATTTGATAAATGCTATTTGGTAAATAATTTTTTAAATCATCTATTTGATAAATACATTTTTTTTAACTATATAAACAGGAAAAAAAACTCTTTTGCTCAGTTTTCATGTTTAATAAAAAAAAAGGAATTGAGAAGAAAAAAAAAGTGAGAAAGAAAATGTCTATTTTATTTTGTGTTTCAGAGTTTAAAAAAATAAAAAAGAAAACTTTATCCATTCCCAAGTTAAATAGAAGAGAAAATAATAGAACAATTTACTATAATTATATTCTTACTTTTAGATATATAATTTTATAATAAGTTAAATGAGAATGTAAAATAGAAAGTAGTAAATTTTTATATTTGGTTTCATTTCCTCCTTCAATATAGAAAAAGGTTATTACGAAAAAAAAATTTTCTTTCATTTTGTTCCCTTTCCTCTCTTTAAAAAAGCTCATTTTCTGGTTTTCTTTTAGTTCTTTTTATTTCCTTTTATTTCTCAATTTCTCTATTTGGATTGTCGCGTGGGTTTTTAAACATCTTTTATTTAATTTTTATTTAACTTTACAACCCAACTACCAAAAAATCAATGGGATTGTGTGACTATATATATTGTGGTATTGCTTGGAAGCACATCATCCCGTCTCTCTTTTATTTGGTTCCAATTATCATACAAATTCATAACAAATCAATGGCAGCTTCATCGTCATCTTCCCAACTAGCCTCATCTTCTCGATCTTGTAAATATGACGTATTTCTTAGTTTTAGAGGAGAAGACACCCGCAAGACTTTCGTAGATCATATCTACCGGGCTCTTATGGACCGGAAAATCTGCACTTACAAGGATGACGAAACACTTCAACAAGGTGAATCCATTGGTGTATCCCTTTTCAAGGCTATTGAAGAATCCAAAATTGCTATTATAATTTTCTCTAAAAATTATGTAAATTCTTCATGGTGTTTGGATGAACTTGCATACATCATGAAATGCAAAGTTGGGAGAGGGCTGATTGTTATGCCCATCTTCTATGATGTGGAACCCTCTGAAGTAAGAAAACAGAACGGTGATTTCGGAAAAGGGTTTGCCAAACAAGAGGTAGAGAACATCAACAAAGCCGAATTATGGAGAAAAGCACTATTTGATGCAAGTAACATTGCCGGATGGGAGATAAAGAATATCACCAACGGGTAATTTTCCTTTTTGTAGTCTCTTTATAAGCTGAGCATAAGTTTCTTCTTATTTCTAATTCACAAAAAATCGACGGATCCGGGCAAAAACGTATTTCATAAATAGAGCCGGTTAAAATGGGTTAAAAGGCCAGTTAAAACATGCCAGTTGTAACAAGTCATAAATGTCAGTTAGAATAACAAAAACGATATAGGTTCAAGTCCTAGAGCGATCACATTAGAAAAACTATAGTGAATAATTTATAAAATGAGAAACTCGGCCCACATTCTAACGATGGCCTCTTGATCAAGTAATATATGATGTTTATCTCAGTCGAATTATGTGCGTTCAAGTTGCACAAAATAATATCAATAGATAAAAAAAATGGATCTTAGAAAAAAAGTTGTTTGGAATGATTTCTTTTAATATGATGAGAGAATAAACTTTGGATGTATACTTGATAAAGTCAAACTTAATGAGGGTCAAAAGAAAACAAAAATATGTAACTTGTGATTTGAAAAGGAGTTGGTTTGAGTCTCTAAGGTTATATCTGGTCAACTAGTTGAGTATTTGATTTTTATTCTTTTTTTATTAGTCATGGCTTGGGGTTTATAATTAACAAGATGGATGACCACCCCGCGCGTTGCTGCGGGGGTGATTACTAAATGCGATCATAACAGAATGTATACGAAGAAAGACAATAGTAGTAGTAGAGTAAGTTTGTTACAGGTCTGCCAAACGAACATGAGACATTGTCATGTCGTTTTCAAAACATTAACTGAAGTTAACTGACAGATACATAACAGTAGCAACCATTACATCTCAAAATTAACTGCTGGAGTTTATCAGATGACATGAGATATGTGTAGTGCCTTCACTTCAAAGTAGTACTTGATGCGTTTCAAAAAATTCTATATCAATATCGTCTCATAAAGGTAAAAGTTTACAAAATAACAATCATAACATAATTTTGAAAAACTAATTAGCTCTAAAAAGAGGCATACCTGCAGAGGCAATTGAATAGAAAAGGAGCACAGTACCTACATACACAAAACACATAATAAAATTACAAATTTACACTGTTAAGATATAATACAAATGAATAGATAAACTTTATAAAGGAATAGATGACAACACATTATAAAGAACAAATAAGAAATAAAAAGGTTCAACTAAAATATATGTAAGAGCAAGAAAAATAAATCTAACCAACATAAAAATTCAAAGTCACTTAATAAATCTAACCAACATAAAAAAAAAGTTAATAATTGGAGACTTGAAGACTACCCATGATTATGCTAAAACGGAATTGTAGATGGCAAAAATCAATCTGTCATTTGCTCGTTAATCACATAACATGAAAGAAATTGAGAAGATGTACATTTGGCTCAAATCTACAGTTAATGGTACAAAGAGGACACCAACCATGGCTGCAACGAATCGCCCCGCCAAGATGAAGGTTATCTCATCTAAGTGCCAATCAACCGAGATAAACATCATAGCCTCATAAGCCATTAACCAATGAAAATCTGATATCAAAGAGCGGCCAATGCACAGTAAAGAAGACAACCTTCCGTCGTCTCAATCAAACATCTACCGGTGAAAATGAAGCACAATAGAAACCCTCACATCCAACAAATTGAATTTGTTACTCATATAAATCATGTAAATCGAATACAAAACATACTAAGGGACAAGAGACGCCGGCGATGAACTCCTCCCCGTCACCATTACCATCATCGCCCTCGTAGTCTCGTAGAGCAACTGGAAAAAACCCTAGTCGCCTATCGATTAGCAAATGCCAGCAGCTCAGAGACAGGTGACGGCGGCGATGAACGCCGCACGTCACCGTCACCATCATCGCCGTCGTAGACCATCTGAAAAAACCCTAGCCGCCGCCCATTGATTAACAGATCTGAGAAAGTGATTTACCGGAGGCGACACACCGGCGCACGACCACCACGACATATGAGAGGTCGCGCATTCAACAGATCTGAGATAGTCGACTTACCGGATACTTACCGGAAGCGATATACCGGCGCACGGCGCCGACACATACATGCAACCGATGTTGTTTCATCTGACAACCACCAAGCGGCGTTCACAGGAGAAAACCCTAGCCGCCATCGATTAACAGATCTGAGAAAACTTACTTACCGGAAGCGATATACCGGCGCACGGCGCCGTCACATACATGCAACCGATGTTGTTTCATCCGGCAGCCACCAAGCGGCGTTCACAGGCGGCAAACAACTTTCTCAGAGAGAGGGAGATGTGGGAGTATGCTAAAATTGAGATACGAAGAGCAATGCAATGACGAATTGATAAGAGCAGAGCGGCTGAAGAGAAAGAAGAAAGAGGAAACGCAAGGCCAGAACGAACGTGGTTTATACACAAATAAAACAGTGGGCGTGGCCAGCTAAATCTCATAATAAATGAAGGACCAAAAACGTAAATAAACACAAAATATGTGACCAATTTAGAAGAAACAAAAAGAATACTATTTATCTTCTAATTTTCATTGTATATTATATAAATAATCATTTGAGTTTTAAGAGTTAACAAACTTAGATTCTTTTGTTAACTCAAGAAATTTCAGTCAACTTACACGTTAGGCACTAGCTATGTAAATTTATTTGATTTTAAAAGTAGGATGACTATTTCTATAATTATCTTTAAATATTAAAAATAACAACTTGTGGAACATCCCTTTTAACCAACCCTAAGGTCGTGTGATGTCTGTCAAAATGCCCGGAACACCTTTAGGGGTTCCGTAATCTACGAGTGTGCAAAAATAAACGAAATCCAAATAAATTAAGAGGTGAAATAGTATATATATCCGAATAAACTGATCCGTATTGAAAATTTGGATTACGGTTCAGTTTCAAACCGTATCTCAATTGTGAATACGTTTATGGTTCGATTTAGAGTTTTGTGTTTTTTAATTCGGTTTATTCGGTTATCTGTTTAAACCGAATAAGATTTATAATTATTTTAAGCAACGTAATAAGAATTATAGCCCTATTTATAATTAAATTAGCCTATGACCCATCCACAAGACCATAACCCAAATAATTCTGTCACAAACAATGTGTTCAAGCCAAAAATTTTAGATTGAACCGGACTTGTGTTAAAAAGGGTTTAACCGGTTAACCCGAGTTGCCCCTGAAGGTTGAATCAGAATGACTATTCAAAGCTTTAAATTTATAATATACACTTTATAACCTTTCAAAATTGACCAATGTAAAATAAATTTCAATTAAGTCTTAAACAAATTATAATTATCAAAATAAAACATTAATATAAGTTTTAATCAAACTATAAGGATTTTGTTTTAAACTTCTTAATCTTAATAAAGCACTAAAATTTGTACCACATGTCTCATTTATAAAAAGTCCACATCACCACCGTCACATGTCAAGTTCACAATCAATTACCAATTTAGTAAATTAATCAATTAAGATTAATTACCAAATTTGTCATAAGTAAATTTTTATTTTAAAATTTTGATAAAATTAATGCAGATTTGATTAATTTACTCAATAATTTTTGGCTTTTTGTGAAAAACAATCACTAACTTGTCAAACATAATAAAATCTTAAATGTATTAAGTTATTATTTAATATATTATAAGAATTTTATGTCAATCTTAATTTTCAAATTTCTTGATCATTATCTATTTCTTTTGTATTTATCTAATATTATGAATCTATATTCAGCCCATGTAGTACACGGGTTACTAACGTAGTTTAATCGAATAAACCATAAAATAAATAAAAGATCGATCCTTGAATAGTTTGACGAAAAAAACTCACCATATGCAATAGATGGTAATCTTAATTTATTTTTAAAAGTTAATATTTAATTAGTTAATTTATATATAATATAATAGGAATTAGGATGAATAGTGCACTTTATTAGTTTCTTATTTGTGTCACATTAGTTTTAGGTTTTTACATTTTATACACTTTATGTTTTAAAGTTTGTTTTTTTTTCTTTCTACTTTGGCATATTCACTAATAGAAATTCGGAAGAATAACTTTTTCATAGTTTAGGCATTATAGTTGAACACTTTAACATTTTCTACCCTGAAAATTTTATGTTTTGTGTTTATTTTATTTTTTTTAATCTATAATACAATAGGAATTAGGATGAATAGTGCACTTTATTAGTTTCTTATTTGTGTCACATTAGTTTTAGGTTTTTACATTTTATACACTTTATGTTTTAAAGTTTGTTTTTTTTCTTTCTACTTTGGCATATTCAATAATAGAAATTAGGAAGAATAACTTTTTCATAGTTTAGGCATGATACGTTGAACACTTTAACATTTTTTACCCTGAAAATTTTATGTTTTGTGTTTATTTTATTTTTTTAATCGGAATAGTAAATTTTAGTTTTTATATTTTAGCCACATATGTTTCATGCTTTACGTTTTCTACCCTTTAACTTTTAAAGGTTTTATTTTGTTTTAAGTTTTGTGGTCTTCTACATTGTTTTAAGTTTTGTGGTCTTCTACTTTGGCCACGAAACTTTTAACTTTCGTTTTCAGTATACTTTTATAGTTGTATACTTTCACCACGAGACTTTTAGACTTTTACGTTTTATACTCTTTTTTAAAATTTCGTTTTTTATTAGACTGCTTTCATTTTTAGTATAATTTTAGTGTTTTTGAATTTGGCGACGATTTTTTTATACTTTTATACTTCGAGGACACAACTTTTAACTTTTGATGTTTTGTTACCCTTATATTTCCTACTTCAATTTTTTTAGTATATTTTTCTATAGTTTTATACTTCGACGACACGACATTTAGACTTTGACGTTTTATTCCCCTAAAATTTCCTACTTTCATTTTTTTAATATACTTTTTATTGGTTTATACTTTCACCATGAAACTTTTAGACTTTTATGTTTTATACTGCTTAACTTTTCTACTTTTGTTTTTAAGTATACTTTTAGTGCTTTCGGCTTTAATCAATATTTTTTTATAGTTTTATACGTTTTCCACAAAGCGCGGACGGGTCACACGATCAAATAAAACTGAACGACACTATCATTGCAGGCCCGCCACAACGCGCGGGCGGGACTGCAACTTGTTTAGTATAACCTTAAAGACTCCAAACAAAATTAACTCTTTTAAAAATTAAGATAATAAATTGATGAAAAGTTAAAGGATTGATTTGTAATTTTATTAAATCTTAAAGGGTTTGATGTGAAACTTACTTTCTGACTTTTAAACAACCCTATGGTTTCCCAAATCCCAATGCTTTTATTCTTCATCATCTTACATCATCTTTATTTTCTATTAAATCTCAAAAAAGATCGCAGTGTAATTAGATCAGTCTCTCTAAAAAAAAAATATCTTAATTGGTTGACAATCTAACGTAAAAGATGGGCCTCCTAAAATATTTGGAAGAGGGCTATCCAAAAATATATCGAATGGTTCATACTTCAGGAGATGAATTTAAGTGGGGGCTCGCCCCCTCTAGAGCTTACACAAATCCACCCGTGGTTGTAGTGTAAACTAGCAAGCCGATCCGTAGTCTAGACTTTGTTGAGTTTGTGCTAGAGCTTGAACTTTGAACTCAAATGATTTTGAGACTTCTGTGTAAAACATGAACTCGGTTTTTGACTTGTTTAGGCTATGTGTAGTGGATAACCTCCCTCATGGGGTTATGTGACATGTGGCATCCACGTCATCCCAAGGGTATGTTGCATATATGCAACATGATATGTTTCATATGTTGCATATATGCAACATAATCATGTTGCGTATATGCAACATAGTCGGACAGACAAAAAAAAGAATTTTTTTTTTTAGTTTTTAGGTCGTTAGGTGGCCATCATGTGTATAGACATTAAGAAAAAAAACACAAAAATTACCTAAATAGCCTTCATTTAATTAAAATTTAATGGCTTTTACATCAATTTTTAAATTTGTACAATAAAGATTGTTTTCATTTAAACCTTACCCCCTCTTTATTTATACACTAGTCAGTAACCCGGGTAAATACCCGAGACTGTAACTTTGTTTTTTGATTTGTTCATCATCATTCGTTGATCAAAACCTAAGCAATATGGATTTAGTTTTGTTGGGTTTTCTGTCACGAATCCAAAGCAATTTACGGATCGAATTTTTGTTGAGAAATGAAGGAGATATGATGAATTAAAGTTGTGTTATTCTAAAAAATATATATATACGGATAGTTTCTATGTTTAAAAAAAAATTAATTTTCTATTGAATTATTTAATTTAAAAATCTCACAAATTGACACATAGGATTTATCCTATTTGGCACACTTTAAAAGATGACATTTGTACTTTAAAAACTTGTGTTTAATAGTAGTATAGATAATCAATTCTTGCACACCAAGAATAATAGACCGACTAAAACAACATAATGACACTAAACTGCTGCTAGATTAAATTTGTAGTTTAATTACTGTTTACTATACTCTTTTCGTTGGAAGTCATAAGGAAAAATGGCATAAGTTTGAAATTTGGTGTGATGGTTTTGTTTCAGTACATATTCTAGATTTAATTATGCATAAATCCTTTGCTTATTTTGTGAATTAGCGTGAGAAAATGCTGATTATCTATATACATCCGATTTAGGCATGAATCACAAGCCATCAAAAGAATTGTTGATAGAGTTTTTAGTAGATTGTTGCCCTCGAAGTCAAATTTTGATGAAGGCCTTATTGGAATGTGGACTCGCTTGCGAGATTTGGAATCATGGTTGGACATTGGGTCGGGTGATGTACGCATGGTTGGCATATGGGGAGTTGGGGGTAGCGGTAAGACTACTCTTGCAACTTCTATTTATATGAAAATCTCTCACCATTTTGAAGGTCATTGTATTGTTGGGAGTGTTAGAGAGCAATCAATCAAATATGATTTAAAAAAATTGCAAGAGGATGTTTTATCGGCTATTTTCAAAATAGAAATGAAAGTAGAGAGTGTGCAAGAAGGAAAATTGAAGATAAAAAGTATGTTATGTCGTAGAAAAGTGTTAGTGCTACTTGATGATGTCAACAAACTTGGCCAACTAGAGGCGTTAATCGGATCACATGATTGGTTTGGTTGTGGGAGTCGAATAATAATCACAACCAGAAATGAACACTTGTTAAGAACTCACAAGGTAAACCATGTATTTCCTGTCAAATTATTATCTCGTGACGAGGCTACACAACTCTTAAAAAAACATGCATATAATGAAGAACACCCTGTTGAAGATTATGAAAAGCTTTCGGTACGTGTAGTTTCTTATGCTGATGGGCTCCCATTGGCACTTAAAGTCTTAGGTTCTTTTCTATATGACAAAGATAAAAAAGGGTGGATGAGTACCTTGGCTAGACTAAAGGATATTCCCGAAAGGGAAATTGTGGAAATTCTTAAAATTAGTTATGATGGACTTGAAGATGTGGAGAAACACTTATTCTTGGATATTGCATGTTTTTGGAGAAGGAAAAGCAAAGACAATGCCATGGAGATATTTGAATCTTGCAATTTTTTCCCTGAAATTGGTATTGAGGTGTTGAGAAAGAAAGCCCTTGTAAGTATTGTGGATGGTAAGTTTGATATGCATGACCTGGTTCAAGATATGGCACATTACATTGTTAGAGGCAAACATCCTTACAATCCTGAAATGCATAGTAGAGTTTGGAAAGATGAAGAAATCAATGACATGTGTTTAAGGAATGCACAAATGGTAATGATATGTTAAATTTTTTATATTACACATTATAATATATGCACAATGAATGATACTTAACCCCCACATTGTATATATTACAGGAAAATCACTATACTGAAGCAATAGAATATGATGGTTATCATTGTGTCCATAAAATTGTTTCAAACATGACCAATCTAAGGTACCTTCGTGTGAGTACTAAGGGTCATGATCGTGATCATGATCATTCATTAAGCTCATTATGCTTCTTGAAGAAAAAGAAACCAATGTATGATGAAGGGCCCAGTTTTCATTCAAACGAGTTACGCTATATTGATTGGAAAGGGTATCCTATAAGTCCGTTCCCAAAGAGTTTCAATCCAATAAGGCTTGTTGTTCTAAAATTGAGTAGGAGCATGCAAAAAGAACTTTGGGTGGATCGCAAGGTAAATCATTTTATTACTAATTTAATTAAACCTTAACATATCACTGATGTAACAAAAAGAACGCTTTGTTGAATTAGTTTTGTTCATCTTATTCATTAGAGATTATTTAATTTATCCCCCCTCCCTCCCCCCCCCCCCCCCCCCAAAAAAAAAAAGAAAAAAAGAAAAGAAAAATCTTACTAAACCATAGAAATTGTCATAAGCTATGAAATTAACTTATGTATAATAATCTATAGCATCTACCACATTTGAAAGTGCTTGTACTTGAAGAAATGAAGAAGCTACGCAACACACCAGATTTTGATGGACTTCCGCATCTTCAAAAGTTGACATTGGTTAACTGTGATGAGTTAAAAGAGATACACCAGTCACTTGGAAGCCTAAAAAGCCTTGAATACATAAGAATATCACATTGTCGCAAGCTTAGAATGTTTCCAAGAAGAAAAATAGAGATGAAGAACCTCAAGACACTACATGTCAGTGCTTGTTTAAGAGATGGAGGAATCCTCTCCGGTGTTGTCGAGTTATCCAACTTAGAAGAGTTAAATCTAAGTTGCAATACGTTTTCAAAATTAGATTTCAGCCTCTCCAGACTTACTCGGCTCAAACTTCTCAATCTTTCGGATTGCAAAAAGCTTCGTAAATTGCCTGAATTCCCATCAAGTTTAGCTATTCTCAAAGCAGACAACTGCGACTTACTTACAACCCTTGGAGATTGTTACCAAAACTGTAAATGGTTAGGTCAAGTCTCACTCATGGGAGGGGGTAAGATAACAGATGGTGGGAGACTACTAGAATCCATGCTTAAGGTATGTATATCTCTCTCCCTCTCTATGTTTTTGAGTATCTACTAATTAAGCTTCTTGTATGTAGATAATATGAGTGGTAGATAGAAATTGTAGAATCTAATGAACTTGTATTGATTAATTAGGGAAATGTTATTGAACATCACTCCCTGCTTCTCCTTGTTCAAGGCCATGAGATTGCAAAGAGGTTTGAATCTTGTCTTCAGGTTTTTGATCAGAATACATGTACATGTGAACTTGTTCCACTGAATTGGCAAGAATTTTCTGGTTTTGTAATGTGTGCTGTTTTGCCAAGTGGGAGACACTGGAATTCTTATGTAGAGATAACTAGCAACGATGGACCAGCTGGACATTTGGATTTTAAGAAGACCAAGAGTACTGATAAGTGTACATTGGTGTGGTATGTTTCATTTGAATCATTGACTCAAACTGAATGGTGGGACTATCAAATACACAGGAGCACTACTATACAACTAAAAATTGAATATAAAGGGTGTACTGGTATTGGAGCTAAGCTAGTTCCCAGGAGAAGTGGAAGCAGTCTAAGAGAATCATCAACAGATTCTGATTATTCACCTCAAATCAATATTGAACGTGACACAAGGTCTAATATTGTAATCTCCTTTAAGTTACTATGATCCATATATATTAATGTTTAGGAACATGAAATATGTGTTAAATTCTCTTGGGATGACATGATAATTATTGACTCATGTGTTGTGAAATTCAAATTAATTCCTTAAAGATATTATTCAGCTCCTGATTTTTACTATTTGTTTCGGTATCCTACTTGTTTACGGTTTCCATTACTAGAAAACTGTCACCTAAGAAAATGTTGCACGTTTGGCTACTATTTTGCAATCGAAGCTAAGTGGTCGTTAACAAATTATACAGATGAAAATGTAAGAATAAGTTATATATTATATGTGTAATTATGATCATTTATCTAATTATATTGATCGGTGATCTTATAATTACCCCTGAGTGTTTTATAGGGAATTACTTGATGGACGTAATTACACTTACTTATTAAACTAGGTTTCCCCTTGGATGTGTTATAAATAGAGGAAATAAGAGATCAGTAACATCTCTTAGTCACAACATAATAACTCGATCTCTCTCGGTCCCCTAACCTAATCCGTGAACTCATCTTTCACGTAAATGCATCCTTAGAGCATACCATAAACAGGAACCGATCACTCATGATTTTCTTCTCTGGAAATTGAATATGAAAACGATGATAAACAGAAATGATTTCAAGTTTATTGAACAATCGAATGATTAAGAGAACATATTACAAAAGGAATTGAAGAAAATGATTACAATCAAGAAGTGCCTAAATTTAGAGCTTAATCGAGCTCTTATACACTGTTAACAACCGATTAACAAACTAGTTTCAAGTCCAGTCCCTCGAGTTTAAAGATTGACACAAACAGTCCCCCAACTTCCAGCAGGTTGTTGACTTGTACCCAAACGATGTTAACCAGAATAGCAACTGAATGTTGACACTTCTCACTGTTAACTAAAGTTATCCCGTTGACTTTACACTATGATACTCACAATCACCACCTTAGTGTAAAGTTAACACTAAAATTGTATATGTAATCCAAAATTGATCATCTTATACTCTTAATCAAACAACAAACATCTTTGAAAGCCAGTAATCCCGTAGGATTTGTATATCAAGAGTGAATGTTACTTGAAGTATAAGATGCCAATAAATGTTCTCTGATTAGAAACTTTATCCAATTCCCAGAAGCCTCAAACACTCTTTAAACTTTCTACCATTAAGAGCTTTAGTCATCATATCTGCAGGATTTGCACTAGTATCAATTTCTTCAACTAAAACCTCCTTTGACTGTATGATATCTCTCATAAAATGAAGCTTCACATTTATGTGTTTGGTTCTTTCATGAAGGATTTGATTTTTAGACAACTGAACTTCACCTTGGTTATCACAGTACACAATTGTTACTTCATCTTTATTAAGCAGTTCAGAGACAAATCCTTTCAACCTGTTAGGACCGATTTTCACATCAAGAATCCCGATCTTGAGCAAGAACAAGGTTCGGATGAGAAAACTCAAAACAAATGTAGAAGATGATGATGATGAATCATGAATAATCATAAACAAGAAAGATGAAGAACATGTCGAATGATTTCATATAACCGAATGATTAGTTACAAGAAATCATGAAGAACACTTTCTCTCTCTAGAATCCATGACTCACTCTCTCTAGAATGGAAATCTCACACTCTACAAGAAAAATCATCATCTCCACATTCGGAGACTCCTTTTCTTGTAATGGGCACCCTCACTATATATAGTGAGGGTGACTAACAACAGAAAACCATAAAATAACTGAAAATTACAAGAAAGGTAAATAACGTAAAATATTAATTAAATCAAAGTTGATTTAATTAATCCGAAGCTTGACTCGCTCGAACCGATCTTCCGTTGACTTTTACGTTGACCGTTGACCCGAACGGTTGACTTTTCCGGAAAACGGTCTTCGGTCCAAACTCGCAAGCCTCGAGCATCACAACTCAGTCTCTAAATCGATTCACATGGATTCTTCAGTCGAATGCTTCGGTAAACAGATTTGATGGCGTCAGTCACATAGATTTTAAGTTCCAACAATTTCCCCCTTGACTGGTGCTTTCAAATCTGTTCAATTGCTGAAGAATCGCTCTGTCGTACATCTTCAATGAGAAACTGATAAACCGGAGACAATCTGATGTAGAAATTCCACCTCTGAATAAGCTTCTTCTTTTCTTGTTGCTCCAGTTCGAGATCCAAGTGTTCCCCTTACTCGGTTCACACGGTCGGGTACAATACTGAGAAAAATGCTACATCTCGGAGTCCAAACCGCAACAAACTAAATCAGATGAACCAGTTAATCATCAAACATGCTCCAACTTCTGATAATCGACCCGATATCCAAATTCATAATAATTCCTCTTATTTCTCTAAATCCCTCCTAAAACATCAAGTCGGAAGCGTAAATATAGATGCGGAGAGTCGAACCGTCGCGATCGGTTGCCTAGAGAAACCGGATAAAAAATCTTGAAATCAGACAATCTTGCGAAAAACCGGAAGCCGGATGCTGACAGTTGTGAATAATCTGCTTGACTGAGGTTGGATGCGAAAATAAATAAACTGTTAAATTTCTTCAAAAAACGGTCATCCGAGAGATTTAATCGGATAAATTCCAATATTTAACTAAGATTCCAGTTAATCCGGTTAGTTGACGACAGCGCTGCATCCACTAAAAATAAACCGTGAGATATAACGAGAAAGCCGAGTAATTAACCGGATAATAAAGCTAACCCGTCAGTGATCGATAGCAAACGTTACGCGCGACGCCAATAAACGAGAACCCCAATAAAATAGAATAAATCCGAGACTAATAAAAATATTTTCTGAAATTCCGTCGCGGCCTCATCTCGTTAATCTTATGAAAGACTAATAAAAATACCCGCGTTTGATGAATAATGCTGAAAATTAATTAGTCAATTAAATCCTTCAACAAAAAAGCCATAATCCTTGTAAATAATTTTCAGCCAATCAGATTTGCCACGAGAAAGCACACAATCCTTGTGATAGGGGGCGTTGACCAATCAGGTTGGAGTATCCAAGTCATCCGATGGCCAAAAAAGAATTGATCTAACGGTAAGGGATGACTGATCCGCGTGAGAGGCTCATCCTCTAATAAAAAAGCGACACCCAGACATGCCTTTAACGATCTCTTTCTTGCGGCCGGGACCCACCTGTATGTTTCAGCCAACTAAGGAAATAAAAATGATTGTCACAGTGGCCCCATGTGTAGAAACCAGCCAATAGGATTTCAGCACCCATTAAACCAGCGACATCAAAATTCTTTCAACGGATCACATGAATACCAGTGGGACCCGCCGAAACCTTCAGCCCAATCACATTTTGACAACCAGAGAGCATTCACAGATCCTTTTTCCCAGGTGGGGTCCACGCACAGTTTCCAGCTAATGAGAGATCAACATGCAGTGAGCCCTTCAGCGGTTGTTTGGACAAGCGGGGCCCTCTCTATTTCTCTTGGCCAATGAGAATACGACACCCAATAAGGGTTGTCGCATGACCCGACAAAGAGGAAAGAGAAGGCTGCAAACCTTCATTCCATGCAACCAATATATGAGCGACACGTCATCATCGTCATTCTCCAACCACCGAAACCCTAATCCGGTCGGGAGAGTTCACCGGAAATACGGGACCTCACCGGAAAATCGCATTTCAGCCATATCTCCTCGAATACTCAACCAAAATTCGAGATTTTTATACCCACGAACTCGTGTGATCATCCTCTACAACCCTTAACGATCAAAATCCCCTGAAACGAACTCAAACAAAAACCCAGAAAACAAGTTCGCTAACGAAAAACAAGTCCGCTAAGCTCGATTCAAGTGCGCTAAGAGTTCTGAGAAGTACGCTAAGGAACAAGTCCGCTAAGCAGAAAACAAGTCCGCTAAAGCAAAACAAGTTCGCTAAGCATTTCGAGAAGTTCGCTAAAGCATGAAGAAGTTCGCTAGGAACAGTAGAAGTCCGCTAGGACAATCTTCAAGGCTTCAAAACTTGATAATTTCTGGAAAAAGAATGAAGAACACAGTGATGAACATACCCCTTCGATCCTCGAAACAGTCCCGAAAATGAATGGAAACGAACGATTCTTGTCACAAATCTGTTGAAGAACGTGTTATGGCCACTCACTCATCCAAAACAGCAGCAAAAACCAATCGATTCAACCTTCAAAATCTGCAAATCTTCAAGAACACGAAGAACACACACTTACACCGTCAGTGTGTGTTTTTCCAGATCTGCTCAAACCGTTGAGATTCAGACGAAACGGATGCTTCCAATGGATCCGGAACGCGTTTTCCACTGAGAATCATACCTCATATCATCCAAATCCATGAAGAATAGCCCAGAAAATGAAGAATCAAGCTCCAAAATCTTCAAAAACTCCAAATACGGGAAAACCCCAAAGTTACGAAAAAATGAGCTCGGATCTTCATTTTCTTCACAGATTTGAACAAGTAGAAGATAAAATCACATCTAAATGAACTCCCAAACACGAATCCATCATCCATATCATCAGAATCCATCCAGAATCGAAGAAAAATAGAAAAAAGTCTCTAAAAATAAGTTTTCTCATCTTCACCATTCAAGCTCAAAATCTCAGATTCGAGTGACCAGATTCACGGTGAGATGAATCTGATCGGTACCCGCTCTGATACCATTTGTTAGGACCGATTTTCACATCAAGAATCCCGATCTTGAGCAAGAACAAGGTTCGGATGAGAAAACTCAAAACAAATGTAGAAGATGATGATGATGAATCATGAATAATCATAAACAAGAAAGATGAAGAACGTGTTCTTCATGATTTCTTGTAACTAATCATTCGGTTATATGAAATCATTCGACATGTTCTTCATCTTTCTTGTTTATGATTATTCATGATTCATCATCATCATCTTCTACATTTGTTTTGAGTTTTCTCATCCGAACCTTGTTCTTGCTCAAGATCGGGATTCTTGATGTGAAAATCGGTCCTAACACAACCAAATAGCTTCTTTGATAGCTTCTGTAAGAGCTACATATTCCGACTCCATACACTACTAGAAAAAGGGTCTTTCTTGACGCACGAACGATGACGCGCGATTTTTAATGACGCGCAAAAACGAGTGTCATAAAAAAACTGTCAAGAATTGTAAAATTCTAAGGTTAGATGACGCGCATTTTAGCGCGTCATAAAATTCCTGTCATAATTTATAAAAAAAAAACACGGAGTACACTTAAAAATGCGCGTCATCTAAAAAGTGTCGTTTTATGTTTTTCCCCCCTAATTTTCTTTTCCACAAATTTCATTTCCCGCTTACACCTCGTTTTCATTTCCCGCTTCCATAAAATTCTCCCCCTAATTCTCTCCAAAAGCCCTAATCTATCTCAAAAGCCCTAATCGATATTCTCACCTTCGCATTCATCACTCCTCTTCCCCTTCATCTTCGACTTCGAATCGCTGCTACTGTTTACAACCATCTTCAACGTTATCGTACTCTTCTTCGCCGCCCCAAACGCCAGAACTTGAAAGCATGTAAAACAGGGGGCGGAATCGTATTTGGCGGGTGGTTAGTCTCGGTTTACCTAGGGTTCTTCAGTTCGTCTCTGTTATCTCAACGGGTATGCTTCTTCTTCTTCTTCTTCCTAGCTAGGGTTTGAATCGCTGCTGTTGTTTTCTACTTTGCGGTTTCTAATTAGGGTTCTGCGATTTCATATCTAACTAGGGCTTCGTCTTCATATCTCTCTAATTAGGGCTTGTGTGCTTGCAATTTCACCTGTGATTTTTTCGCAAGCATGTTGTGTATATAGTGTTTGATGTGGCTTTCTAATTTTTCTCCCAACCTGCAATGCTCTAAATACTCACATCTCCAAAATTGTTAGAGCCGCCACTAGTTTCTCTAGATTGATGAGTAATTTGTCTTTTGATTGATGAGTAATTTGTATTCTACAGATATCTAATAGCTCATTACAGGTCCCAACTACAAAAAACATGGTTTACCTTTTAACAGCATCGATAAGCTGAGTTAACTTCTTATCAATAATTATCTAACCCTGACTTAACAAATACCCTTTTAACAGATATCTAATAGCATCGTCTAATATAGGATACACGACGTAACCTGTAATTGAATCCTCTTGCAGCTTTTTCTAATGTGTGTAAATTTTATTTCTATTTCTTGTTCTACGCCATGTCTTGTATACTTAAAACTCTCCAAATTGCAGGGCTGCTTGCTCGACAAAGAAAAGCAGAACTGCAACGACTGAATGAACAACTGAGACAAATCAACGCAGCTTTAAAGCGGCAGGTAAAGATAGAATCATATGCACCCGCTTTAAGTTATGCACCTGCTGCTGCTAGAGTACTAGATAATTAAGTAATAGTCGATCCAAAGAAACAAGAGTTAATATCCCGTCTCAAGAATGGGAAAAACTTTCTTAGAAATCAAAATCCAGATAAGGCTTATTTCGAGTTCAGAACTGCACTTGAGCTTGCCCAGAACATTAAAGATCCGATTGAGGAATAAAAGGCTGCAAGAGGATTAGGTTTGCTTTTATTTTCGTTTTTGTTACCGAAGTTGGCAGGTTACGTTTTTGTTAACATCTTAACTGTAATTGTTAACCCTAGGATAAATTACTCATCAGCTGAGTATTTGTTAACTGATCAAACTTTATAGTTAATACTGCTCAAACTCAGCTAAAGAGCTGGCCTGGTCAACAGCCATGACATCAAAATTTCCAACCCCTATTGGTTTCATAATTTGTTTATGCTTGTAGTTATGACTTAGGAGGTTAGAATTTTGTTAGTGTTATTGCCTGAACTCACATTATGAAAGATGATTTTTTTTTTAGTTTGTGGCTACAACTGCCACTAGTCAACATTGGTGTGACATCTTTCATCACTGAACGTGAACGTGTTAGCCATAGTAGTTAAAGGCTCTAGGCACACTTACGGTGTAAAGGGTGAGCCATCGTCTACATCCTAGTAGAGCTGTCTTAGATTTCTTTCGGATGGTTTAGACTGGTTTCTGGTTGGTTGGTTGGTTCAGACCATTTGAAACTACTCTTTGCCGGTTCAGTGAGCCTTTCTGTACTCAATCCAGTTTTGTCAGGCCTCCGCTGAGCACCCTTGACTACTATGAGGCCGGCTAATCATCAATATTTGTTTATAAGGTTGATTCATATAAACTCATGTACAATTAGCATTCTGAGTTATAATACTACATATTGTTTGTATATCAATAATTAGGGAAAATAGGGTGAAAAATTGTTAGTATATGAATTTATTTGCTGGTATCTTGCAGCCAATTTTACTAAAAAATCTAACTCTGTCTGATGTTGTTGTTTGTACACAGATCAGGTGGGGTGTTATTGGTTACCGTGCTTGCTGCATTTCGAAACTAAGGTCTGTTAAAAGGTAGCCCGTCATATCCTCTTGTTTCTTTGCATGCCATCAATGACTCTCAAACTTCTGCTGGTCTCTTCTAAATGTTGTTCTCAGAACGATAAGCAGCTGATTACAAAAAAAATTGAATATGCAGCCCTTAATTAGTCATACATGATGTGGTTTTAAAATGATAATATAATTTAAACCAATTGTGATTACGATTTTCTTATTCTTTATGGTCAAAATACTCAAGTGTAACTGTTATGGACACATGTAGCTTCTGTATTATGGCAATTGCATTAAATTGGTGATGATAGACTAAGGAAGTGTCTTGATTATGCAGGTAAGAAAATTTAAAAGATCTACTACAGCAGAGTGATAATCATAATTGTGTTGATTGTGGTGTGCTTGACCCAAAATGAGCGTAAGTTCTACCAAGACCATTTAATGAGTTTTTATCCTGATTGTGCATATGATGTATATCAAGTAAGATAACAATTATCATTCTTTATGTCAAATGACTTTCATACTGTTTTGCATTTCATGTTAACCTGTTTTTCATTTTCTTTTTAGAGTTTCATTATCTTTTATGATCAGCTAAAAGAATTTATTTTGTTCTTAATTATTGAACATGAAGGAAAGATTTATCTTAATTACTATACATGTATAATCTTGAAATCAATTTTTCACAGTTACATCTGAATATTAGCTACAGAAGTCATGAAATCCTGCAGTCAAGTTCCTTCGAACTCAAAACTCTTTGGCAGCCTTGTTCGTGCACAGTTTTGGTACCAGTCCAATTATTTATGGTTTAGGAAGATAAGTATTTCCTTTATTTTTTATTGCAGATTTTACTAAGACAGTTCTGAACTCTAGGTAAATTTTATTCCTCTTATTCATGCTTAAAGATTCTTTTAATTGTCAATACATGCTATAGTCATATATGTGGCCTTATTTTTTTTTCATTCCTTTCATCTATTGCAGGTGGTCATAGTTATGCTCTCAGTTGCATATATGGACATTTTTTTTAGCTCTTTGTTGTCTTCTATGTTACTTACCGAGATCAGTAGGTTCACTCAAACCTGTGTCCCATGTCCTTACTAATATTTATTTCCAAATGTTCTTATTTAAAACCTCAACAGAACTGGTACTTAATGTTTTCGTTTACTAGACTTATATAACCAAATTTTGTGCCCTTTGTCTTCTTATATGTTATCCAACAGACATTAGAGCCGCGGACTGCCAACGAAGCTCACATTCAACCGCCCTTGAAATCTGTTCAGCAGGTACTGACTCATTCAAGTGAAGCACCTACAACTCACACCCTGCAACATATGCAGGAAAAGATCCTAAGAAACATGTTCGAGAGGATCAGGTGCAAACAAAACCCAACCTGACTTGACCCATTTCTTATATATTATATCATATTTTGGCAACATAAGTGCTTGCCTTCCAGGCTTGGCACTTTGGCACTTTTTTATTTTATTTTACAGTTTGGTATGCGAAGATGAAAACAAGCTTTGTCAAGGAAAAGTCGACTGTAAGATTTTGCTGATGCTTTACGGGAGATGTGGTGGATTAGCCGCTGGGTTCATGGCTGTCCAATGTGTGGAGGGACATGGGTTCGTGTTGTATAGAAGGCCACTTCATTTTCCGGTTATGTTTTGTATTAACTTAGAAATAATTTGTGAACTTTGTAATGTTTTCTATATATATAAAATGCATTATTTTGCTATAAGTGTATTTTTATTTTGTATTATCAAGTTAATTGTCATTTAATGTAGAAATTAGTGATTTTAGAAAAAAACATTTTTTTTAATTAAAAATTAAAATTCTTGACGCGCAAAAATGCGTGTCATAAGCTGATTTATGACAGGGGCTTCCTTGACACACATTTTATGACGCGCATTGAGTGTCATAAATGGAGCGTCATCGTTCGCGCGTCAAGAACGGGATGACGCGCATTTTGCGCGTCAAGAAGATTCTTGACCCCACCTTCCTTGACGCTTTTTTGCGCGTCATCTGGGCCCTTTCTTGACGCGCAAAAAGCGTCAAGAAAGCCCTTTTTTGTAGTAGTGATAGTAGACAATGCTACTACATGCTGCATGAATGCTTTCCAGCTTACAACACTGCCCTTTACCTTAAATAGGTAACCAGTTATAGACCTGCGCCTATCTAAATCTTTTGCAAAATCAGAATCTACATAGCCAACTATTCCTGCATTTTCATCAGCTATACCTCTAAATTTTAAACCCAAATCCTTGGTTCCAATTAGATTTCTTGAATGGCTATTATCTTGTTTCTTCTTTTTCCTTTTAGGGCATTCTCTTTTGAAATGTTTTCAGAACCACAAATGTAGCATTTCTTGGTGAACTTGGACTTAGACTTATTGCTATACTTTGACTCCCCACTGGAACTCCTTTGATCATACTTTTCGTTCACAAATAGGCCTTCACTGAATTCTTCTTTCACATCATGTATTTTCTTTAATTCTCTTGAATTTAATGCTGATAAGACTTCTTCCACTGATGTCACACCCCAAAAAAATCCACTCGCGGAGTATCATCGCAAATAGGGCGTGACATACCATGATCTGAGTCACCAGACATACCGAACATACTACATGCACAACAAACATTTAAAAGTTCAGAGTTTAAAGTTCTTAACGTTTATCAAAACAGTTTTAGTGCGGAAGCGTAAAACAAACATAATAAGATTCAAAAGTTTAACGCGCACACGACGCCAATAGTTTGAATGTTAACCAAATATGCAGAGTTATGAATGAACCATGAATCTCTAAACGTGCTCCTTAGTGTGCTCCTAAGAACCTGAGAAGAAACATGCTAAAAAGTGTCAACACGAGGACGGCGAGTTCACATGTTTTACAAATAAACATTTCATAGTTCAATCCGATCGAAAGCAGGTAGTCTCCCTTTACACCTACCCGTCCGTACAATACAGTTGATTTATTATACCCGTAGATAGCTAGTTTACAAGATTGTGACACCTAGTGATCACGTCCCCAGAGCTGACTTACAGATTTAGAGTTTTGCCTTTACGTCATGTATTGTCGTCATGACTCCAGTCGGACAATATAATACCCGTTTCTCTCCCCCGAAGGGCAAGCAGGAGCTAGAGCAACTAGCTCGGGCAGGGCTCGTTTGTGACACCCGTCACTTTAATTTTAGATTAAAAATGATAATCTAGAATTTATTAAGGCTTATTTAGAATTAATTAGGATTATGTGGATTATTTGAACATTATAATATTAGATAAAGTCTCGTAACTGTGAACTGAACAACGAAACGAATAAAATATTTCGTTTGGTTTTAAATTATGAATGTATATGAGTTAGAGTCTTTAGAGAAGGTTTTACATTCGGTTGGTGATAAATTAGAGAAAATTACGCAAATAATGAATCTGAACCGTGTAAAAACGTCACTACTTTTGGTCTCCGACCAAGTATGACGAAACTGAAAAATAGTCATACGGTTCTGAGCGTAATTTAAAATTATGAATTTTGATATAATTGTTTGAATTTATTGGACTCGGAAAAATACCCGTAAAACACGACATACACTGTATATTAACTAGAAGTTTATAAAAAAAATTGAAAGAGTATGTGCATATATGTGTGTCGTACATATATATATATATATATATATATATATATATATATATTGTGTGTGTGTGTACATAGTGTGTTTGACTAGTAATGAATTAATGAGATTCGATGCATGAAAGTATTTTATTATTACCACAAATACATTACACTTACCTACACATGCAACATAAAAAAAAAAAATTCTTCAAACTCTCCCTTCTCCCTCTATATTACGGCCCAAACCCCCCACCCCCTCTCATTTCTTTCAACTTTCTACTCTCTCACTAAAAACACACACACACACTCAAGATCAATCTTCATCCAAGTTCAAGAACACTCAAGAACACTCAAGAACACTTACCTTCTTTCTCTAGCTTCAAGGTAAGAAACTTCATCTAGTTTCTTCAAAATCTTGAAACCCACCTCCAAATCCAAGAACCAACATCAAGTTATTGATAAGTTATGGTGGATTTGAATGGTTAAAGCTTCAACACATAAAGATTTGTGTGAAAAACCCCACTTACACACACAAAAATCGTGAAGTGTGTGTTAGTGTGTGTTAGTGTGTGTTGAGCTTAGGGTTAAGGTTTGATCATCTAATTCCCCACATGCATGTTAAATCTAAGCCTAAAACTTGAGTTTTATGAAAGATTAAATGGATGTTCAAAGATGAAACACAAAATTCTTGAAGGAAATCTTAAACTAGTAACATGGATGATACATGCATGAACAAAATCTATGATTTTATGTGATTATGTGTATTTATGATTATGTTTTGCTAAGTATTTGATCTTTGAATGATGTTGATGATATGAATATACATGAAATAAGGGTATGAAACCCTTGGATTTTAAATAAAAAAATCGGAAAATTATATATATATATATATATATATATATATATATATATATATAGGGTGAGGTTCATTGTAGACACCCCCATAAGTGTAGACATGTAGACACCCTATTTCACATGTGAAATTACTTTATTTCACATGTGTTTTCACATATGAAATTTTCTGAACAATGAGAAAAAGAAAAAAAAGAAAAAAAAAATTAATCATAACCATTAGATCAAGAGATCTAATGGTGAAAAAGGTGTCTACCTGTCTACACTTATGGAGGTGTCTACAATGAACTTTTCACTATATATATATATATATATATATATATATTATATATATGTAAAAGATCCGTGTAGACCCCTTATTTTTTGTAGACCCCGTAGACCCCTTATAAAACTCAATAAAACTCACTAAAAATAAAACTCAGTTTTGTTAATTTAGTTTTTTTTATTTGCGATAAGCTTTTAAGAACAAAAAAAGACAATTAAAAAAAACGAAAAAACGAAAAACATTAAAAATTGAACATTTTAAGACAATGAGTTTTAAAAATCAATGAGTTTAAAACTCAATAAACTCAATAAAACTCAGTGTTGCGTTTAAAACTCATTATGTTAAAACTCAATGTCTTAAAATGTTCGATTTTTAATGTTTTTTGTTTTTTTTTAATTTATTGATTTATTTTTTTGGTTCTTAAAAGCTTATCGTAATAAAAAAACCAAATTTACAACACTGAGTTTTATTTTTATTGAGTTTTATAGGGGTCTACGGGGTCTACAAAATTTAAGGGGTCTACACGGAACTCTTCCCTATATATATATATATATATATATATATATATATATATATATATATATATATATATATAGGGTTAGGTTCAAATGAGAACTTTTTGTTTTGAGAACTTTTGAGAACTAAATCTCAACCACTAATTTCAGGGGGGACCACTACAATTCATGGGAGGGGGGATACATGTAAATAAACTTGTGGCTCAAATTAGTTCATTTTAGTTCTCAAACCAAATTGGTTCTCAAATGATCCTCTCCCTATATATATATATATATATATATATATATATATATATATATAGGGAGAGGATCATTTGAGAACCAATTTGGTTTGAGAACTAAAATGAACTAATTTGAGCCACAAGTTTATTTACATGTATCCCCCCTCCCATGAATTGTAGTGGTCCCCCTGAAATTAGTGGTTGAGATTTAGTTCTCAAAAGTTCTCAAAACAAAAAGTTCTCATTTGAACCTAACCATATATATATATATATATATATATATATATATATATATATACTTGTATTTGGAACAAAAAGGTTAAATAAAATAAAAACTTTAGTGTTACAATTGTAGTAAACCCGCCTCATGGTTGTCAATGACGCCTACACGGTCGGTAACGATTGTCACTAAGATAAATCCCGTGACTATATCTCATAGTAATTCCGCCTATAATGGTCGGTAATGAGAAAACACGAGCGGTACACGATTAATATGTAATATATGAATAATTGATATATAAATGTGTAGTTTTTATATAACATAAATAAAGATTATAAAAATCTATTAGAAGTCAGAATATTTATGATGAAAAGTAACCAAATCTAGTAATAAAAACTTAGAGTAAATGAATGGGAATAAAGTAATGATTAGAATTAGACTTTTAGAAGCTTTAAATGCATTAGATGAGTAGAAAATGTAAAAATATGACAAAAATCCGAAAAGTTAAGTTTGGTCAGTAGTAAAAGGTTAGTGATCAGTAGGTATGAGTTAGAAAATTTTTCTAAAATTATTTGAATTTATTTAATAATTAAAATGGAATTTATATGCTTAAAATGGCTAAAAATGCTCAAAAATAGAATAAATTGGAGAAATAATATGGAAAAATTTGAGAACTTATTTTGGACAGTAAATAACAAAAATAAGTGAGAATAATTGAAAACTTAGGTGAAAATGGCACCCGAACCCTTAAAACGGTGAAAATTAGGCATTAAAACGTATAAAAATTAGTAAAATAAAGCAAAAATTAGATAAACATTTGAGATCAGTGGGTTAAAGGTTTGAAACAGGTTGATAAAGTATAGGAAACACATAAAAATAATGTGAAAGTGAAAACTTTAGTATTGGAGAAAATTTGGATAAAAACTGTAGCCGAAAAGCCGTAAAAACGGGTAATTTAGCATAAAATGGAGAGAAAAATGTTATAATGATTGGAATAATTTTAAATAAGTGTCATCACTTATATTAGGCCTTAGAATAAAATTTCCACAAGTAAAGGTTAGAATATTCTGCTTTAATGGTTGGAATTAGTCGAATAAGGGCAAAATCGTCATTTTGTCCAAATACTTTGCAAATTCAGAATTTGCCATATTAGTTAAGTAGAATTGACTAAACTAATTTTACATGAATGGAAATAGGACCAAGGCATTTGAAATTTCAAAATTAGAAGCACAAATCGCACGAGAAAGCAAAGGTGAGTTTACTAACTTAAAGCCCCAATTTGGAATTGATGCATTTTTGTTAAATGTTTTGGGCTTATTATTAATGTTGAATATGCATTTTGAAATGAATGATTGATTGAGAATATTATGGGACAAATTTATTCGTGAGTGTCGGCGCACCGCTCATAACAAGATGAGCTAGGCCTACATTGAATTTGGAATTTGGATAATTAGAACAATGCCTTCTAGATCATTAAAGTAGCGTGAGATGTATTAGTAGATTCTACTGGGGTTGACCACCCGCTCTCACTGATCAGTCGCTCTGGTCGTGAAACATGGTGAGAAATACGATCGAACATGGGTCTAGTTTTGATTTAGAGCTTGCGTTTAATTTGTACATCGTAAACCTAGCTAGTTTACGAACCAGATATATTCTCCATTTGGATTCACTCTCTGATTCATGAACTGAATGAAAGGGATTAAATGATAAAGTGGAAACGAAATATTTCTGTTAGTAGACTCACCAACCTAGTGTTGACTTTGTGGTTTAATCAAATTTTCAGGTAACTAATGGGGTGTATGGAGATATGGATTTGGTGGTACGAAGACGACTACGTGACGTGCTATCGAGGCTACTTTATGTTTTAGTTGTGGTGGAATGTAATAGGGACCTAATCATGGGATGATAGTTTCATCCCAAATCTTTTGTAAAACACTTTAGGGGATAATTAGTATATCCCAATTTTGTAAAAGAAAGTGTTTTAATAAAAATTACGTTCCGCTTAACACGGCTAAAACCATGGGTTAAATTGATTTACTACCACGTAAGTCTTCCGCTATACAATTAAAAATTTGGGGTGTTACAGTAAAAGTGGTATCAGAGCCTCAGGTTATAGGGAACCCAAAAATATCATTTTTATAAATTTTAAACTATAACCTAAGGAATGAGAATTAAGACGAAGGATAGCACGTGCAACAAATGTACACCAATCCAAATCGCCAAACATCCTAACGGTAAAGTTATTTGTTTATTGTAATAATTTGTTGAATTATTGCTAATTATTTTGATTGATTATCTAATTTCAGATGTCGCACTCTCTAAGGACTATTTTCGTGATGGGCAGTGACTCTGAGGGTGTGCCTCAGAATGCTGTTGTTTGGGCTGATATTTCGGGATCCTCGGCGGAAGCTCAAGTGGTCCAGTATCCTCAGACGGGTTGAGAATCCTGATAGGTTCGGGCATCCTGAATTATAGTTATCGACTAACCGCTATGTTGTTCCTCGTATTTATTTGCTTGCAGGTAAAGAAAACGTGTAAAACAAGCCTAAAGACTCGGACAAAGACTAAAGAACATGGACTAAGTGGTCCACAACGTTCATATTGACTCAATGGGGAGAATCCCTAAAATATAGGACAGTTGGTTATTTTGTTTCAAGATCCTTGCCGGAAGCTCAAGTGGTTCAGTATCCTGACAGGTTCGGTATCCTGAAATGCAGTTATTGACTAACCGTTTCAATTGTCCACATGTCCTAATTAATTGCAGGCTTAAAGGGACGTGTAAATGAAGGCTAAAGACCAGGTCAAGCATTAAAGAACGTGCAATAACTGATTCCTAACGTTCACAAAGACTTAGGAACGGAATCCCTTATTTTTAGCACTTTCGGTTATTACCTTATAACTATATAAATAGAGGTTTTGATCGACTTAGGAACACACACAACTCACTCACACTTTAGCTCTGATAGCATACAATCTCTGTAACACTTAGCCTGATCGATCAAACCTCCAAAACACTTGTAATTTTCAGTTTCCTATCAATAAAATTGTGTGGTAGCGGGCTCTTCAGGCAGGCTCCCGAGGTTTTTTTGCTAGGATTCCTAGAGGCAACTCGAAGAATCCTGGATTTTTCCCTCGTTACATCCTTGTGTTCAGTTTTACATTTCGAACATATTAACAAGCACACTACCTCACATTCTAAGTTTGGAATACGAAATTCCTTTGTGAATTTTTGACCAAAACAGTTTGGCGCCCACCGTGGGGCAAGTGGTGCTTAATCCTACCAAAATCCCATATATCATTTACTTCATTTGATCTCCAATTTCAAAAATGTCAAACCCGCAAAAAGCTGTCTCGGCCTCTACGTCGTCCTCCATTCCCCCTATTCCTTCATTTTCAGGAAGCCAGAAGAAGACCAATGACCGTCAGAAGAAAGTGGACGAGCAGCCGAGAAAAACTGATTATCCTGTCTTCACAGGATCCCAGGTCCAATATGTTGATCCTGTTATTACAAACAATGATTTTTTTTCCTTGATTAAGCAGGTAAAGAATCAAATAGATCAGCAAGAAAAAACCAACTTGATGGTGATGAAGGAGATTGAAGAGCTAAAGAAATCTAGGAAGCCCATGGAAGAACAAAGTCCTCTGTTCCCTAGGCATCTTGATTTCAATGCTTCAGGATCCTCAGATCCGTCTCGCTACAATTACAAATCAGCATCAGGCTTTACTACAACCCCTATAATGACTTCTCAAGCCGCTGGATATGCGGGAAGTACTGCTAGATCCTTAGGAGCTGTCCCACCAGAATCCTCACAGTCACGCTACAAGAATCCTTGGATTCCACCATTGTTGGGATCCTCAGCCTTGCCGTCTCAAGGATATCCTTTTTCTGCTGGAAATCCAAGCCAGAATCCTCAAGGATATCAATACTCTAACCCTTCTGTTTCTGCAGGAATCTTTAAGACCAGCTCCTCAGAAGTGCATGACGGAGACGTTATCCCCATGCAAACAGCGACCACCACAGAGCCGAGCTTCCCAGCGGGCTATGGATACGGTTCCGGGATTCCAGTCCAGAATCCTGACCCAGGTAACATGTCCAATTCAATCCCTATTGTTTCTAACCAGGGTGCTCCTTATGATGCAGGTATTCATCCAAGTATCGCCAGGGAGCTCCAGAAGTTGAAAGAAATGATATCAAATGTTCCAGGGATCCTGAAACCTATCCCTGAAGTTCCTTTGGAAAGCCATAAGATCTCTAGATTTGCCTGGCCAATATCTCAGGTGGAGATCCCGAAGCGTTTCCAGACTCCAAGTATGAAGCTCTACGATGGAACCACAGATCCTGAAGAACACGTTGCACATTAACGGGAGCGCATGGAGATCAATCCCATTCCGGCAGGAATTAAAGAAGCCTGTCTATGCAAAGGCTTTGGATCAACCTTAACAGGACCTGCCATGAAATGGCTACTGAGCATTCCTCCTAATACTATTACATCGTTTTCCCACTTAGTTAACTTGTTTAACAATCAATTTTCTTGCAGCAGGACCTTTGAGAAGCTCACAGGTGACCTATACCGAATAATTCAGAAGCCAGACGAGCCTCTCAGGGATTACATTGCCAGATTTGGACGAGAATCTCTTGAGATTCCTAATCTGGATATGGCAGCTGCCGTGGAAGCTTTTAAAATGGGGCTCTCCAAAGATTCACGTTTTTATGATGACCTTGTCATGGCTCCTTGCAGGAACCTTGACGAAGTACGCAGTAGAGCCTTGAGATTTATCCGTTTGGAAGATGACAAGAGGATCCACCAAAGATTGGAGGTTCCCTAAATATGATCCCAACAGCAAGAAGGCGGAATCCCCCGGGAAGCCGTATAGATCTCGTCCATACTCCAAACCGGAAAATCACAAAGTCAATGCCGTCGACCAAGATGATGATGATGAGGAGTATCCTAAGGTATCTGAATTCTGTTTTTCCGTTGACATTGGTGGTTTGATGTGTGCTATGCAGGATATAGGTGAAAAAGCAAGATGGCCCAGGAAGGATACCAAGCAAGGATCCTGGAAAGACAAGACCAAGTGGTGTGCCTTCCATGAAGATTTTGGTCACCTAACAGACGAATGTATAGCACTCCGAAAGGAAATCAGCTATCTACTCAGCAAGGGGCATCTTAAAGAATTGATTGGCAGAAAGAAGGTCAAGACTCAGGAAGCCGACAAGGTGCCTCAGAGAGCAGCTTCTCCACCCCGGGATGCCCAGATAATCAACTTCATCTCAGGAGGCTCAGACATCTGCGGCACTTCGTATTCCTCAGCCAAGAAGCATGCTAAGGAGTCCAAATCTGAACAGGGTGACAGACCTGTCCGGACGTCCACCCTAACTCAGGACAAACTTATATCTTTTGATGAGAGTGACCGTTCTCATGTTCAGGATCCTCATCATGATAGTCTTGTGGTTACTTTATATATTGCTAACCATTTTGTTCGCAGGATCCTGATTGATAATGGAAGCTCAGTAAACATAATCCGTCTTGATGTACTCAAAAAGATGGGGATCCCGGAAACTGAAATAGTTGCAAGATCCTCAGTCCTAGTTGGCTTCAGCGGTGAAACTAAAAGCACCGTTAGGGATATCAGGCTGCCGGTATATATAGAGGGGGTAAACTCTATGCAAAAATTATGTGTTATATATCTCTCTTGTTGCAATATTATTCTTGGCAGGCCATGGATTCACGAGATGAAGGCAGTCCCTTCAACTTATCACCAATGTATCAAGCTTCCTACACCTTGGGGAGTTGTAAGAATTGAAAGCGACCAGCAGGAAGCTAAGAACTGTTATTCAACTTCGATGAAGAACACCACTAAGGTGACGAAAGGATAGCAATTACAGAAAAAGGCACCTGAAGTGCAGGAGGACAGGGAGCTGGAAGTCAAAGAAGTGCCTCTAGATCCTGGGAATCCTGAAATCAAGGTGCTCGTGGGAACAAGCATCCCAACAAATGTTGAGCAGGAATTATTCCAGCTTCACAAAGCTAGAACTTCAACTTTCGCCTGGAAGCATGAAGACATGACAGGTATCCCTAAACATGTAGTTACTCATAAACTTGGTTTAGACCCTTCTTTCAGGCCTATACAGCAAAAAAGGAGGAAGTTCGCCCCAGAAAAGAATATAATCATCCAGGAGGAAGTCGACAAGCTTCTCAAAACAAAGATGATCAGAGAAGTCAAGTATCCTAAATGGCTAGCAAATGTGGTGGTGGTCCAAAAGAAGAATGGAAAGTGGAGAGTTTGTGTCGATTACACAGACTTGAACAAAGCCTGCCTTAAGGATCCGTTTCCACTTCCCCATATTGATGCTATGGTGGATGCCACGGCTGGTCACGAGATGCTCACCTTCATGGATGCCTCGGCAGGATTCCAACAAATTCAGATGGAACCATGCAATCAGGAGCATACGGCATTTATGACTCCAACAGGTATATATTGTTATACTGCTATGCCCTTTGGTTTGAGAAATGCAGGTGCCACCTACCAGAGGCTCGTTAATATGATGTTTAAAGAGAAACTAGGGGACACGATGGAAGTCTACATAGATGACATGGTAGTGAAATCCAAAAAGGCTGAAGATCATGTCAGGGATCTCCAAACGGCCTTCGATATCATTGATCAGTATAACATGAAGCTCAACCCCTCTAAGTGCCACTTTGGGGTGCGAGCTGGAAAATTCCTAGGTTACATGGTTACTGAAAGAGGGATAGAAGCAAGTCCAGAACAGATCAAAGCGATCCTAAATTTGAAGTCCCCATCGAATGTTAAAGAAGTACAAAGGTTGACAGGGAGAATCGCAGCGCTCAACAGGTTCATTTCAAGATCCTCAGAAAAAAGTAAGGATTTCTATGATATCCTGAGGAAAAATAAGAAATTCGAATGGACTCAGAAGCATGAAGAAGCCCTGAAGTACCTGAAAGGCTACCTGTCAGCAGCCCCATTACTAATGAAACCAGATGTTGGGGAGCCGCTATATTTATATCTCGCTGTTTCCGGAAGCTCAATCAGTGCAGTCTTGGTAAAAAACCATCAAGGTCAGCAGCATCCGGTATATTATGTAAGTAAAACTCTGCTAGACGCAGAATCCAGGTATTCTCACCTTGAAAAGTTAATTTTATCTCTTATAATGGCTTCCACTAAACTTAGACATTATTTTGAAACCCATACTATAATTGTGATGTCTAACTATCCTATCAAGGCAGTTCTCAGGAAGCCGGAAATGTCAGGAATGATGGCTAAGTGGGCAGTCAAACTGAGTGCCTACGACATCAAGTATGAACCAAGAACAGCAATCAAATCCCAAGCATTAGCTGACTTTGTGGCGGATTTCAGCAGTGACATTGAACCAGAGGTTGAAAAGGAAGTCCAGCAACTTGAGAAGCTCAAAGAAGACTGGATCCTCTATACCGACGGCTCCTCGAATGTCAGAGGAACAGGGCTGGGAATCCTGCAAAAATCGCCACAAGGGGACATAATACCTCTATCCATATCCTGTGAATTCCAGGCTACCAATAATGAACCTGAATATGAGGCTTTAATTGCTGGATTGCAGCTGGCTAAGGATATGGGAATCCTATCTATACAAGTGTTTGTTGATTCTCTCTTATTAACTAACCAATTTAATGGCTCTTATGCAGTGAGATGGGAGAATCTGATCAAATATCTTGAAATTGTTAAAAAATTATCTCTATTTTTCGAAAATTTTAGCATTTCGCAGGTACCAAGAGAAGATAATGCAGAAGCCGACTGACGTGAGGTCGAAGTCCCACTCAAAGATAATCCCAAATACACTAATTAGATAGTGGTAAGCGGGTGTCGAACACAGGGAGAATGTGGAAGTGTGCTTAATTGTAACAAGTATAGCTTAGCAAACAACGAAATTAAACTAACACAATTATGATTTAGATAATGGATTTGTTGACTAAAACTACTAAAACTAATTTGGAATTAAATTAGGGATCGAATTGATATGAAATAACAAATATGAGAAGACGTGATCCTTCTAGATTTCGGGTTTAAACTAACATTACATTATGGTTCTCAATTGGGAAGAACCACATAGACGTGGTTCATATGTGATTGAATGGAAGTGATAAAAGAGGACTAAGAACTCGGATAACTAGAATGCGAGGTCGTCACTCGATGATCATTCAATACAAACCAACCCAAATCCCTACCCAATAAATCTCGATTGCCAACGGCACCAAGAACTGATGGTTCAAGATAAAGATTAAAGCAAATACCGAATTGTTACAATCATTCAAACACACATCATAGCAAAAAGCGTCGAACGCTTAGATTGCTATCCCAAAAATAAAGAAAACCAAAAGTATAATGTCAAGAAACAAACCCTATGTCTAGAAGGAATCACAAGGAAATTTAGCCTCTCATGGTGAAGTTGATTGCAAACATGATGATTTGATGCTCCATGGATGATTCTTCAATGATTCCTTGATGATTATGATGATAAAATTGATCTTCTCCCCTGTTTTTCTTTCAAAAAATCGCCAAAAAGCCTCCCTAGTTCGTCCCTTTTCGTAAACTATATGTCTCCCCCTGATGAGTATGTGAAAAGTCCCCCAAAAAACCTTATTTACGATTTCAGCGCTGGCAGATTCGTAGGCTACGAATCTCAGCCAGCTTACGAATCTTAGAATCTGCCCAAAATACACTATTTCAGACCTGGCAGATTCGTAGGCTACAACTCACTGTCAGCCTACGAATCACTGTTTTCTTCATATCTTTCTCATTTCAACTCCGTTTCCATCGCCGTTTTCGCCCATGTTCTCGTATTTTCATCCTCTATCATGCTAACATCCAATGCTTTCACTTACACTTCATTAAATCTCTCTCCAAAGCATGACCAATCTCCGTGGTTTACCTGCAAAGCATCAACTTCTCGTAGTCATTCAATATCATGAAATTAAACCCAACTAAGCATAAAATAAACACATTTATCACTTCTAATCACTAGTTAACGGTGCAACCGTCGCCGACGCCTTGGCAAACTTGGCTTCATCACTCAGGATCCCTGAGAATGTCAAAATTCCAATAACTCACATCTTGACGCCAGCGATAGCTCTACAAGAAGCTCAGGCTGTTGACGATGATACAGGTGCAGATGTTGAGAATCCTGAAGATGCTCAGGAATCCTGGACCAACCCGATCCGGAAATATCTCAAATATGGGGAAATTCCAAAGGGCGAAAACCCCAGAGCTTTTCGCACAAAGGTAGTACCCTATACTATAATTGATAATATTCTATATAAAAGATCTCTTGCAGGTGTCTACTTAAGGTGCTTAGAGAAGTTAGAAGCTCTAGAGGTGCTTGAAGATATCCATAGTGGAGATTGTGGAAACCATACCGGGGGCAGGGCACTGTTCTCTAAGGTTCTCAGGTTCGGATACTATTGGCCAACCATGAAGAAGGATGCCGCGAGCTTCTCACAAAAATGCGATGCTTGTCAAAGGTGTTTTGGTCAAAAATTCACTTAGGAATCCTGTATTCCAAACTTAGATTGTGAGGTAGTGTGCTTAACTATCAAGTGAGCAAATAATCCAAGTTGGGATGATAACACAAGGATTTTAGCGAGGAAAACTCCAGAATCCTTCGAGTTGCCCCTAGGAATCCTGGATAAAAACCTCGGGTGCCGGCTAGAAAACCGCCACCAAGTCAATATTATTTATGAAGCAATTCGTTACAAAGGGTTGGAGGATTAATCGATCAAGACTAAGTGTTACAATGATTTGTGTTTTTCAACAAGCTAGTGTGTCGAGTATCGTGTGTGTTCCTATTGATCGAGTCCTCAATTATATAACAGTATAACTAATAACTAATTATCCGAGATCCTCGGGATCTCTTCTCCACGTTTCTCTTGACCGTTGAAGGAGGTTCAACCCACTTTATCACGTGCAAGCTAGTTAGGACCGAGTCTTCAGGTGGTAGTTAGATTCTACAACGTCCCTGAAAACAAATAAAACATGTGGCAAAAATGAGGGTTAGTTAATAACAAACATTCAGGATACCTGACTGGATAGGATTCCCAAACTGTTTCGAGATTCCAGACTGATTGAGCTTCCTACCGAGCACCCTGAAAATCAACCCCTAACAATTGCCCCCGAATCTCGTGGCTGTGGATAAGATTTACAGCTGTCGAGATTCGAAAACCCTCTTTTTCACGGCGTGAGAAACGGTAACTTTAGTTGGATGGGACGTTTTTTTCGGCGTTCGATTGATGGGATAGCCATCATCACTCCTTCTTTAAATACAAGATTCCGAAATCATAAATTCATCACCTTCTCCAAAAAACCCTTTCGAGCTTCTTCATCGTCTCAGGTCAGTTCTTCATCTTCCTCTCCGGTATCTTTTCTTTTATTTTATTCCGGTCATGGCGAAGAAGAACACTCGTTCTGCCACTCCTTCTTCCTCGTTAGGCATTGAGGATTTCGTTGATCAGGGGATTCTCCCCTCCAATGAAGAAGAAACTTGCAACTTCTCCGACAACGACATCCGTCAGTTGAGGGAATCTGGTCTCTTTCCGTCGTCGGCCGTCATTCGGCATTTCGATCCTCGATTGAAGGCCGACTGCATGTCCAACACCTGGGTCTGTTTCCTCTATTATCCCTTCCTCCTCGGAATGTCTTACCCCTTTCCGGCCATTGTTAATGAATTCTTCAAAATCACCGGCTTTTGTTATTCCCAAACAATGCCGATGGTGTGGAGGATTCTGTTTTCGCTCGATAACCTGAACAATTCCCGGAAGCTTGAGATGGGGATTCCTGAAGTTTGTGCTGCTTACAACCTGAGAACCCACGGGTTCAGTCGCTTTGTCCTTCAAGCTCGCTCTTCTTACTCCCAATTGATTCCTCGCGCGTCACACAACGACCACGATTGGAAAAGGAAATTCTTTTTTGTGAAGCGTGAATCCATCGTTGGGGGTGATTCATTGCCGATGAAATGGGTTTTGAAGGGTAGGAAATTGAATTAGGCTTTATATTTGGTGTTTCTTTGAATTTTGCTAATGATACTTTGTTGTTTCTTGCAGCTCCCAAGTTTTCTGATCTTGTTGAAGTGACCGAAGAAGCCGTAGAGAGAACTGCCACTTTCCTGGAAATCCCACCTATTGACAGGACCTTTGCTATCGAGAGTGCCAACAGCGAACAAAGCTTCTCAATCGACCACTCAGAAGCCATCATGTCTGGTAAGCAACTGAGCTTCTCGAACATGTGTTTTGAATCAGGCTTCCCAATCCTGACTGCTTTCTTTTTTTTCAAACCAACAGCTCCCAAGCCTGCAACTGGATTCTCCTTGGATGACTTGACCTCTTACTTTGAGATAAAGGAAGAGAAACCTAAGCCCCTGACCAGCATCCGACCTCCCACAACCAGGGCCAAAACAGCTTCCTCCAGTAAGAAGAGGAAAGGTTCTGAGGGCACCGTGTTCCTGGAGAGTTTTGATGGTCTGAGCCCCGCGGAGACTGGCAACAAGCTTCTAAGCCTGCACACGACGACAAAACTGGTAAGTGTAAATATAGGATTCCCATACCTTAGCGGCATCCGGCAAATGGCTGAGATTCCTAATTGCCCCCATTGTCTCTCTTTTGCAGGGCATCGAGCAGCTTAGCACTGCATGCATTGAGGCTGAGACCAAGCTGGCCATGGTCCAGAAGAAGCTTGATGAGGCAAACAACACCATCAGGATCCAGGGCGAGTTAGCTGAATGCAAAACCCGGGACTATGAGCATAAGCTGAAAGAGCAGGAGCTGAAGTTCCAAGTCGCCACACAGGTAGAGGATGCTGTCTCCAAGCAATCAGCTGCTCGCAGTGTGCTCCAGGCAATGCTGAGGATGGCAGCGGAAGCTCAAGCTGATGGGTTTACTTGCTCGAAATGGACTGTGGATGCCTGGAAGCTATCCCTGGAGAAGCTGGAGAAGGCTGGGAAGCCGGCCGGCGAGGGTGAGCCCCCTGTGGTTGAAGCTACCGGTGCTGATGCGGGTGACAAGGGGGAGTCTGTGGTGAAGGCAGACGAAAAAGATGCTGGCGGGAATCTAGAAGTTCCCGAGAAGGCGATGGGTGATGAGGATATTGCAACGGTCTGAGCCCTCTTTTTTAGTCTGTAGTTCGTTTTGATGTATGTCTCTAAACAATTTCCTTTTCTTGTCTTTGGCTGAAACAATGTTAGAACAAACAACAACAATATTTGGGGATCCTGGTGGAGGGATCTTGCAGTTTGCAAGACGAAACCAGGGTTCCCAATAATCTTTTGACCTGTGAGCTTCCCAAGGGGAGGGATCCTGAGGTTTTCAGGACGAACCTTGGGGAGCTCAAATCCCATCTTATGTTAATAATATCATCGTACTTTGATCATTCTGAATGCGTTTTGTATTTACCTTGTACATTTTCATAAGTCCGAAATATAATTGGTGACAAAAATCTTTCTAACTTAATTATCAATTTGATGGTGAAACTTGAAATTCTTATAGGATTAAGGCCAATCGATTAAATATACCATCCTATCCTTTAGAAAGTCGCTCAGATAATGATTTGTATAAAATCGAGAATCCTATCAGGAAACCTTACCGGGATCCCGACAGGTTACCTTATAGAATTTCAGACCGTTGATTCCAGGATTCCGACGAGAATCCCATTTTCACCCAAACTTGTGATCTTGGGAAGGCCTTTCGTCATACTCTAACAGGAATTAGAAATCCTGAATGCACTTCCTTCAGCATTTGTCTTAACTTATTCCAGATCCTGAAACAATCATAAGAAGCTTCTCGGCCTCCGGCCGAAGCTTAGGCTTCCGAAAATAGGTTAAGTTTAATAGTAGGCCAGGAATAAATCTGTGCATTTCTGGGGACAAGCCCGTGGGATTCTGGGGACAAGCCCGTGCAATTCTGGGGACAAGCCCGTGCAATTCTGGGGACAAGCCCGTGGGATTCTGGGGACAAGCCCGTGCAATTCTGCGGACAAGCCCGTGCAAACGTGGGACTAAGCCAATTCTGGGGTCAAGCCCATACGTATGTGACATGAAAATGCCAAAACCTTAGATAACACGTCAGTGTTATAAACCTTGAGAATCCTCCCAGCAGCCTTTAGTGACAAGATTGTCAGCCACCCCTGGAGTGGACTGGTCCGGCCACCTTGAGCATACTGGTGGACAACGTGCGCTCCTGGCGAGGGTCGTGCGCTACTGGCGATTACCCAAACGTAGAAGAGGTGAATTCCTCTTAAACCTTAGAAGGTATGCAGGATACCTTAAACGGAGGAGAGGTGATCAGCCTCTAACTGGGGTTACACCTAAAACACTCAAGATTCTGATAATCTGCAAGACACTCAACACTTGGTGAGGGGTGGGTGTTAGCTTAGCTAACACCACTCCGATGCTTAAGTCAGTAACGAGTTATAAAAATAATAAAAATTAATTGAAATAAGATTAGCATACGTACCTTGGGTTATTAATATAGTGAGGAGCTTTGGAACTCTACCTGAGATTCTGGACGGGATTCTCACATAAAATAAGCTTTGAGGTGTATGGCATTCCAGGATCTTGGTAGAGGTTCTCCTTCCATACTCACCAAACGGTATGCCCCCTTACCCTCTTCAGAATCTATAAGGTAAGGGCCTTCCCATTTGGGTGCTAACTTCCCATCGGCAGGGTTGGTAGTATTCTGGAAAGCTTTCCTTAAGACCAAGTCACCTACTTGGAATCTTCTTAGCCTGGTGTTCTTGTTATAAGACTTTGCTATTCGTTGCTGGTAAGAAGCCATCCGGACTTTGGCCATATCTCTGAGCTCCTCAACTGTTTCGAGATGCTGAAGGAGATTCTGACTATTGGTTTCTGGATCCTGGCAGTTGACTCTGGCTGTCGGGAGTACCATTTCTGTAGGGATCACAGCTTCTGCCCCAAACACTAACGAGAATGGCGTTTGGCCAGTAGCATTTTTAGGTGTGGTCCTATCTGCCCAAAGGACAAATGGCAACTCTTCAGCCCACTTCCCTTTCTTGGAGCCCAGCTTCTTCTTGAGGTTGTTGATTATGATCTTATTGCTGGATTCTGCCTGTCCATTGGCCTGAGGGTGGACAGGTGTTGAAGTGATCATCTTGATGCCCCAGCTTTCACAAAAGCTTGTAGTTCTTTTGCCTATAAACTGAGAGCCATTGTCGCATATGATTTCTGCCGGAATCCCAAATCTGGTGAGGATGTTTCTTTTGATGAAGGATATCACTTCTTTTTTCTCTCACTTGAATATTGGCTTCTGCTTCAATCCACTTGGAGAAGTAATCTGTCATGGCAAGCATAAACACCTTCCCTCCAGGAGCCTTTGGCAATTTACCCACAATATCCATGCCCCATTTCATGAATGGCCATGGGGATACTATAGGATGCAGATGCTCAGCAGGTTGGTGGAGGATATTGCCATGCCTTTGACAAGCATCGCACTTCTGTGAGAAGCTCGCAGCATCCTTCTTCATGGTTGGCCAATAATACCCGAATCTGAGAACTTTAGATAACAGTGCTCTGCCCCCGGTATGGTTCCCACAATCTCCACTGTGGATGTCTTCAAGCACCTCTAGAGCTTCTGACTTCTCTAAGCACCTTAAGTAGACACCTGCAAGAGATCTTCTATATAGGATATTATCAATTATAGTATAGGGTACTACCTTTGTGCGAAAAGCCCTGGGATTTTCGCCCTTGGAAATCTCCCCATCTTTGAGATATTTCCGGATTGGGTAGGTCCAGGATTCCTGAGCATCTTCAGGATTCCCAGCATTTGCACCTGCATTTTTGTCAACAGCCTGAGCTTCCTGTTGAGCTATTGCTGGTGTCAAGACGTGAGTTATTGGGATCTTGACATCCTCAGGGATCCCGAGTGACGAGGCCAAGTTTGCTAAGGCATTAGCTTCTGCATTATCTTCCCTTGGTACCTGCGAAATGTTAAAATTTTCGAAAAATAGGGATAACTTTTTAACAACTTCAAGATATTTGATCAGATTCTCCCCTCTCACTGCATAAGAGCCATTAAATTGGTTAGTTAATAAGAGAGAATCAACAAACAATTGTATAGATAAGATTCCCATATCCCTAGCCAGCTGTAATCCAGCAATTAAAGCCTCATATTCAGCTTCATTGTTGGTAGCCTGGAATTCACAGGATATGGATAGAGGTATTATGTCCCCCTGTGGCGATTTTAGCAGGATTCCCAGCCCTGTTCCTCTGACATTTGAGGAGCCGTCGGTGTAGAGGATCCAGTCTTCCTTGAGCTTCTCGAGTTGCTGGACTTCCTTTTCAGCTTCTGGTTCAATATCACTGCTGAAATCCGCCACAAAGTCGGCTAATGCTTGGGATTTGATTACTGTTCTTGGTTCATACTTGATGTCGTAGGCACTCAGTTTGACTGCCCATTTAGCCATCCTTCCTGACATTTCCGGCTTCCTGAGAACTGCCTTGATAGGATAGTTAGACATCACAATTATAGTATGGGTTTCAAAATAATGCCTAAGTTTAGTGGAAGCCATTATGAGAGATAAAATTAACTTTTCAAGGTGAGAATACCTGGATTCTGTGTCTAGCAGAGTTTTACTTACATAATATACCGGATGCTGCTGACCTTGATGATTTTTTACCAGGACTACACTAATTGAGCTTCCGGAAACAGCGAGATACAAATATAGCGGCTCCCCATCGTCTGGTTTCATCAATAACGGGGCTGCTGACACGTAGTCTTTTAGGCATCTCAGGGCTTCTTCATGCTTCTCAGTCCATTCGAATCTCTTGTTTTTCCTCAGGATATCATAGAAATCCTTACTTTTTTCTGAGGATCTTGAAATGAACCTGTTGAGCGCTGCGATTCTCCCTGTCAACCTTTGTACTTCTTTAACATTCGATGGGGACTTCAAATTTAGGATCGCTTTGATCTGCTCTGGACTTGCTTCTATCCCTCTTTCAGTAACCATGTAGCCTAGGAATTTTCTAGCTCGCACCCCAAAGTGGCATTTGGAGAGATTAAGCTTCATGTTATACTGATCAAGGATATCGAAGGCAGTCTGGAGATCCCTGACGTGATCTTCAGCTTTCTTGGATTTCACCACCATGTCATCTATGTAGACTTCCATCGTGTCCCCCAGTTGCACTTTGAACATCATATTAACGAGCCTCTGGTAGGTGGCACCTGCATTTCTCAATCCAAAGGGCATAGCAGTGTAACAATATATACCTGTTGGAGTCATAAAAGCTGTATGCTCCTGATCGCACGGTTCCATCTGAATTTGTTGGAATCCTGCTGAGGCATCCATGAAAGTGAGCATTTCATGGCCAGCTGTGGCATCTACCATTGCATCGATATGGGGAAGTGGAAACGGATCCTTAGGACAGGCCTTATTCAAGTCTGTGTAATCAACACAAACTCTCCACTTTCCATTCTTCTTCTGGACCACCACCACATTTGCTAGCCACCTAGGATACTTGACTTCTCTGATCATCTTTGTTTTGAGAAGCTTGTCAACTTCCTCCTGGATGATTATATTCTTCTCTGGAGCGAACTTCCTCCTTTTTTGCTGTATAGGCCTGAAAGAAGGATCTAAACCAAGTTTATGAGTAATTACATATTTAGGGATACCTGTCATATCTTCGTGTTTCCAGGAGAAAGGTGTTTTGGTCAAAAATTCACTTAGGAATCCTGTATTCCAAACTTAGATTGTGAGGTAGTGTGCTTAACTATCAAGTGAGCAAATAATCCAAGTTGGGATGATAACACAAGGATTTTAGCGAGGAAAACTCCAGAATCCTTCGAGTTGCCCCTAGGAATCCTGGATAAAAACCTCGGGTGCCGGATGGAAAACCGCCACCAAGTCAATATTATTGATGAAGCAATTCGTTACAAAGGGTTGGAGGATTGATCGATCAAGACTAAGTGTTACAATGATTTGTGTTTTTCAACAAGCTAGTGTGTCGAGTATCGTGTGTGTTCCTATTGATCGAGTCCTCAATTATATAACAGTATAACTAATAACTAATTATCCGAGATCCTCGGGATCTCTTCTCCACGTTTCTCTTGACCGTTGAAGGAGGTTCAACCCACTTTATCACGTGCAAGCTAGTTAGGACCGAGTCTTCAGGTGGTAGTTAGATTCTACAACGTCCCTGAAAACAAATAAAACATGTGGCAAAAATGAGGGTTAGTTAATAACATACATTCAGGATACCTGACTTGATAGGATTCCCAAACTGTTTCGAGATTCCAGACTGATTGAGCTTCCTACCGAGCACCCTGAAAATCAACCCCTCACAAAAGGCATGGCAATATCCTCCACCAACCTGCTAAGCATCTGTATCCTATAATATCCCCATGGCCCTTCATAAAATGGGGCATGGATATTGTGGGTAAGCTGCCAAAGGCTCCCGGAGGAAAAGTGTTTATGCTTGCCATGACGGATTACTTTTCCAAATGGATTGAAGCAGAAGCCTATGTTCAAGTAAGAGAGAAAGAAGTGATATCCTTCATCAAGAGGAACATCCTCACTAGATTTTGGATTCCGGCAGAGATCATATGCGATAATGGCTCCCAGTTTATAGGCAAGAGTACAACAAGCTTTTGTGAAAGCTGGGGCATCAAGATGATCACTTCAACACCTGTCCACCCTCAAGCTAATGGGCAGGCAGAATCCAGCAATAAAATCATCATCAACAATCTCAAGAAGAAGTTGGGCTCCAAGAAAGGTAAATGGGCTGAGGAGCTGCCATTTGTCCTTTGGGCAGACAGAACTACACCTAAAAATGCTACTGGCCAAACACCATTCTCGTTAGTGTTTGGGGCAGAAGCTGTGATCCCTACAGAAATGGTACTCCCGACAGCCAGAGTCAACTGCCACGATCCTGAAACCAATAGCCAGAATCTCCTTCAGGATCTCGAAACAGTTGAGGAGCTCAGAAATATGGCCAGAATCCGGATGACGTCTTATCAACTGCAGATAGCAAAATCTTATAACAAGAACACCAGGCTGAGAAGATTCCAAGTAGGTGACTTGGTCTTAAGGAAGGCTTTTCAGAATACTACCAATCCTGCTGATGGGAAGTTAGCACCCAAGTGGGAAGGCCCTTACCTTATAGATTCTGAAGAAGGAAAGGGGGCATACCGTTTGGTAAATATGGAAGGAGAACCTCTGCCAAGAGCTTGGAATGCCATCCACCTTAAAGCGTATTTTATGTGAGAATCCCACTGAGAATCTCAGGCAGAATCCCAAGGATCCTCACTGCCTAAATATTCCAAGGTACGTATACTAATCCTATTTCAATTAATTCTTATTATTTTTGTGATAAGTTACTGACTTAAGCATCAGAGTGGTGTTAGCTAGGCTAACACCCACCCCTCACCAAGTGTTGAGTGTTTTGCAGATTCTCAGAATCCTAACTAAAGTAATTTGGGTATATCCCCAGTTAGAGGCTGATCACCTCTCATCCGTTTAAGGTATCCTGCATACCTTCTAAGGTTTAAGAGGATTTCACCTCTTCTACGTTTGGGTAATCGCCAGTAGCGCACGACCCTCGCCAGGAGCGCACGTTGTCCACCAGTATGCTCAAGGTGGCCGGACCAGTCCACTCCAGGGGTGGCTGACAATCTTGTCACTGGAGGCTGCTGGGAGGATTCTCAAGGTTTTTAACACTCACGTGTTAACTAAGGCTTAAAAGGTCTTCACCTTTTCTAAGAATCGCCAGGAGCGCTCGTTATTCGCCATTAGGCGGATCCTCAAGTAATTGCAGACGTGCTATCCTCACGAATTATCTAAGGTTTTGGCATTTTCATGTCACTTACATGTGGGCTTGTCCCCAGAATTGGCTTAGTCCCACGATTGCACGGGCTTGTCCCCAGAAATGCACGGGCTTGTCCCCAGTAAATGCACGGGCTTGTCCCCAGAAATGCACGGGCTTGTCCCCAGAAATGCGCGGGCTTGTCCCCAGTTTAACTCAATTTTCGAAACTACTATGCTTTTACCACAGGTATCCTCAAGGATGTTGAAAGACGATTCCAGAATCTATCTAAATGCACCCAAGGTAAAACATACTTAAGGGACTATTCAGGTAATGTACTTTCAAATTATTACATTTTATTATGCTGACTTGTGTCATGGTTTGTCGACTTACATACTTAACTTAAAGCTTTTTTACTACCTTAATATTCCTGAAGAACCCGATGGGATTCTCACTTAAATATTCTAAAATTTTTCATGAACAAAATAAAAAACAAGGGGCAAACACACCATGATAAAGAAAGTCGGATACTAGTATTAACCATGCAGGAAATTCAAAAGGGGTAACTCCAGTTTCTCAGCACCCCCAAGTTGCTCCAGAGTTCCTTTCTAGGTAGCTGCATTCAAGCCTTAGCAGTGAAGCCTTCAACATCTGCTTCATTGGCCTTGATCGCGAAAGAAAATCGAAAAGAAAAGAAGGGAGCTGACCTGGAGAAAAAGAGAAATCGAGAAGGGTCCGACGGTAATCCAGGGTTATTTATGGAGAAGTCTCATGAGAAGTTGCGTCGCTATCAAATCAGGAGCTAACGAGTCACCTCCGTAATTATTTCAAGAGCTTGAATTTTCACAGCCGTCTTCATGGTCGACGACTGTCAAAATTCAGGGGCAATTGTTTGGGCTGATATTTCGGGATCCTCGGCGGAAGCTCAAGTGGTCCAGTATCCTCAGACGGGTTGAGAATCCTGATAGGTTCGGGCATCCTGAATTACAGTTATCGACTAACCGCTATGTTGTTCCTCGTATATATTTGCTTGCAGGTAAAGAAAACGTGTAAAACAAGCCTAAAGACTCGGACAAAGACTAAAGAACGTGGACTAAGTGGTCCACAACGTTCATATTGACTCAATGGGGAGAATCCCTAAAATATAGGACAGTTGGTTGTTTTGTTTCAGGATCCTGGCCGGAAGCTCAAGTGGTTCAGTATCCTGACAGGTTTGGTATCCTGAAATGCAGTTATTGACTAACCGTTTCAATTGTCCATATGTCCTAATTAATTGCAGGCTTAAAGGGACGTGTAAATGAAGGCTAAAGACCAGGTCAAGCATTAAAGAACGTGCAATAACTGATTCCTAACGTTCACAAAGACTTAGGAATGGAATCCCTTATTTTTAGCACTTTCGGTTATTACCTTGTAACTATATAAATAGAGGTTTTGATCGACTTAGGAACACACACAACTCACTCACACTTTAGCTCTGATAGCATACAATCTCTGTAACACTTAGCCTGATTGATCAAACCTCCAAAACACTTGTAATTTTCAGTTTCCTATCAATAAAATTGTGTGGTAGCGGGCTCTTCAGGCCGGCTCCCGTGGTTTTTTTGCTAGGATTCCTAGAGGCAACTCGAAGAATCCTGGATTTTTCCCTCGTTACATCCTTGTGTTTAGTTTTACATTTCGAACATATTAACAAGCACACTACCTCACATTCTAAGTTTGGAATACGAAATTCCTTTGTGAATTTTTGACCAAAACAGCTGTCATGGAACCGGAACATCCAATATCTCCAAGCTTCGACTTGTTTGGGATAGAGATAGATTCCAAATGGGCTTACTCTGGAAACGGGTGGCTTAGCGAATCTGAAAGCGATCCAGACGAGGAGATGGATGAAGCAGAGGGGGATATGACAGAAAGGTGGGAGGTGCAGCCATCTTTACTTGAGTTACCCACGTGGCGCGAGAAGGGGTTACCTCTTCAGACATACACTCGCCGCCGCAAGGGAAAGTTGACTCGAGAAGAGAAGGGCAAGGCTCCGATGATCGAGGAATCCCAACCTTTGGCAACGGTTCAGAGAAGCGAAAATACTCCTTGCAGTGAGACTGATCGCCGAATTGAGAAAATCAATAAGGAACTCATTGGTTTGAAAAGAAAGGTTAACCGGGCGATTGGACAGCTGCAGCTCATTGAACAGGTTTGCCTCTTGGACAAGGGATCCTTGGACAAGATGCATTATCGGATCAATGATCTCGAGGAGAGTGGCAGGATGCTGAAGGAGGCAATGGGTCTCCTGTAGTTTGTGGTTGTTTGTTGTAATGAATTTGGTTTATTTTGAAGACTATTGGAATTGTATGGTTAATTTGAATACTTGGAAGTAGGATGTGAACCCACTTAAGACATCGAATTTTGGTTTAAATGAATGCATGATTAGTAACAATTTAAAATCTCCCCTTAGTTATTATATATATATATATATATATATATATATATATATATATATATGTGCATTTCCTTATTTTTTCGCCATAAGCAACCAATTAATTTGAAATGCTATCATCAAAATGATAGATAGCAATGGCAACTGAAGCTGATCTAAGTGCTCATGATTCAAACGCCGGATTTCCAACAACTCAAGAGGAACTGACAAGGATCATTTCCCAACGAGTAGAAGCGGCACTAGCAGACCGCAATATGAATTTCGGGCGAGAACATGTACCACAAGATCGAGGCTCAGGTGGCCAAATAATTGGTTGTTCCTATAAAACGTTCCAAGGATGTAATCCACGTTCGTTCACCGGTTTGGAAGGACCGCTTGATATTATACGTTGGATCGAGAAGATGGAGTTTGTCATGGCGATTAGTGGTTGCAGTGCCAACCAGAAGGTGATGTATGCTACTTGCTCGTTTCACGATGAAGCTCTCACGTGGTGGAATACTCAGGTGAAAGCACTAGGAGAAGAAGTGGCGAATAAACTCTCTTGGGAAGAACTGAAAGAGATGCTACTGCGAGAGTATTGCCCACGACAGGAAATTCAGAAACTGGAGACCGAGTTTTGGAATCATAAGATGATAGACGTTGGGATTAGAGAGTACACTACTCGATTCATGGATTTAGCTAGATTGGTGCCACGTATGGTTACTCCGGAATATGCGCGTATAGAGAGGTACATTTGGGGATTAGTTCCTCAAATCAGGAGCATGGTTACGTCAGCCAACCCTAACACAATCCAGGATGCCATATCCCTAGCCAAGTCTCTAACAGATGATGCAGTGCGAGAAGGTATTCTAGGAAAGAAGTGTGAGTCATCCAAGACATTCGACCCAGAATCTCGCAGAAAGAGAAAATTCAGGAAGCAAGGCAGGAGTGAGAAAAATAAGAGAAATAAGGAGTCGGGCCAAGTTTTTGCGGCTACCGTTGACAAGAAAGTTGAGGAAGCAAACCTGAAACCGGCATGCAAGACGTGCGGAAGGAATCACGGAGGAGTATGCAAGAAATGTACTAGATGTCACCGCTACGGACATCTGTTATAGGATTGCTATTCTAAGATCCCAACTGAAGAAGATAGGAGGAGCGGCAAATGCTTTAATTGCGGGGAAGTTGGACATCTTAGTAGGGATTGCACCAAACCTAGAGGCCAGAATAACAAGGGCAGAGCGTTTGAGATGAGTACAGGAGCTGCCAGGGAAGACCCTACAGTTGTTACCGGTACGTTCCTAGTAAACAATCACTATGCTTACGTACTCTTCGACACTGGCGCTGATCTTAGTTTTGTTTCTAAGAAGTTTAGACCCTTGTTAGGAGTTAAAGCTAGTAAATTAAATAAGAAGTATTCGATAGAGTTGGCCAATGGAGATCTAATAGAAACCAATGAGGTTCTCCGTAAGTGTAGCATGATTTTAGGAGATAGTATTTTCGACATCGATCTGTTGCCCATTAACCTAGGAAGTTTCGACATCGTGGTCGGAATGGATTGGTTATCAAAGAACGGTGCAGAGATTATATGTTCCGATAAGTCGATACGTATACCGCTTTCAGACGGCAAAATATTAACAATTCAAGGTGAAAAAGGAGGAGCCAAAGCTAAAGTCATAAGCGTTATACTATCCTGCATTTTTAGTTAACGTTATGGACACAAAGGCTAAAACGCATAAGTTAGAGGAAATCCCCGTAGTTCGAGAATACTCCGATGTATTTCCTGAAGATCTACCTGGACTACCTCCAGCTAGGCAGATAGAATTTAAGATTGACCTTATCCCTGGTTCTGCGCCTATAGCCGAATCTCCTTATCGTTTAGCACCCTCAGAAATGCAAGAATTGTCGAATCATCTCCAGGAGCTTTTGGATAAAGGATTTATTCGACCAAGTTATTCACCTTGGGGGAGCTCCAGTATTGTTTGTGAAGAAGAAAGATGGTTCGTTCAGAATGTGCATCGATTATAGAGTGTTGAACAAGCTTACCATCAAGAATCGGTACCCATTACCAAGGATTGATGATTTGTTCGACCAATTGCAAGGATCCACGTATTACTCTAAGATTGACTTAAGATCTGAATATCATCAATTGAGAGTCGCAGAAGAAGACGTTCCTAAGACAACATTTAGGACACGTAATGGTTATTACGAGTTCTTGGTTATGCCATTTGGACTGACAAATGCACCAGCAATATTTATGGATCTTATGAATAGAGTTTTCAAATCTTATTTAGATAAGTTCGTGATAGTCTTTATAGATGATATTCTCATTTACTCGCGAACTAAAGAAGACCATGAAACACATTTGAGATTAGCCTTAGATATATTAAGACAAGAAAAGCTTTATGCAAAATTTTCAAAATGTGATTTTTGGATGCGAGAAGTTCATTTTCTCGGCCATGTCATAAATGAAAAAGGCATACATGTGGACCCGTCGAAAATCGAAGCAGTGAAGAATTGGGAGACGCCAAAATCTCCAACGGAAGTACGCTAATTTTTAGGAATGGCAGGATATTACAGGAGATTTATCGAGAATTTCTCCAGGATAGCTCAACCGTTGACATTGCTCACTCAGAAGGATAGGAAATATGAATGGACGCGTAGAAAAGAAGACGCTTTTCAGTTGTTAAAGCAAAAGCTGTGTAGTGCACCCATTTTGTCCCTACCAAAAGGAACAGATGGTTTTGTAGTTTATTGTGATGCGTCTAAACTAGGTCTTGGTTGTGTGCTCATGCAACACGACAAAGTTATAGCATATGCGTCACGACAACTTAAGGTGCATGAGAAAAACTACACAACACATGATTTGGAACTTGGAGCTGTAGTGTTTGCTTTAAAGATTTGGAGGCATTACTTGTATGGCACCAAGTGTATGATTTTCACTGATTACAAAAGTCTGCAGCATATATTAAATCAAAAGGAGCTTAACATGAGGCAGCGTCGCTAGATGGAATTACTCAACGACTATGATTGCGATATTAAGTATCACCCCGGGAAAGCCAATGTAGTGGCAGATGCGCTTAGCAGAAAGGAAAGGGCCAAACCATTGCGTGTACGTTCTTTAGGGCTAACAATACAAACGAATCTATCAGAACAGATTCGGATTGCTCAACAAGAAGCCTTAAAGGAGCATCATTTGAGAAATGAAGGACTTCGAGGCTTAGAGTGCGAGCTGGAGCCTAAGGCAGACGACATTAGATACTTTATGAATAGAATATGGGTCCCAAAGTACAAAGATCTTCGTAGCTTAATCCTTGATGAAGCACATAAGTCGAAATATTCGATTCATCCTGGTGCTACAAAAATGTACAAAGATCTTCGAGAATTCTATTGGTGGCCTAATATGAAAGGCGATATTGCAATATACGTAAGTAAATGTCTCACCTGTTCCAAGGTAAAGGCAGAGCATAAGAAGCCACCTGGCTTATTGCAACAGCCTGAGATACCAGTTTGGAAATGGGAGAATATCGCTATGGATTTCATAACGAAATTGCCCCGTACGACCGCAGGAAATGACACCATTTGGGTGATTGTCGACAGATTGACCAAGTCAGCTCATTTCATACCCATGAAAGAGAAAACTGATGCTGAAACATTAGCTAAACTATATATGAAAGAGATCGTAGCTCGCCATGGAATTCCGATATCTATTATTTCAGATAGGGACGGTCGATTCACCGCTCGTTTTTGGCATTCGTTTCAAGAGAAAATGGGTACTCATTTGGATATGAGCACGGCTTATCATCCCCAGACTGATGGTCAGAGTGAAAGAACGATTCAAACCCTTGAGGACATGTTAAGAGCTTGTGCTATTGACTTCGGTGGTAATTGGGATACTCACCTACCGTTGGCGGAGTTTTCTTATAATAACAGTTACCACTCTAGCATCAAAGCAACACCATTCGAAGCTTTATATGGAAGGAAGTGTAGATCTCCTCTTTGTTGGGCTGAAATTGGTGAAAAGAAATTAACAGGCCCGAAAGTTATTCAGGAAACGACAGATCAAATAGTATTGATTCGAGAAAGATTGAAGGTGGCGGCCGACAGGCAAAAGAGTTATGCGGATAATAGACGTCGACCTTTAGTTTTTAATAAAGGAGATCGTGTCATGTTAAAAGTTTCTCCCTGGAAAGGTATCATTAGATTTGTTAAAAGGGGTAAGTTGAGCCCACGTTACATTGGACCTTTTGATATAATAGCTCGTATAGGTCCCGTGGCATATAAACTATTACTTCCTCCTGAGTTGGAGGGAGTACACAATATATTCCACGTGTCCAACTTAAAGAAATGTTTGTCCGACGAAACATTGATCATACCCACAGGAGAAGTTCATATTGATGATAAACTTAGGTTCAGTGAGGAACCTATAGAAGTTTTAGATTGGAAGGTTCAGAAACTTCGACGAAGTCATATCAAGCTGGTAAAAGTTCGCTGGAATTCTAAGTATGGTCCAGAATTCACATGGGAAAGATTGGATCAAATGGAAAAGAAATATCCCCAGCTATTCCGTCAAAGGCAGAAAGGTACGTTTCATTGAAATTTCGGGACGAAATTTCTTAAACCAGGGGAGACTGTGACACCCGTCACTTTAATTTTAGATTAAAAATGATAATCTAGAATTTATTAAGACTTATTTAGAATTAATTAGGATTATGTGGATTATTTGAACATTATAATATTAGATAGAGTCTCGTAACTGTGAACTGAACAACGAAACGAATAAAATATTTCGTTTGGTTTTAAATTATGAATGTATATGAGTTAGAGCCTTTAGAGAAGGTTTTACATTCGGTTGGTGATAAATTAGAGAAAATTACGCAAATAATGAATCCGAACCGTGTAAAAACGTCACTACTTTTGGTCTCCGACCAAGTATGACGAAACTGAAAAATAGTCATACGGTTCTGAGCGTAATTTAAAATTATGAATTTTGATATAATTGTTTGAATTTATTGGACTCGGAAAAATACCCGTAAAACACGACATACATGTATATTAACTAGAAGTTTATAAAAAATTGAAAGAGTATGTGCATATATGTGTGTGTCGTGTATATATATATATATATATATATATATATATATATATATATATATATATATATATGTACATAGTGTGTTTGACTAGTAATGAATTAATGAGATTAGATGCATGAAAGTATGTTATTATTACCACAAATACATTACACTTACCTACACATGCAACATAAAAAAAAGTTCGTAAAACTCTCCCCTCTCCCTCTGTATTTGGAACAAAAAGGTTAAATAAAATAAATATTTAGTGTTACAATTGTAGTAAACCCGCCTCATGGTCGTCAATGAAGCCTACACGGTCGGTAACGATTGTCACTAAGATAAACCCCATGACTATATCTCATAGTAATTCCACCTATAATGGTCGATAATGAGAAAACACGGGCGGTACACGATTAATATGTAATATATGAATAATTGATATATAAATGGGTAGTTTTTATATAAAATAAATAAAGATTATAAAAATCTATTGGAAGTCAGAATATTTATGATGAAAAGTAACCAAATCTAGTCATAAAAACTTAGAGTAAATGAATGGGAATAAAGTAATGATTAGTATTATACTTTTATAATGGGAATAAAGTAATGATTAGAATTAGACTTTTAGAAGCTTTAAATGCATTAAATGAGTTGAAAATGTAAAAATATGACAAAAATCCGAAACGTTAAGTTTGGTCAGCAGTAAAAGGTTAGTGATCAGTAGGTATGAGTTAGAAAATTTTTCTAAAATTATTTGAATTTATTTAATAATTAAAATGGAATTTATATGCTTAAAATGGCTAAAAATGCTCAAAAATAGAATAAATTGAAGAAACACTATGGAAAAATTTTAGAACTTATTTTGGACAGTAAGTAACAAATATAAGTGAGAATAATTGAAAACTTAGGTGAAAATGGCACCCGAACCCTTAAAACGGTGAAAATTAGGCATTAAAACGTATAAAAATTAGTAAAATAAAGCAAAAAATAGATAAACATTTGAGATCAGTGGGTTAAAGGTTTGAAACAGGTTGATAAAGTATAGGAAACATATTGAAAATAATGTGAAAGTGAAAACTTTAGTATTGGAGAAAATTTGGATAAAAACTGTAGCCGAAAGCCGTAAAAACGGGTAATTTAGCATAAAATGGAGAAAAATGTTATAATGTTTGGAATAATGTTAAATAAGTGTAATCACTTATATTAGGCCTTAGAATAAAAGTTCCACAAGTAAAGGTTAGAATATTTTGCTTTAATGGTTGGAATTAGTCGAATAAGGGCAAAATCGTTATTTTGTCCAAATAGTTTGCAATTTCAGAATTTGCCACATTAGTTATGTAGAATTGACTAAACTAATTTGACATTAATGGAAATAGGACCAAGGCATTTGAAATTTCACAATTAGAAGCACAAATCGCACGAGAAAGCAAATGTGAGTTTACTAACTTAAAGCCCCAATTTGGAATTGATGCATTTTTGTTAAATGTTTTGGGCTTATTATTAATGTTGAATATGCATTTTGAAATGAATGATTGATTGAGAATATTATGGGTACAAAGTTATTCGTGAGTGTTGGCGCACCGCTCATAACAAGATGAGCCAGGCCTACATTGTATTTGGAATTTGGATAATTAGAACAATGTCTTCTAGATCATTAAAGTAGCGTGAGATGTATTAGTAGATTCTACTGGGTTTGACCACCCGCTCTCACTGATCAGTCGCTCTGGTCGTGAATCATGGTGAGAAATACGATCGAACATGGGTCTAGTTTTGATTTAGAGCTTGCGTTTAATTTGTACATCGTAAACCTAGCTAGTTTACGAACTAGATATATTCTCCATTTGGATTCACTCTCTGATTCATGAATTGAATGAAATGGATTAAATGATAAAGTGGAAACGAAATATTTCTGTTAGTAGACTCACCAACCTAGTGTTGACTTTGTGGTTTAATCTATTTTTCAGGTAACTAATGGGGTGTATGGAGATATGGATTTGGTGGTACGAAGACGACTACGTGACGTGCTATCGAGTCTACTTTATGTTTTAGTTGTGGTGGAATGTAATAGGGACCTAATCATGGGATGATAGTTTCATCCCAAATCTTTTGTAAAACACTTTAGGGGATAATTAGTATATCCCGATTTTGTAAAAGAAAGTTTTTTTAATAAAAATACGTTCCGCTTAACACGGCTAAAACCATGGGTTAAATTGATTTACTACCACGTAAGTCTTCCACTATACAATTAAAAATTTGGGGTGTTACATCGTTAGACCCAGTAGATCTACTAAATATTTCCTCGCTATCTGAGATATTAACTGGTACGTACTAAAGGACTTCGTTGGAAATATACAAATCACTACGGTCCACAGATGGGATAATAATTCAGTACAGTTTTACAAGAAAAGTTACTGCATGTCTTCTCCCCCGGAGTTTTAGAAATAGTAAAAGAGTAGGGTCCGTAAACTCACCTTGGGGGTGCAAAATAGATATCTAAATAGCAAACGCCTGATAACGATGGTCAACCCTCCTAAACTTCACCTATGACATATATCAGTGTGAGTGTTGACTGTGTGCCCGACAACGTGCAGACATTAGACAAGTGGACTCGAATATACATTAGTGATCTGTTTTAGGTTTTCTAATAGTTATCCTAACACGTGTATCACATATAACATGTTACATGAAGATAAACATAAACGCGTCACAACCTGTTACGACACTATCATGCGTATACGATGTACGATTGATGGGGCGATCGTACAAAGTCTTAGCATTCCCATCAAGGTAGGAGACTTAGGACTTGTACGCACGTATAGCTCATAATTGATTTGACCAATAGCATGCAAACACATAATCAAGCAATTACATGATAATTCATGTGTGTCACATAATAATTTATTCTTCTGGTAATTATATAGTTCTTTGATACATATGCTCCTATTGCAAGAATATCCACTATTAGATTTCTTTGATACATATGCTCCTGTTGCAAGAAATCCACTATTAGATTGTTAATTGCTTTAGCAGTTATCAACAATCTTGTAATTCATCAAATGGATGTTAAAACAACATTTTTAAATGGTGAATTAGATGAGGATGTCTATATGAAACAACCAGAGGTTTTTGTTATGCCTGGAAATGAACAAAAGTATGTAAAATGGTCAAATCATTGTATGGGCTTAAACAAGCCCCAAAGCAATTGCATAAAATTTTTGATGATGTGGTGTTATCAAATGGTTATGCTCTTAACCAATATGATAAATGTGTTTATAGCAAATTTGATGATTCTGGAAAAGGAGTCATAATTTGTCTATATGTTGAGACATGTTTGCATTATTCTGGATTTCCTTCAGTTTTGGAAGGTTATTCTGATGCAAGTTGGATTACAAACTTGGAAGATCATTCTTCCATAAGTGGATGGGTATTTCTGCTTGGTGGTGATGCTATTTCTTAGCAATCAAAGAAACAAACTTGTATCACACATTCAACAATGGATATATGAAATTCCATTGTGGCCTAAACCGATATCACCTTTATCCATTAGATGCGATAGTTCGGCTACGTTGGCTAAGGCTTATAGTCAAACGTATAATGGAAAGTCTACACACTTAGGTGTTAGATAGAACATGATTCGAGAGCTTATAACAAATGGTGTGATATCCGTTGAGTTTTAGAACTCAACAGAATTTAGCCAATCATTTAACCAAAGGGTTAAGTAAAGATCTTGTACTCAAGGCAGCTAAAGGGATGAGATTAAAGTCCATCTAAAAATCTTATATATTGAGATACCCAATTCCCACCTAATAGATTTTAGGTGCTGAATTCAATGTGGAAAACTTGATATATTTAGATTCGAACACATAAAAGATTCAACCTAAGGCATGTGTTCAGTTCTGCAAGTTAAGGGAGGTTGAAGTTATCTTCTTAATGGTTCTTTTGAAAAATTGCATTGCAGGTGCGAGAATAAAAGAACTACCTATGTAAGCATGAAGTTTAGCTGCTTCAAGAAGTTTTTGGACTTGGCTTTGATATGCTTATGAAAGGATTATGACACAAGCTAGTAAAATAAGTGTCAGATTTGGATTTGAGAATTTAAACTAATGTGTACTTTATCTTCGGGTATTCATTGTAATAGTAAGGGTTCAATCCGTTAGTGACACCCTTAATATTCAAACTTCTGGAATGTGTAAAGTACTAAGATGGAATTCAATCGTCACGACATTCTCATTTATGCATTAGTTTTGTTTGTTTGTGATAGTTTTTTTAGTTAATCAAGGATTACACTAAAATGGGGGTGGTTTGTTGCTATTTTAGTGTAATTAGGATTAACTATGACTTGATCGTGCTTATACTTTTTTAGTTAATCAAGTTTTAAGTCGAGAACCTCGAAGAGCAGGGCCGGTCCTGAGGATTTAGAGGCCCTGTTCGAGTTTTAAAAAATAGGCCCTATTAAAAAAAATTACAAACAGAAAGGTTTTTAAATAAAGGAAAATTGGATTATAATAATACAAGTTATTTTCATTTGGCCGAGAATAATACGAATTAACGAAATTGCCCACAATAATACCAGTTATTCAGGTATTGGCCCATAATGATATGCCGTCTGTTTTTTTTAACGGGGTTAAATATCCGCCTACGTGGCAGATGATGTGGCAAGCCTTTACCCCTGCGTGGCTTGCCACATCATCTGCCACGTAGGCGGATATTTAACCCCGTTAAAAAAAACAGACGGCATATCATTATGGGCCAATACCTGAATAACTTGTATTATTGTGGGCAATTTCGTTAATTCGTATTATTTTTAGCCAAATGGGAATAACTTGTATTATTAGAATCCAATTTTCCTTAAATAAAACAAAGTAAGTTATAGCAATAAACATAAAAAAATAATTGTTTTAAAATGATATTCTAACTGAAATTAGGCCCCAAATGCCCAAATATTAAATAACTAATTGGACTATCTTTTTTTAACTGGATTATTTTATTAGTTTAGATTTTAAAATATAAAAGTTTTATTTTAAAATAACTACATAAATATAATATATATATATATATATATATATATATATATATATATAAAAGATTTTAAAAAATATGGGCCCCCTAAAACGATAGGCCATGTTCCGTCGCACCCCTCGCACATGCTCAGGGCCCCCACTGTCGAAGAGGGTTCCAAGTGGGCAACGCCCCCTTGGCGAGGCTTTGGGGGTAGCGCCCTCGATAGAGCGGGGTCCAAGGGGCGACAACCCCTAGACATTTTGCTTCATTAAAATTGCACTAGAAAAAGTTTTTGTCCGAAATTTACTTATAAATTTCTCAAGGACTAAATGTGTAAATTTTGAATTCGAAATACAGATAACTGCAAGCAAATTGCAGTTATCTGGAGACGCTCCTGCCCTAAATTCACGATCATACGCTCATTGGCAATACGGTTCAAAAAATCTACGCTCTCAAAATTCTCGAATTCATCTTGTTCTTCTAGATCGTACCCGATTGATAATCTCGAGTGAACCACGAGAATATTCGATGCGAAAGTGTTTACGCACTTTCTTGATAATCCAAGAAACTCTTGAATTCTAACATGCTTTAATTCACGTGTTAATGAAAATCTTGTTGGCATTAAGAAACGTTTAAAAGAATTGAATTCACAAATAGACATGAGGTGATATGTGTTGGATACCCAACTCAAAAACTTGACCCACCAGATTGGACGTGCCCACGTGGATTGAATGGATCAAAACCCATTTACACTATCACGTTGAGCATTTGCATTATAATAGGGGTAGTTATACTAGTTAATTAGTTTCATTGTATCTTCATATTTTGTGGGCCACGTTTCGTTCTGTTTAACTTTTTGTTCTGTTTAACTTAGTTTTCCTTTATATTGTAAGCTCTCATTCAGGAGAAAAAAGAGTAGAGAAAAATTGAATCAAAGTAATTTTTAGTTCGTTATTTTATCTTTGTTTTTTGGAGTGTTTGCTTACTACAAAATGTTAAAACATTTGGGAGATTGACCATCTCGAATCGGTCTTTATCATGAGATCAGATAATGCGCACATGGTGTGACATCCGTCTAGTTTCATATTTGTAACACGACCCGTTTTCATTATCCATGTCAATTCAAATTTTATTCAAGCAAAATCATGATGAAGTTCACTTTTTATTCTCGTTTCATTATATATATATATATATATATAGATTTGGGGTAAATTACATCAAGCAAATTCCCCTACATCACCTACGGATTAATCTCAGCCCTCCATCTTACGGTTTTTAATATAATTACTATTTTCACTAATTAATCACACGGAGGGGCATTATGGTCCTATTAATTAAATTTTTTGTTTTCCCTCCCATTTTTTATCCCGTAACTGCATTACCGTATTTTATGGAAAGAGATCACAATCTATTTTTAGGGGGTGATCAAGGTGTATTTCTTATCATAACGGAGTCCTTTAAATCAGTTTCCGATTTTCGATTACGCTGATCATTTTAGTTTTGGAGTAAAATTGTGATGGAGAATTCTTCTGAGAACTCGTTTGAAGGTAATATGTTTCCGTTTTTTTAGTTATCTTTCATACATTCGATTCGCGATCAAGCGATCTACATTTTTTTTCTTTGATTTGTTATACAGTGATCGATTATTGCGTTTTTATTTTTAAGAAGTATATCAGTTTTGTTTTATGTGTAGTTATGATTTGTGTATGTGTAATAGAACGTAGTTTGAGTTATGATTTTGGTAGTATGGCGTTTTTATTTTAAGAAGTAACTCAGTTTTGTTTGTTTCGTAGGTTATGATTTTTGTTACGATTTTTATTTTACTAACGTGATATGGCGTTTATGTGATAGATATTTACGTGCACAAGGTTGTTGGTATTGAGGTGACGTCCCCTAACTCTGGTGAAAAATTCTATATCCCCGATGTTCCAGTGAAGAATAAACCGTATGAAGGAACGTTATTCGTCTCGCTTGACCATGCATTAAAATATTATCATTATTATGCTAGAATTTCTGGATTTAGTGTGCGTAAGTCTACCGAGAGACATGATCGATTTGGTGCTAGCACGCAGAAACAGTTTGTATGTTCTCATAATTAGTTGTGTACCTGAGTCGTCTCCCATACCAAGAACAATTGGTGTTTCTGGTGTGTTTGTGTAGTTAAATGAAGTTTTGATTGCTATACGCGAGCTTTTTCGCTTCCCTTTTCCTTTTTTAAGATAAAAGAATAGCCAAACAAATATTTTTGACAAACAGATTCACCAAAATAAGTAAACACCATGAATTATACACCACAACCGATATTTTACAAGTTTATGTATGTAAATGCTGATTCCATCAGACACAATATGTTATTAAAGTTCAGAAATTGGGGAATATTTTTTCAATTACACCACAAATCAAACTATCAATTAGTAAATGCCCACCATTTTTTTTCAGATCATTACTATCCAAACTATTATGTTATAATTGTCTTCCAGCGACGTTTTTTTTGTTGAGCATGGTGTAATTTATTATACATTTTGATTTATTAGTATCAATATAAACCCTAGCATTAAACAGATCATACTTTTTAAAATTAACCCCCATAGATCAAGTAAATCTCAGTAAAGAGGAACATAAACACCTTTTACTGCGATAGATTTCCTTCTACTTTGCTGCCTGTTACTGATTGGTTCATCAGCTTCCTTTTTAAGTTTATCTGGATCACAGGTAGCCGCTGAAATTTTACGCCAAAAAAACCATGAACAATGTATGAATATATAGTCGACATTCAATCATATAACAAAAGAAGGGATAAGCTTACTGTCGTTTTTTTGCAGTTTATCCGCCATTGTCGATTTTGATTTTTCGGTGGAGTGGTTTTAGTTCCGCCAGTTTGAATTCGCTTATTACAAAAAATAAAATAAATTAATTGTTGCGTGATTTTGTTTTTGACTATTTTACCCTCACAGCCACTATTCCACGATTCTAGCGCGCCTAAAATGTCAAATAATTACACATTACACCCCTCCTTGATCTCAGCCGTTGGTTTCCAGATCCGACGCCCCAGGTGCGTCCGTAGGTGATGTAGGCTATTTGTGTGATGTAGCCTAACTCTCCTCTATATATATATATTATATATATATATATATATTATATATATATTAATATAAATATATATATATATATATATATATATATATATATATATATATATATATATCATTCATGATAAGGTCATACCTGAGTTAACCCGACACGAGACCAACAGTGATATTATTTGTTAACTCTAAAACTATTCAATAATAGTAGTAAAATATCAAAGTTTTTAAAAGTTAAGTTTTTATACTTTTATATATATTCTTTTATAATATAGAGAAATATAAATATACGAACCATCATTTATGCGATGGTAATCGGTTATATACCTCATTTATTCTAATTAGCCTCACCTCATCTTTATGTTTATCAAATAATAAACCCATTTTTTTAGACTTTCTCTATCTCTCACGTTTGATATATATAAATATAAATATAAATATATATATATTATATATATATATATATATATATATATATATATATATCAAACTCTCCTTGATCCCATACTTTAGTTCCTATTAATGTAAACTAACTATAATTCCTATTAATGTAAACTAACTAATGACATAATTAAATCACCTTATTAATCCCACAGACTTGCTCAAATAAAACACCACAACCTCAATTTAATAAAAGTATTCAAATGGTTTACATTAGTAATTAAAGAGTATGGACTTTTGTGGCTAAAATTCTCGCCACACCCACACAAATGAATAAATCAAACTTCATTTGATTATATTAAATATTAAATAGCTAAGGAATGCAAGTTTACAAATCCTGCTAAAATCTTCCTAATATATTCTACAAATCTTTCTAAGATATTTTGTCCCCCCCACATGTCCAATACACGTATCTTTCTTCCAATCTATTTAATCCATCACCCCACCACCATTTGAGAATACAAACTAAACAAACTCACATATTTCTCCCTTGCTCACATTTGCTCCAGTAAGCCACCCAAACCCACTTTTAAATACTTCAAACACATTAAACATCAAGCCTCAAGTACTCATCAACCTCATTAGAAGATTCAAGTGTGAACTCAACTTTTATACTACACTTCCTTCTCCTTGCTTATAATAAGTGGGTAATCGTTCATTATTATTTTTATGAAGTTGTTTTAAACTAGTCGAGCCTTCAAGTTAACCATAATTTCTAGAAAAGAATACTAAACTTATACTCCTCAAATGTAAACACCTCGTGTATTAATCTTAAAATAAAATATACCCATCTATTTTTCTCCCTTGGATTTTTGTCACCAATTTCACGTTAAATATCTTGTATTTTAATGACATGAAAATTATAAACTTCATAACGAATACATGGGATGAGAATTAAATGACCCATTGGTCATCTAAATCAAATTTGCCGTATCAATGATTGACTTAGATATTTGACCTATATCAATAAACCTTAAGGTGTCTTTATATAAATTAGGACACAGAAGGCCATCTTTATATCGCACGGACTATTTTCATATTTCACCTAATTATCAAGTGAGTATTCATATCCCATTTCATTTTCAAGTTTTGGGATGTAACATGTATACATATTCAAATATCAAATTCTTTATTCATTTTACAAATCATGCGATTTCATTCTATGTCTTTGTGTGACTACATGCTATATGTTGAACTGTGGTTTTATATGCAAATTCAGTTTTCAAGTGTAATCATTAACATATAAGCCTATGGTAACAATGATGGATCCATTGGACTGACAACCCACCAGAATTTGACCGGTTTGGCATTCGGGTGATTGAAACCTATTTCATTAACTTAACTTGCGAGTTAAGGGCGCTAGTTGTTGGAACTTTTAATAAGTATGACTGACGCCATCAAATCTATTCTCGAATAATTCGGTTGAAGAATCCATTGTGATTTGATTCAGAGACGCGGGTTGTGATGCTCGAGGCTTGCAAGTTTGGACCGAAGACGTTTTCTTGAAAAGTCAACCGTTCGGGTCAACGGTCAACGTAAAAGTCAACGGAAGATCTGTTCGAGCGAGTCAAGCTTCATATTAATTAAATCATCTTTGATTTAATTAATAATAATTATGTCATTTGTTTATTTGTATTTAGCTCATTTGTATGTGTGTTAGCTAGTTAGTGGGCTAGTGAGCACATGGGCTCTCTATATATAGGAAGGGATAGCTCCAATAGATGAAAAGAAGATGAATAATGAAAGAATAATGAGTGATGTGAGCTATCATTCTAGAGAGAGAGAGTCACACATTGGGTTTGAGCTCAACCCAATGTGACCATGGATTTCCAATGACGAGTTTGTAATCATTCGGTTCGTTGTAATCATTCAACAATAATCAATGAATCGTTTGATTTTATCATTTCTTGTCATTTATTATCTTATGATTCTCTCCATCCCGTCTCCTTCAATCTCACCTTCGTTCTTGCTCAAGATCGGGATTCTCGATGTGAAATCGGTCCTGACAAATGGTATCAGAGCGGGTACCGATCAGATTCATCTCACCGTGAATCTGGTCACTCGAATCTGTGATTTTGAGCTTGAATGTGGTGCTGATTGAAAAACCCACTTTGGAGACTTTTTCTACTTTTTCTTATTTTTGGAGCTGATTGATGATTTCTGGATGAATCTGATGATAGATTCTTGTTATTGGGTTCATTTAGAGATGATTCCATGCTCCATATGTTCAAATATGTGAAGAAATACGAGATCTGAGGCTGAAAAACGAAGCTGTTAGAGTTTTCCCGTTTTTGGGGTTTTGAAGATTTTTTGAGCTTTGATTCTGAGTTTTTGGTGTTTAAATCAGTGTTTTTGGATGAAATAAAGTACTAATCTTGATGGAAAACGCGTTCCGGATCCAATGGAAGCATCGGTTTCGCCTGATTCGCAACGGTTTGGGCAGATCTGGAGAAACACACAGTAGTGTGTGTTTCACGGTGTTCTTGGTGTTCTTCATTTTTATGAAGATTGCCTTGGCGATCTCACAGCTGTTGAAGGTGTTCTTGGCGACCTGAGATGCTCTTGAAGATGTACTTGGCGATCTCAGGTGAACTTGAATATGTCCTTTGCGATCTCAAATAAGCCTTGGCGGTTTCGTTCTTGCCCTTGGCGATCTCGAGCCTAACCATGGCGATCTGGTGAATAATCTTGGCAAACTGTGCTTGGCGACCTCGTATGGGACTTGGCGACTTCGAATATGGCCTTGGCGACCTCGTCTTTGCCTTGGCGATTTCGAATGACCTTGGCGATCTCGACGAATCTCGTCAACTGGGTTTTCGTTCGAATAAGCTTTAGACGATTTTGATCGTCTAGATATGTAGAGGATGGAAGTACGAGTTCAAGGACATCAAACTCACAAATTTTCGTTAAGTTTCGACCGAGTTATGGGATGTTTACGTTTTTCCGGCGAGTCTCGTATTTCCGGTGAGATAAAAATTAGGGCTTAGGGTGGTCGCTGCGTTTAAGGAGGAAGATGATACATGCGCTGATGTGTCATGAGCTCATTGGCTTTATGAGAATGTTGAGAATGGATTTTCTCTCTCTTTTGTCGGCTGCAATAACCACACCCTTACTTGTTGTCTATTTTTCATTGGCTAGTGTTGTATGCGCGTGGGTCCCACTAGGAGAAAGGAGACGTATTTGTTTTCTTTTGGCTGTAATAAGAATGTGTGGGACCCAGCAAACTTAAAAGAACCGTTGATGGATGGGTTGCTGTAGCGTCCTAATTGGCTCCCTCCTATTCACGCGGATTCAACTCTGCCAGCCGTTAGATGCTTCATCTCTCAGCCGTGGATCCTAATTTGTGTGCTTTCTCTACTGAATTGTGATTGGGCAGCCGCCACTCACGCGGATCACACTCAGGAGCCTTTGGATCCATTTTTGCCTAGCCGTTGGATCAAGATAATGCTCAAATCTGATTGGTCAGATTTCAAAAACATGGATCATGGATTTTTTCTTTAAGGGATTTTTCACCATTAATTAATTTTCAGTATTATTTCGTTAAATGCGGGGTTTTTCTCATCAATTTTTTACGAGAATAACGAGATAACGCCGAAACGAAATTTTGAAAATATTTTAGTGGTCATGGATTTATTTCGTTTATTGATCGGGTTTCTAGTTTTTGTTGACGTCAAAGCCACGTTAGCTAACGACCACTGACGGACTGGTTTCGCTTCTCGGTTAAGTTTGTGACTGTTTCGTTATGTCTCACTCCAAGTTGTTTAGCTGATGCAGTGCTGATGTCATCTAACCGAATTAACTGGAATCTCAGTTAAATATTGGAATATTCCGTTAAATCTCTAACGGAAGGCCGTTACTTGAATAAAATTTACGGTCTTCTCAGATTCATTCCAAATTGCACCGTTTGACTCAGAATTCTTCACGGAATATTTTTCCGAGCTCGATTTTCTTCGCCAAAAATTATGAAGACTCCGGTTATGAATAAATTTCGCGTTTACGCTCGGGATCTCAGTTTTTCACCGATTTGACATTGTATTCGCATCCAACCCAGTCACGCGGAACAAGTTCAGTATTTATGGATCATTCACAACTGTCAGCACTCGGCTTCCGGTTTTTCGCAAGATTGTCCGATTTCAGGATTTTTGTACCGTTTTCTCTTCGGAACTGAGCGGAACGGTTCCACTCTCTGCATCTGATTTTCCGCTTCCGCATCGGATGTTTTCAGAGGGATCTAGAGAAAAGGGGGAACTTCTATGGATTTGGATTATCGGGTCGATTATCTGAAGTTGGAGCATTTTCAGTGATTGATTGGTTTATCTGATTCGATTTGTTGCGATTTTGACTCCGATGTTCAGCATTCTTAGTATTGTACCCGACCGTGTGAACCGAGTGAACTGCAGCACTTGGATCTCGACTGGAGCAACAAGAACAGAAGAAGCTTATTCAAAGGGGGAACCTTTACAACAGAAAGATTCAGGTTTATCAGTTTTTTCTTTGAAGATGCACGACAGAGCGGTTCTTCACCAGTATGACAGATTTGAAAGCGTCAGTCAAGGGGGAATTGTTGGAACTTTTAATAAGTATGACTGACGCCATCAAATCTATTCTCGAATAATTCGGTTGAAGAATCCATTGTGATTTGATTCAGAGACGCGGGTTGTGATGCTCGAGGCTTGCAAGTTTGGACCGAAGACGTTTTCTTGAAAAGTCAACCGTTCGGGTCAACGGTCAACGTAAAAGTCAACGGAAGATCTGTTCGAGCGAGTCAAGCTTCATATTAATTAAATCATCTTTGATTTAATTAATAATAATTATGTCATTTGTTTATTTGTATTTAGCTCATTTGTATGTGTGTTAGCTAGTTAGTGGGCTAGTGAGCACATGGGCTCTCTATATATAGGAAGGGATAGCTCCAATAGATGAAAAGAAGATGAATAATGAAAGAATAATGAGTGATGTGAGCTATCATTCTAGAGAGAGAGAGTCACACATTGGGTTTGAGCTCAACCCAATGTGACCATGGATTTCCAATGACGAGTTTGTAATCATTCGGTTCGTTGTAATCATTCAACAATAATCAATGAATCGTTTGATTTTATCATTTCTTGTCATTTATTATCTTATGATTCTCTCCATCCCGTCTCCTTCAATCTCACCTTCGTTCTTGCTCAAGATCGGGATTCTCGATGTGAAATCGGTCCTGACACTAGTCAACAAAGGTTTGGTTATGCACATTCAAATTCAATAATGGTTTATTCATACATGCTTGAGTCTACATTTGACATTTGAATCGCTTTCAATATACTATATGTAATTATAACGCTATGTTTACTCACCAACCATTTTTAGTTGACATTCTCTATTTTTATACATGTTACAGGAAATGCAGTTTGAGCCATACTTGATTGATGCAAATCTAGGATGTTTTGGACCTAGATTTATTAAAACAAACTTTAATCTATTTATCATGTCATGTGTATTTGAACCTATTGTATGACTTGGAATTTGGTAATGATTAAGTATTGAAACTTTAATTAGTGTCATGAGCATTTGGACAATCATCTCGCCCCGACGTAAATTCCGCCGTCGGTTGGGGTGTTACAGATTGGTTCAGATCTGGTCCAAAAAACTAAAAGACTCATCATGCTACTCTTGTTGATCACTGGATTAATCGTATGGCGAATGTTGTAACCGGTGTACCATGCGGTGGTGAATACAAGGCTAGCCTGATGTATATGGCATGGTTCTTGGATAGAACAACTTTTTATGTTGAAAATCCAACAAGGCAAACTGGAACCGCCACGAGAGAAGGGAATATTGGTGGTAGATTAGAAATGTTGGTATGTATTTATTGTTTTCATATGCATATCTTTTACTTTTTAAACAATAAAATAATTTGTCTTATTGGATAACATTGTAGGGCCAGGCCATGGGTGAGGTGCATAGAATGGCAAGCCAAGATAACCCGTACAATATTGGTGATCAACTGGGTGGGGTACAACAAGTTGCGGCACAATATTTAAATCTTGCCGGTGCGCGACACCACCCGGATTACCAAACGTCACATTTGGCTAGTCAATGGAATCCGTATGATTTCCCCGCACAACCTCCTCATAATATTGAGCGACCGGTTACAAGGGAAGATCTAAACAATGCGGATTATTATTTTCAGTACCAAGAACCACTTCCAGGAAATGAACCAAATTGGAGCAATACAGAAAATTCAGAATCTAGTAGTTTTGCTTTTCATCAAACTGCTGGATCTGCTTTTACAAACTGGAATTCTCAAGCAAGTGGTTCAGGTTACAACCATTGGCAAAACCAAGAGTTGACACAAAACAAGACTGATGGTTTCGGGTTTCAACAATTTTCAAACCAAGGAACCTCATCACATTTATCCCCTAGGGGGCCTCCACAACAAGGTATTCTGGTCCCGGCTCCACCGCCACCTGTTGTTTATCGTCAACCTCCACCTCCGCCTCCAACTCTACCACCTGTTGTTCTACCTCCACCTCCACCATATTGGTTGCCTGAAAACCCAGAACAACAGCCGCTGGAGGAAGAAGAAGAAGAAAAATACTTGGAGGATGAAGCTGCGCTTCGTGAACTATGGGAGGTGGAACAACTAGCAAGGACGCCCCCTAGAACTCCGTTGGGGCCATTTGAATCTGATTCCGAATACGATTCAGATTGTCTGTGGGAGTATTAGATATGAGTACTATGTTTAATTAAATTAGGTGGTATTTGTGGTGTTTGTTTAATAAATTAACTAGGTAGCTTTTACGTTTAAATATAGTGTTTATTATTAAGGTTTAAATATTATGTTTAAATATTAACTAGGTAGTATTTATGTTTAGATATTAAGTTTAAATGTTATATAAATATTATGTTTAAATATTATGTTTAATAAATATTATATATTTTCTTTATGGTGTAACATGTGATCAACCTGCAAAAGAAAACGTATACCTACAAAAACAGGCTGGAAAAAGCAACCTGCAAAAACAGACAAGCTGGAAAAAGCAAAAGCAACCTGCAAAATTTTGGCTTCATTCAAATAGCCTGGAAAAACAGGCTGGAAAATCACATGCTAAATATTGACCATAACTCTCATTACTCCGTATAAATACCTCTTAAAGGTTCACCATTTTCTATCACCACTCATCAACCTTGATCATCTTCAAAAATATAATGTCAGACAACAAATGCAAAGGTTTGGCTGATCAAGAATACCATTCACAACCAACTAATAAAAGTACCAGTTGGGTTCCTATGAAATGGAGACGTATGAGTTTAAAACATTCTGCGTCTTCATCGTCTGCAAAGAAAGCCGATGTTGAAGTTGTCCCAGAGGATATGCTGGAAAAAACAACTGAAGCTGTGTCGACGGAGGATGTCCTGGAGGGTATGCCGGAAGTTGTGACCGAGGGGGTCGACGACAGTTGGTCTGCTAATGCCATTGAGTTCTACAACAATGGGGATGTTGTACGTTGCTTCTCCCATTATTTGGACTTGAACCCCCTTGACAAGCATTTTTGGGGGACCCTGTTGGGATACGAGTCTGATGTACGTCTTTCAACATTGGTAATTTAATTTTTGTTTTTTCATGTTTCTTCTCTCTCATGTTTTACCTTGCTCACAATATATATAATAATATTTAAAATTACAGCATATTAAAGGCTGGGTCAAGCGAATGATGAAATGTAGACTTGACCAAGTAAGGAGGAACGACTCCTTAGGGCTTGAATGGACCATTCTACCACCACAGTTTCGTAATGGTATATTAGATGTAAAAAACCAAGCATGGTGCCATGTACGCTAACGGAAGTAATGAACTATATCCTCCATTCTGGGAGGTTCGGTATGTCTTATTCCATTATATGTTACAAGAATTGATGAGTGGTTTCTTGCTCGTATCGACTTGTATACGATGGAGATGGCTCAATATTTGACCAACCATAGATATTCAAATGAATATAGGAAGTTGATTCATTCGTCAATATTAGAAACATTTCAGTTAGGTTTCCAGTGGTTGTTGGAGGAGATACATTACTGGAATCATTATAAGGGACCACAGCTGAGTTCCGAAAACATAAATCTTAACGTGTACGTTGCTAATGAAGAGTATCTTCCTCAGGGTGGTGCTGAACTCGGGGGTGATTCAGGAGTTCTAATGTGTTTGTTAACGCATAATCTGGTTCGCAATAAAACTGTTAATATGCAAGGAGATTTTAAAGAGAAGTGTCTGCAATTTCGACGGCACATGGCAGATAGAATTTATCAGGGTCGTTTCTTACCTGGTTAGTTGATTTAATTAAAATAGGTTATAATTTAATATGCTGGTGGATGGTGAAAATGCGTGAGCATCGGATCGTCTACTCGATCTAGCTAATCCGGACATCGAAACGTAATTAACCGATTGTTTTATTGATCAAAACGAGAACAATTACAATCAGTATAACCACAGAGAATTGACACAGAGAAACACACTCAGAAGCACACACTTAAGATTTGCTCACTCGCTCAGACCTCCTAAACACAAAGACCAAACTACTATTTATACACGACTGGCCGAACGTCCTCCGAACCTCAGGTTCGGCCGGTCCGAACTTCCGGTTCGGACCTAGTTCGGCCAACCCTATATTGGCTTGAACTTGGTCTTCGTTCGATACTTCACACGACGCACATTTCAGGTATCAACAAACTCCCCCTCGTCGTGTGCAGTATCTTTTCTCATTTCTTCTCAACATCAACAAATATGTATCATCAATCAAGCTCCCCCTCAAGTAAAGAATCCGTTTATCCAATGAAATGAATCTGCAAACAAACTCCTTCTCAACTCAATCGTAGCTTGATCTTTGAATACTTGATGATATCTAGTATATCTCTGGTCTTGATCAACAGCTTCAGAAGACTTGAAGTTGTGATAACTTGCACGACAGCATCCTGCATTAACACTTAAATAATCTTGACGCAAAACGTCTCTTCGAGACTCCAAGATATGATTTTGAAAATTGATTTGTATCACGTGTTGATTAGATCGAAAATAAAGCAGAAACAAAATCTTTTTGACTTTTTGAAACTTTATATCAAAACACACCTAAAATCTTTTTGATCCTTTTCCAAATATGAAATGAAATTGCAATACAGAATCAGACACTATTTTTGGTATGAGAAAGATCACTATATGGGATCATATTGATCATAACGCACTGAACTACACTTCAATTTCAATTAATTGAAACACATAAGTCATGTCGATTGCTGGTATAATTTGTCCATCTTAAGCTCAGACAGAATCATACTCATAACATCTGGATATGTTAAGGTATTGATTAGATTTGCTTTGACCAGTGTACCCCACACTATCAGACATATTCAGACATTTTTCTGTTTTTCTTTCTTTTTCTTTTGTGTGATTGCATTTGTGAACTTTCACAACGCATAATATTTTTCATGATACAGTCAACTGTGTTCCATGCAAAAAGAAATAAGAACGTTAAATCGTCTACCTTAAGGTCGATCTTTCGATACGCAGATAAGGCCTCGGATTTAACAAAATAAGAAAGATAAGACAAGTTGAAGTTGTATAACTCAACAACAATCAGGTCGGTACTCCCGTACACGCAGAGAAAGTCCGATGAGTTATACGAAACACCAAAGAAAATAAAGCAGAACGTCAAACGAACAACAATCAGGTCGATCTTTCGATACGCAGAGAAAGTCCGATCGTTTGACAAAATAAAGAAAATCAAACAAGATTAAATCTTTGCAAAATGAACACATGTATACACAGTGACTTCTCATTTTGAATTTCACACTTATTTTTTCTTTTTGTGTCAAGAAATATGCATCAAGATGTTATCCACATGGTCAAGCATTAGTATTTAGTGTATATCACATCTGAATACTTTCTGATTTGCCAAGCCTACCAAGCATATCAAACAATGATCTTATGGCCCTTTCATCTACTTTATCCATGAGTCAGATACGTATGCCAATGTACCATCATTTCCCTAATGATCAATTTCTCACAATTTTATATTTTGCAAGTATTCACCTTCCTTCATTATATATTTTGCATGTATTCACCTTCTCCCCATACCATGCATTTTTCTCAATTACTCCCCCTTACTTACAATTCTCCCCCTTAAAATGAAAACTCTATGTTTGGATTTTCATTTTACACAAAAATAAGACTCTATTTTTGGCTTTTTGAGAAAAAAACGTAAACAAAGAAAATTGATCAATCAACACGGATATTGTTATAGATTTTAAGAAAAATTTGTCATTAAATTTAAATTAAAACAGAATACTCCTCCATCCACAATTTTTCAATTGTTGATAGGTCTTCTAGAAGTACCTGCACACTGGACAACCTGATTAGTTCACAAATGACCCGAAGCGAATCGCTTCTGGTCTACCAGTGTCCTGATTTTGCTTTGAAACCACCTTAGGTTTCCATTCCTGTTGTTTTGGTAATTCAGTTTTCGATGAAACAGTCACAGGTGACTGTGATGATGAACCTACATTTTGATCCTTTGAAAACTTTGGAACAAAACGTTTTTGTCTTTGAAAGAATGTAGGCTCAACTTCATCAAAAACTCTGCCTGTTGCATCAAAAAACTTTATGTTGGCAGATTTACCAAAAACTGATTTCTTATGAAATCTTTGTGATGAATCAGCAGGTGAGGGACAATCTTTTGCCATATGCCCTGGGCGACGGCAAATATAACAAATTCTTGTCGTTTTATCCCATCTTTGATGTACCTGCGAAGAACACACATGAATATCTCTAACATGATCAGAATGAGAATCATATACCTGATGCCTGATGATCATGTACCCGTTTAGAGGTTGGGCTACGAGATTGAGAGCTTTCAGAAGAAATATCAGCTTTCACAAATACTTCAGAAATTTTCCGAGCATCCACGCAGTGAAGAGGAAATTCCTTGTCAGAAAATAACTGTTCAGAACCTTTAAGCTTATAAAATCTTTCAGGTTGAACTTTGTCTGCTTTGAACACATCCTTCTTCATTTGCTTCATTTTAAGCTTCTTTAGGTTTGATAATTCAGATGCTGGAACTTCTGCAGCTTTGAGACTTTGGAACTTGAAAACCTAAACCAGTACATTTACCTGAAATCCTTTCCTCAGTAGTTGAATTCTGATGTCCATTCTTAGCTAATCTTGTGAATTCGGCTTTCACATCAGGAATTGTCTTTTGGTCATAGAAAATTGTTTCATCAAAGCCAGATTGAAACTTAATCTTGTCACTTGATGTAGCCGATTTTTCATTATCAGCAGAAAATGAACCAGAAACAAACTTTGGTGCTGGAGGAATCTCAGATTTCAAGACCTTTCTCTTGTTCTTCTTGCTTTTCTTCTTCTTCACAATCTTTGTTTCTGCAGAAGTCGACGATGAAATCTTTGAATAATCAAAATCATCAACCGGTTCCTTCACCTCTATAACAGCTTCTTTGATATGAGCAGGGGGTGATGCAGTTTTATCAAACATTCTTTCAAAATTTGCATCATTTGCCAAAAAGCTCGTGAAAACTTGTGAATTTGAAACATTGTTGAGCAATCTTTTAGCATCAAGAACTTGAATTTTGAGATCAGAAATTTGCTGTTGAGCTTCTGCAAATTCTTTTTCTTTAACAATCAAGCGCTTGGCAACTTTATGAGTTTCAAACTTTTGCAGACGAAGATTGTCAAGACCTTCATGTAGCTCCTTCTTCAGTTTATCCTCATTTCTCTTTTGAATTTCCAGATTTGCAGTTTGAACCTTGTTAACTCTAGCCAACTCCCGCTTATCATCTAATAACTTTGTCCATATCAACTTGATATGCTTTGATTTTAGCATCAGATTCTTCAATACTCTTAGTAAGCAAATCAAGCTTAAGCTTGGATTTATCAAATAAATTCTGAAAATCATTTGCAGCATCTTCTGCCTCTTCCTTCCATTTCTTCACTTCTTTGACTAATTCACCTTTTTCTTCAAAACTTTCAGCTTTCGAAATTTCAACATTCTTCTTTTCTTGCTTCAATACTTCTAAAACTTTATTCAACATTGTGTTTTCATTAGTCAAATCCTCATTCTTCAAAACCAAATCCTTTTCACATTCTTTAGAAATCTTCAATTCAGATTTAACCACCTCAAGCTCTTCAGTCAATTGTTGAACTTTATTCATCAACAAAGCATTTTCCTTCATCAAACTCTCCAAGTTTTCAGCAGATGCATACGAACTTGGTATTGAACTAGTATCTGAACTAGTATCTGAAACATAATCTTCTTGTAAATCATGGGTAACTATAAATGCTGAGGAATCATATCCAAATTGTTGACCCCAATCATATACACCATCACTTTGAGCAACCAAAGCAGTGGTCTTGCCTGTGTTACTAGTAGATGGTTGAGTAAAACCAGGCTTTGATGATTGTGAAATATTAGTTTTCTGTTGACATTCTTTGGCAAAATGTCCAAGTTGTTGACATTTAAAGCACTTTAGTTTTGACTTGTCAAATCCCAATTTGTCACCAGAAATATTCCTTCCATGTTTCTTAAAAAATCTTTTAGATCTTTGACACAACATAGCATATTGCCACGAAACATCCAATTCAGTCAATTGATCATCATCAAGAGCATCAAGATCTTCACTGGTTAACTTTGCGTCAGCAACATTTTTGAGAATCAGACCAAAAGATGATGAAATCAATGCAGAAATCATTTTGGCACAATCATCGGTTGATTCTGTTGAAAAATCATTTTGATTTGAAAATTTTGGAATAGTGAAATGGCAGCCCCTTGAAGAATTGTTATCAGAATTTCCTGAAGCTCCAGCTAGAAAAGCAACACTTGGTGCTGTATTCTGATTTGGCTTAGACTTTGCACTCATGCTTGCACTATTTTCACCATGATACAACTCAGGATGTTGCAAGGTAGCAGTTGACTTCTTTGAATTTAACATTTCCATTTCTCGAGCATGAAGCTTTCCAGTAAGCTCATGAAATGTCAACGTTGAGTATTCTTTATCATGAGTGATAAGCAAAACATAATTTTCCCATTTGTCTGGTAATGCTTCCATAATCTTTTCCTTTAACTCTTCATCAGTTTTCTCAATTCCCACAATCTTCAATTCACTAATCAGATGAAATAACCTTGAGACAAGAGCTGTTATATTTTCATTCTCATAATGCTGGAAATTATCAAATTCCTTACTCAAAACCTTCTTTCGACTTTTCTTATACTGATCATTTCCTTCACACCTTGCTGATAAAGCATCCCATAATTGCTTTGACTTCTTACACGTGCTGAATTGATGTAACGAGTTCAGTAGGTAAAGCCATGGTAAGATAACCATAAGCTTTTTGTTCAAGTTCATAACTTTTTCTTTCAGCAACATCAAAATCTTCAATTTCTTTAGACTCTCCATCTTCTTTTGGTTTTTCATACAATTTTCTAATTGGAATCCATAAGTCAATATTATTTGTGCTGATATATGCTGAAAATCGTTTCTTCCAATTCTGATAATCTTCTAGTTTCAACAATTTGGGAACTTTCTGACTTGTTCCGATTTCATTGTCATAATTCATCATGGTCTGCATAGCACTTTGCATTGAGGCAAAAGCTTGAAATTCCGACATCGTTGAAAATCTGAACAATTCTGCCCTCCGAACTTGCTCCGAACTTAGTCTGCCGTCCGAACTCTCACCGAACGTTAGTCCGAACCTTGATCAGCCTCCGAACGAACACCGAACTTTGTCCGAAAATATATCAAGCTCCGAACTCACACCAAACTAGCTTCGAACGCTAACACTCCGAACCTTGACCGATCTACCACCGAACTCTCGCCGAACACTCTCCGAGTCACCTCCGAACCTCAAGTTCGGAGCGGTTACTCCGAGCTTGCCCAGTAACCTCCGAACCTCGAAGACATTTTCCGAAAACTCGTGAAAACGGACTGATTTTGACGAAACTTGATATGATGAATCAGAAAAACTAATAGGAAATGGTTTAGGAACAGTTTTGGCACAAATTGCACATCAGAAATGATAGAAAACACGAAATGAAACACGAGAAAACTTCAAAAACGTTCAAAAATCCGAGAATAGCAACCACAGATCAGTAGAGTGAACCAGAAAGCTCTGATACCACTTAAAAATGCGTGAGCATCGGATCGTCTACTCGATCTAGCTAATCCGAACATCAAAACGTAAATAACCGATTGTTTTATTGATCAAACGACGAACAATTACAATCAGTGTAAACCACAGAGAATTGACACAGAGAAACACACTCAGAAGCACACACTTAAGATTTGCTCACTCGCTCAGACCTCCTAAACACAAAGACCAAACTACTATTTATACACGACTGGCCGAACGTCCTCCGAACCTCAGGTTCGGCCGGTCCGAACTTCCGGTTCGGACCTAGTTCGGCCAACCCTATATTGGCTTGAACTTGGTCTTCATTCGATACTTCACACGACGCACATTTCAGGTATCAACAGATGGTGAAAATAATTTAACCTCTTTTGGTATAATTGATAGAAAACGCTTCGAGAAACCAACAAACGAAAAAAATTATTTTCGTGTTAGCAGATGAAATTACATCTTACCTTTGGTCCCCAAATGCCTTTGAGTTCTACTTCAATGGTGATCCAGCATACTGTCAATCGATTCTGCTAGAAAAACAGAAACTTAACAAGCGTTTTTGGGGATCTCTCTTGGGTTATGAAAACGATAGCCGTCTATTCAAAACGATATGAATAATATAATATTTAGTTTCCCCTAATATATGTTATTCCAGATTATTTGATTATAGTTTATTGTACGAACAACATGTTACAGGATGGGTTAGACGAATGATGCGCGTGAGACTTGAAAAGATATCAAAAAAGGGTACGGCGAGGCTGAATTGGACAATCTTGCCACCAAGCTTTCGACCTGAACTGTCCGTTAAAAAATGAGAGGACATGCCAGTGACATATGCTAATGGAAAAGACGAACTTTACCCTTCATTTTGGGAGGTTCGGTATGTTTATTTCCCATTACACTACGTCAAAAAGTGGCTCTGGCCACGGTTTTTTTTACGCATAGCCACTGTTTTATAAAAAACGAGGCCAAAGGTAAGAAATACTAGTTTTAGCCACACATATTTTGTACCCGTGGCCAAATATATAGCCTTCGGACCCTTTTAGCCACGTATTATTTTGTTTATGTGACAACAACAATCAGGTGCAATGGCTTTAGCCACTGTTTTACAAAAACATGTGGCACTTATTTGTCACGCTTAAAAAAGAGTGGCGAAATGCACCAAACGGCCACAGAATTTTTATGATTTTTAATTCGTGTGACCAAAAAGGAATGTATGGCCACACTTAAATAATGTTGTGTGACAGAAGAGTAGATTTTATTACTTAGTGAATTAATAGAAAACAAAACTATTAAGTATATATTATGCGTGGCTAAATGTGAGCAATGGCCATGCTTTTTACTTAGTTATGTGACTAAAAGCTAGTACATATGGCCACTGTAATTAGGTTGTGTGACTAAATAGTAGGTTATGAGTGACAAAAATCTATTACCAATGGCCACATATATTAATCGTGACTAAATGGTAGGTTGTGAGTGACAAAAATCAATATTATGGTCACGGTAAAATATTAAACGCGTGGCGAAAAAGAGACGATTTGTTTCCCTCTAAAACAACGCGCTTTTTTTCAATTTTACCAATTCGAGCGGGTTAAAATCTGCTACCCTATATATCATCATCATTGTTATTTTCCTTTACCGCCATCCCTTTCTTGATCTCAAATTCTCTACACCAATTCGTTTACACCATTAATTCTGGTTTCAAATGGCCGATAATCAATGCTCCTTTAATTACTGGTATGAGAAGAATAGGCGTATTTTTTTGGTTTACAGTAACAGGAGAAGAAGATCCTTCAAGTCCCACAAATCTGTGATTAAACACAACGATGAGAACATCCTGAGGCAACTCCATGCGCAGAAGATTCCTGATTGTGTTGCCTACTTTGTTGAGGCAACGAAATTATTCCGTGTCCTTGATGCAAAATTCAATGAATGTGAATCCGAAGAAGATGAAGAAGATGATGAAGAAGATGAAGAAGATGAAGAAGATGATGATGATGATCATGATGATGACGATGCAAGTTCAGGATCATACATATCCGAAGATTGTAGTGATCCGGATTATTAATTAATGGATGTTTATGTTTAATTATGAACAAATTAAGAACAATATTTTATATGTTTATTTAATTATGATATTAGTAGTTATAATTGAATATATGCTGGTTATAATATATGTTTATCATGTTTGATTATCTTGTGATATGGCCACTCATATTAAACATTGGTTGCGTGACAAATTATGACAAATGGTCACGGTATATTAATTTTAGGTGGCTAAAAGAATACCAACAGTGGACGGCGCTTGTAATCATTACTATTTCATTTACTTTATCTTTCAAATCTCCATCTACCACGCTCCTCGAGTATCGATATATACTTAATTATCTCTGTATCAGTTTACATCATCATCTCCACCATGACCCTTTTCTCCCAGTCTTTCTCTCTCTGTTTTTCGTCCATCATCGCCATCAAAAAATGTGGAATTGGCGTCATCCGTATGTGGAAAACGGTAAGTTATCATCTTCACCACTGAAATTCGATTGAAATTTTCGTCTCAGATTTGGTAATTTTTTCTTGTGCAGGGAAAGATTACACTTTGTATCTCCTGCGAACAGATTTTAAGTTATTGTGGAAACCATGGAGACGAGGAGTCTCTAATGGTTCATACAAATGCTTTACTGTGAGCAGATTTTTAAGTTATTGTGTAATTTTATAACAGTCAGCAGTAACGGCACATGTTGAGGTTTGCATCACTTGTATTCTTCAGGTGCTTCTCTCCCTTTTGGCCCCATGAACCCGATTTCTCTTCAGCCACTTCTTCACCATTTTCAGTTGATCATAAGCAAGTGCATGTGAGAAAACAAAGAGGGACTTGTTCTCTCTTTTCACTTGATCAGAAGCAAGTGCATGTGAGAAGCAAAGAGGAATTTTTGTTCAGCCGCTTCTTCTCCCTTTTAAGTTAGTAGTTTTTCAGTTGTAATTTTATAGATCAATGTATTAATGGAATCATACCCTTTGGAATATGTATGTAATTGTGTTTGTTAAAGCAGCAGTTGATTTTGTTTGTTTATTTTTTACTTTTATTGACTCTGGTTTGGTCAAAGAGAGGAAACCTGCAGGCACAATAAAAAAAAGTAAACACTTGACTCAAAATTAAGATCCATAATATTCCAAGATACATAAAGAAAAAAAAAACCAAATATTGTTGATACTGTAATTTGCTAAGATTCAAAAACATTACAATGATCAATTAATCGTTTTTACGTAATATCATTCCAGTACAGTCAGCTCTATGGTAAACATTGTCACATGTATCTACTGTACTAAATTCTTATTGGCATCGTCTTCATAATAATCTTTGTAATTTCTGGGAGGTGTCATAAAGACAATATGCAGTTTTTTATCCAGCTAGTCTTTGACGTAAAACAACTGTCGTGCTTGTGACGCGAAAATGAACGGGTCCTCCTTGTGACCTAGTCTTTTAAGGTTGACCAAAGTGTAACCAAGACTATCTTTTTTGACCCCCTGTGTATTCTCAACCCAGTCGCACATAAATAGAGGGATGCTTTTAATATGGTATTCTAGTACCCATATCTCTTTTAAAACCCCATAGTAAGGTTTTTGTCCATAGGTTAACACCTCGTTAGAGATGTGCATGTCATTTACCTCTACACCAACCCCGCTGTTCTGGTAAACCCTACCGTCTCGAGATTTTGTATGAAATGAATAGCCATTGATGTCATATACTTCATATTTCCTCACGCTTCTGTGCGGACCATGTGAAATCCACCTAACGGTCTCTGATATAGTTTCTAGGAACTCCGCTATCTCATTTTCAACCTGAATTTCATAGTAGGTTCATCAGGAGAGTTCATTAGGAATAGGAAGGTTATAGTTCTTCCAAAAATTAAATTAGTTGTTCCGGACAACTCAGGTCAGTTGTTCCGGAAAGTTACAGTTCATCCGGAATTTAAACTATAAGAAAATAGTTTCGGTTCACCAGGAAGGTTATAGTTCACCCGGATAGATAATAGAGTTGTTGCGGACAACTCAGGTCAGTTGTTCCGGAAAGTTACAGTTCATCCGGAATTAAAACTATAAGAAAATAGTTTCAGTTCACCAGGAAGGTTATAGTTCATCCGGATAGAAAATAGAGTTGTTGCGGACAACTCAGGTCAGTTGTTCCGGAAAGTTACAGTTCATCCGGAATTAAAACTATAAGAAAATAGTTTCAGTTCACCAGGAAGGTTATAGTTCATCCTGATAGAAAATAAAGTTGTTGCGGACAATCAGGTCAGTTGTTCCGAAAAGTTACAGTTCATCCGGAATTAAAACTATAAGAAAATAGTTTCAGTTCATCAGGAAGGTTATAGTTCATCCAGATAGAAAATAGAGTTCTTCTGGACAACTCAGGTCAGTTGTTCAGGAAAGTTACAGTTCATCCGGAATTAAAACAATAAGCAAATTTAGCTGACCTTGTTGCGTAACCATTTACCAAATGTTGTGCTCCGCTTCTTAGTCAGCTCATTTAGTCTACTACCAGGATGTTCCTTTTCCAAAAAATTCATGTGTTCTCTGCAATTACATGAATTGAAGTTATCTATAAAAGTTTATAAATAATTAAACATATCAAAAAAGGTTAATAATCTAAATTACTTACTCGATATAATGCTCAATTTCAGGCGTATTTAGCAACACATATAAATGCCCTTTCGATAGGAGCTCTGGAGAGACTTCAACTGATCTACCAGCTGACCCAGGACTTCCATCAGCACCGCTATGCTTTTCAGTTGGAACACCAATAGTTGTGATGTTTTTTTGGTATTCGCTGAGAAACTCAATCGTTTCTTCTACAATGTTCTCCTCAGCAATGCACCCTTCTGGATAAGTTTTGTTTCTCACGTGGCCCTTAATTACCTTCATACACCTTTCAAATGGATACATCCATCGAAAGCATATTGGGCCACATAATTTTACCTCCCTAGTAAGGTGCACCGTCAAATGAAGCATAACATCAAAAAATGATGGCGGGAAATATTTCTCAAGCAGGCATAGTGTGACACAAAGATCTGCTTGCAATTTATCTAGTTCTTCGACGTTGATCTCTTTGCTGCATATTGATTTGAAAAAAAAACAGAGCCTGATAATAGCATATCTTGTCAGTTGAGGCATGACTGACCGAATTGCAATTGGCAGAAACTGTTGCATCAGCATATGATAGTCATGTGACTTGAGCCCCACAAGTTTCTTGTCCTTTAGACTAACCAAACTAGAAAAGTTAGAACAATAGCCTTGTGGAACCTTCAAGTTATACAACGTGTCACAAAACTTTTCCTTTTCATCTTTTTTTAACGTGTAACACGCTACAGGAAGTACTGTGTTGTTATTGTTTTGTTTAGGCTGCAACTCTGGTCTTAACCCCAAAAAGTTCAGATCCTTTCGAGCATTCAGTCCATCCTTTGTCTTTCCTGGAAGGTTGAACAGAGTTCCATCAAGACTCTCTGCCACATTCTTTTCAATATGCATGAAATCAATGCAATGTTGGACACTATTATGCCTCCAATATCTAAGTCTTCGAAACCATATATTGAATTTCTTCCAATATGGTGGCTTCTCTTTGTTCTTTCTTTTTCTCTTATCAATCTTCCCCCCTCTTCCTTTTGAGGTCCCAGGGATTTCTGAATCAGTACACCTTAATCCCTTTCCCCATTTGTTATTGATATATTGAACTTCGTTGTATATCTGTTCCCCGGTCATAGGAACTGCAGCAGGTTTCATCTCTTGTTTACTATCGAAGGCATCTGTTTGCTTTCAAAAGGGATGCGTATATGGTAGATATCTTCTGTGACCAGCATAACACTACTTGGCTGAGAAAGGAAGCCTAATGCATTTAGTTTTTTCCCGACATACCACACAACCATGGAATCCACTGTACGGGCAACCACAAAGTGTACCAAGTGCAGGGTAATCATTAATCGTCCATAAAACAACTACACGCATAGTAAACTGTTCTTGCGCATACGCATCATATGTTTCCACACCTGCCTCAAATAACAGCTCTAAGTCATCAATTAATGGTTCCAAAAACACATCAATATTGTTTCCAGGCGCTCCCGATATTAATAACGAAAGCATTATGAACTTTCTTTTCATACACAACCATGGTGGAAGGTTGTAAATAACAGATAGAACCGGCCACACACTGTGATTTATGTTGCCTCTATTCACGTCGACCCTATCAGTTGAAATGCCAAGACGAAGACTTCTGGGATCGTCAGCGATCTTGGAATATCTGTCATCCATGGCTTTCCATGCCGGTGAATCGGATGGGTGTCGTAACACACCGGGTATTTTGGAACTGGTGGCATGCCATCTCAGATCTTCCGTTGTGGTTTTCACTTGAAACAGTCGTTTCAATCTTGGAATGATGGGGAAATACCACATTACCTTTGTAGGAGTATTGTTGTATAGTTTCTTAGTCCTCTCATCCACCTTCCACCTGGACTCACCACAAGTTGGACATACAGTTAGGTCCTTGTTCTCCTTCCTGTAAAGAATACAATCATTGATACACACATGTATCTTGGTGTACCCTGCACCCATTGACTTCAAAATCTTCTTGGCCTCATATGTATTTTTCACAATTTCATTACCTTCAGGTACCATCTGTTTCAGCAAAACTAAAAGTTCATTAAAAAACTTATCTGATCCTCCATGCTTAGTCTTCAAGTTCAGTAGTTGAACCAAGGCAGATAACTTTGTGAAGGTATGGCATCCTTCATATAGGGGCTTCTCAGCATCCATTAGTCGTTCTTGAAACTTCTCTTGGTCCTCAGTGAAATTGTCTTCAGTAGCTCTGACCATTTCTATCGTTTGATATGCATCGAATGGCATTCCGAAATCAAAAGATGATTCCTTGTGAAGCTCATCTCCTGCGGGCTCGTCTTCCTCTCCGTGTTTAGTCCACGTTGTATAACTCCGATCGAATCCCTTTGAAAACAAATGAAATTCTACATCATCAACATCAGAAGAGTAATGGTTTAGACAATTAACACAGGGACATGGAATTTCCTTATTTTTCAAACTTGTAACTGCAAAATTTAAAAATGATTTAACTCTATCCTCATATGATTTCGAGGTTCTAATGGTTAGCATCCAAGACTTATCCATGTTTATTTTGCTAACAGATACAACAGCAAAGATTATTAAAAACTAATGTTTTGCTAATACTGAAAACCCTAATTTTCAATAATCTTTACTGTGAACCTGTTTATTGGCGAAGTAATATGACGGAGGGAAAATTCTGTCGATTAATGAGCAATGGAGAAATGGGGAGCGGGAAATTGGGGAAATCGAGATAATGAAAACCCTAATTTTTCAATTGAATTCGCTCATTAATTTATCCCGCCTCTTTTAGAAATTAGCTGGCCTAGTTAGAATCGTATTTAAATAAATTATAATGAAAAGTAGCTTCTAACTCAGGGTGCTGCTCAGGTGGTAGAGTCGCTTTAGATTAACATACCATGTTCCGTGTTCGAATCCTTATTGCGTTACTTTTTTACCGTTTATTTTCGAAATTTTAAAAACACAAACAGGTGATGTAACTAGTAACGGCTAATTTCACTTTTCCGTTGTTTGTTTTTAAATTTCAAAACCTACAACCACGCTATATAAACAAGTTAATCAATTAACCATTAAATTAAACCACCACTTTCACACACTCTTCGTTCTCCCCATCCAATTTATACTCTTGCAAGATGGCAGAAGAATGGACCCAGCAGGAAGAACTGGGGTTGTACCGAGCTTGGTTGGATGTAAAGTATATGGACTATGTGTTGCCTACAAACCCTCCCTTACTTAGTACGTTTCTTAATTTTTCTTTATACCAATCATTTGATTATTTGATCAGTTACGTTATTCATTTATATATATATATATATATATATATATATATATATATATACTAGCCGTGTGCCCGCGCGTTGCGGAGGCGACAGTGTATAGCGTGTTATTCGTCTTCTGTTCGCTTGTTATGGCGGCACGACAGTTAATAGCGTGTTACTCGTCTTTTTTTTCACATGTTGCGACGACGTGACAATTTACAACGCGGTATTTATGGCGGGGTGACAATTTATAGCGCATTATTTGTCTTTTGTTCGCGTGTTTGGTGGCGACTACAATACAACGTGATATTCGTTTCTATCAGCGTGATGTCGCGCAACGACAATTTATAATGCGGTACTCATTTTCTATGTGTGCAGCGCGACGATGGTGACACTTTACAGTGTAGTACTTATTTTGTGTGTGCGCGATGCGGCAACTATGATACTTTACAACATGGTATCTGTTTTCTGTCCGCGCGATGTGGCGCTAGTGACTATTTGCAATGCCATACTCATTTGTTGTATGTGCTTTGTTTGTGGCGGTGCCGGTTCAAGAAATCCATTAAATAGTCACTTAAATAAAGGTGGCAATTCAATAAATCATAAGTTACTTTAAGGTGCAATACATCAAATAGTTTAATGGAGCACATATGTACTTTTTTCAAAACCAGTGAATGTACTTGATATGTAAGTTCTTAAATCAAATAAATATATTTTAAATTTTAAATTTTAAATCAAATGAATATATTTCATATATAACTTCTTAATTTAAACAGAAATATATAAATTTGTAGAAATTCAAACAAAAAATAGTCAACTATAATAATTGAATGTATTTGATATGTAAATTAGGATTAGGTTATTGTCTTAACATTATTGAATATATTTGGTTGTATATTCCATATATAACTTCTTGAAATTTAAACAGAAATATGTAATAAACCTGATGCCAAATACCAAAAACCCAATAAGGTTGCATTTGAATTTCTACATTTTGAGCAAACAAAAGACGACCAAAAATATTAGTTAACATGATAATGTGCTAAACGTACATTAACTAAAATATATTGTCAATTTACATCAACCAAAATATCATAGGCTAAAAGAGGGAATTAGAGCTGCATAATTATAGAGGGGTCGTTTAAGTCAGACGAGGCTGAAAGCATCGATGTTAAAAAAAGGTGATAAAGAAGGGTGGCATGAAACCTGCAAAAAAAAAATGTAATCTCTCGAGTATCCAAATCAACCGTTCCAATTTTGAAGTGTAGGTGACGTAAAGGTATGGAACCAAAATCAATTAGATGGACATGAATTGTACATAAACAATTAGAACCCAAAGACATGCTCCAATCAAGGCTTCAAATCAATTGTCTAAAAAAAAGTTTTTATTTCTCGTGTTCAAAAAAGAATTCTGCAACAGTATTATGTTCATGTGAACAAAAATAAGATTATAATCATTCTTGTACCAAGTGGTATTGTTGTAATCATATGAACTTGATTGCAACCATGAAGTAATGAAGAAGCAGATACTACCTGTATTCTCAAATTATCATCCTCAATCATTATAAGTGATCCTAAGTTCCCATAAGGAGCTTATGAAGCATCTCCATATTTGGCTTGCTGTTCCAAGAGAGAACATATACACTAAGCGCTGTAACCAATACCATTCATGTAATAATAATCAATAAAACGCGTGCAGCAAAAAAAAAGATGTTAGCCCCATATATATGTTACACACACACCAACAACAATAATGGTGCGTGGAGAAGGACTTCATGAGCATGATGCATGCAAAAAAAATTAATAATAAGCAAGTAGCAAGTAGGATAATAATGGAAATAACTTCAGCAAAATATCTATTGCAGTTTTCATGTAAGAATAACTACCAAAAAAATATATATAACCCAGTTTTCATGTAAAATTTTAGATAAGAACAGATGGCCACTCACCAGATGTTATCACAATGTCGGTAGTTGAATTCATTACCCGTTCCATCCAATATCAACTGTACCAGATGGAAGTTTCTCGCACATGTTTGCAGCAGTAGATAATGCCACACGCTGTGAGATAAACCGGAAGTCAATATCATTTAGCATCGTATAAGAGGAATGTGGTCAAACAGACTCCTGCAAAACCAACTCATTTCAGAAATCTACAAGATCACACAACAGACCTGTTGCGATACATTAATCAATTCCTGGTGTAATTAACGTTAATTCAACCCCGAAAAGTTACCTTCACACCTTAGTGATTCGATGCATCTGTTGAATCTGTGTACCCACCAATTAAGCAAAGTAGATATGACCACTCTCTTATATATACACCGCCAAAACCACCCTCCCCAAAGAAGCAATCATTGCAGAAAGTGTTTTGATTATTTTAAACAAATATGCCTTGATATTGAAAATTTTGAATCCAAATTGCTCTCTCATCTTCCTGCGGGTAGTAAAAAACATTCTTACATCCAATCCAATCGAGCAATATTATAATAGCTATTACAGCAACAATTTTATTAAATCCTACTGAACAACATACTTGGTGATAAATATAAATTAATTGTTTCTAGTCATCTAGTATGATCTTTGTTTACCTCATAACTGAATCAGCTTGAATTCCAACAATCCAAACTTAAAAGAAAGGTTTGACCCATCAGTTTTAAAAGTCAAATTGTTCCTTGATAAAATTGAAGTTAATTGTTTGATCCAGGTTTGACTTCATACCAGTTGGATTTAGGATGCACCTGATGTAAGATGTATAGGTCTTCAAACACACATATGATCTCTTTTAATACTCGAGCTTAACTCTTTTTTCATCATATTGAATAATGGCAAGGCATCTCTTATTAACCTGTGATGACAATGTGTTTGATTAGAATTTGAATTTTGAACTGTATATGGTTTCGCAGGATTCCATCCTTAGTATTTTTAATAAAAAAAACTCAGCATAGATGGGATGTTTCAGTTACTTTTCAATAGTTATTAATAGTACTAAGCATACATTAAGGATTGCATCTATGGTATTTTTAATAAAGAAAAAGATGTGGTTACCTACAAAAATCCATCTTACCTCAAAAGAGCTACACACAAGACACAACACTAATGAAAGAACTAAAATAAAACCGAACCCAAATCTACAAAACTCACCAAGAAGTTCACACCCAACCCACTCATAAATAATAAATTACAAAAGTGGGTTTTATGTGGGTTAGTAACATAGTAAAACTATAAACCATCATCATTACTACCTCTTTCAGATCACCAAATCACTTTTCATAAAAAAATGATAATTGATGCTTGGTGTAAAAATAATTAGTGAGGCCACAACTAAATCCAAAAACATAATTTATGGAATGAAGAGATCCTATTTCAGTACATATTACAGTTACTTACCTGCGGTCTCCCACGAAGTCTATGGACACCAGATCCTCATCAGTATAACCCAAGATCCCCTTCATTTTTCCTTCACGACATCACTTTCTCCAACAAAATCATCAATACCGTATAAAATGAACATTAGCTACCATAAGCTATAATATATGTATTAGATGATACATAAGCATATATATGCTATAATGCGAAGGCTTAAACAAGTACCTTTTTGGAACTATCTTCAGGGCTCGAGTAAACAAACACATAATTATCTTCAACTTCATTCCAGCCTTCAACGCGTGCTTCAATTAAAATCACAGAAATGGAAGGTCAAAAAATATAATGGAAGCCACTGTATCTAAAATCTTCTTTTTTCTTTTAAAAGATATAGTACGGATTCACTTAAATTCACGACCTTAAACCTTACCACACAAAAGATAAGTAATTCACAACAAACTTGACCAGCCATATGACCCATATCTATATTACTAAATAAAAATGTTCACATGACAAGAGACAAAGTGAAAGAGAACATATCACATAGAACACAAATATATCTCAATAATAAACCTAATATTAGAAGTAGTTATTAGCTTATAAACTACTTCCTATAGGATGTTGAGGTAAGAGAAGAAAGGAATATGTGTAGATTATTTTGATAGAAAAATAAATAAATAGATCTGCCCAATGCAGCAGATTTGTATAAGAAATTTAGTGAAAACCATTTTCTTGGGTATACAAAAACAAGATAAGCATGATTCGAACAAAAATACTAATGAAGTTACATTTATGGCCCAATGTATGAGTCAACAAACAACTACTTCAGTACTGCAAACAATATACCACCGATAATTTCCATATCATGTAAAGAATGCCTACAAATTAAAGTAAATAACAGCCGGGAGTGCGGGAGATGAAAGTGAAACATGCAAGATCAGATTGATTAAAGTGCCAAATTATTATTCAAAGCTCCATCAGAAATTACTTTGACACTACATAAATCCGTAATAAGCATCACATGTTCACTTCAGCTTTTGGAGTTTTTGGGCCTCTGAGATAATTGAACCTCAAATCAGTTTGCACTTGCACAAAGAAGTACATTTATGTTGAGACCTATGCCATTAATTCCATTGTAAAGAGGTTAGCAATAGATTACTCCATGCCCTGTAAGCAGGTTAGGCCCCCTTAAAAACTCTCTAATTCAAGCTTATCTGTTAAACTCATATTAAAATTGTTTGTTTGATCCATTTGCGAAATTATTAAATCTACCCCAGCAATTCATCATGTCATAGTATCTAAAGAAAATCATTAAACATTCGATTACCTATGTATCTAAACAATAGAGACATAATCATAGTACTGTATTCTTTTTTCAAAGTGACCAAAATGCACATCAAAATCTGTTAAACCTATATTAAAAGAGTTTGTGTCACCCATTACCCAGCCTATCAAATTTACCAGAGCAATTAATAATGTCATAGAATGTATGATATGTGAACCATTTGAGAATAATAATAGCACTAAAATTTAAAAACTTACATGTGAGAATGCGATTACGAACAGAACAATCCGAAGCTGCAACCAAAGAACTAAATGTATAAGGAAATCATAAATCTTAGACCAAAAAGCCTTAAAGCCATATCTGAATTAGTAAATAAAAAGGTTCAAATGACAAAGAGATAACGTAAAGGAGAGCATAGCACATAGAAAACAAATATAGGCAGCAGATTTGTAATCACACCAAAACAAAATAAGAATGGTTATAAACGGAGCACTCAAGTTTAACCTCAAAAATACCAATGAAATTACATGTATAGTCCAGTCTATGGATCAACTCCATGAGACTTAAATACTACAAACAAATTACTGTCAATTTAAACTGCAGTTTAAATTTCCAAATGGTCTGAAACATAATTGACGTCTTTGCTTTTCTATTGAAATTGTCAAATAATTGTGATTAGAACATTTTTACAAAGAAATTCTGATTAGAACATTTTACAATGATGGAGGAGCAGAATTACCTTCAATTGGTTTCATTGTTTCAAGTGACGCTTCTGAATCGGTGATTCGAAATGGAGAGATGTTCTGAATTTATAACGGAGCATAATCCGTTTGTGTCGTCCGATTGAACGAACAACGAACACACTGAATGCGGGATGAATAGAAGGCGCATATGGAAGAACAAAATAAACAAAGTCGATTTGTGAAAGAGCTGTAAATTAGGGTTTCTTTGAGAAGCTGCGATTAGGGGGAGAGCTGTGACTAACCGATGCAGATAGAGAAGGTATATGCATAATTTGACAGAAAATTGTTGATAACAGGTCATTAGACTCATGATAGGGAAGAAAATAACCTCGTTCGTGAGAAGATTAGAAGATGAGAAGATGATAAACACTGATGAGAAGATGAAGGATTGCTTCTGAATTTATAGCCGATCTGAATCCGTAATGATCCTCGATCTTGGCAGCAGTGGCCAATTGAAGAGAGGAGAGATGGTGAAGAAGCGTGGTTCACGAAGGCGGCGCTCTGGTGGTTGTAGTTGTCCGATGGAAGCGTGCAAGGAGAGTAATTGCAGATAAAGGCATTTAGGTTAATTCCCAATTTATCCTCACTTCTTAAACGAGATTTTTGATGAGTGCAAGGGTGCTTTAATTTTGATGCTTTGAACCCTTGTACATGTTGCATAACCGTTTGTAAGCGTCTTAAAATTAAGGAATTTTATGACAAAAATACCCCCTAGGACCAATATGTATTATATAGTAGTATAGATATATATATATATATATATTAAGTCGATGTTTACCGATCAGTTAGGTGATCCTAATGAAGAAGACACGATTCTCTTTTGGCTGGATGTCAACATAAAGTTTCATATTGCTATGGAGCGTTCCGACAAGTACCATGACACAAGCGTCGTAAGATCGAAATGGCTAGACATGGACCAGAAAATCAAAACATTCAACAGGATATGCAAAGAGAATGAATAGGAGAACCAAACCAAGGAAGACCTGTTGTTCATTGCGTTCGAACACTGCTTACATGAAACCGGAGAAGATTTCAAGCTTCTACTGGTGTGGGAAATGATTAACCTTTTTAGGGTTCCGGATTAATTAAGAGTAAGTGTTCTGGTTTAATTTGAAAATTGTTCTGGGATTACTAATTAATTATATGTAATGAATTGATTTTTAATTTAATATAATGTATTTATAGTATATATAGTTTATCCTGAAGAACTCTAGCTAGTTTATCCGGTTCATCCTGAAGAACTCTAGTTCATCCTGTTCTATTACTGATCGAATAATTACTCTTGATCCTGAAGAACTCTAGTTCATCCGGTTCTATTGCTGAATAACTCTTTATAATCCTGAAGAACTCTAGTTCATCTTCTCTCAATCCTCATGAACTCATTGAGTGATTTTGACTTTCTTCATTTTAGTTTTGACTTGTTAATTTTATTACAAGAAAATCAAAACATTCAACAGGATATGCAAAGAGAATGAAGTGGGTAATTTTGACTTTCTTCGTTTAATTTTGACTTGTTAATTTGATTTTTAAGATCGTGTGAAAGTAATTTCGGATAATTTCAGATCGTGTGATTAAAATTTTAGTGGTCTTTTGATATGGAGAACGTGTGAAAGTAATTATAATGTGCAATGTTCAATAAAATAAGACCTTTTGTATACTCTAGTGATTAGACATCTGAGCTTAGGCATACTCAAGTGATTTGCACATATAACCATACCACCTGATCAGTAATCAGAAACTTCTCACCTCCATTATCAAACCCTTCTCAAAATCCTTATCAAACCTTTTCTCAAAATTCTTATCAAACCCTTTCTCAAAACCCTCAAATCCTTCTCAAAATGGCAAACTTGAAAGAATTAGTTGATCATTATTTGTAGATGAAGGTTGTTGCTACCCTGGACCGGTACGGGGTGATTATCGGGGCAGAGAGACAAAGTATCTTAGACGGGTTAGCCCTGCTCAACCAGGTACTTACAGAGCCACCAAGTCCATCAAGATACCAGATGGCTACTTTTTTGGTAGAAGAGATACACGTCTCTAATGCCAGGCTTCAAATGTTGGTTCAACAGAGGCAAGAAGCTTTGAGTAGGCATTGGGAGTTGATGTGGAATGAACATGTCTTTTGTTTTTTTAGGAATGAACATGTAAAGTAGGCAAAAATTTTGTGTATGGAATTGGAATCAGTAGTATGAAATCCACTTTTTGTTATATACTTGTTTGTCTATTTTTGTTTATGAAATCAAACTGTTAAACAAAAACCCTAATCCTCAAAAACAGAGACGATCAACAATTGCAATCCGATCAACAACTGATGCATGCATAATTTTAGGTAAAAAAGGTAATCTGTTCGCACAATCTCCATTCCGTTAAACAAAAACCCCAATCCTCGAAAACAGAGACGATCAACAATTGCAATCCGATCAACAACTGATACAGAGACGATCAAAAACCCTAAACACAAAAAACAGAATGAATCTACAAAAACCTTAAATTTTGGGTAATTCTAATTCTAAATAAATTATATAAAAAGAATAAGATAAAAATTAAATAATGGGTTAATTTGGGGTCAAATGGGTCAATTTGATGTGTTTAGGACCAATGAGTCCCAATAAGGTGTGTAAGTAAACAATAAGTTGTGTTTAGAACCAATGATGGCCCAATTGGTGCGTATGTAACCAATAAGTTGTGTTTAGAACCAATGATGGCCCAATAAGGTGTGTATGTAACCAATAAGTTGTGTTTAGGACCATGTGATGTCCCAATAAGGTGTGTTTAGGGGAAACGAGGGTCAGTTGGGACTAATGAGTCCCAATAAGGTGTGTATGTAACCAGTAAGCATGTTTAGGAACAATGATGGCCCAATATGTAACCAATAAGTTGTGTTTAGGACCAATGATGGCCCAATAAGGTGTGTTTAGGGTAAACGAGGGTCAGTTGGGACCAATGATGGCCCAATTGGTGTGTATGTAACCAATAAGTTGTGTGTAGAACCAATGATGGCCCAATAAGGTGTGTATGTAACCAATAAGTTGTTTTTAGGACCAATGATGGCCCAATAAGGTGTGTTTAATTAGGGGAAACGAGGGTCAATTAATTAGGACCAATGAGTCCCAATAAGGTGTGTTTAGGGGAAACGAGGGTCAGTTGGAACCAATGAGTGCCAATAAGGTGTGCTTTGGGGAAACGAGGGTCAATTGGGACCAATGAGTCCCAGTAAGGTGTGTTTAGGGGAAACAAGGGTCAGTTGGGACCAATGAGTCCCAATAAGGTGTATTTAGGGGAAACGAGGGTCAGTTGGGACCAATGATGGCCCAATAAGGTGTGTTTAGGAAACGAGGGTCAGTTGGGACCAATGAGTCCCAATAAGGTGTGTTTAGGAGAAACGAGGGTCAGTTGGGACCAATGAGTCCCAGTAAGGTGTGTATGCAACCAATAAGCATGTTTAGGACCAATGATGGCCCAATAAGGTGTGTACGTAACCAATAAGTTGTGTTTAGGACCAATGATGGCCCAATAAGGTGTGTTTAGGGGAAAAGAGGGTCAGTTGGGACCAATGAGTCCCAATAAGGTGTGTATATAACCAATAAGCATGTTTAGGAGCAATGATGGCCCAATAAGGTGTGTATGTGACCAATAAGTTGTGTTTAGGACCAATGATGGCCCAATAAGGTGTGTTTAGGGGAAACGGGGGTCAGTTAGGACCAAAGAGTCGATTAATAAGGTGTGTATGCATGTAACCAATAAGCATGTTTAGGACCAATGATGGCCCAATAAGGTGTGTATGTGACCAATAAGTTGTGTTTAGGACCAATGATGGCCCAGTAAGGTGTGTTTAGGGGAAACGAGGGTCAGTTGGGACCAATGAGTTGATCAATAAGGTGTGTATGCATGTAACCAATAAGCATGTTTAGGACCAATGATGGCCCAGTAAGGTGTGTATGTGACCAATAAGTTGTGTTTAGGACCAATGATGGCCCAATAAGGTGTGTTTAGGGGAAACGAGGGTCAGTTGGGACCAATGAGTCGATCAATAAGGTGTGTATGTATGTAACCAATAAGCATGTTTAGGACCAATGATGGCCCAATAAGGTGTGTATGTAACCAATAAGTTGTGTTTAGGACCAATGATGGCCCAATAAGGTGTGTTTAGGGGAAACGTAGTTGGGACCAGTGATAAGGTGTGTACAATAAGTTGTGTCTAGGAGTCTAGGACTAATGAGTCCCAATTAATAAGGTGTGATTAATTTTCTTTTTTCTCATTATTCAGAAAATTTCACATGTGAACACATATGAAAAATAGCTATTTCACATGCGAAAGTGTCTACAATGAATCTCACCATATATATCTTAATCCTAATAAAGCACTAAAATAGTTGCCACATGTTTTCATTTTAAAGGGTCCACATCACCACTGCCACATGTCAAACTCACAATTAACTACAATTTAGTAAATAACCAATTAAGACTAATTACCAATTTTGTCCAAATTAAACTTTTATTTCAAAAAAATGACAAAATTAATGTAGATTTGATAAATTTACTAAATAATTTGAGTGTTTGTAAAAAAATTAATCAACAATTTGTCAAACATAATAAATTTCTTTAATTTATTAAATTATCACTTACTGTTTTATAAGAATTTTACATTAATCATAATTTTCAATTCTCTTAATCTTTTTTTAATTGTTTAACATTATGAACCCAATATCAGCCCGTGTAGTATACGGGTTACTAACCTAGTATATATATACATGTATATATATAACCGATAATGTATATATTACAACACATTGAAAGATATATATATATGTGTGTGTGTGTGTGTGTTTGTGGTGTGTCTTTAGTACTTGACATCTTTTATTTTCACGTTAGGTATACAAATTCATTAGGATACAATTATCATTAAATTTATTGCTTAACATTCCTTTTTCCATTTAAAGATCATTTTAAAGGTATGTTTAAAATACTATTATCTATGTTTAGAATTTTGAGTTTTTAAATCCGAGAAATGCTAACGTCTTATTGGCTGAGATATTTTCACCCGGATTAATCCCCAAATTACTTCCCACCATTTTTCAAATTTCCCCAAAATTCATTGATCAGTTCCTATTCCCTCTCACCAAAATTTTATCACCGAAATGATTCATCACTCTCTTCTTCCCTACCACTAAAAATTCATCTACAGGATTCATCACACTATCATCTTCAGGAGATCACTACCTAATTCCCGTCAGTATTAATTTCACTGTCATCTTCGATCAGGAGATCGATCATTTGTTTCATATCAATTATTTCATCTAATTAATTATTATTCCATCGCATTTATTTCATTCTCTATTTATTTCATTTCAGGAATCATAATTAACAATGGATCATGAAGCAGGTGAGGATATTTATTATAATAACAGTGAAGGCGAATACAATGATGATTCTTCACAAGCGAGTGGAGAAGATGAAATGGATAACAATGATGATTCTTCACAAGCGAGTGAAGAAGATGAAATGGATAACAATGATGCCCAAGTCGACAATGATGCCCAACTCGACAATATTGATGCCCAACTCGACAATGATGACCAAGTCGACAATGATGCCCAAGTAAACAAGAGGGGATTGACGCGGTTGACAAAGTGGCGTGCCAAATTTGAGAAAACTGGTGGGAAAAAATGGCCAATAACATTTGATGCGCTGGGAAGGGTTGACAGGGTGCATAGACCAAAATTTTCGAGTTTTTTGGGAGACATTGCAAGGTCAGAGGTTGGATTGAGGTATCTAAAATGGAAGGAGGTGCTAAAAGATGACAAGAACAAGATGTGGGCACTGATTCAGGTAATGAAACAGATTAAACATTTTCTCATATTAAGTTTGTTAAGTTATTGAATTCCGTACATGTGACTAAAACATCCTGTCATATGTTATTTTTTCAGCAATTTTTTGAAATTGATGACTGTCGAAGGGGTCCTATAATGGTACGGCTTGGTGGGTTGCTAAGGAGTTTTAGAACAAAAATGTTCAAGAGACACGTTCGTCCCAACCTAGCAAGACCCACCGTGCTTGAGAAAGTTCCAAAGATGTATCACACTATTGTGAAAAAAGAACACTGGGACAGATTTGTAGCACATACAAAATCTGACGAATTCAAGGTTTTTATTCAATTCAAACTGCAGATTTTATTAGTTAGGCTAAGTGTTAATTAATGAGATTATAATTATATATCCTACTGTTCTGTTGGAAAGGCTGTGTCAAAGAGTGCAAAAGAGGTTCGAGCACAGTATGTTTATGATCATACAATGGGACGGGGAGGATACCCCTATCTGAGAGAAAAACTGGTAATAAGCTAAGTGTGTTAATTAATTACACCCAGTCATGGTTAAGAACGTGCAGTGTATGTTTCAAGTCTGATATATATTATTATTATAATACAAGGTACAAAACAAAGAAATTGCAGCTGATGATTGCCCCTCTCGAGCGTTTATGTGGAGGAAAGGAAGGGTAAATAAAGAGGGGGAATACAAAACGCATGTGGTGAAGGGCGTAGCAGATGATATAGTAAGTTTAATTTCTCTATATATATACCTAATTATTCACATGTTAAAAATTAACAGCACCTCACTACATTAACTAAATTAATTACTGCAGGCCGAGAATGAAGCAAAAATAAATGCGGGATCTGTGAATGTAGAACCGGGAACGGATGCCCTGACATTGGTCCTTGGCAAGGAAAGGGGTGGATACCTAAAAGGTATTGGGTATGGAGTGACTTCCCGTGGATATTGGCAGGGTGCTCCAAAAGGGCGATTGAAAGAACGGATCGAAAAACTTGAGGCGGAACTAAAAAATGAAAGACAGCTGCGTGAGAAAAAGGATCAAGAGGTTGAGCACCTCACTGATATGGTTAAATCATAGGATGATAAAATTGATATGCTTACATCGTTTATGAACAGGATTATTGAAGAAAAACAAGCTACAACGGTAAATTCTGTAAGGGACAAATTATATATATATACCTATAATTAATTATATTATATATACTTTACTTTTTATCAATTAATTATTATAAATCATTAAATCATTTCGTAGGTAAAGTCCGTGGAGGGGCCTCTTACTACAGCTGTAAGATCTAAAAACAGTTGTGATTAGCATTCCAATGTATATACAACGGTAATTAAATATTATTGCTGATATGACCAATCTCACACGAGCGCATATTAATTAATTAATTAACTAATTGAATTAATTGTACGTAGGACATGATAAATTCCGCGCATAATACATCGCAGAAACAATCTACTCCATCAAACTCATCTCGGAGGTCGATCGATAAGGTACGGATTTGAAACAGTTCTGAATTTGAGTTGATCTGGAAGATTCAAGTTCATCTGGATGAACATGCGTCTCTAGTTATAGTTCATCCGGATAGTTAGAGTTCATCCAGATAGTTAAAGTTCCTCAGGATAGGTAAGGTTCATCAGGATAGTAAAAAGTTCATCAGGATAGTTAGAGTTCATCGGGATAGTTAGAGCTGGTCCGGAACATTCTAGTTCATCTGGATGAACATGCGTCTCTAGTTATAGTTCACCGAGTTGGTTATAGCTAGTTCATCCGGATAGTTAAAGTTCACCAGTATAGGTAAAGTTCATCAGGATAGTTAAAGTTCATCAGGATAGTTAGAGTTGTTCCGGAATATAATTAATAATTAACTGTTCCGGCTATGATAAGTTTGTACTTCATCCGAATGATTCTCTGGATATTTAACTAATGTTTATAAGCCGGTTATGAGCGATATGATTTTATTAATTAATTGAATTGTAGGTCTCTTCTGCGACTCTTTCACAACACACTCCTCCATCTACAACAGCGTCGCAAAAGAAAATGGTAACTATTTTAATTTACACAGTTGTGTAATTCCCTTATAACTAATTGTTATATGATCATTTAATTAAATGTTGATGCTGTCTTTAGGGGAGAAAGATAAAAATGGCAGAAGCAGCAGCTGCTGCAACCAGTACTGCTGGGGCATCAGAGCAGGAAGTGGTATATATATATAATTAATTTAGAAATTTGACAAATCGCTTTGACGTTATTGTTAATTAATATATATGTTACTAATCAGTTAATTACATGGTGTCAATTTAGGAAAAGAATAAGAGACATGCAAAACCAGTAAAACCTGCAGCTCGTAAAGTACCTAAGAGTGATCGGTTGGAAAAACCAAATAATAATGATGCCATTGCAGCTCCTATCGATCAGCCAGTAATCCAAGAGGTATATAGATTAGTATATACCACAATTTTTTTATTCTATTTTTGACTTTAATTAATTAATTGTCACTTCTGATCAGGGGAGCCAGCAAACTGCGACTTTGCACATGGAGGGGGATCCAATGAACGTCGTGGGAATGGCTAGATTATATCCAAAACAAAAAGGTGAGAAGATTCATGGAAAGCCATTACCTCCTGGTTGCCGTAGAATTACAGCTTATCAGGTCAATAAGGGTGCAACATTTTTACCATTCCCAATAGATGATAAAACAACGCTTTCGGAGGTTGAAGATAAATATATTATTGCATGGCCGATGAACCGAATGATCCTTCATTCTAATAACAAGTCAGATAGATCACAGCCGGTTGATCATTCTACGGTTCAAAAAGTAGTGGAACAACCACAGGTAATTACTACATTAATTAATCGTATCCGCTAATTAATTAACTTTATATAAATATATATTATATATATCTGATCGGTTTTATTTGTCATGTTTCCAGGTAAATAATGATCGGAAAAAGATGCCGAAAGTGTACGTAACACCAAACCAGCTGATGAATCAAAATCTGAAAAACAGAAAACTCAGTATACGGATCCAGCAAAAGCAGCTGATCAGCACTGACAAAAAATTATAATTAAATATTATAGAAATTAAACTTTGATTAGTGTCGTATGTTATGTTTTTGAACAGCATCATGATTAGTGTATATATGTACATTAATTTTTAATTATAATATATGATTTTTAAGGTTTCTCTATATTAATTAATATGCAGTATAATTAATTGTAATTAAGAAAATATATGTGACCATATATATAATACCAAAGACCACACTTTTTATATTTTAACGTGGCCGTTGTCACCATTTGGCCACGCGTATTGGGACAAATTATCTGATTTCAACTACACTTTGGCCACTTTTTTTCCCAAATATACATGGCTAAAACACAAATATACGTGACCATATCATACCAAAGGCCACATTTTTATATTTTAATGTGGCCGTTGCCACCCTTTGGCCACCCGTATTGGGACAAAATGTACGATTTCAGCAACCCATTTGGCCACGTTTTTTTTACAACATATGTGGCTAAAACACAAATATACGTGACCATATAATACCAAAGGCCACGCTATTTATATTTTAACCTGGCCGTTGCCACCCTTCGCCACGCGTATTCGGACAAAATGTATGATTTCAGAAACTCATTTGGCCACGTTTTTTATAACATATGTGGCTAAAACACAAATATACGTGACCATATAATACCAAAGGCCACGCTTTTGATATTTTAACGTGGCCGTTGCCACCCTTTGGCCACGCTTATTGGGACAAAATGTATGATTTCAGCAACCCTTTGGCCATGTATTTTTATAATGTATGTGGCTAAAACACAAATATATGTGACCATATAATACCAAAGGCCACGTTAAACTAACAAATGTGGCCGTTGGGACCCTTTGGCCACGCTTTCCGGAAGAATTGTTTGATTACAACAACAAATATTGGTACCTTTTAGCCACACTTCTAGGTGGCTTCAGCCACTGATATTGTAACGTGGCCGTAGGATACATAAGGTGACGGGACCTTTGGTGTCGATTGGAATGGAAAAAAAAACGTGACCAAACACCTTTGGTCACGGTTTTTTTCCGTGGCCAAAGGTGAATTTTGACGTAGTGTTACACATCGATTCCATTGATGACTGGATACTTATCCGAATCGACCTAGATACAATGGAGATGGTTCAGTATTGGACTAACCACGTATACCGTGAGATGTATCAACAACTGGTGTACACCAAATTCATAGCACTCATTCCATTTCATATGGGTAATTTGTTGCACCGAGTTGGTTACTAGAATAAAAGGTACCCTGATCCCCTAGTTAGAAAGGCAAATGAAAAGTAACTAACACACGTTGTTTGTGAAGACTATTTGCCTAAGGATGGTGGTGACCTCGGTGCTGAATCGGGAGTTTTTGTATGTTTGTTAATGCAAATGCTAGTGCAGGGGAAGACATTAGACATGGATAATCAATTCATATCCATGTGTGAGAGGTACCGTAAATACATGGTGGATCATTTTTATAAGTATCGTTATCAAAACTAATGTATTCAACTTTGTTGCTTTCGAAAATCTTGTTGTTTGTCTGTTTTGTAGGTGTTGTATAACAACACTCGTACCTCTGTTTAGGATGTGTGACATATGAAATAAAAGGTTGTTATAAGTACTATGTTTCATGTTTGAAATATAACAACTAAATACGATGTATAATGGGTGAAAACGACACGTTAAGATGGCCATCTAAACCTAAAAATGTTGAAAATCTTGTTGTTTGGTTGTTTTGTACCTCTTGTATATCATCACTCGTACCTCCGTTTAGCATGTATGATATATGAATGAAAAGCTTGTTATAAGTACTATGTTTCATGTTTGAAATATAAAAACTAAATACGATGTATAATGGGTGAAAACGACACGTTAAGATGCCCATTTAAACCTAAAAATGTTGAAAATCTTGTTGTTTGGCTGTTTTGTACCTCTTGTATATCATCATTCGTACCTCTGTTTAGCATGTATGATATATGATTGAAAAGCTTGTTATAAGTACTATGTTTCATGTTTGAAATATAAAAACTAAATACGATGTATAATAGGTGAAAACGACACGTTAAGATGGCCATTTAAACCTAAAAATGTTGAAAATCTTGTTGTTTGGTTGTTTTGTACCTCTTGTATATCATCACTCGTACCTCCGTTTAGCATGTATGATATATGAATGAAAAGCTTGTTATAAGTACTATGTTTCATGTTTGAAATATACAAAGTAAATACGATGTGTAATGGGTGAACACGGCACGTTAAGATGGCCATTTCTCATAAATAGATTTCAAATGAATGATTAACTGAATAACTCGATCATACATATTAAGCACATACTAATTATTATTTAATCAACGCCCGTTGGGACACTTAAGCATGTTGTGCCCGGGAAGCCTACAAATCGAACATTTTTTAGGACCGGCTTCTTCGGGGTGGTGAGCATCCATCTCATTGTGAAACCTTGCTGATCTCTTTCTTCCCTTAGATTTAATCAACTTATCGGGGTTTGCTCTAATGCTCCAAGTGGGATCACTCCATGTATCTGGGTGTGCAAGTGGAAAAAAATCACTGGTATTGATGGCGATAAGTTGCTGTCTTATGCACCTTATGGATAATTTTAGAGACATCGGCACCTTCACCTCTGTAATTACACACTCCAATTGCATGTGAACATGGAAGTCTTTGTGTTTGCCACTTAAAGCAATTGCATATTTTTTGCCTGTATTCGACTGTGTAGTCGTTGCCACCGTCGTCTTTTGGGTTCACCTTTGACGTGACCCTATAAGTACCAAGATCAAGGTTAAACTCGGTCACAGTGTGCTCCCTAGCCTTTGCACTGCTCATCAAGAAAGAGCCCCAGACGGGAGGGGGCAAGTGAGTGCTGCAACAAACAACTATCTGTCTGTGCTTTCGAAAGTGGCTGACTGTCTTGTCAAAGGTGTATTGAATAATAGCCTTTATTGGTAGCAACCGACCACCCCTTAGGGCGTTGTTCATGCTCTCAGAGATGTTGGTTGTGAGGTTACCCCAACGACGGTACCCAGCGTAATGATACAAAGTCCACTTCTCTAAACCAATTTTGTACAGGTAGTTCCAAGCTTCTGGATTCTTACTTTTCATCTCTCTCACCAAAACCCGATACTTTCTCGGCTGTGACGTGGAGCCAATTCCCCAGCATAGACGCTTAAGTTCAACTGACTTGAACTTAGACATAAAGTTGCTACGAATGTGACGTAGGCAATAACGATGATATGCATCTGGCTCCCTCTAGCCTTCAAGGTTATTCATAGCATTTATAATGCCCTTATGTCTGTCTGAAATTAAACAAAGACTCTTATCGGCAGCAGCTGATCTTACATGCCTTCGAAACTGTTGAAGAAACTAGCTCTAACTTTCATTCGTCTCTTCGTCAACGATAGCGTAAGCTACCGGAAGTATTTACCCATTGGCATCCTTCGAAACAACAATAAGCATTTTTCCCTTATAGGAACCCTTCAGATGTGTGCCATCAATACTTATAACGGGTCTACATCGACTAAATGCTTCTATGGATGGCCCAAACGCCCAAAATACATACTTAAATACAAACGAACTAGATGACCCATCCGCTTGATGAAGGCACTCAAGAACAGTATGCGGATTTGCCCGTTTCAATGCATTGATATACTTAGGCAGCTCTTGGAAGTTGGACTCCCAATTGCCATAGATATTATCATTTGCTTTTTGCGAGCTCTCCAGGCCTTGTATAAGTAACATCAACACACAGTGTCTCCTTACAATAGGCCTGAATCTGCTTAACCGAATATGTAATATCAGCAGCAATTGCATGGTGTATGTACGCTGCTAAAGTCTTTGCTGTAAGACTGCTGTTGTTGTTACGAATGGCTGACCCGTAACAGTTGTGTCCACCAACCCATTTTACAATCCTCCACAAACTTGAACTTGAATTTCCCTGCCTTGTTGCAGAGACCATCCAGTTACATGGTTGAGTGTTTGGGGTAGCACTCACATAGTCAGGAGCATTTGTCTTGCATATTGCTTTGAATCTCTTAGGTCTGCTTTCTTCAACATGGATCTCTTTACCATTTTTTAATGTTCCATTGGCGAACAACATAATTAACATCCTTCTTCGATTTAAAATACATACCTGCTCGAATGTCATTTGTTTGTTCGTTCCAAAAGAACATGTAATCCTCCTCTTGAAAATCATGATCTTCAAGTTCTCGTAACACCGAAGTGTCAATATCTTAATTCACTGTTGTTAGGACAAGTTTCTGGTTTTACAACTGTTACTTGTGATAGCCTTTCATTAATTCCCACTTGAAATTTTGCAGCCGGTTCAGCGTACCCGTCCTCATCGCTGGAATTTTCTTTGAACCTAATGTCTTCAATATCATCTACAGACGTTGGTTCAGAGATGTATTCATCAGAGCCATCAAAGCCACCATCTTCATCTTCGTTGGCCGGATATGTCTCGTATTCGGGTTCCTGGTTAACATAACCAGAATCACTAGCCGGAATTACCGCCTCCATTTTAACATAAATGTCACCCCTGTAACATGGCTCTCTTTCAGCCAAGAAAAACAACATCTCTAAACTGGCGTCATCGTGGATGTGTGAAGCTTCACGTACCCCATTAAACTCGTAGGACAACAACATCGACAAACTAAAACTCTTGACTGCTTACACCAATCAGGCTATATACCTTTTCAACAAGTTGTTCAAATGAGAATCTTTTACGAATAGGAAATGAGGACATTTTGGTTGATTCATCAGACGAGACAACACCATTGTTGTAATAAATTTCACCACCCCAAAAAACTCTTAAGATAAACGGAGTGAATGAAGACATTGTGAAAGAGTAAGAAATTAGGATGCCAAGATTGGAGTGGTGAAAATTTCTGCAGTTTTGGAAGGAGATTTCTTGAGAAAGTGAAGGGTTGGATATTGTGTGCAGATTGTAAGCTTTGTGAGTGAATTTAAAGAAAAATGGGTTTGGTGGGATAGCTTTGAATTCGTAAATGAATGGTGGATAACTTTCAGAAAAAATTAATGGATACCAATTGTTTGCAGTGTTTGTCATTGTGAATTATTACAACTTCTGAATCTTTTACAGATTTTGGAATTAAGTTTGCATGCATAGTCTTATCACAAAATAAAGCTGTAAATTACCCCATTATAATGCACAGTCTTTTGCAGGTCATGCACCATCCCATCCATCTCCATCATCCTACCTCCACCGTTCACAGAAAAAAAATATATGTTTATAGCATTTCGCACTTCCTAAGTGCGAAGTAGGGTTTTTTTTAGGGGAATTCGCACTTCCCAAGTGCGAAATGGGCCCACATACCTGCATGTCGGATACAAAAGCAAGAACTCCTCTACCAAAGCAAGACCTGAGCCTAAATTCGCACTTACTAAGTGCGAAATGCCCCTTTTTTAAAAAAAAAAATTTGAACCCCTATTTTTGTAAAATTAATAGGCGTAAAAACCCATTTATGAAAATTTTTTTGTTAACCACCCACTTGACCAATGACATATAAAGAATGCCGTACTGCCTAATTTCACTTTGTATATGCTTTAGCCTGGAATTTGTTTATTTCTTCCCCATGGTATTTGGATAATTGAGAAAGTAATAGTTTTCTTTTAAACACATCCAACTTCCCAGAGTTTTCTTTTGAGAAATTATTTAGTTCCAACAACATTTGCATTTTGAAAAATATTTAATCTACTCCCATCCACAAACATTATAACATTTAGTAGGCATTTTCATGTTTTCAAATTTTAATATGATTATTTTGGCTTAAAAGATCATAATCAATCAAATATTAGTTGCCTTTCAAATCGCGTGTCTAGAGTCAAGAAGAGGTTGCTTGTGTCAAAACTTAAATTGGAGTAAACCTCTTAAAAAGTCCAGTTATGATCACTATAAGGATTAGACACATGCCTAAGATTTGTGTTTTCCATCTACCAACAATGACAATATTTGTCATTATGTCCAATATATTACATGGCCTGATCTGAACTGCTTTAAATCGTTGAGCATATTTAATACAAACAGGGAATATGAAGAATATACAATAGGCAATTATTAGCCACCATTGAAGATGTGATATATCTTAAGTAATTACATTATAGTAAGAAAGAGATGATACATCATACCAGCCCTTGGGCATGAGGTATACCTCATGTGGTGTGGTGTGGTGTGGTGTGGTCGTCACGTAGGTGATGACTGGACCACATGAAATCATCACACACATGGTGGTATACCCATGTGGTGTGGTGTTGAATATTTAAATAATTTAAATTTTTTTTTGTTTTTTTATATTTAAACTTTAAATGCAATTAATTATAAATGCTTAAATAGTATAAACTACATACTTAAATCAAATTAAAAAAAAACGCCACACGTTAAAAAAAAATGAGTACATTAATTTAAAAAAAAAACGACATAGGTAAATTAAAAAAAAACGACATAGGTTTATTTAAAAAAAAAACAACAACTAGTTATGTTTTTGACGTAGTTTCTCCAAGATCTCCTCTTTCTCCTTCTCGACCAAAGCCCTCCGCTCCTCCGACAAACCCGATGTGTCCAAGCAAATGACCCGAAGCTCGTTTAAACGAGTATTTTCCTCACGTATCTTTGTCCTCTTTTTTTGTTCGAAATTGAATTCGTGAAGTTCTCGAACGAAATCGTCATCTTGCATTTGCTCCTTTTGTTGACGAATGGATTTTTTCTTTCCGACTGGTCGCCTCAAAATGTTCATTCGCTGTTCGTCACCATCGTCCTCAAGATCGACCACCTCATCGTTCAGGTTAATACCACAACGACCCGTTGAAGCCGAACCCATTGGGCTATCCATTTCCGTAGACGACCGTTTCAAACTAGCCTTCGGTCCCTCCATTATCTCGTAAAATTTTGGAGATCTTCGTAAACGATGGTAATGCTCGACTAAAGGTGGAGATTTGTGGTCGTCTCTATAACGAGTGATGGCTTTGTTAAGGAGATCAATATCACTTTCACCACTTTTTCGGTTTCGTTCGACACCCGCCATAATGCCGTGAAATTTTGCAATCTTAGGCTTAAGGAGCCCCCATTTCCACTCAATTTGTCGTGGAAGCGGGTGCTAACTCGATCCCAAAACGCGTCTTTCTTTTGAGAATTCCCTAAAAAAAATTATTAAGATATTTAAAAGGTTGATATATATTTTCAGAAAAAAAAAACATAAAAAAACATTTAAAAAAAACGTTAAAAAAATATACCATATTTAGGATCCTCGGAAGTGTCGATATAAGCCTCGATCAAGTCGACCTCCTCTTCCGAATCCCACTTTGTTTTACCCGTCGGAGCCTCGGTACCCTCGATGGGTTTTTTCCCTTTGCCACGTCCCTTTCTAGCTCTACTAGGGACTTGGGTTTCTGGAACCACCTCCAAGTCATCATCATCTTGTTCAACTAGTGGCGTTTGTGGATGCGACGGAGCTTGAAACGGAGTTGGGAATGGTTGAGGTTGACGCCATTGAGCGTAGTTGTTAAAACTAGGGTTGGGGTTAAACATGTTAGGCGATGGGTTCGGGGCCGTGTAGAGAGTGTTCGGTTGGCCCGCGTACATGGGCATATTCCACGAGTTTTGTTGGTTCGGTGGGACCGGATATTGGTTGCTCGAGGGAGGTTGGCTTGAACTTTGGTTAGGGTTCATGGTGAATTTATAAAAAATATAGAAGTAGAAGATGAAGTAGAAGAAGAGGTGTAAAAAAAGTGTAAAAAAGTGGGGTTTATATAGGGTTTTAATAGGAAAATTAAAAAAAAAATTACTTTAAATGACCTAACGGTCAAAAATTAATTAATTTATCCGTTGGCCCATTTTTTCCTCCTCATCACGCACGCGGTTATATTGACGCCGGAAAACCACGACGGAAAACAACGAGATTGCGGGATGGTTTGGCGCTGCCATGTGTTTTGCCACATTGGATCACGCCGCCTAAAAAGAAAGCATACCGGAGGCCCTAATATTTAAAATTCAAGCGTTGACGTTCTGTATTTGTTAGATCCTAATATTTAAAAATTACACTTTCGAAATGTTCATAATACAACCATCTAGAGAGATGAGAAGGCTAATAAAGAAAATAATAACTATAACTCATGACCTATTTTTGAAAAAAATAGACATCGTCCTCACCTTTGACAACGACACCTCCTTCATTTTATCTAACCACTGTCCACAAAGTGGCAGAAATCATGTGCATATGTACATATATTACATACTAAACAAATTTACTATACATGTTTGTCATGCTCATAGTTGGTTGTTTGTGCAGAATGTAACGACCCCTCAACAGGTTACTACTTCCACAGAGTGTCAATATCTAACCAAAAAAGTGGTAGGATAATCAGTTAATCACAATAATCACATTAATGTTAACAAACAGCTATATCAAATGGGTCGAAATTCCCTTCCTTTTTTATTTACAGGAAACATATTCTAAAAGACCATTTGAATCCCATACTTAGTTGTGAAGTACTATTGTGTAGGAACCTGCTAATTGGTTAGGAATATGGACACGATATTAACTCTATATAGTTTCATAAAGAATATGTTGATAGGAAAATTTAGTTGTTGTATACATAATAAAGCACTACAGATAACATTTGATAACACCCAAAAATATATATAACTTATAAAACCAAATTAATTATTACAAACCACGCAACTAAAAAAACAAAACTCAAATATTCATGTGCATGCTTGCTAACAACCAAAAAGATATATGGCTATAAACCAAAAGAAATGACCACAAACCAGTTAAACAAACAAAACTCAAATATTCAGATTTCAAACTAATTTGGTCGGTAACATGGAAAATAGGAGCATTCAATCGTATACTTTTCCCAAATTAGATGCATATCCCAATCATATGCCACAAGTTATCATAAACTAAATTACCTATAGTGCTTACAGATTATAACTCAACATCATCGGTATTTACTTATCCACAATCGCAACCATCAGTCTCCAATGGCCAAACATCTGAAATTCGCCAAATTTACTAAAAATCTCAAAGAAAACCCTAAACCAATACATTAACAATTAAAGCAGTAATTTAGGCAGAATCATCGAAGATCAAATCAGATAAAAGCTTACATTCAACGTAGACTCGTAGAGGAAGAAAACAAAAACCCTGAACCAAGAAAGAAGCGGCAGAGAACAGCAATGGAGCCGCTAGTTTTGATCAAAACAAATAAAGCTCATATCACACTGAGTTTTCTTAACATGTCATATGTATTTCTAAAAGTTATTTTGATGATGTACATTAGGGTTTACAAAACAGTTCTATAAATTTATTTAAAAAAAATTATTAACTTTTGTAATGTAAGCAGCCTAAAAAAATCAACCCATCTCTAAAACAATATAAAAATAATAGTTTCAGTTGCATCCCTCTACATAGAAATCAAAGACTTCCATAGAAAATAAAACATGAAAACAATCTCTTAGGCAAAATAAGAGCCGAGAGTTACTCTCTCTAAAAAATTTAGGCAAATTTGTTGTAATTAGCGACGGAAAGGGACAAATGTGAAGAGTTAATTACAACAAATTTTGTTACCTTCTCTAAGAATCTTGTTATTAGAAAGAATTTGTCAGGAAATGCATCTGACATGTTCAACAGCTTGAAAGACTATTCTTTAAAGATTTAATCTATATTAGTAAAAATAAATATTGTCCTAAAAATCCAAGTAAAAGTTCATATGGAACTGTATAATAAAAAATGAACCGGAGGAATACCTTTAGTTGATTATAGGTACTTATGTAATCTGCAAAGATGCAGGGAAATTAAGAAAATACACAAACAATATATTGAAGATGATGCTTGAAGGAAATAATATGTGGATCAAATCCCACGAGAAACAAAATCCTCGTAAACCTATGTAATTTGCCCCCTTGCCTCTTCACCTTCTGACAAAAACGTTATCAGCCAAAGTGAAACAAAAACCCAGCAAAAAACATGCTTACAAAACACTCAATGTAATACGAAGGTAATTCATATAGTTATATGAAATTAGGATTAAGAGGTAGAAGAATAACACACAATCTATGCAATCTGCAGCCCTAAATGAAAGACCCAAAACCCTAACAGACACAATAAAGCACGAATCCCATCAAATGTTAACAAACCTGAAAGAAAGACGGAAAGATTGGAAGAGAGAGAAAATGTAATGATAAAGGTATAAAAATTATTATTTAATTATGGTTGTGAGTAGAAGAGAGAGAAAAAGTAATAATAAAAGTATAAATTATAATGATAAGGATAGGGATCCTGCTGTGAATGCTCTTAGGAGATGATGGGTGGGGAGACAAACAAATGAGGCTTTAATAGCTTTACATAGGTTAAAAGAACCTAAACATATTCCTAATAACTATATCCTCATAATGGTTAATTATTAATACATTAACACAATAAGAGTTGAGATTTTGGATGATCATATAGTAATTTCACTATAATTATTATCATAATAAATCTACGATGACAATAATAATATAATAATGAGAGTGAAAGTAAAGAATATGAGTAGTCATGTATTTAAGTAATTAAATTAAACACTACATAATGATGAATTTTATACTTATTTTTGTTATTTCATTTACCATTTTTATTTGAATCAGTATGGTTTAAGGAGTAAAATGTATTTATGATGGTAATAAATTTAAGGTTGCAGATAGTGACATGAGCTTAACTTATATATATATATATATATATATATATATATAGGTGAGGTTCATTGTAGACACTTTCACATGTGAAATAGCTCTTTTCACATGTGAAATGCTCTGAACAATTAGAAAAAGGAAAAAAAGGAAAAAATGAAATTATCACAACCACTAGATCAAGAGATCTAATGGTGAAATAGGGTGTCTACCTGTCTACACTTATGAGGGTGTCTACAATGAACTTTTCACTATATATATATATATATATATATATATATATATATATATATATATATATATATATATATATATATATATATAGATGAATACTGTGACGCCCATTCCCAATCTTGGCTCTAGGAGGGGTCACGTGTCGGTTTTACTCATGAACACATGGTACAACAGAGATAACTAAGCAGCGGAAATTAAAAACGTTTCATTTATATATATAACAAGTTACAACAGTAAGGAAGATAACAACATAATCTAATAACTAAATCTTATCTATAACTATGCCAGTCTACTACCGAGTCTTTACTGATAGCATGCCCATCTAATCTGCCCTTGCTAGAGCCCTTCCCTTTCTACTTTAAACATCACCGATACCTGACATACATGTTTTTAAAGGTCAGCTTACGCTGGTGAGTTCTAAGTATTTAAAACTTTTACCTTTTCTTGGAAAGTTACCTCAAACATTTGGGCCTAACGACCCCTTCTTTATAAACTTTTAACAGGTATAAAACATTAAAGAATTATACAAAAATAATTAATCATTTATCCCTATCAGGTATAAGACATAACAAAACTATACCAAATCATTCATTCATTCATTTAACTAAGCATTGTCTATTGGAACCACGTTAGCTCCTTGGGCAACCGTCGTCACCCGTACATTGGTCATAGAGTAACCGTCGCTACCCTGGGGAACCGTCATTCCCCGCTTTTAGTTGTACAACCACAGTCTTCCTTCTTACATAGACAATCTTCTGCTTAGATTTTAAAACTAACCCCAAGGGTTATTTTCTTTATCTGGAAAACTTAATTTCCCTTTTCAAACTTTACTTGAAAAAGTTTAACATCTTTATTACCCGTTTATTATAACCTTTCCGAAAAGAGTTTATAACAGGTAATATCAACTTTAAAACAGTCATAAGCATATAACATTTCACGTATGTGTATTAACATAAAACAGGCACAAGGCATTTCAAATACTTCTCAAGTAGTAATATTGCATGTATATCAGCCCGAAAACGTTAAAACATTTAAAAGTGGGCTCCTAGAACTTACCTTATTCTCTTAGGCAGTTAATTCAGATAAAGTCTCCGCAATGCCTTCCAATTAAACCTAATCGCGTATTGTACGGCGTTAACGCAAGGTTTAATATAATAAACACTTCCTATGTTTATTTTAATACTTCATTATCTTAATAATATTAAATTATTAAGTTCATTCTTTTAAAAGGTAAAAATGACCAAAATGCCCTTTAGGCAGATATCCTTTTCTTTTAACGATAATTCGAAGACACGAATTCCTTTAAGTAAACGCTAACTCCGGGATCGCCCAGTGAGGGATGCCATTTCCCAGTTGGGATTTATGCGACACCATCGATTTTGCCAGAAACCCTAGTGTACAGGCGTCTACCCTTCCGATCCACGCGAACTTCTAAATATCCGATTAACCTGGTATTTGGAATACTTTGTCATGTATTCATTATAACTTTATATATACCTATCATAATATATAAAGACATGTTATCATACCAAAAATCAAGTCCCCATACCTTCCGGATTACTTTATATTAAATAATCATATTCCAAAACCCTAATTTCCCGTTTTTCTCATTTCTTTATCAAAACTCATTTTTAGTCGAGACCATCTTAGGGTATTATTTATTATAACATTTTATAATGTACTTTAATTTTTCAAAGCTTAGTTAATCACTGTTTGCTCGGGTTTGATAGCACAACGCCTAGAAAACCCTAATTTAAATATTAACACTTTAAATATATATTAAACATATTTTAAATATGTTTCTAACATATATTAAGCATTCTTTAATCCGATAATTACTTTATCATTATCGTTTATATTAAATATATATATATATATAATATTTAAATACTAAATATCCTTTTTAATCAATTTTATTTAAATAAAATCAATTAATATATATATATATTCCCCTATATAGGAATGCGAGCAAATAATAACCCTTCCTTAATGAACTAACTAATTAACCAAATCTGGTGACTTTAGAGTTTTGATCCAATGGCTTAAAACATATAAGAGGTTTGTGTGGATGTCAATAGCCCAAGGCTATTAAAGTAAATTGACCATTCTCTCTCTTCTATTACTATCATCCATCTGCATATCACACTTCTCAATATTTTCCTTCGATCCTTCCATATCTAAAATCATCAAGATCATTTCAATCTTCTATACCTAAAATCATCTTTCAATTTACATGGCTTCCAGATCCAAGTTCGATCGTTCAAGATCCATTGATTCAATATTTTTTCATCCAGATCCAATGAATCTACCAGATCTTCATTTCTAAACAAAACATTGTCGCCGGCGGTGGAGCTTATATCACAGAATGATCGGAGTTTATAAACCTCCGGCCGACCTCCGACAACCTTGGTTTCTCCCTGCAACCTCCTAGATCCCGTCACGAAGGTAGGGCGAAGAAGATACCGTCACACCGACGAAGACCCAGTCACGACGAAGACACAGTCGCCGACGTAGACCCGTCACCGATACCCAAATGTCCATCTGTGTTACAGATCTGTGCTCCGACTACAGAGTCTGTAATCCGACACCACTGAGATTTCTAGATCGGATGATAAGCTCAAGAACGACGGTGTTTTGTTCTATGTTTTTCCGATGATGTTGGCTACCGTCGTTGCTGTTTTGGCTACCGCCGCCTCCGTGTTCGGCTCCGACTTAGTTGATTTGGTCAAGAACTTCTCTGTTGGTAATTTGTTTATGTTTATTTTTACTGATATATTTTATAATGACCTGGTCCGATTTAGTTGATTTGACAATTTGGTGATTTTCCTAATTTTGGAATTTGGTAATGATCTTCCTTTCCTTGGTCGTTTTATTTTTTAATTTTGAAGCGGTAGTTTTGATCTTGAATTTTGATTAAAATCATTCT